>CM077083.1:163996214-164603714 GCA_039513925.1 Platanthera zijinensis | reverse complement strand
TGGCCATTAATGGCATTGATGTCATGACCACTCTTCTTCCCCCTTTAGCAATCTTAAAAGCATCGATGGATCCATAGCAATCGTTTCCACCCTTTACCTGAAGGAGCCAAGCGAGTTAGTAGTGTTGATGCAGAACACCGATCGGCGCCACCATCATCCATGGCAATCCGGCGATCGGCCCGACTCCAGCTCTCCCAATATGTCCTCCTCTACTCCTTTCTTCGTGGGTTATAATCTTAGATTGTTTAGGAGAGAAATTGGGCTCAATTGAGCCCGATTGGGAGAGAAAAATTCCAGCTTTTCCATGGATTTTCTACCTATCAGGTTCAACGGAAACCGCCCCTCCGGCGACCGTGCCACCGCCCGGCAATAACCCCCACCTCAACGGAGGTGGTGGCGGTGGTGGCCGGCCAGGGAGGTGGCCGGGTGGCCGGAAAATGGGATTGGAATATGATCTAGGTCGGTGAAATCATAGCCTTTGGCTGGAGGAAGAACACAATGCCAGAGCCACATGATCTTGCTTTAAGATTCGTGCAAGTGATTATATAGTAATTCATTTTATTTCATTTTCTGTTATAGTTATTGGGCTGTTTTGAATTAATTATTAAAAATACATAAGGTCCCCTACAGTAAAAGTAGTCTACATGAAAGTTGTAGCCCTAATAGTCTAGTTTATTTTAAAATTGGTTTGAACCAATTTGGAGTTCAAGTCAGATCACAACACGCATTTTGGTTAGGTCTATACCTAGGCTTGATCAGAGATTATATAGGGTGCCCCCATCAATCCTGACCTCCAAATGACTTGAAATTTGGAGCATTAGTCATTCATGCATAGATCTATAACATATCCAAAAATGGAAATTTTTGGAAAATATTTTCATATAGTTTTTGTAATAATTTAAAAAACCATGTATAGTTTAATTAAAGGGTCTAATGACCTCCAAACCTCCCAAATTTTGTTCAAAGGTGCTTTGGGTCAATATAGGATGCTCTATAAAATTTCATCCAATTTGGAGATGATTTGGTTTGGAATTTGGTAAACCCTAGCCTAGGACAAAAAGGGTTAAATAGGTTAAAATGTCCCTTGTGGTATTGAGTGACCAAATCAGCTCAACAGAGGTTGAAACTTGGACCACTGATTTGTTATGATATTAAACACCCTCACATATAGTGGGTGGACTAGGGTGGAATTTCCCTGGGACCCTAGTTCAAGCCCTAAGGTTGAACTTTGGGAGTTTGTGAAGGACATGAGGTGATATGTCCTTGTATGGACTTGGTGTTTAATCCATGTGATCTTAGGGTGGTGAGATGCCCTAGGAAGGAATTTGGTGACACTTAGACTTAGGCACACAACTTAAACCAATTAGGGATAGTTTAGACCTATACCTTTTATGAAAATATTGGAGGGCCATATTATCTTGGATCTTCATTAGATTTTGTTATAAGTAATTTTATAGTGCTATTGACCTCTGAAATTTATTATAGGATGTTTAGAAAACAGTAGCCTATACTTGTAGTTATAACTTTCATCTTGCCTCATGTGATGATTTTGAAGTAACCATGGTTAGATTAACTTATAATGATATGAAAATCTGGCAAGGTAAATTAAATATCATTTAGAGGTACTAGCAAATTATTTGGATCATTTGGGCATTTCCTCTTAGTACTTCATGTGTCAAGAGAACTAGTGCACCATATTTTGATAAATAGATAATAAATATTATATCTTAATGGAAAATTGTGTTACTTGGCTAGAGAATCTTTTAGGGCATAATAAAGTATATAGAATTATCACATGTCATTTGGATGAGTTTATAAGAATGTTTCTTCACAAAGTGCACTTTAATAGATTTATTTGAAGTATTTTTCTATATAGCCTACTGACCTTGGAATTGCATAAAACTTGGTCAGTAATGTTTTATGGTAATTATAAGGATCTGGTAAATTTTATATAGTTTTTGGACTATGATTTATGGTACTCCCTTCATTAACTCTAATTATTTGAATTACCTTGAATTAATTATTTAGAGATTATTACATTTATAAAAGTCTGTAAAGTTTAGAATTAATTGATATTTTTCTATCATACACTGTTCATAATTTTTGAGTAGCCATAACTTAAGAAAATTTAGCACTTCATGTTCAAATTACCCATGGCCCAACTTTCGCGTAAATTTAATAAATGCCAATTTAATTAGGAAAATTACAAGTTTCTGGATTTAGACTAAATGTATCATGATAGACGTACAATAATTATCTTAGGGCATTTGGATGAAAATTTGGAGTACCTCCTATTATGTACATCATATAGCTTAGGTTGGTCTGCATTTAGTAAAACTGCGAAAATTGTGAAAACACGTGATATGGAAATAGGGAGAGGGCTTATTGGTTTACTGGTAAAGTGAAAAAGAAAACAAAATGAGAGCTTTATTATGAGTCATGATGAGGAGAGTGTTGGGTTGACTAGTGTTAAGAGGTGCTCGGGATCGACGAAAGATCGTCTTCTTTCCTGTGGAGAGAGAGAAAGAGAGTCAAAACACACTAGGGTTAGATCTGGAATAATATTAAAAGGGATCGGGAATTGGGTAATAACCAATAATAGTAAGTGCCTTGCGAAAAGGAACGATGAGCTTCAGGTACCATCATAGTTCCTAGTGCCCTGTGAGAGCCCTTCCACGGGAATACCTTGGGCAGTCCTGGGCTAACCTAAACAGTAAGAATAATCAATTTTTAAGAGTAAATAGTATAACTAATATTGCACTTACACTCATACTCCCCGGTGTTGTGGGAGTTAGGTTGGGTCTCACGTGTGGTAGGCTTGATGGTTTTAGTGATGGGCAGATTAGCCTAGCGAGCTGATGGCTCGGTAGATATTTGTGATGGACGGGATAAACTGGGGAGCTTTGGCTCAGTGGGAATGTATATTAAGGTTGCATGTGCATAGGATATAAGGTTGTGGGTCTTCGGTATTGGAGATTCGTCGTACCGATACCAATACGTTGACTCGATAGGTGTGGTATAACACTTAGCCAAATGAAGTCCAGTGTGCCAACTGACAAGAGTACGCAGGAGCTCCTCTTAGTGCACCAGCGTTGAAAGTTATTACTTGAAGGTTAGCTAGTCACCTAGAGGGGGGGGGGGTGAATAGGTCTTTTAAATTACTTAACCCTTTTTGTGCTATTTATACTTTGTTGATCTAGAGCTTGTCCTAATTACCTACAATGTAATAAATAAACAAGCAACACAGCAAGCACACACGTATTTATAGTGGTTCCCCAATTGGGTACATCCACTTTCCCTCCCACCTATCCAACTGATTTGTTGAACTAGACTCAAACTCCACCAATATGCTCCTCAGAGCTTACACCTCAGGCCCACAACTTTACTTACATATTCTTTTCAGAATCCAAACTCAGAACCATAAGGGTTCCTACCTGAGAGCCCTACAGTGCTCCTACAGCTCAGTGGTCCACTGACCACCTACCCCAGCCTTACTTCTAAGGCCTACAGCTCAGGAACAAAGTGCCCTACAACTTCAAGCACAAGGCGTTACTCTCAGAGTGCTGCAACACTCCTACAACTCAGTACCTATCCAGGTACCTACATCTCATCCTCCTCCAAGGACTAGCACTCAATGACACACTTGTCACCTACAGCTCAGTGACTCACCAGCACCTACCTCAGGCACTTGGCCCTACACTCAGGCTGGGAGGACAACCCTACCTCAGATCCACTCCTAACTCAGAGAACAGTGCTCTCCTACCTCAGGCAATTAAGCCCTATAGCTCAGATCCACACTTGGATCCTACCTCAGTACTCCAGCAAGGCACCTACCTCAGTGACTAATTAATCACCTACCAATCAGGCACAAAGTGCCCTACACTCATATTTAGATAAACTGAATCCTACAGGAAATTAATCAGTAAAATGAAATACTGAGTAAGAGATAAATCTCGGAGTCCAACTTGCTGGACTGAGCAGATATCAGTCCATCCCACTTGTTGTAGAAGGGATGAGTCTTCTTCTACAGCAAACTGCTGTGGAAGGCTTATAGTCCTTCACACAACTCTTTCCTTATGCTGATTGTATGAATCAGCTAACTTGTTCTCAATGAAACAATCTTGCTGAAGTTTACGTTATCTTCCTTCCTTAGACTTTTGGCTTGCCTACTGTACTTTTGCTTTCAAGCTTGTTGAAGAAGATCGAAGTCCATCCGCCTCTATTTTGCTTTATGCTTTCGTTCTGGTTCATAGTTTCGTTCTCATTTTATTGTTGTTAACCCTAGTCTTTTGTTCTTCTCTTTCTTTTATACTAGTTGATTTGAAATCAATGACACAATCTGAATGTGTGCCCAGTCAAGTATGGTGAGCGCCACCTCCCTCAGAAGAAGACAAACAGTAGCTTCCGGCGCTATTGTAGCTTTCCCGCAATGGTATGAAATATTTGGACTTGGCTCGACGATTGTCGATCTGAGTTTGACGAATTCTATGCTAAGCTCGACAAACTTCAGAATCTTCAACTTTTAACTTGAGCTCGACGAAAGGCGTGCTCAGGTCGATGTACTCTAAAACTTTTACCTTTAATCTTGAGCTCGACGATCTGTGAGCTGATCTCGACGAACGCTGAATCTTCAACCTTTAATCCTGAGCTCAACGATCTCTACGCTGAGCTCGACAAATGCGTATTCTTTAACCTTCAACTTGAGATCGACAAAAGACGGGCTCAGGTTGATAAACTTTAACCTAAGCTCGATGATCTGTAAGCTGAGCTCGACGAATTCCACTTTCTAGACTTAGAAGATTTCTGCTAGCTTTGTCTCATCGGTTCCTTCTCAACTGTCTCAGCGGTTTCTTCTTCATAGCTGAGATACTTCTGTCTCAATGATTTTCTTCTCACCTGTCTCCACTATCTCAACGATTACTTCTCCATTGCTGAGACTGTCTTTAACCTTCAACTTGAGCTCGACAAAAGAGCAGCATATTCATTTGCCACAGATACATAAATGAGAATTGCACTACACATTTATCAATATAGTCATGGCCAACTCATAGTAATTTCATTGATGAAGATTTGTCATTGTTACACTTTTGATATTCATTACAAGACAATGATTACATATTTAAAACACCCAAGTCTTGCAGTCCAATCTTAGCTTTTCTTTGATGAACTTGAAGCAGCATCCTTGGTAGTAACTATCTTCTTCAAGTTTTCAGCTTTGTTCTCCAATCTCTTGAAGTAAAGAAAATGTTTTGAAATATATCTGGAGGGCATTTTCTTGGGATTGCTCTTCCTTACCAGATTTTCTTTGAATACTCTTTCCCTTAGAGAATTTCTTTTCTGATACTTTATCCATTCCTCAGAAGGATATACACTATCAATATTCTTTAGAATTTGTCCATGGCATACCCAAGCATTTATGATGATGGATTTAGAGGCATCACTTAGCTGTTCATAATCTGGATCATTTCTGTTTTCAGCTCTCCTCTTTGCCATGAATTCTTAAGCCATTTGAGTTCCTTCCCTCTTTCTTCTGGTAGTAAGTTGTGCATCCTGTGCAACTCTAGCATGTGCTTGGAATTCTAGGTCCTCTAACCTCTTTCTATCTAGGAGGGGCAGGTGTAGTGCCACCATGGTTCCTTGAATTACATTGAAGGCTTGTTCTTTAATGAGTGCTACTGTCTTAGCATGGCTACTCTCCCCCTTTCTGCCTTCTTCACAGATGGTATTTTGTAGTAGGCTATTGTTGGCTTCATATTTGCTTGATAAGGATTGGAATTTTTTCTCATTGTCATCAAGTAGCTCAATTTTCAGAAGAAGTGCCTCCTTCATAGAGTGGAAAGCAACATTTGTGACATGTTGACTATCTACTGTACCCCTGATCACCTCATCAGTTGCACTCACATAATTTTTGACATAACCCATGTCAGCTGCAGAGAGTTTTTGGCTTGTGTCCAGGGATTTCATGAGGGTGGTCAGTTGGATGCCAGCAGTTCCAGCCTTATCAAACCAGGTGGTGACCTATTTATTTAAGTGAGAGATTTCTTCTTTATTTTCCTTGATTTTGGTTGACAATTCATCCCTCAGCTTGGCAATTGATTGATCCACATACTCCTTGAGGGTTGTGGTCTTAGCATCTAAGAGTGCTTTGATTTGGTTTACTAATTCCTCATTTAATATAGGGTTAGATGATGTATGACCCATAGGAGGAGGGACAACAACCTGAGCAGGGACTTGAGAAGTCTCCCCCTCAACTATAGCACCTAGAGAAGAAAACATTTCCTTAGTTAAAGCTCTATTAACACTACTAATTAAGATGGTATGCGTATTACCTATATTGGGTCCAGATTCAACCACTCTGTTTACCACTTGATCCAAAGATGTCAGATCCATCTGCTCATGCTCCCCCTCAGACTGAGCATCCTTTTAATAACTTGACCCATCAAGGTAAGTGTCTAAGGCTTCAGGAGGTTCATGATCTTCTATTATTGCAGGGATAACCTTTACTGCTGCTAAATTATTAGTATCAGTCATGTTTGCCTCATCTTCTGCAGCAATCACTTCTTCAGTACCGTCCTTTGAGATTTGTCCTAACTTATGACTTGCATGGATTTCATCAACATACATATCACTCACTTGAAGTTGGAAGTGATAAGTCAACTTGCAGAGGTTTGACTGAGAGATAAGTCAACTTGTAGTCCAACATCAGCTGGAGAGGAGGTTCCAGGCTCTGGTTCAGAGCTGGTTGTTCTTTCCCCTCAGTAGGTTTCTTCCTTATGTCCCTAGAAGGATTCTTTATTACTGAGGGTTGGCTCATTGGTAGGACCCTAGTGAATCTGTCCAATATTTTTATGTCCATTCTTTTTAGGTAGTGAATCTTCACTCCTTGCTCCTGCTTGAATGTATCTCGGTAGGAGTTTACAAGGTATAGGGAAAGAATTCTGCCCAAGTTTGGAGTGTGTAGGAAGTCTACCATTCTCTAGTAGATGATTGATGACCAACAAGTCTGCTTATTGAAGATTATCCTGGTCATGACATCAAATATTGACCTGCAGATGGTGTCATGTGATCTAGGTTTGCAGATGAGGGCTTTCCCTACTATATCTGCTAGCATTTTCCCTTTTTGATTGAAGAATTTCCTTTTCAGAGACCCAGATTTGGCCTCACTGTATTCACACACCCTGAGAGCATTGTCTCAATCCATGATGGTGGTTTCTTCTTCCTCGCTAGGGTTGAAGGCAGGTAGATGAAGGGCTTTGCCTAGTCTCTTTGGATTTATCTTAATCTTGATATCACCAGTCTTAGATTTTAGTGAGTTTTGAGAGGACGACACCTTGACGTCGGAGAAGAGTTCTACAACTTCTTCTCTAAGAATTGTTGAAGGTTCAAAAAGAGCGTACTCCAAACCCGCGGTCTCAATCATTCTCAACACTTCCTTAATCTCTAGTGAGGCATGACTGAATCCATTCCTCACAATTTCATAGCCCTCCTAGAGATCCTTTGAGATCTTTGGCGCCATTGAGTCAGAGCGGCAAGACGCTGAGAAAGTTTCGGTCTCGACGGCTAGGGTTAAGGTTTTTAAGAGCGATGTGGCTTTTCGTTACTTGTCGCCTTTATATATGTAATTAAAATGTCTAATTACTTTTTCATTTGATTAACCCATTAATCATTTTTAGATTTTATGGATTGCGCTTACGATTTCTGTTATGATACAGGGCATTTAGTGCCTGATTAATTTGTAGCTTTCCTCACAGTATGGATGTATATTCTATTTGTCACATCATTGAACAGATATTTTATTTATTTCAAGTATGATGGATACCAAGCAAGCCAATAAGTCAGTTTTATTTATAACTTTATTTTGCACTGATTTATATATGTTATTTAGGGTTTGATAGGAAGGACTACTTAAGTTAACAATGTAGATGATTGTGAAGGATAATGAATCATTGTTATCTGACTGGTGTGCATGATTAGTTTCATCCTAAGCACATCTAACTTAGTACATGAACTTGCAAACTTAGTCTCTATACAAGAGAGAGAGAGAGACTTACCTTGAGGCATATTGCCTCTAGCTTTTGGGGATTTCACACTTAAAAGTCTCATTCTTTGTTTATTGATTATCATGGAGCATGTTCCTTGAGGAATCATCCTGTCCCAGACACTTACCTGGAACAACCATTGTCCAAATACCAAGTCTTATCTAGATAGGTATTTGGACTAACCTACAAAAGAAATTTATTTACCCTTGGGCACCCAACAATAGTTGGGTCCTAGGTTCTTGTTAGGAGTAAAAACAACCTTTTGCCCAACTCTCTGCCTGGACTGAGCACCTTTCTGTCCACTAGCAACTTTCAAGTTATGCCAAAAATCAATGACAAAGTGGCCCACCTTCCCATAACACCAACATTTATGAATGTTGTATCTTCTCTTAAGGACATCACATTGCTATCCATGAGAGACGTGAGCAGTTGTAGATTTTGCATGAAAAGCCTTGCATGATGCTTCTTCCTTCTTCCTGAATGAAGGTGCTGAGGAACCAAATACAGCTGGTCCAGGATGTGCCAATTGTACTTTTGGAGCCTGACATCTAGTGGTCTATCTCATCTCTTTAGATACAGTATATTTGGATCCAAATCTAAAGAGTTTATCCTGAGCTTTATGGCTAGAGTGTATAGAAACACTCCTTCTGAGATCATATGTCTTCACCCCACTGGTAGAGCACACATTTGTTTGATCCTCATGGGGAGGTGCAAACTTGACAGTTTTAGAAGGTACATTCACCACTTGAAATACTGTCAGCTTATCAGGGAATTCAGATTTGAAGTGATGATTAGTATGATTAATACCCAACTTCCCATGGACTTGGTGTAACGCCTCCATCCATCACATGGAATATAACAGAGGGTCCGGTCAGGGCCCCACGCCATATTTCATAGACAAACGTCTACAAATCGCCCTGAAACATCAATTTTTGGGCTGACACGACTTGTGACATGCCCGTATCACAGGCCGTGTACCTTAATGGGCAAAGGAACCGACTCAATCCAGACCAGGACACAACCATGTGACATGCCCGTGTCCCCGGCCGTGTGCCCGACACGGATTCGGACACGCCCGTGTCCAGCCCGTGTCCAGCTTGTGTTCAGCAACCCTAGCAAACCTGACCACAACCCGACAAGGACACAGCTAATGCACACACCCGTGTCGCAAGCTGTGTACCCTCTTGACAAACGTCGAGAGTATTTCGTCGAGTACTCGAGACAACACAGAGCAGGACAAAGCTAGGGACACGCTCGTGTCCCAGGCCGTGTGCCTCACTCGAGACCCACTCGAGCCCCACTCGAGACCCACTCGAGACCCACTCGAGACCCACTCGAGACCCACTCGAGACCCACTCGAGACCCACTCGAGACCCACTCGAGACCCACTCGAGACCCACTCGAGACCCACTCGAGTACACAGAGCAGGACACAGTCTTAGACACGCCCGTGTCCCTGGCCGTATTGCCCAATCTACAGTCCAATGATTTTTGGGGGTATTACAACCCTCCCCAACTTACAGAAATTTCGTCCCAAAATTTAGCTCAACTGTAGACACCAACACAACCACTCCTTTGTTGTATGTTTTTTTTACAAAACGATCCGGGTTTAGAGCTCAGAGGCCGCAGCTTGTCTCGCCCCACGGCATTGCACCAATACAAGTCTTTCATAAATAGACATACAACAGGTAATTTATTAAATCATGACAATAGTAAAGTACACTCGTTATGTTTATTTTTGCTCATCCACATCCTTCATACTCCGCTTTATGGCCTCCTATAATTCCAGATTATACACGCAAGGCTGCTGTTCTTCATGATTTGAGCTTTGCAGCTCATATAATTCGAGAGTGTACATTCGATCTTTGCGGCTCAGTCGAATGTTGCTCTCGAAGCAACATTCGACTGAGTTTGTTCAGCAGGCATTAACCTCTTCTTGTCTCGTTTCCTAAACTCCGATTGTTCCGACTGCGAAATTTTGAACTCTGGCTTTTCCATCACCAAGTCTTTCTTGTCCCGCACCCGTTTCAAATCCTTCTCTAGCGCATAGGCTGTATTTATTAACGCTTGGAAGCCTTGGTTCACTGAACTCGGGAGCGCCAACCTCAGCTCATCACGAAGTCCCTCATAGAACCTATTCATCTTCCGCGCCTCCTCAGCGAAAGTAGACCCTGCATAGCGCCCCAGCCTGGTAAACTCATGCAAGTAAGTATAAACACTACTCTCACCCTGCACCAGATGTTGGAACTCATTTTCCATTGCAATTCGCTACAACACTGACAAATACTTTGCCCAAAATAATCGTGAGAATTCCTCTATCGATATCTCCCTTAGGCCTCTGCCTGCCAAGTGGTACAATTCCACTTCATCCCACCAAAGCCTCGTCTCTCCTTCCAACAGGAAAGTGGATAAGGTAATTTTCTGGCCCTCCTCAGTCCTAATTGCTGTCAGGATCCTCTTCACTCTTGCAAGTCAGTCCTCGGCCTGTGTTGGGGAACCAGCCCCTATAAACATAGGTTGATTAAACTCCATAAATCGTTTCAGTTGCTTGTCAGCTACATACTCGTCAATCAGAGCCTCAACACGCTCTTCCCTAGCACCAACCCGTACTAGCTCCACTACAGGCCTTACTTGCCCAATAGGATGTGCATTTATCATTGCAAACAGCGCCTCAGCAACTAAGCGTACGGTTTCCGTAGAAGGAGGAGGTGTAGGCATCTCAGCTGGTGCCACACTCTCACAAGAACGCTGGGGCTCAGACTGCCCAGCTACACTCCTCGTCACCTATAAGTGTACAAAACACCATTAACGTCCATTCCAAAATGGCAAACATGCCTAGTATACACGCTCACGCTCCTTAAACACATGTATTGCATTCCTAGTGGACATTCTTGAGTTGAATTATGTTATCCCTACCAAACCCTATCCTCTGATAAAAATTTTTAATGCCTCCATCCATCACATGAAATATAACAGAGGGTCCGGCCGGGGCCCCAAACCATATTTCACAGACAAATGACTACAAATCGCCCTGAAACCTCTATTTTTGGGCTCACATGGCTTGTGACATGCCCGTGTCACAGGTCGTGTACCTTAAGCGGCAAAGGAACCGACTCAATCCAGACCAGGACACGGCCATGGGATACGCCTGTGTCCCCGGCCGTGTGCCCGATATGGCTTCGGACACGCCCGTGTCTAGCCCGTGTTCAGCAACCCTGACAAACCTGGCCATAACTCGAGAAGGACACGACCAAGGCACACGCCCGTGTCTCATGACGTGTACCCTCTCGACAAACATCGAGAGCATTTCATCGAGTACTAGAGATAACACAGAGCAGGACACGGCTGGGGACACGCCCATGTCCCAAGCCGTGTTCCTCACTCGAGACCCACTCGAGCCCCACTCGAGACCCACTCGAGACCCACTCGAGTACACATAGCAGGACACGGCCTTGTACACGCATGTATCCCTTGCCGTGTTGCCCAGTCTACAGTCCAATGATTTTTAGGGTGTTATACTTGGCAGGTTGCAGCTTTTGACAACTGAACATGCGATTGGGAAGGGTTAATCGCAATCCCCAATTTCTCTGTGAACTTTTGTTCCAGATATCTGATTTTCTTACTCTTCTCCTTTAGAAGCTTGGTCTGACACTCAGGAATTTTCTTGAGTTTAGACACCTCATGAGTCTTCTTATAAAACTCAATAGATTTATTATTATAGAGAGTTTTATAAGGCTTCAAGACTTCAATCTCCTTTGCTTGCCTTTTGGCAAGAATTTTGCTCTTCCTTAGAGCATCTAGGTGTAGTCCATACTTGTCAATCAATTGATTGACATCAGTCTCAGAATCTGAGAAATCTTCATCATATGATGAGGATGCATCAGTGTTTGGACTAATTTCATACTTAGAGGAAGATGGAGGAATGGTGAGAGATTGTACCTTGATTGATTCTGAGTCCGCCCGACTTCTTTCCTCTTCAGTTATTACCATCAGCCCTTGGACTTCCCAGTCTTCTTCATCCTCCTCATTGTCACTGTCAGAGTGTGACAGAGGGGCTCTTATCCCTATCCTGACAGCAGAATATTCCTCTTCTTCTTCTTCTTCTGGATCCGAAGCAACAGATATCAGCCCTATATATGCTTCTTCCTTTTCATCTTCAGATTCTGAGGAGGAAGAATCTGTCCAGCTTCTCTCCTTCTTAGCCACAAAGGACTTCTCTTTCTTCTTGTCCTTATGATGATGGTGATGCTTTTTTTTCTTCTCATCTTCTTCCTTTCTTTAGACTGGGCAGTCAGCAATGATATGCCCAGCCTTACTACAACAATAACAGATGACATTAGAAGAAATCTTTTTATTAGTTTTAGGGCATTCCTGTCATCCTTTGATGACTTCCTATGGTGAGAGGATGAAGATTCCCTTTTCCTCCAGTCCTTCTTCATGAACTTCTGAAATTGCCTTGAGACGACAGCTAGATCTATATCAGACATGTGGTTGTCTAACTAGCTTGACTCAGATTTTTCTGAGCTTGATTCAGCTTCCCACCTTGGTGGTGAGGGAGTTTTCCTTCTGTTCCTTCTTGAGGCTTCTGTTTTGAATTCCACAGACTTTTCCTTGGACTTGGACTGTCTGCTCTTCTCCTTTTCTAGTCTAGCAGCCAGCTGCATTTCATAGGATAGTAGCTTTCCAAACAAAGTTGGTGGAGGAGTGTCTTCCAACTTTGCCATTTCCTTAATGGAATAAATCTTAGTGTCTCACTCTCTGGTGAAAGATCTAAGGAACTTATCATTCATCTTATAGTTGCTGAAGACCCTACCATAAGTTCTTAGTTCATTTACTGTCCTAAAGAACCTTTCAAAGCAGTCAACCACCTTTTCAGATTTTTTTGTCTGAAAGCCTCATACTCTTGGTTGAGCATGGACTTCCTATCATATCTAACCTCCTCAGAGCCTTCCATAAAGACCACAAGTATGTCCCACATTTCCTTGGAGGTCTTGCAGTGTACAAGATTCTGGAAGGTTTAGTCATCAATGACACTAGCAATGATATTTTGTGCCCTTTTGTCCATGGTGAATAGAATCACCTCCTCTTTATCCATATCTATATATGCCTTAGGCACTCTCACAGTTGGATCTATGGTGGAAGCCTTTGTGGGGATAAAAGGACCATCCACTACTGTTACATAGATCCTAGGGTCAGATGCTTCCATGAATAATCAGACCTTTTGCTTCCAGAGGCCAAATCCTTCCTTCCTACAGATTGGCAGTTTCATGGCCTCTAGCTCCTTATAGTTCATTCTTGACCCCATGATTATATCTTCTAGCTAACCTTAGAGTTATGCTTAGATTGTTAAATCCTTTTTAAGCAACCTTCCTCTAATACCACTTGAAAGTTATTACTTGAAGGTTTGCTAGTCACCTGGGGGGGGGGGGGTGAATAGGTATTTTAAATTACTTAACCCTTTTGTGTTGTTTATACTTTGGAGATTTATAGCTTGTCCTAATTACCTGTAATGCAATAAATAAACAAGCAACACAGCAAGCACACAAGTATTTATAGTGGTTTCCTAATTGGGTACACAACTTTCCCTCCCACATATCCAACTGATTTGTTGGACAAGGCACAAACTCCACCAGTATGCTCCTCAGAGCTTACACCTCAGGCCCATAACCTTACTCACATATTTTTTTTCAGAATCCAAACTCAGAACCACAAGGTTTCCTACCACAGAGCCCTGCAGTGCTCTTACAACTCAGTGGTCCACTGACCACCTACCTTAGCCTTACTTCTAAGGCCTACAACTCAGGCACAAAATTCCCTACAACTTCAGGCACAAGGCCTTACTCTCAGAGTGATGAAACACTCCTACAACTCAATACCTATCAAAATACCTACAACTCAGCCTCCTCCAAGGCCTACAACTCAGTGACACACTTATCACCTACAACTCAGTGACTCACCAGTCATCTACCTCAGGCACTTGGTCGTACACTCAGGCTGGGAGGACAGTCCTACCTTAGATCCACACTTGGATCCTACCTCATAGAGCATCACTCTCCTACCTCAGGAAATTAAGCCCTATATCTCAGATCCACACTTGGATCCTACCTCAATACCCCAGCAAGGCACCTACCTCAGTGACTAATTAGTCACCTACAATTCTGGCACAAAGTGCCCTACACTCAGATTCAGATAAACTGAATCTCACAGGAAATTAATCAGTAAAATAAAATACTGACTCAGAGATTAATCTTTTAGTCCAACTTGCTGGACTGAGCAGATATCAGTCCAACCCACTTACTGTAGAAGGGATGAGTCTACACAGATATGAACAGGTAGTCATCAAATACGCAATGCACGTATCATTACATGATGCAATTTTTCAAATCTAGGAATATTGAGGGCAAATTCCCAACAATTTATCCTATGAGAATGGGATGTGGCCCAGAGATACTACTCCTATGAGAATAAGTTGTGTCTCTGAGATATTATTTCTATGAGAATAAGTTGTGCCACCGAGATATTATTCCTATAGGAATGGGATGTGCCTCTGAGATACTATTCCTACGGGAATAAGTTATGCCTCTGAAATATTATTCTTATGGGAATAATCTGTGCCTCCGAGATATTATTCCAACATGCATGAGATGTGCCTCCAAGATACTATTCCTACCTGAATAAGTTGTGCCTCCAAGATATTATTCCTACGGGAATAAGTTGTGTCTCTAAGATATTATTCCTATAGGGATGGGATGTGCCTCTGAGATACTATTTCTATATGAATAAGTTTTACCTCCGAGATATTATTCCTATAGGAATAAGTTGTGTCTCCAAGATAATATTTCTACAGGAATGGAACGTGCCTCCGAGAAATTATTCCTACGGGAATAAGTTGTGTCTCGAGATGTGGTTCCTTTGAGAATAGATTGTGCCTTCGATAAATATGCCTCGAGAAGTAAATCCTTTGGGAATAGATTGTGTGTTCGATAAATGTGTCTGGAGATGTGATTCCTTTGGGAATAGATTTTGCCTTCGATAAATTTGTCGTAGAAATGTGCCTTCGGTAATGTGCCTTGGGAAAAATATCGATGGCCGACAAGTTTCACTCTAAGGCAACCTGTATGATGGATGGTCTGAGAAACAACCCATGCGAAACTATAAAACTATGTGGGTCTGAGGCCGTATGCAGGTTGATATAGAGTACGTAGGTGGTGGTCGTGTGAAGACCGCCTCGACCCAAATAGAAGTCTAAATATCTCCTCCCTTGATGCTAATAGGGATTGGGTTTTATATGTGATTTTAATAACTTGTCATTAGTACAAGTGATAAGTGCGGGTGACAAATAACACTCAGATGGAGAGAATGCCACCGGATCTTAATAAAGTCTGAACGGGCAAGAGAGAATGATGTTATATATATAAATATATATATATATATATATATATATATATATATCTTTATTATATAATACAATACACCTATTTTCAATCACACCATGAATTTCATGTGGATCGTTGGATTTCCAAAAACTTGCATCTAGCCATTGGATCTAAACAGCTCGGCCTGCAAATAACCAAAACTAAAAAAAAACACTGCTCATTCCCTGCTAAATCCCGATACCTCCCGTCCATTCACGGACTCACCCCCGCCGCCGCCGGCGGCCTGCCCGGCGCCCACCGGCGGGTTCACCGGCCTCCGGCGAACCCATCGGGGGTTGTTCGGCGGCCTCCGGCGGTGGCCCTGCCCGCTCTCCCCCGGACAACCCCCGACGGGTTCGCCGGAGGCCGGCGAACCCGCCGATGGGCGCCGGGGGTGAGTCCGTGGCGGATGCGGAAGGGAGCGGGTGCGGTATCGGGTTTTTTTTCCGTTTTTTTATTTCATAATTAATTTAATAATTTATAATTAATAAAATTATAATTAATTAAATAATTTATACTTTTTATGATTTATTAAAATCCTTTTAAATGCTTTTATAATTAGGCTTCGCGCGCCGGGGGCCAGGCGAAGCCCGCCGGGGGGTCAAGCGGGCGAAGCCCGCAGCGACGCATCGAGAACGGGCGGAGCCCGTTCGAAGATGCTAGTACATATATATATATGTTTTAAATAATGAGCTTCTGTGATCGATAAACTTCCACTATGACATTATTCCTTCCACTAAGTTCGAAGTATCACTCCTTAATAATGTCTTCCACTGGAAAACATGCTTCCATACTCTGATGAGTAAAGTTGTTTGCTTAACATCACTGTCGATGCACGACACTGGGTAATCGGAAGAAGGTGATTGAGATGGGTGTTCCTCAGTTGCTTCTTCGGTGTCGTGTGTTGACGGTGGTGTGTAGAAAGATCCCCCGGATGGTAGGGGTCGTAAAAAAATCACTCTACCTGTCACTCTAGGCGAGTTCCCGAAGCAGGCAACACATAATGTTCAGTTTGTAGTCATGGAGTCTAACTCCGCCTACAATGCCATCTTTGGTTGCCCTCTCCAAATGATATTTAAGGTCATTCCCTCCATCCCACACATGGCGGTTAAGTTTATCACGCTAGGAGGAGTTGGAGTCGGAGTCGGAGTCGTATGTGGCAATCAGGAGGCCGCTCGTTCTTGCTATCTACAATAAGCTCAACTAGGATAGGAAACAAATCTAGGCTCCAGCATGGCCAGACTCAGTAATGCCATCATCGCGCATCGCGCTGAGCAATCAGAAGGCCTTGCACATGCTTAATCTAGGGAAATTGGGTACCAAATAGAGGATATCACTCTATTATTTGCATTCCATTTATTTGTTTGTGCTCTGAACTTTCTTTCCTAGGACAATGAGTTGCAAGCCTACACTTACACACATGTATCTGTTTTAATCTACTATAACTACTTTTAAATTCATTTTATCTCATCAAGATTTGATCCCATACCACAACTATCAGTTCGAATGAGAAAACTCTTCACTATCATGATAGGTTCTCTTTCGAGACCATGTTATTGGTTCAAACGAGAAAACTCTTCACCTACATAGTAGGTCTACGCCATCGTTAGGGTCTGCCCCCTCACAATTGGCACTGGTTCGAATGATAAAGCTCTTCCCCTCCATAAGGAGTCCTCTCCAAGATTGTTCAATCAGTTCGAAGGAGAAAGCTCATCACCAACATAATAGGTCTTCCTATAAGACCGCGTCATTGGTTCGAATGAGAAAGCTCTTCACTATCATATTAAATCTATACCACCGTTAGAGCCTGCCCGTTCACGATCGCCATGTGTTTGAACGAAAAAGATCTTCACCGCCAAAGAGAATCCACACCCAGATCGCACTATTGGTATGAATAAGAAATCTATTCACCAGTGTAGAGGGTCCGCCTCCAAGACCTCACTATCAGTTCGAATGAGAAAGCAATTCACAGGCATAGTAAGTCCACACCATTGCTAGGGCCTGCCCCTCTCACAATTTCCATCTGTTTGAACGAGAAAGCTCATCACCGCCATATGGAGTCCTAACCTAGACCATGCTATTGGTTTGAAAGGGAAAGCTCCTCATCGACATTTTAATTTTGCCTCGCAAACTACGCTATCAGATTGAATGATAGAGCTCTTCACTGCATAATAGGTTTATGCCAACCTCAGGGCCGTCCCCCCTCATGATCGCCATAAGTTTAAATGAAAAAGTGCAACACTGACATAATAGATCTACTCTATTGTCAGGGCTCGCCCCCTCACGATCGCCACCTACTCGAATGAGAAAGCTCATCACTGCCAGAGGGGGTCCGCTCCAAGACCGCGCTATAAGTTTGAATGAGAAAGCTCTTCAATGGCATTGTAGGTGTACACCATCGTCAGGGTCTTCCCCCTCACGATCGTCGTCAGTTCGAATGAGAAAGTTCTTCACTGCCATTAATAGTCCGCTTTCCTACTGCACTCTCGGTTTGAACAAGATAGCTCTTAACCATCATAGTAGGTCTACGCCACAGTCAGGGCCTTTCCCCCTCAATATCTCCATCAGTTCGAACGAGAAAGCTCTTTATCATCATAGTAGGTCTGCATTTTGACCGCAACCATGAGTTTGAATGAGAGAGCCCTTCACCAACGCAACAAGCATGTGCACTGTTATCACCAAAAAATTTCCAACAAGAAAGAGCACACTCTTAGAGCGATAGGGTAAGGACCCTCCATCGGGAAATCCTACACCATCGTTATCGTCTAGAGCTACCATCCTCTCAAACAACATAAAATACAGATGAAGTACATAAATGGAGAACAATTCAGCCCACAACATTCACATCAAGACGGTCATCCTAAGAAAAGTCTCTCGCCTCGAGACCCACGACGCTGCACCCAGACTCTCTCCACCATTCGAAGAGTTTTCTCAATGCCTCTATGGAATGGTATCTCACACTCATTCTCCACTATAAAGGCCAAGGAATCCATTTACTCAGTAACTCTTGTAGCCTTAATTTTATCGACATATTGCTATAAGGAAGAAAGCCTATCCGCCTCGCCTCCACTACTTCCACTTTAGTGGCAGTAAGAAGAAGTTTAGGAAAAATCCCCTCCCATCTCCGGCCTCAAGTATGGACTTTGAGGATTTTGGGGGTAAATGAAAAGCATCCATTTTATCTAATTTAATATGAGCTATAGATAGCTCCATCTTCACCAAAATGGGGTTGTGGGTAGCGGAACCTCCCCACTCGGAGTGATGCTCATAATGGGGGATGTGGGAACCACCCGTAACGACCTAGGGAAACTCGCAAAACAATCAAGGATGCAAGTGTGTGTGCGCGCATTCCTGATTGCGCCTCATACGACCCTGACCGCCTCCGACCAACCGTCATATTGCGTTTAGCCATGCGTGGTAGCTCGCGAATCGAGTCCATGAGCACAATCGCACGCATGAACTGAGAAAATGAGCATAACCACTGTGTGTTCCATCCCATGCAAGCGGTATCGCACGCGTAGTAGCTTGTACGCAGCAACGTGCACATGTAGCAGCTTGTACGCAGCAACGTGCACGTGGTCACGCATGCGTCTCTTGTCACATGGCAAGGGTCATACGCCCTTGGTCGCTCCATTCTTAGCCACACACCCAATAGTGTGTGGCCTTGGCCTCACCCGCGTATGCAAGCCTCCCTTTGCCGCACAACCACATGCGCGCTCGTAACGCTCATAAAACCGCAGCACTCTGTTGGGTCCGGCGTTCCTTCACTTGACCCGTGGCGCTCTGCTACTTATATAAAAAATTAAGTAGCACCCTCTCCAACAGTCCGGGCTTTTGGTGCAGTTGGGTATGCGCTTGATCCTTCAATTGGTATCAGAGGAGGTCACGGGTTCAAGACCGGGGGGCGCTATTAAATCCTGATTTTCCCTTCTACCTGTGTGGGTCCGGTGGGTCAGGCAACCGTGGACATGTGGTAACCCCACCTCTGAGCCGTGTGGGCCATGTGGTAACCCCACCTCTGAGCCGACGGGTTGTGCTGGACGCCGGGGGGGGGGGGATTGTTGGGTCCGGCGTTCCTTCACTTGACCCGTGGCGCTCTGCTACTTATATAAAAAATTAAGTAGCACCCTCTCCAACAGTCCGGGCTTTTGGTGCAGTTGGGTATGCGCTTGATCCTTCACACTCATTGACACACAAATGCGCTCACGCTCACGGCGCGCTCACAATGTCTCCACGCTAACTGCACGCTCAGACCGCTTCCGAGCTCACTGCGCACTCAGAACTCTTCTGCGCTCATTGCACACTCAAAACGCCTTCGTGTTCACGCGAGCGCGCTCTTGACATCTTTGCACTCCCGCAAGCGCGAGGAATTCTTTCCAAGTGCACACTACAATTTTCCCTTTTTTACCTCCCGCGTTTACAAGAATTGCATGATAATTTGCATTTCGTTACCATCACCTCCGTAGCTGGTCCTTCTTGAACTGCCTGAATTGCTCGAGGGGAGAAATCATCATATTCACAAAAAAGTCAATCTGTGTGCTCAAGATTGAGGAATGTTATTCAAGTGTTCCGTAGTTATGACGATTGTGACGACGCAATTACTAAACTACCCTGATCAAAAGCTATAA
This sequence comes from Platanthera zijinensis, assembly GCA_039513925.1. Lineage (NCBI taxonomy): Eukaryota > Viridiplantae > Streptophyta > Magnoliopsida > Asparagales > Orchidaceae > Platanthera > Platanthera zijinensis. The sequence goes on along the minus strand of CM077083.1, from coordinate 164,583,633 downwards.
AAGTGCCCAGAGCCATCATTTCAAGACACCTGACATTCAGTACTCGAGAGAGCTCCTTTAAAGGTTATTTAGGGTCTGTTTGGGGCAGCTCTGGCGGTTGGAAAATCTCTATTCCAACCGCCAGAGCTGCTTTCAGTCTGTTTGGGACAGCTCCCTGTGAAGAGCTTTTCAAAAATCTGGAGCTGTTTTGCAGCTTTTCAGAAATCTCTCCCTCCCCAGCTTCTGCTCCCGCAAAATAGCTTTCTCTCTCACATGTTTTGGAAATCTAATGGTTTCTTCAGTTGGAACATGCTCAGAGGCCGGACGGCCTTCCTCCGGCGATTTCGAGCCCCGGACGGCTTTCCTCCGACAATTCCAAGCCCCCGACGTCCTTCCTCCGGCGATTCCGAGCGCACTTCTGCACATAACACCCAAACAGTCTGCAGCTTTTCAAAACTGCTCCCCAGAGATCTATTTTAAAACAGCTCTATCCGGACAGCAGCTTTTCAATCCGCCAGAGCTGTCCCAAACAGACCCTTAGAGTTCTCCGTTAGCGTTTGAAGCTCCCATTGAAGATCTTCATCGGCCTTTGAAGATGTCCCCACCCCATCGAAGATCTCATTCGAATGTGACTTGAAGATCTCCTTCGGCATTTAAAAATCTCCTCCCCCTTAGAAGCCCCCTTTGAATGTACTTAAAGTTCTCATTTCACATTCCGTTAAATCTCATTGTAACGAGCAGTGACCTGCACCCTCGAGAACTCAACAACTTGTAAAACTCGAAGAATTGATCAAATTTGGTCGGCACAGATCTGACCTCGTGGGTTTTCACCATTTTCGGGGTTTCCACGTTAAAAGTCTCCTTACCAGCTATTCATACTCTATGAGACTATTTGCGCTCTTGACCCGCTCTCGAGCTATGATGGTTCGTTTCAACCGGTCTACGAGTACTGTGTGTCCGCAATAGTTGGTGTTGTTTGTGGGAAAGGACACGCCCAGATCAGAGCATTGCGATCGTGCACGTAGCGTGTGGCAAGGGGAGGCGCAAAAACGGGGGGCGCGGCTAAGGGTGGCGCTTCCAAGGGTGCGCACTGCGACACGTAAGTAACCACGTGGGCTTCCGTATAGGTCCACGCACGATTGCACCCGTTACCACGTGCGGGTGAACATGCTACCACATGTGTCTGTGCTCGCGCTACTGCGCTCGTGGGTACTTGTCCTACCGCGTTCGTGCGTGCTCGCGCGACTGCTTGCATTTTGGGTTGCAGGGTGGCGACTCTCTCTGCGGCAGTTGGGGCCCTAACCGCTCCCGTCGAGTGGTCACACTGTCGGTGTGCCCGGGGACGCGCGTACGTGCACTCACTTCCCTGACGGTTATGAGTGGTTTTGGCGGTTAAGAGCCTTCTCTGTTATGAGCACTCCCATAGCGGAGGAGATTTTGGAACCTCCATCACCATGCATTATGAGAATTCACAATGGAGGGGTTTTCGTAACCACAGCCCAAATCTCTTATAAATAAAGGAGAAATATTTTTGTCCGGGTCCCGGATGTCAGCTAGCATCCGAGACAAACTAAGGCTCCGTTTCGGGGGACTTATTTTCACAGGTCAAGCAGTTACGAGCGCATGAACCAGATCTTAATTATGATCCGATTCATGCGGTCGTAACCGCTTGACCGGTGAAAATAAGTCCTCACAAACGGAGCCTAAATACAAGAGAAATGTTATGTTGCCCTCTTGTGCACAATAAACCAGTGCACTTTGGGCCCCACAATTTTTCTTGTTTTCATCGGGTCATAGATCACGTTCGTGTCCTGAATGGTAATATTTGGCTAAATAGAGAGGATAACCATCAATAGAATTCTCGCCAAATGGTCAATTTGCCCAATCAATCTAGAACAAGTATTTGTTGATAAAATTAGTAAATCTCAATTATAAATGTTCATTTTGCCGAATATATTATAAATCGCCAAATGTTCTATTTAATTCGAAACGAATAGTTCAATAAATTTCTTTATTTAATGATAGCTGTTTTATAATTCGTTTGCAAAAATCATGGAAGATATAATCTTATTTTAATACATTTTATCCATCATTTCTTATTCTTATGATGCACTTATACATACATATCAATAATATTATATAAAATAGTATTTGATCAATATTTGGTCACTTGAGGCTTCTGATAGACTAGATTAAATTGGATCATCTTAGCCCGTAAAGCAGTTGAGCGCCCAAACAGTCACAAAAAAATGGGGAACTAGCAAAATAATTTTTTAACAAGAGAAACCCGTGAATAGAGTGAAAAACCACATGGCCGGTTTGGTGCCGACCATATTCACTATTTGTTGGTGCTTACAAAGCTTTATAGAGAAGGCGAATGCGACAGACCTTTCCTCGTTACAATTTGGGGGAGAGAGAGACGTTCAGAGTGTGACATGGCACAACTCACAAAGCTAAATCTTTGTGTATGTAGGTGGCAGAGAACGCACGTTCTAGAGACTTGGCTGACTTCTTCTCGTGCTTGGAGATTGGTGCGGAAGATGCTTGCAATTTTTTTAGATGAGCGCCGAGTGTTGAGAGCATTGCACGTAAAAGACATGTTGACGGAGCTTGACGGGCGGTAGAATTCTCCGGGATACTTCGCACGTAGGAACACGGCAGACTTCAAAGGATCGTCAAGTTGTATTCAAAGATCTTTGATGGAGGTCTCTGACATGGCTCTCGAGCACGTAGGGGGAGAAGCGAAGGAAAGAAAAATTGAGAATAAAGGAGGGTCTTAGGTCTTATTTATAGGTCTCAGGGGTGGTTATAGTAATTAAGCGGTTAAAAGCAAACCATAACCACACTAACTACTGACTATAACTCAATTTTATATAGTTTGACGCGCGAAATATTTTTATAATTTCACTACACGCAGACCGACATAATTTAGGATATTTGCACCCACCCATATTTGGTGGTTACATCGGTGGTTATGCAGGTGGTTACTCGTACAACGAGCGGTGGAGATTGCGTGGGGACGATCAGACGACGGCGGTTTAGCGTTAGCCGGCTGGGGGGGGCAACCAGATGGGACCCCAACCGACAAGGGCCAACCAGGAGGCCGGTCGTGAAGGTCGACAGGGCGGGCGCCAGCCTAGCAGAGGCCACACCTACCACGCGGCGGCCACCCAGGCGGAGGCCGCCCGGGGACCGGCGTAGTCGAGGCCAACCGGTGGGAGGCCGTCTGGGAGTCGACCTCGCGGAGGTTGGTCAGGCAGAGGCCGCCCGAGGTCCGTCCTCGTGAAGTCCGGCTGGGCGGAGGATGCGACGGCCTCGTCAAGGCTGGTTGGGCGGAGGCGCCCGGGGGCCGTCCTATCAGAGGGATGCATCACAGAGGCCGGTCTGGCAGAGGCTGCCTGGGGGCCGGCCTCGCGGAGGTCGAACTCGTGGATGTCAGTTTGTTGGTGGCCGCCCAGTCGCCGACTTCGCTAAGGCAGGTCGGGTGGAGGCCTTTCAGAGGCCAGCCTTGCAAAGGTTGACCGGGTAGAGGCCGCACTGGCCTCGAATAAGCTGGCAGGGCGGAGGTCACCTGGGGGATGGCCTCATATAGGTCGGTCGGGCATAAGCCGCCTAGGGGTCGACCTTGCCAAGGCCGGCCTCGCGGAGGCTTCCCGGGGCCGACCTTGTCGAAGTCGGTCGTGCGGAGGTCGGGGCAACGTATGGGAAACAAAGTCATAGAGCGGTGTCTGCGAAGGAAGCGGTTGGAATGGCAGAAGGATCGTGTATGCAATGGTTGGAGTTTTGATCGTATAAGGATTGAGCGCATAGATCGTGCGGCGGGTAGTTTTTCTGATAACTCCCCACACATTTAGTGGGTGACATAGAAATTCTAGCTATCCACGACCCGACATTCCTATAAATCTTGGGAGGCCCCATCATTTGCCCCCCAAAAGTCCACGGTGTCCGTAGCTGGAGAGAGAGAGAGAGTAGAGTGAGGGCTTTTTGTTCGCGACTTAATTGCGACGACCATGGAGGAGCTGAGTGAAGGGGCATAAAAGGAGGCAGACGGAAATAGTGGAAATGCAAGGTGTAATGCGAAAGAAAGTGAGGTGCGGGCGTGAGGGGCTCTTGTGCGCAAGGTTTACGTGCACCTATGCACGGGGATCACATGGTTTGCGTGTGCGGGGTATGCATACAAGCAGGGCACACCCGGGCGTGGGGCCCCTGTGTGTATGGGGAGCGTCTGCGCGCGGGTCTTGCGTGTGCGGACGCACTTGCAAGCAGTTTGCACAGTCGTGGGGTGTTCCTACATATTGCATGCTCGGGTGCCCGTGTGCTTTTGTGTGCACGGGCTGCGTTTTTGCCTTACACTGATTTCTATTGCGGGAGGTGTTTTCACATGCCAGTTTTGACAGTGCTTTGAGCATCTCCTTTTGCAATATTTAACATGTACTTTTGCTTCTGGTACTGAGGCAATGCGCGCAAGGTTGACTGATTTGGTTGTGCTCTTCGCTCACTATTGAGCAGATTATTGTTTGAAGGAAGTGGTACAAAATACCTGCTGGGTTGGAAATAAAGATACCGTGTATGGAGGAGTGGTTGTAGAATCCTCCAATAGGCTGGATGATAGTGTGCTAGACATCGTTGAGGTCTGGATTCCGTTTTCCATCGTACGCGAAAGTGGTCGAAATTTTGAAACATTGTGGTATGTCGGTGTCCCAATTTACTCCTCTCGGGATGACGCGCAATATGGGGTTGATCGCCTTTTTTTAGTGTGCATGGCTCAAGGTTCTCCTTAAACCTTTTCAGAGAATAGTGCGAGGTGTGGACTGATGGTGGTGGGCATATTAAGGTCCACAGCAACAAACACTAGCTTGAGTTTGAGAACCGAACGCACTGTCGTCATGGTAACACTCAGTTTGCTTATGTCCAGAATACCTAGGGTTTGCTAGAGCTTTGAAAGACACTCCAAGATCGTTGTCATTGCTTGTAGGGGAATGAGCGGGAGTTTACACCAATGTTGAAGTTTACTGAGCCTCACGAGTTAGAGAACCCCCTTTTCAGCATTTACTTATTTGTGGAGGAGAAATGTCTATTACTGTGCGGGCTTTCTACTGATCCATAACACTCTGCCACGGTGCCCCTGGTTCATTACTGTAAGAGGAAGCTTGCATTCAAAGGTTGTGGTGCTTGGATCCTGATTTTATACATTCCACTCGTCTGAGAGAGTGTCCAGGAGAGGCGGTCTCTTGTAGCTCCAGAGTTGATGGGGCATCTGTTGATCCTGACCTTGAGGTCTTAGGCTTTCCCCCCCAGATACCTTTTGATGGGACTCATGTTTTGATAGTATCTAAGGCGAAGCACATTTCTTCCTCCCTTGAGGCGATGAATAACACGGTAAGTATAATATTCTATTTTAGTTTACTTGTTATCTTGAATTGTTATAACTTGTTCTCTTCTTTACAGATCAGTGTTCAAGCTAGCATTGCTCTTACGTATAATGATCATTACATGAGCTTGAAGGATGGATTCCTACTGTTTCAGGAGGAACTTTGGGGAGGTAAGAGCTCTCTTTCCGCATTAAGGGGAAGCCGGGATTGTGACATAGCCCTCTCCCGACAAATCTAGTCCAAGTTGCGGGAAGAATAAAGCAGTCTCGAGCAGAGCTTAAAACGTAGAAGGCTTCTGGGGAGAAGACATTCCTGCAATTAGAGAGCGCGTAGGGTGATTTGACTCGCCTAAAGACGTATCTAGGGGCCTCAAAGGCTGTGGTGGAGCACCTTTCTTCACAGGAGCGGTTGGTTGAGTTGAAGGCGGTAGAGTCGTTGAGTATAGGGACTCTGTTGACTGTTTGTAGGATCAATGCCTGCTTTTCAAGGAGATTCATGGGGAGGTCTGCACGAAGGAGGTGCAACCCCAGATGGAAGACGTGAGAGAAGTGGCCCTTATGCAAGGAATGGAGAAGACTCTCCGGATGGTGGCCTAGAAGCATGGACATGTTGTGGATGGCCTTGTCTTTGAAGAACTTTTTGAGGAGGATTCAGAATCCGACGTAGATGTGGTGGAGAGTAGTAGCTTCAACTTTATATCTTTGTATATGTATTCTTTATATTTGTATAATTTTGCCACTTCGTGGCGTATTTGTATTTTGTATACTTGCAATGTACAGTGGCTTTGATTTTCGTTTGCGGCTCCTTGGATGCCTTTTATGTTTTGCATCTTTGCTCATAGATTGATTTGGCGTAAAACCTTGTTTTTTGTGATAATTGAAATTGTATAGTGCTTACATCGTTGCTTTGTCCACAACCATGGTCTGTCTTTTTAGTTGAAAGACGAGACCCAGATGATGTCATAACATATTACACGGGCAAAGGGCGTAAGCTTCAAGTCGGGTACCAAGAGGTCAGAGTGTTGAGCTAGGGGGTGTCACTTATTGGTTGGTAGTTGAAGGACAAGACCCAGACAACATCATAACCAACTACTAGGGAAAAGGGAAAACTCTTCTAGACGAGTAGTGGGAGGTCAAGATAATTGAGCTAGGGGATGTCGTTGATTGTAGTGGTGAAGGAAGGACCTTAAAACTTAGGCGAACGTGAGGAGGGCAGGCCCTATCGGTGTCGTGACCTACCGCGAGGGAGAAGGTTGAACCTTTGATCCTGTGTAGTGAGAGGGCATAGGGGCATGGCCCGGGAGATACGGCGAGGGGCAGACCCTATGAGCCGCTTGCAAATGCGAGGGGGCAGGCCCTGGCGATGACGCGACCTACCACGATGGCAAAGCAAGAACCTTCAATCTAGGGAAGTGATAGGTCACATGGTCAATTCCCCGGAGAGAAAGAGAGGAGTAAACCCTACGGGTTGCTAGAGAATGCCGGGGGAATGGGTATAGGCCATGGTGTTGTCGTGATCTACTGTAGGGGAGACGACAAACCTTCAATCTGGGGTAGTGATAAGTCACAGGATGTGGCCCTGATGGCCTTCCCTTTTATGCGGGCAAAGGGAAAACCTTCGAGCCAGGGTAATAAGAGCTACCATGTTATGGCTTGTTCATGGCTTGGTGGACAAGCCTTGAAGTATTCTTATGATGGAAGAGTTAAAAGCAAATAAAGTAAATTGATTTTAAAGGAAATAAGATTATGTGCACAAGCGTATGCTTGGGACTTTATCAAGTTAGATATTGTTTCTTAGCATAAGTAAAAAAAGTAAAGTAAATAAAGGTAGTTGTTAATAAGCTGGAATATAGTAAGGCACTTCTGCCTAATTCTTAGTTTTTCTTCAAGGATGACTTCGAAGGGAGTGATGTTGGAGCATGCGTTCCACGCATCTTGGTTTGCTAATAACAAATCTCGTTTGTATTTTATCATTGGGTGTTTTTGATGTACAAATATCATAGGTCTAACACTAATATCATTTGGGCTTGGATTCGGGTTTGAACAGAGGAGCTAAAGTTATATCGCCAGGCGATATCCAGTATTGCCACTAGGCGACAATGGACTGAACAGTTACAACATTATCTCCATACGGCGTGTAGTTACACTCGATGTTGCCCAGTGACATTGATATCACCAGGCGACAACCCAGGATTGTCCATAACCGATCTATTATGTGAAAATCAGGAATACGCGGGACACGTGGCAGCCGAAGAGTGTATCGGAGGTTGACAATTTCCAGTGTCGCCAGGCGATATCGCTAAAATATAAAAGCAACTCATTTTTCTGTGGAGATAACGAATTACAAAAGTTGGAGTATTCCTCACCGTGCAACTATTCCAGAGAGCTCCAGCAACCAGAAAACTCCATTCTCACAAGAAGGTTCAAACGCAAAAGAGCGACGATTCATACATGGAATATGAAGCAACTTTGACATGGATTCATCGACATCTTCAGCGCTTCATTGAGAGGGAGTTTTTAATTCTAAAGTTTATACCTTATAATTTGTCATTATTTTCATTGTAACTGATAGAGGAAATCGCCGCCTTGTGCGTGGTGTCTAAGTTCTTGCGTTGCTTAGGAGAGAATCATCGCCTTGTGCGTGGCGTCTATGTCCTTATGTGTCTTAGGGAGTTATCGCCACCTTGTGTGTAGCGACTAGATCTTTGTTAGATCTAGGGGAGGTTTGTAGAAAGATCTAAGGAGATATACGCTTTAGCCTATCGGTTCTTATAGAAGGACCGGTGAAATCAAATGTAGACTATATTTTTTATAGCCTTAAACTCTAGCTTCATAGAAATATACTGTATTCTGTTTTATCACTTTTGAAATAAAATATTATCATTTCTGTTCTTATATGTTTCTAAGTGTTTAGTTTTTTTTATGAAAAATTAGTTTTGATTTCTTTAATTATTTCACCAAGTAAACTATGTTTAAGAAAAAATTTTTTAACCCTTATTCACCCCCCCTCTAAGGGAGCCTCACGATCCAAATTGGTTTCACCACCGGGAGTAATGACGCAAAATAATCACGCGTTTTTTGAGGGGCAAGTGATAAGTAGAACTCCCTTATTCACTGACACAGATTATAACTACTAGAAAGCTCTAATGCGATGCTTTCTTATTGATTTAGATATTTAAGTATGGGGCATGATAGAAACATGCTACACTCCACCAACAACGGTAGTTGGAAGTGTTAGCATGGAAAACCCAAAGACAAATGAGATGAAACTGATAAGCTTCGATGTAAAAATAACGCTAAGACAATGAATGCTTTATTCTGCGCATTAGATAGAACTGAATTTAATCGTGTATGTGCTTGTGAAACTGCGTATTATATTTGGAACTTACTTGAAGTTACTCATGAAGATACATCACAGGTGAAGGATCAAAGCTTTTCATATTAGAGTCAGAATTTGAAAAGTTCAAGATGGAGATTGATGAAGATGTAGACTCCATGTACATGAGATTCAACAAAATCGTGAATGACTCGAAGATTCTTGGAAAAAGTTTCTCAATCAGAGATTTAGTGAGGAAGATTCTTAGATCGCTTCCCCCAAAGTTCAATCCAAAAGTGACTGTCATCTAAGAGTCACACGTTCTAAAGACTCTTCAAATTGAGAATTTTATAGGAAACCTGAAAACTCATGAAGTGGAACTGAGGATTCAATAACAAGAGTACAATGTAGAGCCGAGAAAGAAAGCATTGGCATTGAAGTCCAAGAAGTATGCTGAGAGTGAGTCTGATGAGTATAAGGAAGAAGATGAAGAAAGTCTGTTTGTAAAAAGTTCAAAAGATACATGAGAAACCCTGAAAGAAGAAATTCTTTCAAAAAGTTTTTCAACAAGAAAGGGTCTGAGTACAGAAAAGGAAAAGGAAAAGCTGATGGAGAGTATGATGAAGAGCATCCACCACCTAAGTGTTACCATTGCATAAGAATCAGACATATCAGGAGCAAGTGCCTAAAATATCAGAAAGAGCTGAAAGAGAACAGACACAAGACGAAGTATAAGAAGAAAGTTCTAAAGGCTGAAACCTGGGATGACGTCACTTCTGAGGAGTCGAGCAGTTCAAGTTCAGAAACTGAAGAGGAGGCCAACATGTGCCTGATGGGAAAGAGTGTCTCATCATTTGATGACGAGTGCAGTGTCCAGAGCGACACTGAGGTAACTCCTACGACCTATGAGGATTTATATTCTGAATTCTTAAGAACTTATAAATATTTTAACAAAAGCATAACTGAAATTAAATTACTTAAATCTAAAGTTAAAATTTTGTCAAAAGAAAACAAAAATTAACCACTGAGTTAAAAGTACTTGGGAAGGAGAAAGAAACTTGTCAAGAGAATTGTCCCTCTTTGACAAGGATACTAGAACTTGAAAAGGATTTTTCTAAGTCTTGGCCTCATGTTGATTCTCTTACAAGAAAAAAAGGGACCTTAAAAAGATCTCTAAAATTCTCTCAATCCAAAGTATTAGGTAGTAAGAAGGCTTTTGCAAACCGATGCGGTACAATAGTTGATGAAAATACCGTCTTGAATGCCCGAGTCCGTGATTTAGAAGTGACCACTAAAAAGTTTGGAGTCGGCCGAAAATCACTTAATATGATTTTGGCAACCCAATGTTATGGTTTGATAAAATTTGGACTCGGATACACTTCTGGGCAATATCGCCCAGCGATACCCACTATCGCCGACGATTGTAAAAAGTTCAAAAATTCGCCTTTTTCAAATAAAAATAATAAATCTGCTGTCACTAATACTTCCAGCAAGAATTCACAAGATATTTTGAAAAATCCTTCACCTTCCTTTATCGTGTGTGCCAAATGTAACAAGTGTGGTCACACCACTAACACTTGTAGGAAGACAGGACATTGTTTTGTTAAACAAATCTGGGTACCTAAGGCTTCCACCTACACTATGAGAGGAACCACTTGGGTAACCAGATCTTTACTCTCATCCTATTTTTAGGTGTGCTGGCAGGCTAAGGACAAGGAAGATGTGTGGTACTTGGACTCAGGATGTTCTAAGCACATGATGGGAAACAAGTAGAAGTTCCTTAGCCTAGAGATGAAGAAAGGAGGAGTAGTTACTTTTGGCGATAATGGAAAAGGAAAGATCATCGGCATTGGAGTAGTAGGTAACAATTCCTTTACTATATCAAATGTTTTGTATGTGAAATGTTTAAAACATAACTTAATTTATATAAGTCAATTATGCGATATTGGTTTAAATGTATTATTTGACTCATCTTCAAACTTTTGCAAAATTTTTTATTCCAAAACAAATGATATTGTTCTTACTGCTCGTAGATATCAAAATGTTTATATGATAAAATTTAATGATTTATCACATTCATCATTAAAGTGTTTTATGTCAAAAAATGATGAGTTAGATTTATGGCATGGGCGACTTGGACATTCAAGTTCCAAGTTAATCTTAAAATTGTCTCGAGATAAATTAATTAAGGGTTTACCTATTTTACGTGAAAATTTATCTTCTTTATGTTTACCATGTTAAAAAGGTAAATTTTCAAAGTCTTCGTTCAAAAGCAAAAATGTTATTTCTACTACTACACCTTTACAGTTGATTCATATGGATTTGTTTGGTCCAATTACTACACAAAATCTAGGAGGTAGAAAATACACGATTATTTTGATTGATGATTATTCTCATTTTTGTTGGATAATTTTCTTATCGTCAAAATCTGATGAATTCTTAGAGTTTTCTAAATTGTGTATACGCAATCAAAATGAACTTGAATTAAAAATAAAATGCATTCGTTCAGATCATGGAGGTGAATTTGATAATGATAAATTTGTATCTTTTTGTACTGAGTTAGAAATTAAGCATGAATTTTATTACTTCTCGCACACCGTAATAAAATGGTGTGGTAGAGAGGAAAAATAGAACTCTTCAAGAAGTAGCTCATACTATGTTATCTGAATACAAATTACCTAGATCATTTTGGGCTGAAGCAATAAGTATTGCATGCTATGTTATTAATCATGTTATGCTTCGACCTATCTTGAAATTAACACCTTATGAATTATATTTTCAAAAGAAACCGAATGCATCTTATTTTAAAGATTTTTGATGTAAATGTTTTATTTTGAACACTAAAGACACTTTAGGAAAGTTTGATGAAAAATGTGATGAAGACATATTTACTGGTTATTCTTCAACTAGTAAAGCTTATATAGTTTATAATAAAAGGACAAAAATATTTGAAGAATCAATTCATGTTAAATTTGATGAACTTCTCTTGTATGTAGAAACTAATCCTACAAGTAATGATTAAGAGCCCTTCCCTCCACTAAGGTCAGATGATGATGAAATACTTGGAGACAAAGAAGAAGAAAAAGAAGAAGAAGTGCAAGAATATGTGCCTCCAAGTGAACTGAGATTTTCAAAAGAGCATCCACAAGATTTGGTTATTAGAGAACCATCAAGAGGGGAAAGTACTCGTTCATTTTTACATGATTTATTTTCAATCCTATGCTTTATATCTGATATAAAACCAAAAGATGTGCAAATCACTTTAAATGATGATTCTTGGTTTTTAGCTATGAATGAAGAGCTTAGTCAATTTGAACGCAATAGGTTTGGAAACTAGTTGAAAGACCTTCAAATCATCAAGTTGTAGGTGTAAAGTGGATGTTTAAAAATAAAATGGATAATGAATCTAGGGTCACTAGAAACAAAGGTAGGCTAGTAGCAAAAGGATATTCACAAATTAAGGGGATAGATTTTGATGAAACTTTTGCACTCGTAGTACGTTTAGAAGCAGTTAGAATTTTTCTTGTATTTGCTAGATTTAAAAGATTTAAACTATTTCAAATGGATGTCAAAACTGCTTTTCTTAATGGGTATATTAAGGAAGAGATTTATGTAGAACAACCTCCAGGCTTTGTTCATGATAAATTTCTTGATCATGTTTTTAAATTAGAAAAGGCCCTGTATGGTTTAAAACAAACACCCCGATCATGGTATGATAGATTTACTGTGTATTTATTAAAGAATGATTACAAAATGGGTAGTGCAGATTGTACACTTTTCATTAAACATGTTCATGATGATATAATAGTTTTACAAATTTACGTTGATGACATTATTTTTGGATCCACTAATGAAGAATTATGCGATAATGGGGTAGAAATAATGGAAAATGAATTTGAAATGAGCATTGTAAGAGAACTCACTTATTTTCTTGGTTTTCAAATTACACAAAGGCATGATGGTATTTTTATTTGTCAATCTAAATATATTCACGATGTTTTAAAAAGATTTGGATTTGGAAATCTAAAACAAGCTAATACCCCTATGAGTGTCTCTTTGAAATTAGGAAAAGATGAAAGTTGAATTTTTATAGATCAAATATTATATAAAGGGATGATATGATCACTTTTTTATTTAACTGCATCTAGACCTGATATTATGTTCACAATCTGTTTATGTGCTAGATTTTAGGCTATTCCCAAAGAGTCATATTTAAAAGCGGTTAAACGTATTTTTAGATATCTTATTGGTACATCTAAGCTAGGTTGTGGTATCCACATAATGATAATTTTGTTTTTCATGGTTATTCAGATTCTAATTATGCTGGTTGTTCATTAGATCGTAAGAGCACAGGTGACACATGTCACTTTCTAGGCCCATCACTCATTTCATGGTCGAGTAGAAAACCGAATTCTGTTGCCTTATTTACCACCGAGGCCGAATATATTACACTAGGTAGTTGTTGTGCACAAGCTCTATGGATGAAACAAACATTAGAAGACTTTGGAATAAACCATAACACCGTTGAACTAAAATGCGATAACAAAAATGCAATTGATTTAACCAACAATCCAGTTCATCACACTAGGTCCAAACATATAGATGTACGCCATCATTTCATTAGAGACCTCATTAAACACAATACAATAAAAGTTAATTTTATAGGCATAGATTCACAGCTTACCGATATTTTCACAAAACCACTTCCAGATTCCAGTTTTTCTTTATTGAGACTATAATTAAGAATACTAGACATATCAAGCTAATGAATTGACATAATAATTAAGCAAAAAAAAATTAACTTTAAACAACATAAATTTTAAATTAAAATGAATATAACCAAAACATTAATTGTAATCATATTGTACTATAACAACACTCCAACATGTCTCAGAATAGTTCAAATACTATTACAACACAAAGTCCAAACCAGAAACAGAAAAATATTGAAATGCACTATCGCCTGGCAATACTGGGTGTCGCCCGGCGATATCTGCCAGAAATCCATGTTTGTCCGAAGAACTCAGAAATTTATGCTATCCACCTTGCTGTTTTCCTCCTGATCTTCAAGCGAACTCTGACCACTGCTCCTAGTTCAACGAGGTTGGCGCATTGACTGTGCAACGACTCCACCCATTAAATAATATATAATAGAAGGTCAGGTTGGGGCCCCACACTATATGCCACAAACAGACGGTGATGTCACAGGTTAATACCACAACTTCATCGCATCCTAACTCAGAGCATGCTAGTGGAAGATTTTAACAATAAAGATTAACTCATACCAGGAATGTCCACTACATATATAAACCATATTTATATATCAACTCTTGAAAGAGTGTACAACAAATACAATATAAGTTGGCCTTAAGGCCTTATAGTTCCTCTTTTCACAGTGTGGAATGCATACATTGGCGCGCAGGCCGGCCACACATGAACAACACAAATATAAGCTTAGCCTTCAATGACTAGCAGCGGCAGCGGAAACAACAGCAACAAAAGGGACTTCAACCCTTACTTCCTGCTCGGCTCTCCAGCACCTGCATAGGGACAGCTCACCCAGAAGGTGGCAAACAAGGCAACGGTCAGCATTCAGCTGACCAATTTATAATAATCCTACCCCTTTCCCGGGGTAGTAGCATTTATTCCCTGCAGGCATAGCAATGTATAGACAGATATATCATATCTTATGCTCTTACGCACAATCATAGGCCACACATCCCGACGATCCGTGCACTCAGGGCACATTCTTGGTGTACCGAAGAACTAGTGTCAACACCACCGTTTATACAGTATTGAGCATTTAGTCTTACTAGAGCGCAGGCCTAAGACTCTCATTATGCCACTGACGAAAGCTCAATGCCTTGGCATTCTCCTGTACAGTCGACATAACGCAGGTACGGATCAACCACCCCCCGTTGCTCAAGTCGTCTTGCCATCACCGAGTATAGCATACCCGAGGCTATATCTAAAGGCACGGGTCGGTTTCACCTTTCCTGTTTGGCAAGAAGCCTTTTCAGAGCTCGCAGCTTACACTAACCATAATGTTCGCCAAGGACTGGCTTCATAATAGCCACGCTGTCCACCAAGGACTGGCTATACTATCCACAATGGACTGGCTACACTATAGCCAGAACACAAGCACTACAAGGGTATTTTCCTGGAATTTCTCATTCCAGTACTTCCTGCTACTTCCCTTCACATGCACAACCCATTGAATCCACAAACTACACATTTATACGCGGAGTCTTCTCCGGTGTGCAATATGCAACATCACCAATCCAGACCACCCTGTCCAGATTGGCTTCACACAGCATGCCTATCCCGTACTACACATTTCCGGGTCTAAATGCAGACTCAATTGGGGATGATAACTATCAACCCACGGGGATCACTTACTCTTCAACCTTTTGGTGGAGGATCCTATGCTCATGCATAAAAGAGGACTTCACTTGTTCAAGAAGGAAGATCGTTACCCTTGATGATCTCTTGGGAGCCATCGAAATTCTAGCCGATTGGAAAGCACCGCAGTAGCTTTGCCTCCACTAAACTGGCCTCGGATCTCGAATCGGAACTCAGGAGCTCCACCGGTGGCTCGATCTTCTCCTCCTTCTCCTTCCTCCTCTCCCTTCTCTCTTCTCTTTTAGAAAGAGAATAATTCAAAGCATGAGTGAACTCTTCACTCTAATCCTTGACTTAACCTAGCAGGAAAATATCCAGGCCATTAGATCTAGGATGAAGGAAACGAACGGCCACAAATCTCCACATAAGTCTAATATTTGGGCTGACACGGACTGTGAAATGCCCGTATCACAGGCCGTGTACTTTAACCGGTACACGAACCGACTCACCCAGACCAGAACACTGGCTTAGACATGCCCATGTCAATCACTTGACATGCCCGTGTCACTTAATACACGTCAGTGTCGAGGGGCGTGTCCCTCAATTGACGTAGAATCAACACTCCCAAAAAGAACACGGCCGTGGCACACGCCCGTGTCCTTGGCCGTGTTCCAAACACGCCCTTGTGATATGCCTGTGTCACAGGCCGTGCGGCACACTCAATGTCGCCCGGTTATCCACCCGAGCAGGACACAGCCTCGGACACGCATTTATCCCTAGCTGTGTCACCTCTTGACGATCGTCGACTGCATGGCATTGACTGCTTGAGACGATACAAAGAAGGACACGCCCTGGGACATGCCCGTATCCCAGGCCATGTGCCTCACTCAACGCTTTCTCGAGGCAAAATTCACAGCCAAGAAAACAGAGCATGACACGCCTTGGGACACGCCCGTATCCCAGGCCGTGTGCACTGGACACGCCCTGTGACACGCCCATGTCCCAGGCCGTGTCACCCAGCCTGAACCCCATTTTGGGTCTTTTGGGATTTTGGGGTGTTAAAACTCTCCCCTCCTTACAATAAATTTCGTCCTGAAATTTGCTCACAGTAAGAAAACCATGCAAACATAATGCTATAACTTTAAAATGATTGTTATAACAAAAGACGTACTTTACAACAGTTCAAACAAATAACTCGGGAAAATCACCTCGCATGGTCTGCTCCCGCTCCCATGTTAGCTCTTCACATCCACAATTGTCCCACCAGACTTTGACCATCCCGATCTTCTGGTTCCACAACTGTTTATCAGCTCGATCCTCGATCTGAATGGGTCTAACCTTCGTCATTAGCCCATAATCCACTGGTACGAGATCATTCTCAATCACTTGAGCTGGATCCTTGACGGCTTTCCGAAGCACTGAGATGTGAAACACATCATGTAAGCTACTCAGTTCTGTCGAAAGAGCTAGTCGATATGCTGCTTCCCCAACTCGCTCCACCACTTCAAACGGACCAAGATATCTTGGACTTAGCTTTTTCAACTGCTGAATCCTGGACACGCCTTTGAAGGGTTTGATTTTAAAGTATACCCAATCGACCATCACAAACTCCACTTTCCGATGCTTGGCGTTATAGTATTCGGCTTGCCTTTCCTGGGCTATTAATAGCCTCTCCTGAATAGAGCGTATTGTCGAAGTAGCTTATTCGACATCCTTGCGCGGATATACTTTTGATTCGCCTGTTTCCGCCCAAGCTAGCGGTGTACGATATTTCCGACCATACAAAGCTTCATACGGAGCCATACCAATTCTCGCTTGGTAGATATTATTGTAGGCAAACTCCACCATATAGAGATGATTTTCCCATCTCTTACCAAAGTCCAGGGCACACATTCGGAGCATATCTTCCATCGTCCTGTTGGTCTGCTCAGTTTGGCCATCCGTTTGGGGATGAAAGTCCGTATTGAATGCTAACTTTATTCCCAACAATTGATGGATTAGCCTCCAATCATTTGACGTGAATCACCCATCATGGTCACTGACGATGTTTCGGGGAACACCGTGCAATCGGACAATCTGCTCCACATAGATCTTTGTCAAGGTTTCCACTGAATCGTCTCTCTTATTCGGTAGGCAGTGATCCACTTCTGTCAACCGGTCTACAATCACCCAGATTGAATCATTCCCGCGTTGAGATCTCGGCAATCCGTGCACGAAATCCATTGAGATATCATCAAACTTCCACTCCAGAACAGGTAATGACTTCAGGAAACTGCCAGGCTTCTGACATTCCGCTTTGACCAGTGCACAAGTTTGACACTTAGCCATATAACGTGCTATGTCTTTATTTAGTCCTGGCAACCCGAATAATTTCTTCATATCCTTGTACATCTTTGTGCTCCCAGGGTGAATTGAGTACTTTGCAAAGTGTGCTTCATACATCAACTCTTCTCTTAACTTACCCGCACTTGGGACGCACAATCAGCCATCTTTTCATAACAAGCTGTCATCCTAGGAGAATTGGCCATCTGACCTATCCTTTGCATAACACTGGAGACTTTCATCAAGCTCCATTGCCCGCCGAACACTATACGCAAGGTCATACTATACCTCCGTCCAGTTCAAGCATGCATCGGCTATAGAATTCTTGTCAACACAAGAAATCTCTAGCGCTTCCAACTCCTAGATCAGACGCTCATCATGCATCTGCAACTAACTTGCCCGTACCAGATTACTAAGACTCAACGCATCAGCGACCATATTTCACTTCCCGGGAGTATAGTGAATATCAAAGGTTTAGTCCCCAAGGAACTCCATCCACCTTCGTTGTCGCATATTTAGATCCTTCTGATCCAACAGATACTTTAGGCTCTTATGATCTGTATAGATATCCACCCTTATGCCATATAGATAGTGCCGCCACAATTTCAGCGCAAAGATCATCGCCGCGAACTCCAATTCATTAACGGGATAATTCCATTTGTGTACTTTCAACTGGCATGAGCCATAAGCAATTATTTTACAAAACTGTAGCAGAACGCAGCCTAAGCCGCTCCCTGAAGCATCACTATAGATCTCATAGCTGTCTGAACCACATGGCGATGTCAATACAGGCGCCGTGGTCAAATGACTCTTCAGCTCTTCAAAAGCTCGCGCGCACTCCGGCGTCCAAACGAACTTTTGATCCTTTCTCGTTAACGTGGCCAGAGGCAGAGCAATCCGTGAGAAGTTTTCCACAAACTATCTATAGTAGCCTTCCAGTCCAAGGAAACTCCTGACCTCGGCCACTGAAGACATCACTGACCACTCTCAGATGGCATTTATCTTTGACGGATCCACTACTATGCCCTCTCCACTTACCACGTGGCAAAGAAAAGCCACCGACGACAGCCAAAACTCACACTTTGAGAATTTGGCAAAGAGCTTATTCCTCCGCAAGGTATGCAACACCAACTGCAAATGGTTTGCATGATCGGCTTCCGACTGCGAGTACACTAGGATATCATCAATGAAGACAATCAAAAACAATTCCAAGTACTCTCGGAACGTTCGGTGTATTAGATCCATAAATACCGAAGGCGCATTACATAAGCCAAACGACATTACGGTGAACTCATAATGCCCGTAGCGTGTTCCAAATGCTGTCTTGGGAATGTCACCTTCCCGAATCCTTAGCTGGTAATATCCAGACTTTTAATCCAACTTGGAATAGATGGTTGAGCCCACTAGCTAATCGAACAAGTCGTCTATCCGTGGAATCAGATACATGTTTTTCTCCGTCAGCTTATTCAACTCACGATAGTCAATACATAACCGTAAACTATCGTCTTTCTTTTTCACAAGCAGAACAGGCGTGCTCCAAAGTGACATATTTGGGCGTATGTATCCCTGTTCCAGCAACTCTTGCAGCTGGACTTTCAATTATGCCATTTCTTTTGGCGCAACACGATATGGCGAGCGGGCCACAGGTTTCGCACATGGCACCAACTCAATAGAGAAGTCGATCTCCCGTTGGGGCGGTAACCCAGAAAGATCCTTAGGAAATACATCTGCAAACTCCGACACAATCGGAACATCGCTCAGACTGGCCTTTGGCTCAGCAGCTTGAATAAGCGTGAAGAATAACTTCGCGCCTTTCCGAACAACATTGACGACTTGGAGAGCAGACACCAAGATCCTGCTCACTCCTCGCATACCAGCGAACTTAGTCTCAAGCTCGGTATTCTGGCCCAGTGTGATCTCCTTTGAATTGCAATCAATAAAGGCACGCTGCTCCGAAAGCCATTCCATGCCAAAGATCACATCAAACTCCGATATCGGTAGCACAGATGCACTCAAACCAAAATCCCGACTTCCTATTTGAACTTCAACATCGCAAGCTCTATCTGCAATCATCACACAACCATTCGGTAATAACACCTTTATACTATCTTTCGTCACATGACTCATTACTCCAATTCAAGCTACGAAGTCCTTAGATAAAAATGAATGCGAAACACCCGTATCAAATAGGGCTCTCACTATGTTGTTCCGAATCAAGACAAAGCCTGTAGCACACACATTATGCACACGCTACATAGAAAGTACATAATAAAAAAACCAAAGCAAGCAATATCTTAAATCGTACCTATGACGATGTCACTTTGCTTTATAGCCTCCTGCTGGCCAAGATTATAAACTCTGGGCTGCGCCTGGGATGTAGAGGACTTTACTACTGCTTTGCCCTTCTCGTCATAAGACATGCCCGTCTTGTGTTCATCCTTTGGATGAGCAACCCTACAATCACAGGCTATATGCCATACTTTGCCACAGGTAAAGCAGGTACGAGACTCCTGCTTTGAAGTTGCTCTCGACGCAACTGTTGTAGAAGCTTGCCTAGAAGGCTTGGACCTCTTGCCGTACTTCTTCTGGTAGTATGATTTTCCAGGGCAGGGTGCTTTGAACTCTGGCTTTATTACAGCCAAGTCCCTTTTTCCTTGCACCCACTTCAAGTCCTTCTCCAGTGCACACACAGTATCAACCAATGCCTGAAATCCTTGGTTCACCGAATTTGACAGCAGGAACCTCAACTCATCCTGCAATCCTTCGTAGAACCGATTAGTTTTCCTTTGTTCATCCGCGAAGATTGACCCCGCATACCGTCCCAACCTCGTAAATTCATGCAAGTACGTATCAATGCTACTTTCTCCTTACGTTAACCGTTGGAACTCGTTTTCCATGTCAATGCGTTGTGCCACTGGTAAGTTCTTTGCCAAAAACATTCGAGAGAACTCTTCAATTGAAACTTGTGTTAATGGCCTGCCCGCTAAATGGTGTAACTCAACCTCATCCCACAATAACCGCACCTCTCCTTCCAACATAAAGGTGGTCAAGGTGACCTTCTGACTTTCCTCCAACCTGATCGCCGTCAATATACGCTTGACTCGCGATAACCAATCCTCTGCCTGCGTTGGGGTTCTCATACCCGTGAACGTAGGCGGACTGAAGCTCATGAATTTCTTCAACTATCGTTCAGCTGCTCGCGGATCCATAGCCTCAACCGGTTCGGGTCTTACACCAACACGATCTGGCACCAATGCCGGCTGCGCCTGCCCGGTCGGCTGAACCAATGCAGGTTGCACCGGTCCGGTCGGTCGAATCATGGAAAATAGTGCCTCAGCAACTAAGCGAACTGTTTTCGAAGATGGAGGAGGTGTGGGTACCTCAGCTGGTGCCGCACTCTCATCAGAATGCTGGGGCTCAGACTGCCCAACACCACTACGAGTCACCTATAGGTGAACAAGACACACATTAGCGACCTCGCGCAAGCAATAACAACAATATAGGAACGCGTAGGTTCCCCAAACAAGTGTATTTGCATTCCTTAGTGAACAGTCAAGTGTTCTTTAGTGTTAAAGCGGTTCACACTGACACGTGCTCGCCACCCCACAAAAGAATTCGACCACAAATTCGAAAGAGAAAGACCGAGACAAGCTGATACCAAATGTAACGACTCCACCCGTTAAATAACATATAATAGAAGGTCCGACCGGGCCCCACACTCTATGCCATACACAGACGGTGATGTCACTGGTTAATACCACAACACCATCGCATCCTAACTCAGAGCATGCTAACGAAAGATTTTAACAAAAAATATGAACTCATACCAGGAATGTCCACTATATATATAAACTATATTTATATATCAAATCTTGAAAGAGTATACAACAAGTACAACATAAGTTGGCCTTAAGGCCTTACAGTTCCTCTTTTCATAGTGTGGATTGCATACATCGGCGCACAGGCCGGCCACACATGAACAACACATAATATAAAACTTAGCCTTCAAGGACTAGTAGTGGCAGTGGCAGCAGCAGCAGCAACAACAACAACAGGGACTTCAGCCCTTACTTCCCGCTCGGCTCTCTAGCACCTGCAGAGGGACAGCTCACTCAGAAGGTGGCAAACAAGGCAACGATCAACATTTAGCTGACCAATTTATAACAATCCTACCCCTTTCCCAGGGCAGTAATATTCCTTCCCTACATGCATAGTAATGCATAGACAGATATATCAATCTTGTGCTCTTACACACAATAAATTCATCACAATCATCAGCCACACGACCCGACGATCTGTGCACTCAGGGCACATTCTTGGAGCACCGGCGAACCATGGTCAACACCACTATTTACACGGTAATGAGCATTTAGTCTTACTGGCACACAGGCCTAAGAGTCTCATTATGCCACTGACGAAAGCTCAATACCTTGACGCTCTCCTGTACAGTCGACATAACGCAGGTACGGATCAACCACCCCCCGTTGCTCAAGTCGCCTTGCCATCACCTAGTACAGCGTACCCGAGGCTATATCTAAAGGCATGGGTCGGTTTCACCTTTCCTGTTCGGCAAGAAGCCTTTTCAGAGCTCGCAGCTCACACTAACCATAATGTCCGCCAAGGACTGGCTTCACAATAGCCATAATGTACACCAAGGACTGGCTAAACTGTCAATAATAGACTAGCTACACCTAAGAAACAACACAAGCAGTACAAGGGTATTTTCCTTGTATTCCTCATTCCAATACTTCTTGCTACTTCCCTTCACAGGCACAAGCCATTGACTCCACAAACTACATGTTTATACGAGGAGTCTTCTCCGGTGCGCAATATGCAACATCACCAATCCAGACCAACCTGTCTAGATGGGCTTCACACAACATGCCTATCCCGTACTACACATTTCCGGGTCTAAATGCATACTCAATTGGGGATAACAACTATCAAACCACGGAGATCACTTACTCTTCCACCTTTTGGTGGAGGATCCCATGCTCATGCTTAAAGTACGACTTCACTTGTCCAAGAAGGAAGATCATTACTCTTGACGATCTCTTGGGATCCATTGAAATTCTAGCCGGTTGGAAAGCACCACAGCAGCTTTGCCTCCACAGAACTGGCCTCGGATCTCGAATCGGAACTCGGGAGCTCCACTGGTGGCTGGATCTTCTCCTCCTTATCCTTCCTCCTCTCCCTTCTCTCTTCTCTTTTAGAAAGAGAATAATTCAAAGCATGAGTGAACTCTTCACTCAAAGCCTTGACTTAACGTAGCAGGAAAATATCTGGGCCATTGGATCTAGGATGAAGGAAACGAACAGCCACAAATCTCCACAGAAGTATAATATTTGGGCTGTCATGGCCTGTGACACGCCCGTATCACAGGCCGTGTACTTTAATCGGTACACAAACCGACTCACCCAGACCAGAACACGGGCTTAGACATGCCCGTGTCAATCACCTGACACGCCCGTGTAACTTAATACACACCCCTGTCGAGGGGCGTGTCCCTCAATTGACACAGGATCAACACTCCCGAAAAGAAAACGGCTGTGGCATACGCCCGTGTCCTTGGTCGTGTGCCAAACACGCCCCTGTGACACGCCCGTGTCACAGGCCATACGCCACACTCAACGCCGCCCGGTTATCCACCCGAGCAGGATATGGCCTCAGACACACCCGTGTCCCTGGCCGTGTCACCTCTCGATGATCGTCGACTGCAAGGTGTTGAGTGTTCGAGATGACACAGAGAAGGACATGCCCTGGGACATGCCCGTGTCCCAGGCCGTGTGCCTCACTCAACGCTTTCTTGAGACCAAATTCACACCCGAGAAAATAGAGCATGACATGCCCTGGGACACACCCGTGTCCCAGGCCGTGTGCACTGGACACGGCCTAGGACACACTTGTATCCCAGGCCGTGTCACCCAGCATGAACTTAATTTTGGGACTTTTGGGATTTTGGGGTGTTACAGACTGTCATGGAATCTCTACTACCGGATTCTCCCATTCTTCCGCCTCAGCTGGAGTTGGCTTTATCTTCAGACTCTTGGTCAAAAATTTGATAAACTTTTGCATTCCGGTATGGTGTTTCTTCACTTCGCTTTTGTGTTCCTCGAACGACTCTCGCAAGTCGTCTAATCCTTCACACAGTGATCCACCTATTGATAGTGGTGGGTCTCTGATCGTCGATACAGGTTCACTACTACATGTGGAACCACCTCGTGATGAATGGCCACTAGTGTGTGTACCACACATAGAGAATATAGAAGGCTTGCAATCATCAAAATAAAATTCTTAGGCAATCCAACTATATTTTTAATAAAGGATACGTTGGATTAACGCCCCTATCGGTAGAGTGTTAAGCTTCTTCCGCATCAGATTCTTAAGTCTAAAAGTGTACTGGATTATAGATAAAATAAAGTCTGCCACGTCAAAAGGCTCCCTCTCCAAGATCATATAAGTCACATAACACAATTGAGCAATTATCTTTCTCGTATCCCCGGACTTGAGCAGGATCGTATGCCTCAAAAATGTATTGCACTAATCGTGCATCTGAGGTGAGCGTGGTTGTGGTTTGGATTATGTTTTTCATGGAATTTCAATGTAAAACCATATTAAATAAAGTCCAATCCATGTCCTTTCTCAAAATGTGTTCACGCTCAATTAAGCCAAATTCTTCTCTTAAATCATAGTGCGTTGTCTCTGCTGTTTGTCCTTAAACTCGAGATTGCACTCCACCATTCAATTCAGTGAAATTATGGTCCCTTAAGTGATTATAAAACTCCCTAATCAACACTGAAGAAAATGTGTCTCGTATTAACAGACATTATACCTGCCATTGCAAGAAGATCGTATATGTGTGCGTGGTTAACTGGGTCGAACTCTATCACTTTTCCAACACCAATGTTTGCATTTTTAATACCCGAATGTCTCCTACGTTGAGTTACTGACATTTCTAGTGCTTCTCCTAGCCTTAGAGCTTGAAGCCATATTTGCAAAAAGTAAGAAATCGTTAAATAACATACCTTGCCAATATCGCCAGGTGACACTCACTGTCGCTGGGGGATATTGAAACTCAACATAAATTGGATTTCGAAATGCAATTTCAATATTCAACATCCCTACATACAAGATCTGAACAAAAAATTAGGTTCTTCCCGATTTACCTAAACAAATGAAGAAAAATTTCAAAACAAATATTCATCACCTTCTTCCCTAAAACCATGATTTTTTTTGGAAAATCTACTTGGCAAACTCTAGATCTGAGTTTAGGTTACTCAAAAGTCCTAGATATATGTTTGCACTTCATCAATTGCTAGGATCTAAAATCTATTCTCTCAAAAATTCAATCCTTTAGGTTTATCCCAAATCCTAGCAAAACAACCAAAAAACTGAAATTTTCTCCCTAAAATTACATGAAATCATTTCTCTAACCATTTGAATCATCAAATCCTAAAGAAAAGAAAGAAAAATTCCCAATTATAGCTTAGGTTGGAGAGTTCGCCGGT
Source organism: Platanthera zijinensis (assembly GCA_039513925.1). Lineage (NCBI taxonomy): Eukaryota > Viridiplantae > Streptophyta > Magnoliopsida > Asparagales > Orchidaceae > Platanthera > Platanthera zijinensis. Next base: position 164,558,795 of record CM077083.1, on the reverse strand, counting down.
GTTAGGATAAGGTTTTGCTCAAGTGCTTCAGGAAAATATCTTCCAAACGGTGCTTTGACTCCGGATCTGGCAATATTTATAATTTCGCGCTGTTGCCGATCGGCAATATCCCGGAATTGCTAGTGTATTATTTTTCTATCTGTATATTCCTATGACTGCACGATAGTCTTCCTTTCTCGTGTTTAGGCATTGTACAATGCATATTCATTTGTATGGAACAGTTCAAACATTGTGTCATATTCAAACATGTATTATCATTCTTGATTGTTGGAACCAACAAGGTCGATTCCTCCTAAAGCCCGGAACTACTGGGGCAGCTCACGCTTACTCCCTTAGGATCACACTCGAGGCGAAGAACTAGACCGGAGGCTCCAACGAGGAGGTCCCACCTCGTACCCGGAAGAGACTAAAGCTCTTCCCCTCCCTAGCCAATGCTGAGCTAGGTGCCTTAGAAGAAGTGGAAGGAGTCAAGAAAGCTTGCCCTTCTAAGGCACCTTACCGGTTTATTTATAGGCCTCTGAACTGGGACTGCAAATAACCAATTTACACCGCCCTACAATTACCAGAACATCCCTGGCTAGGTCTGCCAACAGCCAAACTCCGCTGTCCACAAGGGCTGAATGCAGACCACCCGGGGTAAAAGGGTAAAACACCCCTGGGACCCAAAAGGTGGGCCTGGCCCTACCTGAACCGGCCTTGAACCAAAGTGACACCTGGCGAGAAATCCCCTATAGGGTCCTCTCGCATGGCGAGAGGGCTACCCTGGGAGAGAGCTCCACTCCTGGAGTCCTCTCGCGCGGTGAGCAGGTCACTCGCCAGGAAAGCTTCCCGTCTCGGCATTCCCTTATCTTAGGCAGTCACTCGCCTCTTAATGCAGTGAACCTCACTCCATGCCCTGCCTCCTGGCAGCTCTCGCTTGGCACCTCTCGCCAGGGCCCTCTCACTCGGCTCTCGTTGCCTTGGCCCTCTCACCTGGGCCCTCTCGCTCGCCAGCGAGTCCGAGGTTGTACACAATCCCCCTCTTTTCGAGGTTGTTTACAAGCTCGGAAAGATAGTTCAACCGAGGCTCGTGGTAGTACGACAAATTTATTGGGGGGAAACTTTTGGTGGGCCCCTTGCCTAGTATATAAATACATAAATCGCCTCCCCGCAAGGGGCCGTTCCCTTTCCTCCACCCTCTTCCAGCATCTGCCTCTATGTCCCTCAGTCAAAGTTTTCGGGACAGCTTCGCGGCCGTGCGCCAGCGGAACAAGGCGACGGCGGCGGTTCTGAACAAGATCCCTGTGCGGAAAAAGGCAAAAGTTCCGGAGCCTCCCCTCCCGGCAGGAGAACCTTCTCGCTCCTTTTCGAGGGGTTATGCACCTCCCACTCTAGCTAGTCTCAAAGGAAAAGAGGTAAGTCTTTCAAGACTGCTAGGATCTCTTTGCACCACACATTTTTTCACTTGCTACCTTTTTTAAGAAAATCTCGGTGCCTCCTCATCGTCCTGAGACCATTCGCATCAACATTGCGGAGCTTCCTTCTAGGCCTCTCTCGACCCGAGCCTCCACTCCCCCCTCCACCCCCGTGATGAGGAGGGATGATCCTTCTACTACATCGGGATCCACCCGCCGATTCAGTAAGAGGCTCTACCTCTGACCACTGCTCTCTTCCTCTTGTCGTCTGCTTTTTCCTTGCCGCTTTATCTCTTTGGATCATCCATAGGTGCGAGTGGAACACCTGTCGAGGACTCACTCGCTGCCGACTCGCCGGTCGATGATTACTCCAGGCAGCTGGCCCCTTCGCCTCCTCCTCCTATAGATGAGATCGAGGACTACCTGGGAGACCCAACGGACCCCATAGAGATGAAGTGTAAGGTGGCCGAGATGCTACGGAAGAACGCACACCTTATTCAAGCGCTGGAAAAGGGAAGCAAGCCGCAGAACACCGGATTGACTGGATAGATGTGGAATGCGCTCGCCTGTCTTCGGAGATAGACACCGACATTGAGGTGGACCAGACGAACCCTCAGGCAATCTTGGTTGACGTCGACCAACAGCTCCGTCTCGCCCGCAGTTGTGTTGAGGTAGCTCGCGCCTTCCACCTCCCCAGTCATCCTCCCTGCGTGAGAGGCCGCGGGGGAGGGCGATGGAGGTGGGATAAGAATTGATGAGAGCTCCGCCTTCTTTCCTTTTGCCTCTCGCCTCTTGCTTCTTAGCCCTTTCGTTCGCCGTGTCTCTGTAATAAAATATTTGTTTATATAGCGCCAGCTGTGCGCTCTTCGAACTTGCCACCCGTCTTTATGCGGGATTAAATTTATAAATTTGGTGATTTGCCTGTTTAATTGGTGCGACAGCGCTAACACCTTCTTTTATGCTACTTTTTAACCTGTTACTTTTATTTCTCTACATCAATCTTTTCACCGCCTCCTTGGGCTGATGGCCCACTTAGGGTTCCGCCGCCCGAGGCTTGGAGGGAGAAGGGTCGGCCGACGCTTGCCCTTCCCCGACGTAGTTCTCTATCCGCTTATCCTCCTACTTATGAGGGCTATAAATACCCCCACAGCCAGGGCTGGAAGCGTGTTTTCCTAGACTTCCGCCCGCAGCTCCCCCTCCCTTCCCAGCTCGTCTCGCGCTCCGGCCCCTCACCCTTCCTCTTTACTGTTCTTCGTGTCTTCCCGCTGGTTCTCCACTCGCCTGCTTCCCCTTTGTCTCGCGCACTCATGGGAAAAAGGAGGCCAGAGGATGGCGAGGGCCGCAGTCGCTGTGGGAAGAGATTCTCCGACCACGATTTCCCTCCCGGTCGCCTCTCTGCCGATGAATACGAGGCCTTCCAGAGCGACTTCTTGCCGCAGGGCTATGAGTCACGCCCTCCCAAGGTTGGCGAGAGTGTGAATACATTCTACCCGGGCGAGCTTGCCTTCCCCGTCTCGCACTTCAAGGCGGGGCTCCGGCTTCCGCTCTGGCCCGAGGTGAAGCAAGTTCTCAAGTACTTCGGCGTCGTGCCTGCCCAGTTGAACCCCAACGCGATCTCGGTTATCGTCGCATTCACGTGTTATATGCGGCGAGAGAGAATAGAATTCAGTCTCACCGTCTTCCAGAAGATGTTCGTCTACCACGCACACCAAGACGGGGTCTCCTTCTTCACCGGGCTGAATCTGAAAGTCTGCGAGACACCAAACAAGAATCATAACTGGCTAACCCGCTTCGTCTTCATCCGCGAGAACCTGGGTGGCGTCCCTCTCGCGCCCGTCTCACCTGCGGAAATCTTCTATGTTACTCCGCAGGTTGGCGGCACGGACAAGCTTCTTTGCGAGTACCTCGCTGGTAAGAACTTCGAGGTCAGGTTTTTGAGACGGGGGCTCGCCGCACTGCTCCCCGTGCTCCCTGGAGAAGGTATGCTCGACCCCCTCATCTTTTTCTTGCCTTCGATACTTTCCTCTCGCTGAGCCTTTTCCCTGACTCTGTCTCGCTTCTCCCAGGAAAGAGGAATGTGCCGGTGCATCCTCCCTACAGAAGTATATCAAGCCATCTAAAGACGTGGCTCTCGCCAATATGGCGGCCGAGGCGGCCAAAGATTCGTTGGCCCCTCCTCCCCGGAAGAGGGCGGCTCAGGACTCGGCCCCCTCTCGCCTCAGCCCCTCAAAGAAATTGAAGATGAAGTGGAAGAAAGTAGTCTCCTTCCCTTCCGAGAAGGACAAGGACCCCGCGGACACAGCGGCGACGCCAGGGTCCTTGAGCCCCATATCCCTGGGATCTGAATCTCCCCACTCGCCTCCCTTGACCTCTCTACACAGGGCAGTCTCGCTTCCTGAAGACGCTGTACCTCTCACACCGCCCGCGAGCTCTTCTCACCAACCTCCCTGGTCCCCTTCTCGTGGGGAGGCTCCTCTCCAGTATCCTGCTCCATCCGCCCACCTGAACTTCAACGTGGGCCCGTCTGTCCTCGACGGTGCCAATGAGCCTTCGCTCATCTGGGAAAAGGGGGCACATCGGGTCTCCATTTCTACCCTTCTCCCCTCATGGAGAGAGCAAGACGAGTCCTCTGCCCACGCCTTCTCCTCGGGCTTCGGCCTCTATGGGGGTCTCTTCCCTAACGCGCTCGACGCGACCACCACGCGGGACCTTATCTTCAGGATGGCCCACTCGCAGCTGCGTACCCTCGAGCTCTCTCATCGACTCTCGCGCCGCCTAATTTACAATCTTGAAGCTGGAAGGAGATAGACACTAAACTCGCTGCTGAGCGCGAGAAGTCTGGGGATCTCACCAAGCGACTGGAGGTGGCCGAGAGCCTTCTCGCTAAGGCCAGTGGAGGAGTGGTGAGTTGATACTTAGCCGGCCTTCTCAAGCACTTTCCCGCTAGATTTGACGGTTTGTTCTTTTTGCAGGATGCTGAGATGGCTGAAAGACTGCGCTCGCGAGTGGAGGAGCTAGAGACGGAGGTGAAGGAGCTGAAAATAGAGATTGCCCAGCTCAAAGAGGCCTCCACTTCTCACTTGCAGGTCCCCCCACCTCCTCCCGCGCATTATACGCACTACGAGGTCGAATACTTTTGCCGGGATGCCAACATACGGACCGCCGAGCTCATCCTGAAGATGATGCGAGAGATGGGTGTAGGTAAAGATGATTGTGACGACATCACCGCCCGGGACCTCGTGCCCGAGATTTATGGCGAGGACGGGGAATCTCCGGCGAGCGAGAAGGACTAGGGCTCCTTGAGCACAACAGCCTTTTTCTTTCCTTTTTGCTATGATTACAATGCCTCTCCTGATTTTGGGAATGTACTGTATTAAAACACGAATATGATTTATGTATATATATATATATTTCTGCTCGTGCCTGAAGCTAGCCTCTTTTCTTTTCTTCCTCCTCTCTTTTTTTCTTTTTCTCTCGCTTGGACAGCTCGCGAGATCCCCAGGATCCTTGGCGGCAAGAGGGGGTTGTCTTTTCCCTCGCCAGCTGTTACCAGCAAACCTGGCCCAGGGGGCGAGCTGGCGAGCCTCTGCCACTCTCGCGGGCGTGGGGGACACCTTCTCCTTCCTCTCGCGCTGCCTGCCGGCTCCTCTCAGCGCGAGTGGAACTGGAGGATCAATTATTCCCCCCCCCCCTCTCTTCTTTTTCTTTTATATAGGAAGTCATCTTGAAGTATCCCCCCTTTTGTTAGTAGCAAGGGTCAGTGTTTTCCTGATTAATCAGCTTCTATGTCAAGACCTTAGTTATCTGCCCCCAGAAAACACCCAACCCAAATTACAGCTGCAAGACATTTATGCTCTCCAATTGCAGCTTCTATGCCCCTATCCAGTATTGAAATGGAAAAAAGTCCTTGCTCACGAAAACTGTAGCACGGTAGAGTAAGAGGGTAAGTGGGAATGGGAAGGAGGTAACCACTCCGCAGAAGGGGCCTGATCCACCTTTTGTTATTGTTTCCAACCACCGAGTGAGCCTACAGCCTTGCCAGCTTGATGAGAGTCTGGTCAGCGGGTCTGCTCGGGGTCTCCTCTCCTCTCTCCTCCAACCACCGAGTGAGCCTACAGCCCTGCCAGCTTGATGAGAGCCTGGTCAGCGGGTCTGCTCGGGGTCTCCTCTCCTCTTTCTCCTCCATCCACCGAGTGAGCCTACAGCCCTGCCAGCTTGATGATAGCCTGGTCAGCGGGTCTGCTCGGGGTATCCTCTCCTCTTTCTCCTCCAACCACCGAGTGAGCCTACAGCCCTGCCAGCTTGATGAGAGCCTGGTCAGCGGGTCTGCTCGGGGTCTCCTCTCCTCTTTCTCCTCCAACCACCGAGTGAGCCTACAGCCCTGCTAGCTTGATGAGAGCCTGGTCAGAGGGTCTGCTCGGGGTCTCCTCTCCTCTTTCTCCTCCAACCACCGAGTGAGCCTACAACCTTGCAAGCTTGATGAGAGCCTGGTCAGCGGGTCTGCTCGGGGTCTCCTCTCCTCTTTCTCCTCCAACCACCGAGTGAGCCTACAGCCCTGCCAGCTTGATGAGATCCTGGTCAGCGGGTCTGCTCGGGGTCTCCTCTCCTCTTTCTCCTCCAACCACCGAGTGAGCCTACAGCCCTGCCAGCTTTATGAGAGCCTGGTCAGCGGGTCTGCTCAGTGTCTCCTCTCCTCTTTCTCCTCCAACCACCGAGTGAGCCTACAGCCCTGCCAGCTTGATGAGAGCCTGGTCAGCGGGTATGCTCGGGGTCTCCTCTCCTCTTTCTCCTCAAACCACCGAGTTAGCCTACAGCCCTGCCAGCTTGATGAGAGCCATGTCAGCGGGTCTGCTCGGGGTCTCCTCTCCTCTTTCTCCTCCAACCACCGAGTGAGCCTACAACCCTGCTTGCTTGATGAGAGCCTGGTCAGCGGGTCTTCTCGGGGTCTCCTCTCCTCTTTCTTCTCCAACCACCGAGTGAGCCTACAGCCCTGCCAGCTTGATGAGATCCCGGTCAGCGGGTCTGCTCGGGGTCTCCTCTCCTCTTTCTCCTCCAACTGCCGAGTGAGCCTACAGCCCTGGCAGCTTGATGATAGCCTGGTCAGCGGGTCTGCTCGGGGTCTCCTCTCCTCTTTCTCCTCCAACCGCCGAGTGAGCCTACAACCCTGCCAGCTTGATGAGAGCCTGGTCAGCGGGTCTGCTTGGGGTCTCCTCTCCTCTTTCTCCTCCAACCACCGAGTGAGCCTACAGCCCTGCCAGCTTGATGAGAGCCTGGTCAGCGGGTCTGCTCGGGGTCTCCTCTCCTTTTTCTCCTATAACCGCCGTCTTCTAAGAAGGACGCCCTGTGGTGCATCGTGCTAGGAAATCATGACATTCAAAAAGTAAGATCGTTAAAGTCATACTCAAGCATATTCAGAGGAAAATTATCATTATGGATAGAAACGCTTCAGATCATCACCGCTACGGGTGCGATCCATGGGTACCCCATCCACATCCTGGAGGTGATACCCCTCTGACTTCAAAACTTCTTTTACAATGAAGGGACCCTCCCAATTGGGGTTGAGCTTTCCTACCGAGGCCCCCCTGCCTGCGACATCAACCTTCTTGAGGACCAAGTCCCCCTTTTGAAATTGCTTGATCCGGATGTGCTTATCAAAGTACCTAGACATCCGGCGCTTGACCTCCTCCTATCGGATTGATGCAAGCTCCTAGAGCTCTTCTACGAGGTCGAGTGAAAGCCTCTGCTCCTCTCCATTATCGACCTGCCACCTTTCATCTCCCTCCCTTGCTGCTGTTACCCTGGGAGATTCAACATCAAACTCCACAAGTATGACGGCCTTCGAGCCATGAGAGAGCTTGAAAGGCGTCTCTCCTGTGGCCATATTCGGAGTAGTTCGCAGAGCCCACAGGACAGAGGGGAGTTGTTCCGCCCAGCTCCCCCTCAAGTTCTCCACTTTCTTCTTTAAGAGATTCACAATGATCTTATTTGCTGCTTCCACCTGTCCGTTGCTTCGAGGGTGATGAACCGAGGCAAACCGAAGGTCTTTGCCAAGCTGCACACAAAAGTCCACAAACTCCCTGCTGGCGAATTGTGGCCCATTGTCGGTGACTATGGCCAAAGGGAGCCCGTGCTGGCAAATAATCTCTCCCCACACAAAGTTCTTGACCACTTGCGATGTCACCTTCGCCAAAGCCTTCACCTCCAGCCATTTCGAAAAGTAATCCACCATGACCAGTAGGAACCTCCTCTGACCGCTAGCTTGAGGAAACGACCCCACTAGGTCTAGTCCCCATATGGCGAAGGGCCATGGAGAGGTGATCGTTCGCAGCCTCTGTGCTGGGTGGAGCTGCAAGGGAGCAAACTCCTGACACTTTCTACACCTCTTAGCAAGCTCCTCCGCATCTTTCCGGAGGGTAGGCCAGAAATAGCCTTGCCTTAGTACCCTCCCTTCCAAAGTCCGACTCCCTGAGTGGCTTCCGTATTCCCCCGAATGGACCTCCTCCAATACCTTTGATGCTTCCTTCTCGGATACACACCGGGATAACAATCCAGACAATGTTTTTCGGTAAAGTACTCCTTCCTTCAACAGATAATAAGCTGACTTGTACCTAATCCGCTCTTCTCGAGATCCCCCTCGGGTAGATGTCCCGACGCCAAGAAGGTCACAAAAGGATCCATCCAAGATACCTCTTAGCCGACCTCCATTATCTCCCCTTCTTTTATGGAAGGCCTGAAGAGTTCGGTCATAGTCTCTCTGGCCTGAGGACCATGCTTTGCGAGCAAGTCTGCCTTAGCACTCTCTTTCCGAGGAATGTGTTGGATGGAGAAGCTATGAAACTGCCCAACGATACCCTTAATCTTTACCAGGTACAACTGGAGGGTCGGTTCCCTCACCTCGAACTCTCCGTTGATGTGCCTTGCCACCACCAAGGAGTCCGTAAAGACCCTGATATCCTGTATGCCCAACTCCCTAGCCAGCCGAAGCCCGGCGATGATTGCTTCGTACTCGGCTTGATTGTTCGTGAGGGTGAAGTATATCTTCAAGGCTTGCTCGATCCTAGTCCCCTCGGGACTCGTCAAGATGACCCCTCACCCAAAAGAATTCTTACCAGAAGCTCTATCCACCAACATCTCCCAAGCTGCCCCGGGAGATACCTCTACCTCCTCGGCCTCTACCGCATAATCTGCCAAGAAATCTGCCACTACCTGTGCTTTAATAGCCTCTCAAGGGACGTAGGAGAGGTCGAATTCGCTGAGTTCGATCGACCACTTGGCCAATCTTCCCGAGTGCTCGACCCCCTTGAGGATGCGGCGAAGAGGGTGATCCATCACAACCTGAATGGCATGAGCTTGGAAGTATGGTCTAAGCTTCCGGGCCGACACGATGAGAGTGAAGGCCAGCTTTTCTAGGATGAGATATTTCAGCTCTGCCTTTTTGAGGACCCTGCTTACATAATAAATGGGGAATTGCTTCTTTCCTTCCTCTCGGACGAGGACCGAGCTTACCTCCCCCGTCCCTACCCCCAAATAGAGGAACAAACTCTCCCCTTCCCTCGACCCTTGAAGTAGCGGCGTCTGGGTAAGCTGCTGTTTTAAGGCCGCAAAGGCCTTTTCGCATTCTTAGGTCCACTCGAACTCCCTTCCTCCCCTTAGAGTTCGAAAGAAGGAGGAGCATCTCTCTCCTGCCCTAGAGAGGAACCTACTCAACCCTGCTAGCTTGCCAGTAAGACGCTGAACCTCCTTGACATTCTTAGGAGATCCCAGCTCTAGTATCTCTTTTACCTTGTCAGGATTGGGTTCCACCCCCGTAGGAGTAAGGAGGTATCCCAAAAACTTCCCCCTGCTTGCCCCGAATACACATTTAAAGGGGTTAAGCCTCATCTTATACTTCCTTACCGTTGTAAACGTCTCCTGCAAGTCCAAGACATGGGACCCGAGGTCCCGACTCTTAACCATCAAGTCATCCACATAGACCTCGAGGTTCCGCCCCTTTTGCTCTCGAAAAATCCGATCCATCATCCTTTGATACGTTGCTCCCGCATTCTTTAGCTCGAAGGGCATCATTTTATAACTGAAGCACCCATCCTCCGTGACGAAGGTGACGTCCTTGACGTCCGGAGGGTGCATGCGAATCTGATGGTACCCTGAAAAAGCATCTAAAAAACTCATTAGTGAGAAGCCGACGACTGAGTCAACCAGCGCGTCGATTCGAGGTAGGGGGTAACAATCCTTAGGGCAGGCTTTATTTAAAAGATAGAAATCAATACACATCCTACATTTCCCCTCCCCCTTTTTTACCATTACAACATTGCTCACCTACACCGGATACCTGTTGGTAGATATGAATCCTGCCTGGAGCAGCTTCTCCACCTCTTCTCTGATAGGTCTGGCCATCGTGGAGGCGATGACCCTCTTTTTCTGTTAGATGGGACGGACCTTGGGGTCAAGGTTGAGACGGTGGCATGCCACGTCCGCGTCGATTCCTGGCATGTCCGCTGCTGCGCTCCAGGCGAAGACGTCAATGTTCTCTTGCACGCACCTTCGGATCTCCTCCTGGTCTTTGGGAGTGAGCTCTCCGCTGATCTTTATCGTTTCCTTCCTTACGTCCTTTGTGAGGATCTCCACCTCCAGAACTTCCACAGCCGCCCTCAACCTTGAAGGTTCATCTTCCTCTGGCTCCCTCAGATCCTGCTCCAGATCCTTTGTCCCGTACTCTACTCCCAAACCTTCCACGGCAGCTACCCTCTCCTGGGCCCTCCCTTTCTCTCTTCTAAGGTCCCCCTCTGGTGATGCCCTCTTTCTCTTCTTTTCCCCAATACTTCCTTCATTCCCCCTACGCTCCCGCTCCCCAGCCACTTGCTCTCCCTCCATTGCTGGCTCCACCACAATGCCTCTTTCACCTCCTCCTTCTTCTCTCTCCAACTCCTCTCCTCCAGCCATCTCCACCTCTGCTACAAGACTTCCCTACACTCTTGCTTCCTCTCTCACCAGCTCCTCTCCTCCAGCCACCTGCTCTCCTACCATTGCTGGCTCCACCGCAATGCCTCTTTCACCTCCTCCTTCTTCTCTCTCCAACTCCTCTCCTCAAGCCATCTTTTTCTCCAGCTCCTCTACATCCCCCTTCCAAGAGATGGTGTTGACCGCCGTCACGTAGCACTCCCGAGCCGCATTTGGATCCCCCCTTACCCTAATCTGGGTTCCTCCCGAATTAAGCTTCAAGCACTGATGGAACGAGGATGGTACACACCTAAAGGCGCTGATCAAAGGGCGCCCGAAGATCGCATTATAGCTGCTGGGGGCATCCACTATCACGAAACGATAGTTCCTGGATAGCCCCCCCAGCGTCACCTGAAGTCCTACTCCTCCCTCGACCTCCTTCCTCTCCCCCGAGAATCCAAACAATGGCCCATCCGCCGCCAACACCCTTCGGGCCTCCACCCTCATCTCATTGAATGCCTTCTTGAAGATCACATTGACGGAACTCCTATTGTCCACCAAAATTCGGGACACCGTGAAGTTCTCAATTGCGGTCCGGATTACCAGCGCATCGCTGAAAGGGTCCTCGTGATCTGGTAGGTCCCTTCTGGAAAAGGTGATTTTCTCATCCGGGGGTGGGGCTTGCGACGTCGAGGCAACGCTCCGACGATACATAGTGTGAAGACTGGCCTTACGGGTGGCCTCGATCCCCACCCCCCCATGAATAAGCCCAATCCCTCCTCGATCTCCTGTGTCCGACCGATCCACACATCAATCCTCCTACGCGGCTCCCGGCATCTCCACTATCTTCACTGGTGGTCGTTGGTCTTCTCCTCCTCTACCCCTCTTCAACTCCAAGAAATCCGGGCACGTGGCCGTCGCATGGCCCTCCTCCTCATGGAAGTCGCAATATGGCAGAACTCCTCCCCCACATCTCCCTTCTTGGGGGTTCCTCCTCCTCCCCACAATCGCTCTCCCACGCTCTCTTCCTCTTCCTCTCCCTCGGCCAATGGCCATAGCTTGCTGAGGCGGAGGTGGGAGCGGCCTTGGGCCATGCCCGCACCCTAGAGGATGAAATCTCCCTGGTCCCGGATAAAAGTTCCTTCCCCCCTGCGGAGGACCCCTTCCTGGTCCTTGAACTGGGCCTCCCGGTTGCCTCCAGCCCAACTCTGGGTGCACGGGCCCCCTTGGCTCCTCCCTTCTCCTTCCCTCTTGCTGCCTTGTTCCTCCTGACTCTCTCTGCTCCCCCTCCGTCAACCTCGCTAACTTCCTCGCAAATGCCGGGTTTGCCGCCTCCATGGCTATCTCCTTTGCCGCCTTCTCCATGAATCCCTTAAAGGACAATGGTGCCTTCCGGGTAAGGCTCATCTTGAAGAAGCCTTCCCTCAACCCCACGACGAAGGCCATCTTGAGGGCGAAACCAGGAACCTCCTGGATGTCTAGGATCTCCTCCTGGAAACGATCCACGTACTGAGCCAAAGACTCGTCCGCCTTCTGCTTGATCAGGAAGATGGACTCCGGGTTCTTCTTCCTCTTCTTCGAGGTCGAGAAGCGCAGCTGGAAGCTCCTGCTCAGGTCTTCAAAGCAATAAATAGAACCCGTTGGGAGTTGATGGAACCAGTCCCTGGCCTTATCCTTCAAAGTGATGGTGAAAAGGCGGCACTTGAAGGCATCTGTCATAGGTCTGATGGAGACAGCATCTTCAAACCATTGCAGGTGTTGGAGGGGATCATCCTTCCCCACGTAGTAGGTCATCTCCGGCTCGTGGAACCCTTCTGGAACGGGTGCCGAGAGGACCAACTCGCAGAAGGGAGATCCTCTCGCCGGTGGTCTCGCTAGGTCTACTCGCGCAACTAGCCCCGCGGGCGCGACAGCACTCGCCGGGCTGGGGAAGAGCTCCCTTCCTTCCACGTCTCGTCGGCTTCCTTCCGCCGCCACTTCCTTTCTCGATCGCCTCCTGGGTGCGTCCTCACCTATCCATGCCGGCTCGACCCCCTCGCGGAGCGCGTAGTCTGGCACCTGGGGCGGGGGGGGGGGGGGGGGGTCTCGCACTCCCCTCTCTATACGAGCCGCTTCAGCATGTCCATGATCCCTCCGATGGACGACATGAACTCTGCCCTCCAGACGTACCCCCTGGCTCGGGTACCCCTCGTCTTCTCCTCCTGCATCTCCCGTCATGAGGTAACCCTTCGTTCTTCCGCACAAGCTGCTGTTCCATGCTCACCGCACCAAAAATGTAGGAACCAACAAGGTCGATTCCTCCTAAAGCCCGGAACTACTGGGGCAGCTCACGCTTACTCCCTTAGGATCACACTCGAGTCGAAGAACTAGACCGGAGGCTCCAGCGAGGAGGTCCCACCTCGTACCCGGAAGAGACTAAAGCTCTTCCCCTCCCTAGCCAATGCTGAGCTAGGTGCCTTAGAAGAAGTGGAAGGAGTCAAGAAAGCTTGCCCTTCTAAGGCACCTTACCGGTCTATTTATAGGCCTCTGAACTGGGACTGCAAATAACATATTTACACCGCCATGAAATTACCAGAACATCCCTGGCTAGGTCTGCCAACAGCCAAACTCCGCTGTCCATAAGGGCTGAATGCAGACCACCCGGGGTAAAAGGGTAAAACACCCCTGGGACCCAAAAGGTGGGCCCGACCCTACCTGAACCGGCCTTGAACCAAAGTGACACTTGGCGAGAACTCCCCCATAGGGTCCTCTCGCATGGCGAGAGGGCTACCCCGGGCGAGAGCTCCACTCCTGGAGTCCTCTCGCGCGGTGAGCCGGTCATTCGCCAGGAAAGCTTCCCGTCTCGGCATTCACTTATCTGAGGAGGTCACTCGCCGCTTAATGCAGTGAGCCTCACTCCATGCCCTGCCTCCTGGCACCTCTCGCCTGGCACCTCTCGCCTGGGCCCTCTCGCTCGACTCTCATTGCCCGGGCCCTCTCGCCTGGGCCCTCTCGCTCGCCTGCGAGTCCGAGGTTGTACATTGATATACAAATCAATTAGTGTATTTTACTTGAGAAATTGTTTTCGCATGCCTCTAAGTATGAGAAATATTTTAGTTATGATAATGCTCTCTCTCACACAATTGTGAAAATTTTCATATGTATTTATAATTACTTCCTATGTGAATTGTGAGTTTTCTTGTATAAACAATAAAAAGTCATGATAAAACTATTGCTTTATCCTTGTTTTCTTTACACCATTCATATTTACTTATCATATATTGTCGCGCAAGTGAATTCAGAGTCCTATGTTAAGCCTACATGAAACAGTTTATTCTTCTCATGCAAAATACAAAAATACAAAACAAAAAAAAATAGTAGTACAAAAAAATGGGTTGACTAGGAACCTCCACCAAGCGCTACTCACCATCCTGATAAGTCTTAATAAAAATTATGAGATTGAGCACCTTGGACAGAATTATAAAGTGTCTTGTGTAAACTTTATATGACTATTCATTTATTCTTTGTGCTCAGAATTCTTGGTTACAAGTATAGTTTCTTATGTATATTTCTTGGTTTGGTTTTTTAACATTTTCGTGTTTATGTACGTTTTAAGTTTCTACATATGACATTTTCCAACAACTTTCACTTGTACACTGCATTATCATCTCTAACATTTCTTCTCATGAGAATTTGACTGCCAATGATTCTACTTAAGTTCACTAGTGTATACAATTATGATATAATTGTTTGAATTCACCAATGTTTGTGTTCACTCACATTACTCATCACCATACATTGTTTCACATGTTCCACGCTTGATTTTCTCTTGGTGGTTTTTCATGTTTCGCTTCCGCAATCACTCTGCTCTTTCTTTTGATAATACCAAAAGGGGGAGAATTTTCTAAGAAATCATTTCTTTGGATTACTTCATTAGGATTACTTCAATTTTAAAAAGTAAACAAAATTCAATGGTTCCATTTGATTCTATTTAGTGGGAGTAAACATGTAGGGGGAGTACACATGTAGGGGGAGTACATCCAAGAGAAGTTTGTGCACATAAAAATGCTTCATCTTGCTAATCACGTTTTCTTTCACTCTATAAGTCATTCATGATTTATTTATAACTGGATTTTTTATTATCAAAAGGGGGAGATTGTTGGAGCATGCATTCCACGCTTCTTAATTTGCTAACAAAAAAATCTCGTTTGTATTTGATCTTTGGGTGTTTATGATGTGCAGATATCACAGGTCTAACACTATTATCATTTGGGCTTGGATTCGGGTATAAACAAAGGAGCTAAGGTGATATCGCCAGGCGATATCCAGTATCGCCACCAGATGACAGTGGACTGAATAGTTACAACATTATCTCCACGTGACATGCAGTTATACTCGATGTCTCCCGGCGACATCGATATCGCCAGGCGATATCCCACGATTGGGAATGGACGATCTGTTATGTGAAAATCAGGAATACATGGGACACGTGGCAACCAGAGAGGATATCGTCGGATGGCGATATCCAGTGTCGGTAGACGATATCGCTAAAATATAAAAGCAACTCATTTTTTGTGAAGAAACGAATTACAGAAGTTTGAGTATTCCTCCCCATGCAAATGTTCTAGAGAGCTCCAGCAACCAGAAAACTACATTCTCCCAAGAAGGTTCCAGCGCAAAAGAGAGATGATTCGTACACGACATCTGAAACATCTTTGACAAGGATTCATCGGCATCTTCAGTGCTTCATTGAGAGGGAGTTTTTAATTCTGAAGTTTATACCTTATAATTTGTCATTATTTTCATTGTAACTGATAGAGGAAATCACCGCCTTATGCGTGGCTTCTAAGTCCTTGCGTGGCTTAGGAGAGAATCGTCGCCTTGTGAGTGGCGTTCAGGTCCTTATGCAGCTTAGGGAGTTATTGCCGCCTTGTGTGCAGTGACTAGATCATTGTTAGATCTAGGGGGAGGCTAGAAGCAAAATCTAGGGAGAGATATGCTTTAGCCTACCAGTTCTTGTAGAAGGGCCGACGAAATAAAAAGTAGACTATATTTTTCATAGCCTTAATCTCTAGCTTAATAGAGATATATTGTATTCTGTTTTATCACTTTTGAAATAAAATATTATCATTTTTGTTCTTATATGTTTCAAAGTGTTTAGTTTTGTCTATGAAAAATTAGTTTTGATTTCTTTAATTATTTCACCAAGTAAACTCTGTTTAAGAAATAAATATTGTTAACCCTTATTCACCCTCCCCCTCTCTAAGGGCGCCTTACGATCCAACAAGTGATAGTGGTGGGTACTTGTCTGTAAAGCATCCATAAGTAATTGTTGGAGTATGGTGTTGTAGTCGGATTCTACTTGAATGAAATCAAACTATATATTGTAGGTCACTTGCATGGGAGTATCCCCTAGGGTGATTGGAAGGATGACAGTTCTTGGGATCGAAACTCAAGAACCACCTGGTACGCATGCGCCTCCATTTTTTAGTCTGACATGTAGAAATATTGGCATGAATAGCATATTAAGTGTTATTTTTTCGTTGATGTGAATTTGACTTATATGAGTAAAGGCTCCCCAATAATTGCACTGATGGCCATAGGGCTACTGTTGGGTATTACATAAACAATAACCCAGATTTGCATGAAGTCACACTTGAACTAAGATGAATTAAGTTGTATTTAATATCCATGTTTAGTTGCGTGTTTGCAGATTACCATTGCTAAGTGTAGACCAATTTCAGTCTACAGTGGGTCATGAACACAGGACCATATAGTGTAATCTCTCACTGTGTGATCCAAGGTGTTGACTCATGTGTAGCCTCTCAATTGGGATACACTTCATATTCAAACACTTGGATCATGAGATGAAGATTGGATTCTTGAAGAGAAGAGCAAATTGAAAAAGTCCAAAATTTCTCTAAGTCAACTTCTCGAGAAGTCCATGAGAGTTCTCGAGAAGTAGAGTTAGTAGAACTCGAGAAGTTCACCTAGTTCTTGAGAAGCCGAGACTAGTCATCGAGAAACATTCTTATAGTTCTCGAGAAGGTCAGTCTAGGTTCTCGAGAAGTCCGAGCCTATATTTCTCGAGTATTCAGAGACAGCCGCCAAAAATTATTCAAAGTCCCTCTCTCGAGAAGTCCATCATAGTTCTTAAGAACTTAGTCTCTAGTTCTCGAGAAGTCAGCGTAGTTCTCGAGTATACAGTTTGGCTTTCGAGTAATGATTCTCGAGAAGTCTAGTTAGTTCTCGAGAAGTTTTAGTCCTTTTGTTCCCAAGTAATAACTTAAGTCCAGACAGTCTAGTTCTCGAGAAGTCAGCCTGTTCTCGAGAACTCATTCATACTTCTCGAGAACTGCTTTCCAATTTTTTTCAGAAAATCTATTTAAGTCAAGATCGATAGGATTTAAAAGTGACACATCATGATTGATCCTCGCGTCCTAATTAATGTTATTTCTAATTGTTAGGGGAAATCTTATATAAGGTCTTTTCAACAAGACCAACCCTATGGGGAAATCCGTACTGTCTATTATTTCTGAATCGGCCGTCTCTCTCCAAGAACGAATTTCCATAAGCCGTCGCCGCCGCTCAGAAAGAAGATCTACACGACTGTTTTCGATCAAGTTAGACTTACTGTTCAAGGAATCTTCATCTTCTCCTTGATCGAGTAGGTCCTAAGTTTCTCAGATCAGATTTACAGAGGTTCTTCAATAAATTCTGAAAAAGCCGCAAGTTCAAGAAGAAGACCTAGAGTTGAATTTTTCCCAAATCTGAGACAAATCTTTGTTTGTATTTTCAAATCTCTTTGTAATTTTGTAGGAGATTATTTTCCGAGTGTAGGAGCGTTGTTCTCCGAGTTGTAGGAAGTTTTCATCTTCCGAGTGTATATCCTTTTGGATCGAGATTGTAGGAACTTGGTTCCAAGGCATAGGATTGGTTTTCAATCCGAGATAGTGGAGTAGCCGAGTTTAGTGATTTACTAGATCGGTGAGGGAAAGTGGACGTACCCAAGGTTTGGGAACCACTATAAATCTTCTTGTCGTCTGTTATTGCTTGATTATTGGTGCAAGTTTTTAAAAATTTTTATTCCGCAAATAGACGCACAATTCACCTATTCACCCCCTCTATGTGATTTAGGTTGACAACTTAACACTTTCAATTGGTATCAGAGGGAGGTTGGTCGTTAAAAGGTTAGCACCTTGATCAATTTCCTCTCTAAGTTGTATCTTGAGAATTTTCAAGCAATGGACAAGGCTAAAGATTTTGCCAAGCTTCCAATGTGCACAAAGAACAACATTCCCATATGGAAAGAGAGAATTAAATTTTTCATGGAAGTTATGGATCCCCGGATCTTCATGATTATTGAAGAAGCTCCTTACGTACCCATGACCATCTCCACTATAGATCCAACCGAGAAGGTTCCAAAGAAGTTGATGGATCTGGATAAGGACGAGATTGCACTTGTCTCTCTGGATAAGAAAGCTAAAAATATAATAGCGAGTGTAGTCGATGACTCTATGCTGTAGAATCTAATTCACTTCCAATCTGCTAAGGAGATGTTGCAGTCTGTCATCACTCTGATGGAAGGTGCAGAAGAAGTGAGGGATGATAGAAGATCCCTATTGAACCAAAAGTACGAAGCCTTCAAGCAAGGGCCAATGGATACAATTGCAGATACATTTGAGAACTTCTTCAAGATAGTCAATGGTCTCAGAGTATATGGAAGAGTATTCACCAACGGAGAACTGAACGACAAGTTCCTAAGATCCTTAACCAAGGAATGAGACGATAAGGTATGTGCCATCAGGGAATTTGGAAAGCTAGCTGAGACAGACCCTCAAAATCTCTTCGGGAAGCTGATGTCGTATGAGCTTCAACTCCACACGAGAAAATCTGAAGAAGAGAAGAGCAAGTCTGCATCCAAAGAGAAGTCTGTTGCTTTAATGGCAGACACCTCCAGGAAGTCAAAGGCTACCTCTCCAGCCCAGCACAAGAAGTGAGTGAAGAAGAAAACTCGGAGCCAAGTACCTCGGGATCTGAGCTATCTGAAAGAGAGTTCTCCTTACTCTCATGGCAGTTCAAGAAATTCTTGAACAAGAAAAAGCAATAGAAGGGCAAGGATGCCTCTCACAGAATATCATGACATGACGGTGATCAACATAGAAAAGGCTCAAGCAGCTACGACAAGTATGGTTCTAAACAGAACAAACATATTTCAACTGACATAGTTTGCTACTGTTATAACAAGCCAGGTCACGTCATAGCTGACTGCCCCCACAAGAAGAAGGAGGGTGGCAGGAGAGAAGAAAAGAAATCCTCATACAATAAGAAGAGGACAGAGAAGAGCCTGATAACCAAGAAGGGAAAGACTCTTAGTGACTCTGACTCATCTGAGTCAAGTGAAGAAGAGGAAGCCTACTTTGGGCTTATTGCTCAATCAGATGATGAACAAAAGCCTCAGTTCACTAGGGAGGTAAAATCTCACACCCCTCTTTCAGAATCTGAAGTTTCTGAGCATGATCATGAGGACAGCTCCTCTGACAATGAGTCTGAACTCATGGCCTAGTATAAGGAGTTGATCATGGCTTACGACAAATGTCGAAAGGTCATGAAAAACTCAGGCAAAAGAGATTAAGTCTCTAAAGGTCATAGAAAGCTCTCTGAGAGAAGAAGTCGTTAAGATGGACTCACTTAGAGAAGACTTAGATAATGCTGTTGACGAGTTCAACAAGGCTATCAAGCACCTTAATCTGAAGGATGAAATCATCAAAGGGTTGGAAGACTTACTAGAAGCCGAAAAGAACTTGTTGAAGGTTTCTCTAAGCCAAAGGTAGTTCTTCCTCTTGTTGCTGAGTTCTTTGCTCAGGCCAAGGGTACTAGGTTAGGCCATGTAGGAGCTCCTAGTAAATCTTCTAGGAGGAATAAGGCTCAGAGAAGGAATAAGGCCTCCAAGAAGGCCTTAGCCAAAGCAAAGGGGAAATCCCCTCAAGATCAGACTGTCTTTAAGAAAGTCATATTTCCAACAAATGAGTTTGATCTTCACTCATCCTATGGTGACTTGACTAGACCTACTTATGTAGAGCTAAAGTCTCGTTACCAAGGATGGACTCGCCCCAGAAACTTTGGTGAGAGTGTCTTCAAGGCACCTTATGAAGAAGTCATTCTTTAGGACTATGACCCTTATGATCATGGTCATAACTTCAAGAAAACACCAAAAGTAAAAACCGTTGTAGAAAAGCCTGTAATGGAGAAGAAATCATGTGATTGCCATCATCATGAAGCTTCTTACTCCAAGAATGCTACCCCTACTGGACCAGTATCCCAGAAGGTCAAGCAGGAGTTCCAAAGGCAAAGATACAACAGGTTCTACTGTTGGTGCTGTGGAAAAATTGGTCATTTTGTCATCGATTGTTGGTTTAATCTAAGAAATTTTGCAACTCCTCAAGTTGGCAACATGAGAATGACCACTCATGATGCTAATCCTCATAGGGGGAGTGTTCTGACACGATACTAAGGACCCAAACATGTTTGGGTTTGTTGGGTATATTAGAAAATGTGTACCTGATTTGAAGAAGCCTAACTTAGCTTAATGATATACATCAAGGTGTATTTGATGTTGTTTTAAGTTGACATGTGCAGGTGGAGAAGTATTAAAGAATACATGAAATTATTCTAAGTCCATATGTCGACACCTGAAGAAATTGTGTTGACACTTCAGAATAATTGTGTCGACACTTGAAGGAAGCTCTGTCGACACAGAGAAAGATAGTCGACCACATTTGTGTCGACACTGGGAAGCAGTGTCGACTCATAGAAAGATAGTCGACCACATTTGTGTCGACACTGGGAAGCAGTGTCGACTCACAGAAAGATAGTCGAGCACATTTGTGTCGACACTGGGAAGCGGTGTCGACTCACAGAAAGATAGTCGACCTCAACTATGTCGACACCTGAAGGCAGAGTCGACACATACTGAGTTCTGAATCTACAACAACTGTGTCGACACACAGGACTTGTGTCGACACACTGCAAAGTCAAGACCAAGTTATTTTCTGAAGAAAGATGAAGTGTTGAGTCGACACAAATTCTTTGTGTCGACTCATTCTCAAGACGAAGTTCTGAAGAAGCAGTGTCGACTTAAAGGCAAACTAGTCGGCATCATAAAAGCCTGTGTCGACACCAAAGTCACTTGTGTCGACATATATAGACAGTTGGTCTCGACACTTTCTGACAGTCTGTCTCAACACTTTGCTGTCCAAGACTAAGGCACAAGATCTCTTTGAAGACTTGACAGCTGTGGGTTATGACAGGTTAACTGAAGCTGTCAGACTTGTCAGAAGTCAGTTAGAAACCGGATCAGCCGGTTACCATGAAGAAGATCTATAAATAGACAGATTCAGAAGAAGAAATATACAATAATATACAAGAGGAAATTAATTCTTAATCAACACATCAGTTAAGAGACAAGTCCTCTCTTCAAGAAAGTGCAAGGCATTAAAGAAGATCTTCATCAGAAGATCTAAGAAGACGATCTCAGGATCGATCTAAGTAGAGTTCTTTCAAGAATTCAGAAGTATCATCAAAGGTGTTGGAGAGAGAGGGATCCAGCCACTTGAAGAAGAAGAAGGAAGCCATCATTGGTTTCTCAAGAAGCTGTTTGGAAATCAACTCAGCTAAGTTCAGATTCAAGAAGCTTTGAAGAAAGCTCAGATTCAGTTGATTTCATCAGCTGATCAAGAATTATCTTGTTCTTTTCTCTCTCAACAAAGGCAAGACATTAAAAACTTCTTTTCTAATTTCTGTAGGATCTGTCAATACAGATCTGAGTTGTAAGCCTGTATTATAAAGGCTGAGTGTAGGAGAGTTGATCTTTGAGTGGTAGGGCTGTTTGCCTGAGTGTAGGAGAAGGTTCTTCTCTGAGTTGTAGGCTTTGTGATAAGGCTGAGGTAGGGCTGTTGAGCCTGAGTTGTAGGAACCTTTTCAGGTTCTGAGCTGTAGGATCTGTGGATCTGAGTAAAGAGGAAGTTTGGCCGAATCTAGCATACTGCTAGATAGGTGAAGGGGGAAAGTGGATGTACCCAGACCTTGGGGAACCACTATAAAACAGTGTGCAATCTGTGTTGGTTAAATTTCTGTGACTGCTGTGCCGTGTGTTTTAATTCTGTAATTGAATTCTGCCAAAAAGTGTTAACAAGCATTAGAACCTATTCACCCCCCCTCTAGGTGTTTAGGTTGTCTTGAAAGTAAAACTATCAGGATTCCTAAGGCAAACTGATTATGATTGCAGGGATGTCCAAAGGCCACCAAAATGCCAATCTGGTATTTGGACAGTGGATGCTCTCAGCACATGACCGGGACAAGAAGCCTACTTCAAAATTATTCTCCATTGTTGAACGGACCAAAGGTCATCTTTGGAGGTTCAGACTGCGGGATAACTAAAGGCTATGGTATGATCACTAACGGTAGTGTATCCTTTTCGGATGTAGCTTATGTTGAGGGATTGGAACACAATCTTATAATCATAAGACAACTATACGACAAAGGATACATAGTTGAATTCCACGCTGACAAGTGACTGATAAAGTCTGTTGACAATATGGAAACGATTCTATCTGGCACTCGAAGCAAGAGTATATTTTTTTTAAATTTCATTTGTATAGATTCTTCTACACCAGTGTGTCTTTTGGCAAAAGATAGTGCGTCTCTTGGTGACCAATGGCACAAGAGGTTAACACATATTAATTTCAAAACTATTAATAAATTATTCTCCCAAAACATAGTACGTGATGCCCCGAATGTCAAGTACGTCAAAGATAGACCTTGTCATGCATGTGTTAAAGGCAAGCAAACAAGGGCTACCTTTAAATGCGTTATTGGCAAAGATTCTAATAGATGTCTACATCTACTGCTTATGGACTTGTTAGGTCCACTACAAGTTATAAGCTTGGGAGGTAAGGATTATACGTTGGTAATTGTTGATGACTACTCGCGCTTTGCGTGGGTGTTCTTTATGAAACACAAGTCAGATACCTTCGATATCTTTACAAATTTTGTCAGGCAAGTACAGAATGAGTACAACTGTTCCGTAGTAAAAATCAGAAGTGACAATGGAACGGAATTGAAATCTGGGGCCATGACAGATTTCTGTGAAAGCCTAGGTATCTTCATGAGTTTTCCTCTCCTCGCACCCCACAACAAAATGGAGTAGCTGAGGGAAGGAACAGAACACTCATAGAGGCTTGCAGGACTATGTTGAGTGATGCTTCACTACCGGAGTACTTCTGGGCTGAAGCCGTCAATACTGCATGCCACATGCAAAATCGAGCACTCATCAATAAGAATCATGATAAGATACCTTACGAACTTCTAAAAGGCAGGAAACCAACTGTTTCATATTTTAGAATTTTTGGCTGTAAATGCGTCGTGCTTAACAATGGTAAGTATCACACTACCAAGTTTAGTGAGAAAAGTTTTGAAGGTATTTTTGTAGGTTATAGTAGCCATAGTAAGGCATACACGATTTTCAATAGAAAAACTCTAGTTGTAGAGGAATCCATACATGTTGTATTTGATGAGACGAGCTTGCTACAAAGCAAATCGTCTAGTGTGCTTGTTGAAGATGCAGGTATAGGGTTTAAAGAGATCAGCTTGGATGAACTGACTAAAGGTGAAAGAGAAAAGTTCTTCAAAATCACTACTCCAACCCCCATTGGAGAGGGAGATGATCAAGATGAAGAAAACATCCAAGTTGATGAAGTCACTCTAGTGGCTGAAGAAGTTCCAGATGTTAGAAACCTAGAGCTCAGACATCTGAAGGATCATCCAATGAACCAAATCATAGGAGATCCCTGGGATGGTGTCAGAACTCATCGAGGTACAACTAACGAGAATTTATATTTAAGTTTTCTCTTACAGGTTGAACCAAAGAAGTTTGAGGAAGCAAACTCAGATGCATCATGGATCTTGGCCATGGAAGAAGAACTGAACAAGTTCAAGCGCTGCAATGTTTGGAAGCTAGTTCCTAGACCCAAAGGTAAGAATGTCATCAGAACGAAGTGGGTCTACCGGAACAAGTTGGACGAGGATGGAACATTTATTAATAGCAAGGCCAGACTCGTCGCCAAAATATATCGTCAAGAAGAAGGGATCGACTTCAACCAAACATACGCTCCAGTGACAAGGCTGGAGGCCATCGGATTGTTCCTAGCTTATGCTGCACTGAAGGGATTCACTGTCTACCAAATGGACGTGAAGTCCGCCTTCCTGTATGGTGACATAAAGGAAGAAGTGTACGTGGAACAGCCCCCAGGTTTTTTTGATCCTAACTTTCCCGAATATGTTTATTTATTATCGAAAGCATTGTACGGTTTGAAACAAGCTCCTCGAGCTTGGTACGAAACGCTATCTACTTTTCTCCTCGAGAACAAGTTCACAAGGGGAAAGATAGATAATACATTATTTTTTAGGGAAATTAAAGACAAGATTTGTCTAGTGCAAATCTATGTCAATGACATTATTTTTGATTCTACAGACGACAAACTCTACAAAAAGTTCTCTAAACTTATGCAAGAGAAGTTTTAAATGAGTAGTATGGGAGAGCTGAAGTATTTCTTAGGACTTCAGGTGAAACAATCTGAATATGAAATTTTCATCTCACAGACGAAGTTCACCAAGGAGTTGATTAAGAAATTCGTAATGGAGAGTGCAACCTCTATGTGGACTCCAATGGCCTCAGCTATGTCTCTTGGCAAGGATGAGAAAGGGAAATCTTTTGATGAAACAGAATATAGAAGCATAGTTGGATCCGTGCTCTACCTTACTGCTAGTAGACTAGACATAATGTTCTCCACATGTGTCTATGCTAGATTCCAAGTGAACTGTAAGGAATCTTACTATGCTGCTGCAAAGCGGATCTTGAGATACCTTAAAGGTACACTGAATCTTGGCTTATGGTACCCAAAAAGTAATGATAGCGAACTAATTAGTTTTTCAGATGCAGACTTTGCAGGTAGCAAAGATGACAGAAAAAGCACTTCCGGGACGTGTCAGTTCCTTGGAAGAAGGCTTATCTCATGGAGCAGCAAAAAGCAAAATTGTGTCGCAATCTCAATGGCCGAGTAAGAATATATTTCTATCGGCAATTGTTGAGCTCAATTGCTTTGGCTAAAGAACCAGCTAGAAGATTACAATATGAAGGTTAAAGACATTCCGTTGTTTTGTGACTCCTCCAGCGCAATAGCAATTGCCAACAACCCAGTCTTGCACAACCAGACAAAGTACATCGAGCTTAGATATTACTTCATCCGGGAGCATGTGGAGCAAGGGGATGTGGATCAGCAGTACGTGCCAATAGATCGAGAAGTTGCAGACATTTTCACAAAGCCGTTGGACGAGACCAAGTTCAATTTCTTCAAATCTGAACTTGGGTTGCTGAACAGAGAAGGATAGACCAAAGTGGATCACCTCAAAGCTCAAGAATCGAGGATACTTCAAAAAGGTCAGAAATTTCACAAGTGGAAGGCAGTTCTCAAGAACTATTATCACTTCTCGAAAAGTATAGAACTAGTTCTCGAAAACTTCAAGACTACTTCTCGAGAACTACAAATTTGTATCTCGAGAAGTACTGAAAGTTCTCGATAACAAGGCATATACTTATCAAGAATTATTATTATACTTCTCGAGAACTAGACCTACCTCTCGAGAAATGCCCTGTCTCTTTTCGAATTCTGTTCATTTCTTTTCGCAGACCGACTTATTTTCGCTTTATAAAAAGGATTAACTTAGATTGTCTTGGAACCCTTATTTGGATTTGTGCTAGGTTCACTCTTAGGATGTCTTGACCCCCTTGTATAGCCAGGGTCTCTGTCTAAGTCTTAGTTAGGTCCCCTCTAGGTCAGGTTTTGTGCAGACCCGCATTGCAGTGGACTCAGACTTAGATTCAGATAAATGTTGTGGACTATCTATATCAGTTCGACTATAGTCGAACTCAGCTCGACGATCGTCGATCTCCCATCGACGATCTCAGGAGTCTTCTACTCTGAACTTAGCTCGACGATCTACGAGCTCAGGTCGACAATTTCGTTCTTCTCAGCAGTGATCTCAGTTCTAGGATAGCCGTTCTCTGGTCGACGATCACTTAACTCAGATCGACGATCTCTGAACGGAGCTCTATGATTCTGTACTACTTTCAGTTATCAGTTCTTCAGAACGGTCAGAGTTATTTATTTTGATTATGATAAAGTATTTCAAGGCAAATATATTCTAATAATTAATGTTGATTCTCTTAAGGCTGATAGCCGTATTCTTGAAGCATTAATTATGGTATTCACAGAATATTTTATCAAGACAGTTATGGAAATGCATTTATGATTGCAAGCAATATCTAGCCGTTTGGGCTCCTCAATTCTTGCAGAGAATTATGTTTTGTCTTGGGAATTCAAATTGATGTCATTTTCTTCATTCTGACTAAATATATATCTTAGACAGACAAAAAGAAAAAGGCAGTAGTAATCAATTAGTAGTCAGAGAAGAATATTGCTCTCAAAGGATCTTGCATGTTTTGCTGAAAAGAGGAAGAAGAAGAACTTTTTCAAAAAAAAACAACTCTCTATAGTCTTCTTCCTTCTTCAGTCTTCAAAGATTTACAGAGAGCCAAAAATATATAACAGTTCACATAATAAAAAGGCTCTGCAACATATTTTGAAGACCTACACCCAAGGCCAAGTTTCCTCTTCCTAAATATATATAACATCTCAGGGGGAGCTTGGACATTCAACTTTAATCCACACATTCTTTGCATTTGCCTGAGAAAGAGAAGATTTCCAAATATTCTTGTTTATTTTACCTCCATCTATACATGGTTATCTCTCCCTTCAAAAGTGAACACTTGTGGTGATAGGGCACCTGATCAAAAACCTATTGGATTTTGAGCTCCTGATCAAAAGCTAAAAGGGTCTCTAGATCTACCTATAGCAGATCTTATGGTGATAGGGAACCTGATCAAAAACCTAAGTAGATTCCTACCTGGGTGGTAGAAGAGTGGATGTACCCAGATTTAGGGAACCACTATAAATTCTCATATGTTGTCTTATTGCTGTTTGATTTCTTAGTGTGTTGTGTTATGTTGTGGTAGTCTAGCCTATTTTATTTCACTAGTTATAGTTATAAGTATTTTAATTCCGTAATAAATCTAAACAATTTTTTTAAAAACTCTATTCACCCCCCCTCTAGAGTAAAACTTATCTATCCCTCTCTTTCAATTGGTATCAGAAGGTGTGTTTTTAATGTTGTACAGGCTAACACCTGAACCTAAGATCTCCGATAGATATTTTTTTACTCTATTTCTTTTTGTTATACCATGACACTGTACAAGGACTTTGGAAGCACCAGACCTCCAGTTTACAACTTGCAAAAGTTTGGAATCTGGAAGGCAAGAATCAGACTTTATATAAATTCAATTGATGAATACATTTATGCTTCTATCTTAACAGGAGTACCTACACCTCCAGCTGCCACTCCATGTACTTCCACAAATATGACTGCAGTAC
The DNA here is from genome assembly GCA_039513925.1 of Platanthera zijinensis. NCBI lineage: Eukaryota > Viridiplantae > Streptophyta > Magnoliopsida > Asparagales > Orchidaceae > Platanthera > Platanthera zijinensis. The sequence goes on along the minus strand of CM077083.1, from coordinate 164,531,938 downwards.
CTCCTCCAGACTATAATGATGCATACAAGAAAGCAAAGATTGCTGATGCAAAAGCCATGAATATACTGGCACAAATAATGTCTGATGACATATTTCAGAAAGTAGCTGAATGTGTATCAGCTAAGGGATTCCTTAAACAAGATGGTTGCAGGATCAACAGATGAAAGGAAGGACATGAGAGCTCATCTCATCTCCTAGTATGAGATTTTTAAAAAGGAAGAAACTGAGCAAGTATCTAAGATGTACAACAGACTCATTATCATTGTTAATGAACAGAAAACCCTTGATAAGGACATCTCAGTCATAGAAATAAATGACAAGATTCTGATGTGCTTCCCCAGCTCATGGGACTCTAGAATCTGGCCTATCAAAGAGACCAGAAGCACACATGAGATGACTACTGAATCAGTCTTAAGAAAGCTGAAATCCTATGTACAGCTGCTAAAGAAAAGAGAAGCTGAGCAACAAAAGACTGCTACACCAACAAGGAAGGAACAAAATATAGCTTTCAAAGCTTCAGAAGAATCAGAAACTTCTCTATCAAATGAAGAGTTGATGAGTCTCTTTGCAAAGAGATTTTTCAAGATTGGGAGAAAAGAATTCAGAAGGAAATCATCAAAGAGTGATGATAAACCAAGGTATGATAAAACCCCTTCTAAAGAGATTATCTGTTTTGGTTGCAGGAAAGCTGAACACATTCTTCCAGAATTTCCAGAAAATAAGCACAAGGAAAGGAGAAAGGAGAAAGACTCCAAGAAGCACTCCAGCAAACCATCCTCCTACAAACACAAAAAGAAGGAGAAAGGGTTTATTGCAGAAACATGGAGTGATACTGAAGAATCATCTTACTCCAGTTCCAGTGAGGATGAAGAAGAAGCAAAGGCCAAAAAAATTTGCTTAATGACCATCAATGCTTCAGGACATGTCTTAGAAGAAGAAGAATCTGGAGAATGTTCAGATTGTGATCAGGTATTGGAAGACTTTGACTTCACCTCTAAAGATTTTAAATCAAACTTTAAATCTATGTGTATTGATCTGATTAGATTTGAGAAGGAAATCAAACTTCTCAAAGATAGACAAGTTAACTATGATAGTTTAGTATCAGAAAACAACAAATTGAAAAATGAAATAGACATGTATAATGAACAAATCATTTTTCTGAAAAAAGAATTAAGTAAAGCAAAATAGCTAGAGGAATCACTAAATGGGAGAAGAAAACAACTAGTAGAAATTACCAGCACACTTAATGCTAGACTTAACAAAAGTAAGTTAGGATTAGGTGCATCATCTAGTGAACCACCAGTTATTCAGAAAAACCACCTCTCACAACCTATAAAGTTTATTTCAGATAAAGGTAAGAAAAATACATAACAAATTAAAAAGGTTAATAAAGTTTTAAAAGAAGTTCAGAAAAATAAAGAAAAACAAAAAACTAAGTCTCAACAAAAATCGTCGAACCAAGATCGACGATCTCAGCATTATGCATCGAACGACGATCGACGATCTCAGAACCCAGAGTTTGAGCCTAAACACTCTGATAATGGGATCGACGATATCATTATATATTGTCGAACAGAGATCGATGATTGTGGAACCAAGACAATAACTACTATTATTCTGAGAACCGAGATCGACGATATCAATGTTGGTCGTCGAACGCAGATCGACGATCTCAACCTAAATCGTCGATCCCAAATCTATATCATCAAAACTATAATTTCAACAGAAACTTTAATCAGAACTCTAACTCTAAAACTTTTCATCCCTTAACTAACTAGATAATCCCACCCAGGAGATTTCATCCCTTAGGTTACAAAAGTCAACCTGAATACTTTTATATTTCAAGTTTTAAGTATGAAAAGAAGCCAGGACCCAAGGCTACCTGGGTCCAGAATATATAAGTTGTTATTTTGCAGGTAAAGACCTATCCTACCATACAGGATAAATTGTATCTGGATAGTGGGTGCTCCAAGCACATGACAGGAAATAAGGCTAACCTAAATAACTACAAGGCAAAGCTAGGTCCAAAGGTTATATTTTGAGACTCGAGCTTTGGTCAGACAGAAGGCTATGGAGAATTCACACTTGGAGCTATCACATTCCGGAAAGTGGCATATGTAAGTGGCCTGAAACATAGCTTGATATCCATAGGTCAGCTATGTGATATAGGTTATGAGGTATGTTTTACTGAATCCAAATGCAATATTTCCTTAAATAATAGCATTGTGTTATCAGGTATTAGGTTAGGCAATATTTATTTAGTTGATTTTAATTCTGCTTGTTATGAAATTTGTTTGTTTAATCAAGTTAGCAATAATAATACATTGTGGCATAAAAGTCTAGGACATGTAAATCTTAGAAACATTGCTAGGTTATCTAGGGACAACCTTGTTAGAGGATTGCCAACTTGCCACTACAAGAAGAAAAGCCTTTGCAAGGCTTGTCAAGAAGGCAAGCAAACTAAAAATAGCTTTAAATCAGTTAATAAGAGTGATTCACCTAGGATTTTGTATCTGCTTCATTTGGACCTTTTTGGACCAATTGTTGTACAAAGCCTGGGAGGGAAGTTCTATACTTTAGTTATTGTAGATGAATTCTCTAGGTTCTCTTGGGTTTTCGTCTTGAGAAACAAGTCTGATAATTTCAAAGTTGTTACAGACTTTCTAAAATGCATAAAGATTGAGTACTCTACTCAAGTTGCATTGATCAGAAGTGATCATGGCACTGAGTTTTAATCTCTTCTTATGCAAGAATTCTGTGAGAAGGAAGGTATCAGGCACTGCTTCTCTGCTCCCAGAACTCCTCAACAAAATGGGGTAGTTGAAAGGAAAATAGAACACTCATTGAAGCTGCTTACACATTGCTTGCTAATGCTCACATGCCTCTATCCTATTGGGCATAAGCTATAAGCACATCAAATTATTTCCTGAATAGAAGTTTGATACACAAACTTAAGGGCAAGACTCCCTATGAATTACTCAAAGAGAATAAACCTAAAATAGATTACTCTAGAATTTTTGGTTGTATCTGTTTTATTCACAACAACAACAAAGATTATCTTAGAAAGTTTGAAGCAAAAGCTACAATGGGAATCTTTCTAGGATATTCCCAAGTTAGCAAGGCATATAGGGTTTTCAATAAATCATCCTTGAAAATTGAAGAATCTGTTCATGTTACTTTTGATGAAGCTAATATGCTTTATAAGGAGAAGGAAGCTTCTACCAGTAATTATTTGCAGGTACCCAATCTATGTGAGAAATTGGATGACTTAAATCTCACCCAAAAAGTGACATCTCATCCCTCTTCACAGATTGATGAAGATAGTGAATAAGAATCTTTGGAAATTGCTGATGCTTCTCCAACAGCAAATTTAATTCCACAAGAGGAATTAGTTCATGATGTTGCTGTTGTTGAACAAACTCCACCTCCTGACTTTGTTACACTTAGAGATCATCCCATATCTCAAGTGATAGGAGACATGTAAATGGGTGTGCAAACAAGGAACCAACTCAATGAGGATGTGATGCATGCCTGCTTCTTATCTCAAAGTGAGCCCTCATCCATTAAAGATGTTGAGCAAGATCTACACTGGATTATTGCAATACAAGAGGAGCTAAATCAGTTTGAAAGATGCAAAGTATGGAACTTGGTTCCCAGACCCAAAGGACGGCTAGTTATTGGAACTAAATGGGTCTTCAGAAACAAATTGGATGCTCAAGGTATAGTTGCCAGAAACAAAGCAATACTAGTGGAACAAGGCTACATGCAAGAAGAAGGTATTGACTATGATCAGACCTTTGCACCTGTTGTAAGGCTTGAAGCTATCAGAATTTTCTTGGCTTATGCTGCTCACAAGAAATTCAAGGTTTTCCATGGCGATTTCTGCAGTAGTTCTCGCAGCGATGAAGTTCGACACATGATTCGACGTCGTCTTCGACTCGTTCAGTCATTGTGATCCCAGTTTTTAGGAAATATTACAGTTGTGCGATGATCAGGGATTGAAGAAGTTCATGAATACAAGGATAAAACTATCTGTTGCTGAAATTAAAGAATGGGTTACACTTCCTCTACAAATGAATCTTCAATGATCGGTTTCATCTTAGGACAGCAGGTGACTCTAAACCATGCAACTCTTACAGAGATTTTTTAAGTTAAAGAATGGATCAGATGACCTGGAATAGGATAGTTCAGAGTATAGCAGGATGCTATTGGAGATGGGTCATGTCGAGGGCATCCCATCTAAGTTATTAAAGAAAAATTTATCCGTAGGTTTTAAGTTCCTTGTGGATATCCTGGGAAAGGTTCTGCTGGGTAAGCATTCGGCCCATGACAACATCAATAGGCAACAGTTTGCCATCATGTCTGCTCTTGTAAATAAGAAGGCCATTGATTGGGCCAGCTTGTTCTTTGATTTTATTAAGAGGAAGAACAACAAGAAGGAAGTCTGCTTAGGAAGGATTCTAGGAATCTTCCTTCAGAAAAAATCTCTAGAGCTATTGGTTTATCCAACCATAGCTATTAATGCAAGCAAGAGGTTGGATTCCTATCTGTTTGGGAAGTGGGAGAGGACGATTCAAAATCCCTCTAGGGCTGGAACCTCCTCCCTTATATCCGAGGACACAAAGGCTGTCACACCCACTTCCCAACCTAATGAAGAAGTTCCTTCTCTTCCTCCTCCTCCTCCAATTATTCCCAGTGTTCCTTCTCTACCCCCAATGTTGTCCAAACTATCTCTTCTCCTATTCAGCCATCATCTCCCATTCACCCTGCTGAACCTCAAAACCTCCACACCTTGTACCTTCCAAATTTTGACCTCCTCTCACCTCTCTCATCTCCTTCTCACCAACATGATTCACCCACCAACACTGAAACCTCACCACATATTTCCCTTATTCATTCTTACAGAAACTCCCCTATTTAGGATAAGATCATGACCAATTTCACTCCTCCTCCCTCACAAAATTCCGTCTTGACTCAGACACCACCTGAGTTTCTTCAAATTGATCAAACCTTCCTCTCTCATCTTCTGGAACTCCTCACTACTACTCTAAAATCCTTGATAGCAGAGGCTATTCACCTCTTGCTCTCTCTATTTCCTCTCTTTCTTCCTCTATTTCTGCTTCCACTGTCCCTTCTTCATCTGGGGGCCTGGTTCCAATTCTCACTGAAACTAGGCAGGGGGAGATGTCCAATGAAGATGCTGCAGGTTCAGTCTCAGCAGAACCTCAAGCTAAGACTCCTCCAGCAGTGCCGGAAGAAGAAGTGTTTTAGAAATTTTGTGCAGACGTAGTTCTTTATTCAGATTTGTTGATGTCAGATGAAGACACTGATGTATCAATTCCTGAGATTTCAGTTGGTTACTGTTTTATTAATCCCTCCATTATTTTACAAATTCTTTTACATTCATTCTCTCTTCTTAGATCAGTTTTGTTTTCAGTTGAGATCGATTCTTCGAAGGCCATGGTCTGTTATACCAGACCCATGAGTCCTTCTATTGTGAAACAACTTCTGCAAATTCAATCAGCTCCAATTTATACAGATATTCCATCAGTTATTGTGTATACAAATATGTCATCCCCTTTGGATGTTGAGCCTATACTTATGTCAGAAGAAAAGAATGAGTTTGATGCTATCTTAATTGCTGATAAACTACTCGATCTAGTGGCCTCAGAAAATCTTGCTTTAGCCCTAGAAACAAGTTTAGTTAATCTATGTGAGTCTTACATCACTCTTCCTTCTATGGATGATTTTATTTCTATTGATATTTAGGAAGAAGCCAAAGAAAATGCTGCCAAAATGATTGCTGACAAACAAGTGAAGGAAATTGATGATTTGTATGACAATCCTCAGGGTTCTTCTTCTTCTGATGATGATGATTCAGAGGATGGTAATTCTAAGAAAAAGAAAGTTTCAAGGAAAAGAAAAGTTGCTCCCCAGGCTGCTCACAAGCCAGGAAATATAAATGATACCCCTTATTACATCTTAAAAGGGATTACTCCATACCCTAGCATGGAGAGCTGGATGTGGTTATCCAAAAATGAGCAGAAAGCCAGGAAGAAGAGCAGGAGATATTCTCCTCCTCCTCAGAAATTCAGAAGAGGCCCTCCTCCTCCTCCTCCTGCTGGTGCTTCAGGTGTTGTTTCTCAAGCATCTGGTGCATCTTCCCAGCCTTCCTCTTTCTCAAAATCATATCAAAGGCAGGATAGATCTTCAAGAACTCATTCCCAAGGAGACAGCCAGCAACATAGAAGTCAAAGTTCCTCAGAATAAGTAAAAGAAATTATTTATCAGAACCCCTCCTTATCTCCTCCTCAACAAGTTCCTCCCAAGGATCAGAAGACAACTGCTTATCATTCAAGAAGACCTATTGTATCTCATAAAAGAAAGTACAGTGAGGCTGTTCCTCCAAGATCTCTCTATTCTCAAAGTGATAAACAGCACAGCTCAACAAAGTTTTAAGCTCAATCCACTCAGTTCAAAGCAGTTACAATGATGCCTCCTCAAGAAGATCAGCCACTTATTGATAAGGAACTTGATCCAAACTTTAGGATGGCCAGGCTTTAGGAACTGATTGGACTCTCTCAGATCAGAAAAGCTATAGAAGAAGGAGAAGATCCATCTAAATTCTCTACTATGTCTTCCTATAGAGAAAAAAAGCTGAATAAACTTCAAGTCAGCAAGAAAGTCTTTGATCTAGCTGAATATATGGCATTGCATCCTGAAGAAATTGTGCCCAGGACCAGCACTCAGACATCGCTTGGTGGACCAGACTTGATGACATCTAAGAAGAATGTACCAGACCCAAGCAGGAAGATAATCTTCTCTAAACCCTCATCTGGTTCTCCATATGATAGATTATAGTTTGTACTCTTTGTCTATTGCTTAACTGATTATGTACAATGCACTGCTATAACATATCTGCGATGTCATTTCATCCCTTTAGATATTTATGGTCTTTGTATTTTATTTCTTTTCAATTTTTGTTTTTTTTGAGTGACCTCACACAAATAGGGGGAGATTGTTGGAACCCTTATTTAGATTTGTGCTAGGTTCACTCTTAGGATGTCTTGACCCCCTTGTATAGCCAGGGTCTCTATCTAAGTCTTAGTTAGGTCCCCTCTAGGTCAGGTTTTGTGCAGACCAGCATTGCAGTGGACTCAGACTTAGATTCAAATAAATGTTGTGGACTATCTATATTAGTTCGACTATAGTCGAACTCAGCTCGACGATCGTCGATCTCCCATCGACGATCTCAGAGTCTTCTACTCTAAACTGAGCTCAACGATCTACGAGCTCAGGTCGACGATTTTGTTCTTCTCAGCAGTGATCTCAGTTCTACGATAGCCGTTCTCTGGTCGACGATCACTTAACTCAGTTCGACAATCTCTGAACGGAGCTCTACGATTCTGTACTGCTTTCAGTTATCAGTTCTTCAGAACGGTCAGAGTTATTTATTTTGATTATGATAAAGTATTTCAAGGCAAATATATTCTGATAATTAATGTTGATTCTCTCAAGGCTGATAGCCGTATTCTTGAAGCATTAATTATGGTATTCACAGAATATTTTATCAAGATAGTTATGGAAATGCATTTATGATTGCCAGCAATATCTAGCCATTTGGGCTCCTCAATTCCTGCAGATAATTATGTTTTGTCTTGGGAACTCAAATTGATGCCGTTTTCTTCATTCTGACTAAATATATATCTTAGAAAGACAAAAAGAAAAGACAGTAGTAATCAATCAGTAGTCAGAGAAGAATATTGCTCTCAAAGGATCTTGCATGTTTTGCTGAAAAGACAAAGAAGAAGAACTTTTTCAAAAAAAGTAACTCTCTCCAGTCTTCTTCCTTCTTCAGTCTTCAAAGATTTACAGAGAGCCAAAAATCTATATTAGTTCACAGAATCAAAAGGCTCTGCAACATATTTTGAAGACCTACACCCAGGGCCAAGTTTCCTCTTCCTGAATATATACAACATCTCACGGGGAGCTTGGACATTCAACTTTAATCCACACACTCTTCTCATTTGCATGAGAAAGAGAATATTTCCAAACATTCTTGTTTCTTTTACCTCCATCTATACAGGGTTTTCTCTCCCTTCAAAGTGAACACTTGTGGTGATAGAGCAACTGATCAAAAACCTATTGGATTTTTAGCTCCTGATCAAAAGCTCAAAGGGTCTCTAAATCTACCTACAGCAGATCTTGTGGTGATAGGGCACCTGATAAAAAACCTAAGTGGATTCCTACCTGGGTGGTAGAAGAGTGGATGTACCTAGATTTTGGGAACCACTATAAATTCTCTTGTGTCGTCTGGTTGCTGTGTGATTTCTTAGTGTGTTGTGTTATGTTGTGGTAGTCTAGCCTATTTTATTTCACTAGTTATAGTTATCAGTATTTTAATTCCGCAATAAATCTAAATAATTTTTTTTAAAATACTCAATTCACCCCCCCTCTAGAGTAAAACCTATCTATCCCTCTCTTTCAAATTGATTAGACACTTAATTATCATAACTATAGTTATATATATATAAAAAACTTTAGAAATCACATTTCAACCGACATTTCAAATTCCATTCTCTCAAAAACTCTTCGTCTTCCACCGACTCAGAGCTTCGACACCACCATTCTCTCGCGCTTCGTTCGTTGCCGTCTTTAGAATCAATGGCGTAGCAATCCAGGATAGGAGTTGGAAGTGAGCTTGTGGTAGCCGGGATTGCCGATCTTTCAGATGACTTCAAGAATCTTCTACTTCTTCTCGACAGCGCAGGTCTCAACTTTGTTCTTGAAGAACCTTGTAAAATCCTCTTCCCAAAGGTAGAAAAATTCTATCAGAATGCCAAAGTCAGGAGGAATAATACTATTCTGAAATCAAAAGTAAAGGGAGTTAAAATCAAGTTAAGCCCGATCATTGTGTCAAAACTTCTCAGGTTGCCGATTGGAGATGATGAAGATGAAATTACAAGGGAAGATAATGACAGAACATATCACTTTTGTGGAGTACTAGTAGGCATCACCTCACTCAGGAGGATTGCCTTGAATGATGTTAGCAAGCTCTTGGTAGATATTATTGGAAAGATCCTATGGAGCAAAACAGGGTCTTTTGGATTCATTGCTAATGTTCTATTTGATGTAATGACTGCTATAGTCTGTAGGAAGAGATTTCCCTATAGGTTGATGATTTTTGACATGATTAGAGAAAGCATAATAGAACCAAAATTTGTTAGGATAATCTCTTTAATGTTGCATGAGATTGATCCAGTTGTTTTCGAGACTTCTAGAGGTACACTAATTCATTACCTAAAGAAGATCTCCTTAGCCTCCATTCAAAGGTGGGAGTTAAAGCTGAAGAACCCCAAGCAGATTGCTAAAGAGCATGCATCACTTGATTTAGAGGACAGGACCCAATCTCCCTCCTCTCATCATATTGCTCGACCATCTGGTGCTGCACCTTAGGGGGAGCCTGCTTCCTCTGTCCTAGTTGACAGAATCCCCTCTCCTCCTCTAGCTCAATGTACAGTCAAAACTCCAGCTACCTCTCCAGTAAGAAGTTCTATCAGAACTCCAGCTCAATCTCCAGTCAGAAGCCCAGGCAGATCACCACCAAGATAACCAGTCAGAAGTCCAATCAGAACTCCAGCTCAATATCCATTCAGAAGCCCATGTAGATCACCACCAAGATCACCAGTCAGAAATCCTATCAGAACTCCAGTTCCTTCTCCACCTCTAGAACCTACTCCAAAAGAAACTCCTTCACCTTATCCAAGAAAAGAATCTCCTCCACAAGAAACACTCATTATCTCAGGAGAGGATGAGCCTGAACTAGAAGAAGTTGAAGCTCCTCTAAAGAAACTTGACTTCTCCATGCCCACCTTCCTTGATGCAGAAGGAGATGCATTCACTCATACTGTCAGAGCAAAAAGTTAGGTAGTGGTTGATGAGATTCCTCCATGGACTGCACCTCCTCCTACTATTACTGTTGTTGCTGCCCCTTCAAGTTCAGATATTCTCAGTAAGATTTAAGTAATGTTGGCTGACCAGAGAAAATATTTTGATGATTCTCTGAAGGTAGTCCAAGACAAAGTCATTGCTCTGGAAAAAGAGATGAGCAGAGGATTTGCAGAAATCCAGCACAATACAGACTCCCTCAAAGAACTATTTCAGATTGGTCGAAAAGCTATAGACAACACCATTACTAGTGTTGGTCAGGTCATGGAACAATCTGTAACACTTGCTAACAATCACATTAAGTTAGAGAAGAAAGCCCAGGAACATGTTATGAAAATCTGTGAAGAAGTGGGAACCTTCAAGGAAGATGCCATAGAAAAGCTATATGTAGAATTCAGAAAGGGGGAGAGCTTGGTGAAAGAACATGTGAAAAAACTTGTGGATAAGTTTACTGCTGCTACAAACACAGCTTGGTCTGACAAAATAAGTGAAATTAATAAGAATGTTTTAGAGTAAATTAAATCTGTGAAATTTCATACCTATGAAACCTCAGTCTGGATGCACAACCAAATATTCCATGAATTTCAAGTTGATCCTAATGTCATTCCTCATAACCTGAACCCTCTTGCTGAAGGACAGTCCAGTCAGATGCCAGCTCAGATGCAATAACCTCAGATGCCCTGCTTCTCTCCAAGGCCAAAAGATCATGATCCTCCTCCTGCTTCTTATGAACAAGTATGGGATGATGATGTGATTCCTCAGGATTTGCCTGAAATCCACATTGCTAAGAAAAGGAATTATGGGGAAGGCCCCTATGCAAGCAAAAGTGTTCCCAAGACAGATTCAGAGAATAGAAAAGCTCAAGAATTTGCTGAAGTCTGGAGTCCTACCTCCAAAGCACTGATTCTTTATACTCTCAAGTTGGTAATGGACTATAATGAAAACAAAAATCTCCACTACAGCTCCTCTGAGTGGGATCTTTATGAGAAGTCCATGACTAAAAGAAGAATATATGATAGAGAGTATGGCAAGAATAATCCTAAGGCTCCTCCAAAACCTCCAAGATACTACCCAAAGCCTTTCAGCTACCAGAGGAGACAATAGGAGAAGCAATACAGACATCATCAGAGCTAGAATTTTTTTTCTTTTGATATTATTTTTGAGACTATGGATGAAATGGATGTAGAATTGGAAATCTAAAACATTATATATATACAATTTCTAGTTTTGTTAATTGTGTGTTTAATTTTTCTTTCTTGCATTTGAATTCGATTCTTCATTTATAGTTCTTTCTTTATTGGTATAATTCACCTTAGTGTAGAGGGTTCTGACTTCTATAAATCGGGGAAGATTGTTGGGTATTGCATCCACAATAACCCAGATTTGCATGAAGTCACCCTTGAACTGAGATGAATTAAGTTGTATTTGATATCCTTGTTTAGTTATGTGTTTGCAGATTACCATTGCTAAGTGTAGACCAATGTCAGTATACAGTGGGTTATGAACACAGGACCATACAGTGTAATCCCTCACTGTGTGATCCAAGGTGTTGACTCATGTATAGCCTCTCAATTGGGATACACTTCATATTCAAACACTTGGATCATGGGATGAAGATTGGATTCTTGAAGAGAAAAGCAAATTGAAAAGGTCCAAAATTTCTCTAAGTCCACTTCTCGAGAAGTCCATGATAGTTCTCGAGAAGTAGAGTTAGCAGAACTCGAGAAGTTCACCAAGTTCTCGAGAAGCCGAGACTAGTTCTTGAGAAACATTCTTATAGTTCTCGAGAAGGTCAGTCTAGGTTCTCTAGAAGTCCCAGCCTATATTTCTCGAGTAGTCAGAGACAGACGCCAAAAATTATTCTAAGTCCCTCTCTCGAGAAGTCCATCATAGTTCTCGAGAACTTAGTCTCTAGTTCTCGAGAAGTCAGCGTAGTTCTAGAGTATACGGTTTGGCTTTCGAGTAATGGTTCTTGAGAAGTCTAGTTAGTTCTTGAGAAGTTTCAGCCCTTTTGTTCCCGAGTACTAATTAAAGTCCAAACAGTCTAGTTCTCGAGAAGTCAGCCTGTTCTCGAGAACTCATTCATACTTCTCGAGAACTACTGTCCAATTTTTTCAGAAAATCTATTTAAGTCCAGATCGACAGGATTTTAAAGTGACACATCGTGATTGGTCCACGTGTCCTAATTAATGTTATTTCTAACTGTTAGGGGAAATCCTATATAAGGTCTTGTCAACAAGACCAACCCTAAGCGGAAATCCGTACTGTCTATTATTTCTGAATCGGTCGTCTCTCTCCATGAACGAATTTCCAGAAGCCGCCACCACCGCTCAAAAAGAAGATCTACACGACTGTTTTCGATCAAGTTAGACTTGTTGTTCAAGGAATCTTCATCTTCTCCTTGATCGAGTGGGTTCTCAGTTTCTCAGATCAGATTTACAGAGGTTCTTCTTTAACAAATTCTAAAAAAGCCACAAGTTCAAGAAGAAGACCTAGAGTTGAATTTTTCCCAAACTTGAGACAAATCTTTGTTTGTATTTTCAAATCTCTTTGTAATTTTGTAGGAGATTATTCTCCGAGTGTAGGAGCATTGTTCTCCGAGTTGTAGGAAGTTTTCATCTTTCGAGTGTAGATCCTTTTGGATCGAGATTGTAGGAACTTGGTTCCGAGGCGTAGGATTGGTTTTCAATTCGAGATAGTGGAGTAGCCGAGTCTAGTGATTTACTAGATCGGTGAGGGAAAGTGGGCGTACCTAAGGTTGGGGAACCACTATAAATCTTCTTGTCGTTTGTGATTGCTTGATTATTTGTGCAAGTTCTTTAAAAATTTTATTCCATAAATAGACGCACAATTCACCTATTCACCCCCCTCTAGGTGATTTAGGTTGACAACTTAACACTTTTAGCTACAATGTAGGGTTCGTTCTTCAGAGGGGCCTTGTTTTCCTTTTGTTTGGTCTAGATGGATCTTGTCAATGAGCCCTATTCAAACAAATCATTTAATTTCCTCTTTTAGGAGCATGGATCCTTTTGTGTCATGTCTAGGACCCTGGTGAAGCTTGTAATACTTGGAAATATCTCCTCGATTTGGGGTGAGTGGTTTAGGCTTTCATAGAGCAGGGTTATTGCGGATGGTAAGGAAAACCTTTTCTTAAAAGACATTTAGAGGGGTGATGTTCTGATGATGGTGATGTTCTCCTGACTAGTAAGCATTAGTGTAGTATTCACAGCTTCTTTTGGTCTCCAATTGTAGGTCATTCTTTTGTTTCCTTTTCTAGTGTTCTACTGATTTGATTCTTTTGGAGCGATCCTTTTATTAGTTATATGACAAACTGGTCAATAATGAGCTGAGATAAATCCACAAAACTATGGATCCATCCTTCCTTTAGGGAGTAAAGCCAAATGCGAGTTCTCCCCTTCAAAGTTACCAGGAATGTTTGGCAGAAGAGTTGATCTGACGTATTGTAGATGTGCATGATAGTTATGTAGTGTCTGACATGCATCAAAGAATCATCTGTTCTGTCGAACTTCTTGATATTGTGGAGCTCGAGTCATACAGAGTAGGGCGTGCTAAGACTTTCAATGCTAAGACTTTCAGTGCTAATGAAAAGAGGCTATAGAAAGGGAGGGAGCCTAGAGAGGCATGATGCATATCATACTCATGCTTTTTAGTGGTTTCGCCATACATCTCTTCATAAATGAGTTATTTAATTGCTTTCTTGACACTTTTCACACTCAAGAAGTAGTGATGATGTTGAGCTTCTGGTTTGTGGGGAGAGCATCCTGGGGGCGACGAGCTACTCGAACTAGAGAATTCTTTCTCTGGGTCATAGAGATCGTGAGCAAAGTACTCAATTGAAGCAGAGTGTGGACCTGGCGGGGATGATCTACCTTGCCCCGTGGCGGATCTATAATCTAGAAGCGCTTCTTCGCTTGCTAGGTATTCCTCAATCTGACGTGCATGTTCTTCCAATGCAGTTTGATATATCTATATAAGCCCTTCTGTGTGTGATGTGTTTACATATAAGTGTGAGAGAGGTGGATCAGTGTGCCCCTATGGGTCAATCTTTCATAAGGGCATGCAACTTTTCTTGCCATGACATTTAGTCAGTAGTAGTACCGTGTAGAGGATACATTCTTCTAGATCTTTGGGGGTGCTGGATATTCATTCGCATAGTGATGCAAAATTATTGTGTGTTACTCAAGACTCCTAGTAGATCAGACTAAATTAAACCTCTTTAACCTATGGAGCGTTGAGCGTGCAAACAGTCAAATAAAAACTAGGGAGTTGGCATGACAATTTTTAAATGTAGAAAACCTGTGAATAGGGTGACAGACAACGTGACCGGTTCGGTGTCGGACAAACTTTACTATTTGTTGGTGCTTACAAGACTTTATAGAGAAGGCGAGGTTGATAGACTGCTCCTCGTTACTACTTGGTGGAGTGAGAGGTGCGTTTGGATGATGATATGCCACCGCTCGTGTAGCTAAATATTTGTTTCTATTGGCGACAGAGATCGTGCATTTTGGAGACTTGACTGACTTCTTCTCATGCTCGAAGACTGAAGTGGAAGAGGCTTACAATTTTTTAGAAGAGCACTGGGAGTTGGGTGCACTACACCATAGAATACTTGTTGATGGAGCTTGATGGGCTGTAGAAATCTTCTGGATACTTTTCATGTTAGAATATGGTAGAGTTCGATGGTACTTCAAGTCGTCTTCAAAAATCTTCGAAGGAGGTCTTGTTGGAACATGCGTCCTGCATCTCTTGGTTTGAGAATAACAAAACACAGTTTGTATTTGACCTTGCTTGAAGTGTGTTTATAATGTGCAGGAACTATAGGTTCAATACTCCTTGAAATTCAAGACTAAATAATGAAGATGGTACTCTTTCTATTATTATCACAGGGCAGAATAAATATCACTGGCGCTAGCACTAGCAATTCGTTAGTAAGAGCAGAAGCATGACAAATTAGGAGCTACCATCGAGCGTTAGCTTTACCGCGCGTGCTAGTACTTGTAATAGAAAAGGAAAGTTTCTCAAGAAAGGAAAGTCTACAAAAATTGGAAGGAGGGTGCTAAAAATGGAAAGTGCTACCATCGAGCGGTATCACTAATGCCAGGCAATATATTTTTGGAAGGTCCATTTTTGGAGGAAAATGTTGCCAAAAATGTCACCTTTCAAATATAGAAAAGTTTCCAAAAGTAGCTATTTTCTGGCGGTAGTACTAATGTTGCCGTTAGTTTCTGTGCTAAAGAAAGGAGCAGATCTCCTCCTTTCCAAGTGATGTGGAGAACATGACTTGAAGACAAAACTTGTATACCTTTATGAAAGAATCCACCTTGTTGTCAGGAGCTCTGTCAATACTCGTAAAGTCCACTAACTCAAAGAAGGACCGACCATGCATATTATACACGGAGGTTGTTTCCAATAATGGCTACAGCCCTTGCCGCACCCGTGTCATCTTCAATTTCATCATATTGAGGGAGTTCTTCAATTTTGTTGTATTTTGTATTTCCTTTATTTCCTGATGGTTGTAAATTCGCCGCAGGTAGGGACGACTAAGTCTTGCGAGACTTAGGGGGAAATCATCCGGTGTAGACGTCAGCTTCAGGGGAGGATTCCACAATTCATCGTGTGCCGTGGTAACTAGGTCTAGGGTAGATCTAGGGGAGTTTCGAGACAGTATCTATGAGAGAGAAGCTAGAACCAATCGGTCCTTAGGAGAAGGGTTAGTATATAATACCAATTAGTTTCTACTATCACCTCGATCCCAAGCATTATTGGGGTGTTAGTTTTATAATCATTATTTATGAAATAAATGCAATTGTTCTTTCATTACTTGCTCATTAATTTTTATTTTTAAGTTTAATAAGAAGGGAATTTTTTTTACTAACGTCGAGCAGTAGTTACTATTGTTGGCGGTAGCAACATAAATACAACTTTGTTATTTCTGGCCTTAAAACTTGAATAATATTTAAAACCTCTATTCGCCCCCTTCCCCACCGCCCCCTCTAAGGACGTCGTAAGATACAACAAGTGGTATCAGAGCTAGGTTATCACAAATCGGTTCAACACCTGGGGATAATAACACTTCATGATCTCGCTTTCCATGAGAGGCAAGACATAAGTAGACCACCACTTTTCACTTGTGCTGACTAAAATTATTGGAGAATACATATGTGTTATTTCTTAGTGACTCTAGATATTGAGGTTTGGAATATGGTATAAACTAGGTACACTTCTCCTACTTATATTGTTGGAGAAGTTAGCATAAACAGACCCAAGGATAAGTTGGATGAGGGAGACAAAACTAGGTGTAAGAACAATGCTAAAGTAATGAATGCCTTTTTGTGATCTAGATAAGACTGATTTTAATAGAGTATGTGCATGTAAAACCACTTTTGATATTTGGAATCTTCTGGAATTAACTTATGTCGGTACTTTACAGGTGAAAGACTCGAATTTGTTTCAACTCAAGTCGGAATATGAAAATTTCTGAATGGAGGCGGACGAGGATGCTGATTCGAAGTACACGCGATTCAGCAAGATCATCAACGCCTCAAATATTCTTAGGAGAACCTTCTCCAACGGCAATCAAGTGCAAAAAATCCTTAAGTCTCTTCCACCAAAGTTCAATCCTAAGGTAACAACTATCTCTGAGTCATTTGATCTACGATAACTCCATATTGAGAGCATTATTGCGAACCTCAAAACCCATGAGGTCGAACTCAAAATCCAAGATTAAGAATACAATAAGTATCCCAAGAAGAAGGCCTTAACACTGAGGTCAAGGAGAGAATATGATGACGACGAGGACGGATAAAGCCTCTTCGTGAAGAACTTTAAAATATTCATGAAGAATTTGAAGAGGAGGAAGTCCTTCTGCAAGTACTTCCAAAAGGATGCAAGGAGGAAAGGATCGTCATCCAAGAAAGAGAAAGACATCGATATTGAAGATTAGCGCTCTCCTCTGGAATTCTTTTAGTGTAGGAAGACCGGTCACATCAGAAGTTAGTGCCTGAAATATCTAAAAAAGTAGAACAAAAAGTGGCGCAAAGGCAAGGAGAAGAAGATGGTTCTGAAGGTGGCCACATAGGATGACTCTTAATCTGAAGGATTAATCTACTCTAACTCGAGTGACGATGAAGAGGCCAACATTTTCCATTTCAGAAAAAGCCACCATTCATCTAATAAAGATTGTAGTGTCTAAAGCGACAATGAGGTATTTCCTGATACTTATGATGATCTCTACAAATTCTTCAATGAAAGTATGAAAGAACTTGATATTTTGAAAACTGAGAATAAGATTCTAATAAAACAAAATAAAAAAACTAACTAAGGAATTAAAAGCAATAGGAAAATAATGTCTCTTTGCCAAGAATGTGACCACTCCTTGGGAAGAGTAAAAGAACTTAAGGATGCTCTCTCTAAGGCCCACTCTGATGTGAAAATTCTCACAAATCAAAATTGGGACTTATAAAAGGGCCTAAAAACTTCTCTCACCCCAATCGATCTTGGAAAGAAAAACTTTACAAATAAATGTTGAATCCTTGTTGGAGAAAACACCTCCCTAATAGCTCGAATCAGTGATTTAACCATAGTCGTCATAGAAAAATTCAAAATTTGTATGAAGATGTTGGATATGATCCTGACCATTCAGTTCCATGGGAGCACTAAATATAGGCTCGGGTATTGTTCCTATGACTACCGCCCAGCGTTAGTTTCTATTGTTGGTGATAACAACAAAAACCATATCTGTCACTATAAAAAATCTACTCTTATTTATGATAGATCTCAGCTCTCCAGCAAGAGTTCAAAACTGAAAAGGGTATTAACCCTCTTTATTTTGTTTACCAAATGCTTTCACTTCGATCACACAACTGGCTCTTGCAGGACAAAGGAACGATGTGCATAAAAGAAAATGTGGGTGCCTAAGGTTTCAACCTACCATATGGGAGGACCTCTTGTGTATCAAGATCTTTATTCTCATCTTCCTTCTAGGAATGTTGGCAGGCTAAGGACAAATAAGACATGTGATACCTAGACTCTGGTTGCTCCAAACACTAGACCTACAATAAAGCAAAGTTCCTTAGCCTCATAAAGAAAAAAAGAAGGGATGATGACATTTGGTGACAACAAAAATAGAAGAATCACGGGCATTGGTATAATGGGAATGAAAAATGAGAGAGAAAATGGACAAGAGGTAAATAAACCACAAATTTTATTGCTCCAAAAAGATAATCATTAGATAGGTATGCCCCCTTATTTATAGAAAATGGGAGAGGTGAGAGAATACAATACATGATGTGGGACTAAACTTAAGCAAGACGGCCTGGGTGGTTTGACATATACAAACCACACACTATAAAAAATACAACAATACACCATACGACCACTAGAGAAGACCGCCATAATCTATGGAAGACCGCCAGACTAGCCGCCAGTCGCACTTGTGGGTTGCCACCAGACCGCAATTGTGGCTAACCATCACTCCACTGCCACGGCTTTAAGCAGACCGTTGCGACTTCACAAGACAAATGCGGCTTACACCTAAACCACAACTACGACCTTCTGCCTGACCGATGCAGATTAACTCTAAATTACTGATGCGGCTTTATACAGACTACTGCGGCTTCACCAGACTATTTCGGCTTATATCTAGACCACTGTTGCGACCTCCTGCCAGACCACTGCGGCTTGACTTTAGATTACTGTTGTGGCATTATACCAGACCACTTCTGCGGCTAATTATCCAGACCGCTACGACTAACAATCGAGGTATTACTGGGGCCTCAAACCATCCCGCTGGACAACCAACCCAATAGCCCGCTGTGCCAAACTGCCAGAAGGCCGACTAGACAGGCCGCGACAGCTAGTTCGGCTAACCGCCGGAACTAAGTTCCAACACTCCCCCTCAAGCGGGAGCATATATGTCAACCATGCATAGCTTGCTACAAACTTCTATGAACGAAGTAACCGGTTTCGTGAAGAAATCAGCCAGCTCCTTATCAGAGGTAACGAATGACGTATATATCTGATTCTTCAAAATCTCTTCTCTAATAAAATGGCAATAAACATCAATATGCTTCGTTCTCTCATGAAAGAACGGATTCTTCGAAATGTATATAGCTGCTTTATTATCACAAAACATCGGTAGGGGGTGATCATAAAACTCTCCCAGATCCAGCAAGAGAGTCTAAAGCCACTTCAGCTCACAAGCAGTTTGAGTAATGCTTCTGTACTCTGCTTCTGCACTCGATCTGGCAACTACAGCCTGCTTCTTGCTCTTCCATTTAACCAGATTACCTCCAATGAAGGTGTAAAAACAAGATGTTGACTTCTTGTCACCCTTGTCATCTGCATAGCTTGTGTGAGAATAAGCTTCTACTTTTAAATGTCCCCTTTTTAGAAATAAGAGCCCTTTTCCTGGTTCACCTTCCATATACTCGAGAATATTTAGAGATGACTGCATATGACACTCCCTTGGAGCTTGCATAAATTGACTCACTTTCCCTACCATATAGCAAATATTTGGTCTTGTAACTATCAGATAGATGAGTTTACCAACAAGACGTCTGTACCTGGTGACATCTTCAAGAGGAGGAGACGTCTAACTCTAGCATTTGTCATCTCCAATAACCATAGGAGACCGAGCAGGTTTAGCTCCAAGAAGAAATGTCTCTTGTAAAATATCCAAGGCATACTTCCGCTGTGAAAGAACAATAGAACAAGATTTTCGAGATATCTCGATCCCCAGAAAGTACTTAGGAGACCTCATATCCTTTGTAACAAAATGTCGGAGCAAGTGTTGTTTTGTCATATCAATACCTTAACTATCATCCCCTGTAAGAAGAATATCATCCACATATACTACAAGAATTACAAGACCAGCCGAGGTATTCCGAGTAAACAAAGAGTGATCTGCAACACTTTGAACAAACCCAGCAACAGAAATAACCTCGTTGAACTTGTCAACCCGGCTCTCGGACTTTGCTTAAGATAATAAATGGATTTCTTCAAATTACATACCTGAGACTCCCCCAGAGCAACATACCTAGGAGGTTGATCCATATAAACTGTCTCGTTCAAATCACCATAGAGAAAGGAATTCTTGGCATCCAACTGAGACATTTCTCAATCTCTATTTACAGCCACAGAAAAAAGGACACGGATTGTAGTAATTCGGGCAACATGAGAAAATATATCAAAGAAATCCACACCAAAAGTTTGCGTAAATCCTTTGGCAACAAGCCGAGCTTTATATCGATAAACAGTACCATCAGGAAGATATTTGATGACAAAGACCCAGTGACATCCAACCACATCAACACCAGGAGGAGTAGGAAAAATAGACCAAGTACTCCGTTCAGTCAAAATTTTCATCTCTTCATCCATAGCTGCTTTCTAATGTGGAATAACTAGAGCATCACGATAAGACACAGGAAGAACATTTGATGAGAGGGCAAGAGCAAAACTTTGTGCCAGAGGAGACAGTCATGTATAAGACACCACACCAGCAAGAGGACGTTGAGTGCATGGACGAACACCTTTTCGGAGAGCAATCAGAAGATCAAGATCAGTCCTGACTACTTGCTTAGTTCCATCTGAAGGAGAGACTAGCGAACTAGGAGCTGTTGGTAGTGGCTCAACAGATGAATTAGACAGAGCAGGAGAATCACAAGGGAAAAAGGAATGGCAGGCTCGAGACAAGGTGCCTACACAAGTGAAAAAAAATTGAATCATCAGAAGAAGTAAGAATGGAGGAAGGTGAAAGAATGGAATATCCTCAAAGAAAGTGATAATGACAGAAACATACTGTCGGTGAAGAACAGGATCATAACACCTGTATCATTTCTATGTCAAACAATATCCCAAAAAGATACATTTGATTGAGCGGGGCGACAGTTTGTCACGACCAGAAGAAGGAGACTGAACAAACACAGTGCACCCAAAGACACGAGGAGGCAAAGGAAAAGGTTTCGCATCAGGATGCAAGATAAAAAAGGGAGTCTTTCCATTGATAACTGACGACGGAACTCGATTAATAAGAAAACATGAGAAAAAACAGCATGACCCCAATATGACTTGGGAGCATGCATATGACTAAGAAGACTACGAGCAACATCTAGAAGATGACGATTCTTCCGTTCAGCAACACCATTTTGTTGCGATGTATAAGGGAAAGTGGTCTGATGAACAATACCATGATCCATACAAAATGATGTAAATTGATGACTAAGATACTCTCTAGCATTATCATAGCGAAGGATTTTAATAGAAGTATCAAACTGTGTATGAATCTCATTATAAAACACAGTGAAAATAGAAAAAATTTCAGTGCTTTCATGGAGCAAATATAACCATGTACAGCGAGAAAAATCATCAATAAAGGTCACAAAATATAAGCTACCCCTTCCAACCATTTGAGTAGGAGCAGGGCCCCATATATCGGAATGTACAATTTCAAAAGGACGAGAAGAACTACGTCCATTTTTAGCAAGAAAAGGAGATCTGTGATGTTTGCCAAACTGACAAGCTTCACAATGAATAGAAGAGTCTCCCCGAGGTAAATCAGGCAGAAGCTGATAAAGAATATGAGGAGAAGGATGTCCAAGCCGAAGATGCCACCGAAGTAAAGGAGAGGAGGCAGAAAAGGTAGAAGAAGTATCAAGATAGAACAAGCCGCCGCTTTCAGTCCCAGTAGCTATCGTCTCCTTGGACTGAGGAACCTGAAAAGAATAAGTAGAAGCGTTAAATATAACTTCACAATTCAACTTCTTGCAAAAAGCAGTGACAAAAAGAAGATTGCACGAAAAGTTCAGAACATAGAGAGTGTCCTGAAGCTGAAGAGAATGAGTAACATGCACTGTGCCAGACCCATGAACTGGGGACGGAGAACCATCAGTAATAAGAACTGGAGGTAACCGGTTACTTTTGTCAAGAGAAGAAAAAAGTCGAGAATTCCCTGTCATATGATTAGTAGCACCAGAATCAATATGCCACCTACCTGTGGTAGCTAACTAAGCAGCACCAGAAGTAGCAAGAGAAGTAGTAGACTTCTTGGCAGAATCAGTAGAAGCAGGATGGAGGTGAGGATGTTTTACCCAGTAACGATCAACCAAGTGGCCAACTTTTCCACAATGAGAGCAGAGAAATTTAGAATAACCACGGCCTCCAATATGGCAACCTCGACCACCAGAATTGTCATGACCTGCAGGATGAGCAACCATATCAGAAGAAGGAGAAGGAAGAAAAGGATGCTAAAGCAAAGTCGTAATAACATAAATACAAGCAGCAGTAGCATCGAGAGTCGGAGTATCTATCTCTCCTAGAATCTGTTGACGAATCAAGTCATATGAATCAGGAAGACGAAGCAAGTAGCAAACTACAAGAAGTTCCTGAAAATGTTTTTGTTGCTCAGCAAGAACAACAAAAAAGGACGATGTTGAAGAAGTTCAGCCCCAAGACTCTGGACCTCCTGATAAGCAGCAGTAAGAGTCATAACAGGACGAGCAAAGAGATCCGCATATAGAGTATAGAAGCGCGAAGTCTGGGCCCCCTTGGAATATAAAGCAGCAAGATGATTCCAGGCATTTTGATAGTTTTATCATGTCTGATGACAGGAAGACATTCATCAGATAAACTGTTGGCCAACCAAGTGCGAACCAAGGCATCAGAAGCATCCCAATCATCATAAGTGGTTGAGCCAACAAGAGGAGAGTCATCAGTCAAATGAGAGATATTACGCTGAGAGCATAAAAGAAAGACAAAAGACACACTCCAGTCAGGATAGTTTTGGTCGGTAAGCTTGGACACAGTACCCAAATTACCAAAAGTAGAAACAGAAGTAGAAGAAAGAAAGAAAGGAGCAGAGAAAGTCGCAGAATAAGACGGAGTGTTCATAAAGAAGAAACAGCAAGCTGCACGGTTAAGTAATCAAATCACGCGAACAAATAAGGAGAAAAGAACTCGTGCGAACAGGAGAAGAGACCGCCCGGTCTCGGTGTCAACACACCAGTAATAGGAAAGATGCTGCGACCAAAAAGCAGAACCCAAATTAGAGAAACCACGCAAACAAAAAGGGGAGCAAGAACCCGTGTGAACAAGCCGCAAAGAACGGGAATTGAAAGAAAGCGAGGGAAGAAGCCGGAAGAAGGGAGGTAAAAAGAAACCGCGCGGTTTCAAAAGACAAACAATAAACAAGACGGAGCAAACCATATGGAGCACAGGACCAGTTTTCCATTGATACCAAGTGAAAAATGAGAGAAAAAATGGACAAGAGGTAAATAAACTGCAAATTTTATTGCTCCAAAAAGATAATCATTACATAGGTATGCCTCCTTATTTATAGAAAACGGGGGAGGTGAGAGAATACAATACATTATTTGGGACTAAACTTAAGCTAGGCGGCTTGTGTAGTTTGACATATAAAAATTGCACACTACACAAAATACAACAATACACCTTGCGCCCACTAAAGAAGACCGCCATAATCTATGGAAGACCGCCAGACTAGCCACCAGACCGCACCTATGTGTTGCCACCAGACCACAGTTGTGGCTAACCATCACTCCACTACTGCGGCTTCAAGCAGACCACTGCTACTTCACAAGACCGTTGCGGCTTCTAAACCACAACTGCGACCTCCTGCCTGACCGATGCATATTAACTCTAGATTACTGATGCGGCTTCATACAGACTGCTGCAGCTTCACCAGGCTATTGTGGCTTATATCTAGACCACTGTCGCGACCTCGTGCCCGACCACTGCGGCATGACTTCAAATTACTGCTGTGGATTTCTACCAGATCACTTCTGTGGCTAATCATCCAGACCGCTGCGGCTAACAATCGAGGCATTATTGTAGCCTCAAAGTAGCCTGCTGGATAACCAACCCAATAGACCGCTGTGCCAAACCGCTAGAAGGCCGACTGGATAGGTCGCGACAGCTAGTTCGACTAACCGCCCGAACTGAGTTCCAACAATGTGTAACCACTCTTTATTCATTACAAATGTTATATATATATATATAAGGGTTAAAAAACAATCTAATCTCGATTAGCCAAGTTTTTGATAAAGGTCTAAATGTATTGTTTGATTCTTCTACAAATTTGTGCAAAATTATAAATCCTAAAACTAAGGATGTTTGACGACCTCACAATGTTTACATGATTGTCTTTCATGATCTCTCTCATGCATCTTTAAAATGTTTGATTTCAAAAAATGAAGAATTAGAGTTATGTCATAGGTGAGTTGGTTATTCTAGCACCAAGTTGATTTTAAAATTATAAAAAAATCAATTAATTAGGGGTTTACCAATGTTAAATAGAAATTTATCTTCACTTTGCATGTGATGTCAAGAAGGAAAATTTTCAAAAACTTCATTTAAAAACAAAAATAAAATTTCTACCACTAGACCACTACAACAAATTCACGTGGATCTATTTGGACCAATTAACACATCTAGTCTATGTGGTAGAAAGTGTACTTTATTTTAATTGATGATTATTATATATTCACGTGGCTTTATTTCTTACCTCCAAATTTGATGCATTTTCTGAATTCATAAAAATATGTAATCGTATATGTTGGGTACATTGACCATAATGTCCGAGATTTGAAGAAGGCTCACAAGTCAATAATATACACAATACTGTATTTGATATTTTTCAAAGTTTACATGTGAAGGATATTGTTAATTATGTGATTAGACAAGCCAAGTATATCAGAAGTGTGGCTGGAATGAAGTTATAATGGTCAAGGAAGTCAGGGAAATGACTAAGTGTAAAAGAGTTGAGTGACTACACATCACTCAATACATGTGGCCAAAAAACATTGACTGCTTTACTATCACTCAAAGCCTCAATGGAGAATCTCTGAAATCTGTCTAAGTACAAATGCGTCGAGTGAAGGACTTACACTCGATATCTTCTCGAAGAAGATTGCTAAGTAAAAATGCATCGATTGAAGGACTTGTACTCGATGCCGTCTCAGCAAAATCAGTCTAAGTACAAATGCGTCGAGTGAAGGACATACACTTGATGCCTTCTCAAGGAAAATCTGACTAAGTATAAATGTGTTGAGTGAAGGACTTACACTCAACATACTCTTAGTATAAGTGTTAAAGTACAAATACGTTGAGTGAAGAACCTTCACTCAACACCTCAGAGATAGATAAGATTTGGCTAAGTACTAATGTGCTAAGTCAAGAGCCTTCACTCAACGCCTCTACATCAGATGAAATTTGGATAAGTACAAATGCGTCGAGTGAAGTTCATTCACTCAATGCTTCTGGAGTTAACTATCAAAGCTCAGATTCATCAAGTCATATGGGATCACATAACATCTGTATAGAATCAAAATTATTCTAAGTCCATTGGCGCCGTGTCAAATCTGTTGTCATCAACCTTAATTCAAATCAACGCAAATCGCACGCTAAAATACAAAGACCACCGTATAGATTGGTCTGTGATATCCTTAAATGAATCAACCATTAAAGTCGGTCTGCCGCTTACTAAAGAAGGATATAGTTGTTGTTATTGCCGAGATATAAAAGGGAAGTGGAGAACATTTTTACATGGACTTTTTACAAAGAATTTTTGGCAATCTCTTCAAACCCCAATTTTTCGAAAGTCGTCTAGCAGAGCAGAGCAAATTTCTCATCTTCTTCAAGCCTGTTATTTAACACAATGAATATCTTTCTCGAGCTTGAAGAAGAAGAAGAACTTTGTTAGTTACAACACAGTACAGGCTTAACCTAATCTAAAGAAATCATCTTCCTATAGCTGTGCTGAAGAAGGGCTGTCTGCTGATTCAGCCAAAGAAGAAGACTCAAAGATTTTCTATTGAGTCAAATATTTCAAACTCTTAATCAATATTGTATGATCTCCTTTAGATCTGAGTGTAAGCCTATTTTATAAAGGCTGAGGTAGGACTGTGAGCAGCCTGAGTTGTAGGAGTGTAAATCACTCTGAGTTGTAGGATCCTGTGTAGGATATGAGGTAAGGCTTGTGCCTAAGGTAGGATCTTGGTGAAGATATGAGGTAGGAGACCAGCTAGGTCTTTGAGTTATAGGAGTTGGAAGACTCTGAGTTGTAGGGTTATTCAGCCTGAGGTAGGAGACAGGTGGTTGTCTCTGAGGTAGGACTGTGAGCAGTCTGAGTTGTAGGGGTGGTGTGCACTCTGAGTTATAAGATCCAAGGCAGGGATCTGAGGTGTAAGATCTATTTGATCTGAGAACTAGAGGAGTTGGCCGAATCTAGCTAACTGCTAGATAGGTGAAGGGGGAAAGTAGATGTACTTAGATAGGGGAACCACTATAAATTTATGTGTATTTTTTGTATTCTTAAAAGCTAACCAACAAACATAAACACACATCTAGATCTACCTTCAAAAGGATTAAAGATTTTAAAAGAACATATTCACCCCCTATAGACATTTAGCTACTCTTAAAAAACTTTCAAGTGGTTTTAGAGGGAGGTTGTTCAAAAAGGACTTAATAGTCTGAACTAGATCTCCAAGGTTAGGAGGAGTATATCATTATGTATTCTGGTGAGAACAAAAAGGAGCTCAGTTCCACGAAATTACTGTATACAGAAAGGAAAATTTTGTAATATGGATGGAGAGGGTGAGGCTGTTCATAGAAGCCTCAGACCCTAGGATCTTCATCGTAGTGGAAGAGGGACCTTCATTCCTATAAAGGTCTCAGCTATTGTTGCTAACATCAAGACACTAAATAAATACTTTGAAATGACAAAAGGTGAGGTGATTTTGGACACTATAGACAAGAGGGCCCAAAACATCATGGTGAGTACAATTGATGACTCAACCTTTCGGAATCTTATTCAGTGCAAGACTGCAAAGGAGATGTGGGACTCTCTGATAGTCTACATAGAGGGGATAAATGAATTAAGGGATGATAAGAAATTTCTTCTCAACCAGCAGTATGAGGCCTTCAAGCAAGGTAAGAAGGATTCTATAGTAGAGTGCTATGAGAAGTTCTTCAAGATTGTAAACAATCTGATCACCTATGGAAGACAGTTCTCTAATTATGATTTGAATTGTAAGTTCCTGAGATCACTCAACAAAGAGTGGGACATCAAGATCTATGCCATAAGGGAGGTTGGAAACTTGGCCAACACACTGCCATAGAATCTGTTTGGCTAGTTTATATCACATGAACTTCAGCTAAACTCCAGAAAGGTTGAAGAGGATTCTGCCAAGTCAATCTGCAAAGAAAATACGGTGGCTTGAAAGCTAAAGAATCCAGGAAGAGCAGGGAGAAGACTCCTTCTCCACTAATAAGGGATGTTAAATCAGAAAGTTATGAGCCCAGCACATCAGGAGAAGAACTATTTGATAGAGAACTAACCTTGTTCTCCAAGCAATTCAAAAATATGCTGAGCAGAAGAAGGCAGTGGAAGAATAAGGGCTCATCTAGCTCTAGCTCAAGGAAGCCACAAACTAATCTGGAAAAGTCCAGAAAAGACCCCTCTAGGGACAGGTATGATTCCAAACAGAAAAAACATATTAAAATTAATGTGGTCTATTACTGCTGTAATAGGTCAGGACATGTCATAGCTGATAGTCCTATTAAAAGGAAAGAAAGCAAGAGGTCTAATGATAAGAGTTATCATAAAGACAAAAATATGGACATGGGTTTCTTAGGAAAGAAGAAGACAAGCTTGTCAGATAGTGATTCTGAGCCATCATAATCTGAAATTGAAGAGGCCTACATTGGTCTTACCTCCATAGAAGAGGATGTTGATCATCCTACAGCTAAAGTGGGCATAAAGGCACCACTCTCCTCTGTTGACAATGACAGTGAAGATGAAGAAGATTTCAGCCTCATGGCCACTATTGAAGACAATCAAGACAATCTTGATCTTGATATGATAATCTCACACCCAATTTTCTTTTAGATTCTGATTATGAGACTGCCTAGATTCTGAAGCATCCTCTTCATCCAATGATTAGGATATATTAGAACTTGATGAGGATGTCAATCAACTGATTGACAGTTATGGTGATCTCCTAGAAGCTCTGAAGAAGAGCAAAAAGTTTGTCAATAGGCCAGCTGAAGAGATTGTTTCTCTACAATAAGCTAATTCCTTGCAATCTGAGTCAGCTTCACTACTAGCTAAGATGAGCTAAGAAATTAGTCAGTTGAAGACAATCACTATCATTCAAATGGATACCATAAGGCAGAAGTGCAAGATCATTAAGGATCTTGAAGAGAACTCCTCAAAGAGAGGTTACTAATGGAGAAATTTTCTAAGCCCAAGACAGTGTTGCCACTTATAGACACATTCTCCTCTCAAAATAATAAAAGGGGATTGGGGTTCAAGCGGAATGCTAGAGCTACCCATTCCAAAAGGAAAGACAAGGCTCTAGTTGTGCCTCAAACCACCTTTCAAAAGGTAGTATTCCCTTCTAACAGGTATGTCTATGACATCATGTATGGTCACTAGAAGAATGGAAATTCTTCTTGGAAGAGCAATAATGCTCCTTACAATGAAAGAAGTAAGGGCATGGGGTTGAGTGCCTTGAAGGATCCCCATGAAGAAATCCAAATGGGCCACCATGCACCATTTGTGTTTGGTGCTCCAACACTCACACTCAAGGATCGAGCAGTGACCTCCTCCCAAGATCTTTCAATGAAGAATAAGGTTGTGGGAAAGACAACAACCAAGTCTCACTTGGCTATTTCTGATGCCATCAACACCTTATTAGCTGGGAAGCAGACATCTATTGCTGTGAAATAGAACTTGCCAAGAGAACCTGCTTGCAGACCAACCTTTAGCTAGATTATAGCTGAAAGAAACAAGAAGAAGGCTGCTCAACTCCCTGCTGAACAGAAAAAAATTTGATGGTTCACACACATCTCCCGCTATTCAGAAGAGGAGATACAATATACATGAGTGTTGGTGTTGTGGCAAGGTGGGACACTTTGCCATTGACTGTTGGCACAACCCTAGTGTGTAACAACCCCATCTGTCTAATAGAATATAACAGAAGTTCCGTCCGGGGCCCCACGACATATTCCACAGACAGTCAGCGAAGTTATGTATTGAAACCATAATCCACAAACACGCATCCTACTTCAGAGTGCATTCTAGCGGAAGTAAATTAAGCTTGTATAAAGAACCCAACCATGAGGATGTCCACTATCACAAAATAGGAATGATAAAGCAAATACACAAATAGTATTGGACTTAAGGCCTTATGCAGTTTTCTAAACAATATTAATTTCTTACATACTTTGGCATGCAGGTCGGACACACATGAAAGGATAAATAAAAATGGGCAATTCACTTTGGCTTTCAAGGGCCGACTTACCAACCAAGGGCTTTAGCCTACTATTTCATGCTCGGCTCAGCTACACCGGCACGAAAATATTCGACCCGAAGGATGGCAAACAAGGCAACGATTAGCATAAGCTGACAAAATTATAATGAACCCACTCGTCACTCGGGGTGGTGGTGCACCTTCCCTACATGCATTAGCATAATTATACAATGGTAATCAGAACGTGCAACTTAAGCACCATTTGGTACAGACATTGGCACGGTCTTCCAATACCCCATACTCTCAGGGCATATTCTCAGTGCACAGGACCTCATTGGTTCACACCTCCGTTCTCTGTGACGGTCAACAATGTTTGAGCATTCTAGTCTTTCAAGGACAAATGTAAAGACAATGCCCCTATGGATATGACGAAGTTATGATGATCTAACAGATATATACTTTGACTCACTCCAAGTTGATCGACACAGGGTTGGGTACAGTTCAGCTCTTTCCCGGTGCTCAAATCGTCGGGTGCACTATGCCACGATGCGGGTCAGCATCCCCTTTCCCGTCAATACGATTCATAACCCTTTTATGATCCTAGGCTAGCACTCACAACTGCCTAAGCTGGGCCATACAAGCTCTCATCTCAACACATTGGCACCAAGGTCTTCAAGAGACAGACCTCGCCAAATGGCATCTAGGTCTCCACGAGTCAGGCCTTACAAAACAATATTGTTCACTGAGAGCTATCGCCGGCGATAGCGTTATCGCCGCACGGTAGGGGATAGACTATCGATTCTTCGCCTTCAAACGAGTATTTTCCTGGAGTCCTTCTCAAGTACTCTCTCTACAGTCACTTGCACACCCCGCGACTTCGAAATCTATTCGCTACCACAGAGTCTTCTCCTGCATACAAAACAATCATAACCAATCCGGACCAACCTGTCCGGATGGGCTTCACACAACAGCCTATACTATACTTTGATTCCGGATTCTAAATGCAAAGACAATGGGGATACAAACAATCTACCCATCGGGAGAACTACTTCCACGTAGTCGTGGAGCGTCTACCCTCACATGCCAAAACAAAGGACTTCACATGTCCAAGGAAGAGGATCGTTACCCTTGATATTTGCATGTTTAGGTGCCATCAACGAAGATCTATCCTGATGGAAATGACCGCAATGGGCTTGCCTCTGTAAATCTGAACTCAGATTTCGAATCGGAGCTCTGAAGCTCCCACAATGGCGGGATGTACTCCCTCTTCCTCTTCCCTCACTCTCCCTTCTCTCCAACTGTTAGAAAGAGTAAACTTGGGATCAAATGAAGAATAAAACGCCCTAACCGACCTTATACCGCCCGGGATGACACCCTACCATCGGAACCCTATTGAAAACTGACGAACGGCCACGATGTACTCAATTTTTTGGTTTACAAGACTTAATGTTGCGTGGGAGAAAGATATTGTCATGCGGTAGCTTAAGCGTTAGCTTGTCCCATAAGCCACCGTTCAAAACCAGCAATCATATGTTGACACGCGTCCGTGTCATAACTATACTGCTATTGCTGCATGATATCTCACTATCACCGGGAGATAGCTGGTTCATCTTGTAACTAGCGCAGAAACGACGAAAGAGCAGTTATCTCCAGCTCTAACCCTACCGCTGGGCGGTAGCTCACCGAGAGCCTTGCCAAATAAATCAACCTTGCTACCGCTGTGCGATAACAACCTACCCCCATATGATAGACGATGCGTCGTGTCAACATGCCGCTATTGATGTTCTCGACGCCTAAAGCTACCGACATGAGGTATCTCTATCGCCAAGCGGTGCCTACCTGAAAGCTCTGCCAAATAAATTGGTCAGGCTACCACCAGCGATAACCCTACCGTCGAGCGGTATCTCTTAGAAATCATTTCCTACTTCGGGAAACTTGGGGCGTTACAAATCTCCCCCACTTTAAGAATTTCGTCCTGAAATTACGTCGTGTAGGAACTTAAAGATGTAACAATATCAAAATGCGTACCTCAAATAAATAACTGTGGGAACTCCACCT
The DNA here is from genome assembly GCA_039513925.1 of Platanthera zijinensis. Lineage (NCBI taxonomy): Eukaryota > Viridiplantae > Streptophyta > Magnoliopsida > Asparagales > Orchidaceae > Platanthera > Platanthera zijinensis. The sequence goes on along the minus strand of CM077083.1, from coordinate 164,500,643 downwards.
TCATGGTTTTCTCCCACTCCCATGATTGTTCCTCTCGGCCATAGTTGTCCCAACGGACCTTGACCATCCTGATAGAATTATTCCGAAGTTGCTTGAATTCCAAGTCTTCGATACAAATGGGCTTGACCTTTGTTGTCAACCCACCATCAATCGGCACCTGATCCGCCATGACCCCCTGTGTAGGCTCCAACACTACCTTCCGCAAAACCGATACGTGGAATATGTCATGCTGACTACTTAGTTCTGTTGAAAGCTTTAGTCGATAGGCGGCTGCACCAATGCGCTCCAAAATCTTAAATGGCCGAAGGTATCTTGGACTTTGCTTTTTCAAGCGTTGAATCCTTGATACGCCCTTGAACGGTTTGAAATTCAAATACACCCAATCGCCCATGGTGAACTCGACATTTCTGTGCTTAGCATTATAATACTTAGTCTGCCTATCCAGAGCGACCAACAACCGCTCTTTAATTTTACGAATAATCGAAGTCACATCTTTCACTTCCTTCCGCTTAAACAGCTTTGATTTGCCCGTCTCCAACCACGACAAGGGAGTCCGACAATTCCTACCGTAAATGGCCTCAAAGGGCACCATTTGAATACATGCCTGGTAGCTATTGTTGTAGGAAAACTCGATCATAAATAGGTGATCCTCCCACCTCTTCCCAAAATTTAGGGCGCACATGCAAAGCATGTCTTCCATCATCCTATTTACCCTCTCAGTCTGACCATCCATCTGCGGATGAAAGACTGTACTGAACTTCAGTTTGGTACCCAACAGTTGATATATAAGCCTCCAATCATTAGACGTGAAGCGCACATCTCAGTCACTAACGATGCTACGGGGAACACCATGCAATCGTATAATATTATCCACGTAAAGCTTTGCCAGCTTTTCCACCGAATCATCCTTCCAATTCGGAATGAAGTGTGATACCTTTGTTAAACGATCAACAATCACCCAGATGGCGTCGTTCCAATTCTGCGATCTTGGAAAACCATGCACGAAATCCATAGATATGTCGTTAAACATCCATTCCAGTATTGGCAGAGACTTTAAAAATCCACCAGGCTTCTGACATTCGGCCTTCACAAAGGCACAAGTATGACACTTCGCCACATATAATGCTACATCTTTCTTTAATCCTGGCCACCAGAACAGCTTTTCATATCTTTAAATATTTTTGTGCTCCCCCGATGAATCGAGTATTTGGTAAAATGTGCCTCGTACATCAACTCTTCCGGTACTTGCACACCTTTGTGACGCACAATCAACTATTCTTCCATAATAGGCCATCATCAACGGTAAACGAGGCATTTGACCTATCCAAAGACTCTGTCATGTACTGTTTCATACTGTCATCTAGATCCATCGCCTTCTGAATCTGTCTAGCAAGGTCATACTGCACCTCTGTCCAAATCAAACGTGATTCCGAACTAGACCTTATATCAACACAAGCGATCTCCAAGTCCTCCAATTCTCGAATAAGATGCTTGCCATGCATCTGCATCCATTTGGCCTGTGTAGGAACTCTGTGACTTAACGCATCCGCAACAACATTTCCCTTGCGAGGAACATAATGTATCTGGAAGGTGTAGTCCCTAAGGAACTCCATCCACCTCCGCTGATGCATATTCATGTCCTTCTGATCTAGTAGATATTTCAGGCTCTTATGGTCTGTATAAATATCGACCTTCACAACATAGAAGTAGTGCCTCCAAAGCTTCAGAGCAAATATCACATCCGCCAACTCCAAATCATGGACCAGATAGTTCCTCTCGTGCACTTTCAACTGGCGTGAGCTATATGCTATCACCTTCCCGTGTTGAATATAAATGCAGCATAATCCGCTCCTTGATGCGTCACTATAGATCTTATAGCCCTTCGTACCACATGGAGAGCACAGAACAGGCGCCGTAGTCAGACAACTTGTTAATTCTTCAAAATCTTGCGCGCATGCTGGCGAACAAATAAACTTTTGATCCTTCCTTGCCAGGGTAAAGAGGGGTAACGCTATCCGCGAGAAGTTCTCTACGAAGCTCCTGTAGTAGCCGGTAAGCCCCAAAAAACTCTGGATTTTCGCCACAGAAGACAGCACAGGCCATTCCCGTATCACAACAATTTTCGCCAGATCTTTCGTGATTCCCTCTCCACTAACAATATGACCAAGGAATGCTACCGAAGATAATAAAACTCACACTTAGAGAACTTGGCATACAGCTGACTGCTCCTTAGGGTCTCCAACACTATGCATAATTGATCCGAATGATCTTCCACAGACTAAGAGTACACCAGGATATCGTTTATAAAGACTATCACAAACTGGTCCAGGTACTCTCTGAATTTCGGATTCATCAAGTCCATAAATACGGATGGCGCATTCGTCAGCCCAAATGGCATGACAGTGAACTCATAATGCCCTTATCGAGTACTGAATGTCGTCTTGGGAATGTCACTTTCCCTGATTCTCAATTGATAATACCCGGATTTTAGATCTAACTTTGAGTACATAGTCGATCCAACAAACTGGTCGAACAGATCATCGATCCTCGGAATCGGGTACTTATTCTTATCTGTTATCTTGTTCAACTCCCGATAATCGATGCACAACCGTATACTTTCATCCTTCTTTTTCATAAAGAGGACTAGCGCGCTCGAATGTGATGAACTTGGACGCACAAAACCTTGCTCTAATAATTCCTGAAGCTGTACTTTCAACTTTGTCATTTCCCTCGGTGTTAAGCGGTACGGGGTTCGCGACATAGGTTTATCACCTGGCACCAAACTTGATGGTGAAATCGATCTCTCTCTGATGTGGAGCTCCGGGGAGATCTTCAGGGAAAACGTCGGCAAATTCCGATACCACGGAAACACTAATCAAACCAGGCTTGGGTTTCTTAGCCTCTAATAGGATGAAGAATAACTCTGCACCCTCATGAACGGCTTTGACTACTTGAAAAGCAGACATCGACGTCTTGCTCGTTCCCTTCATACCAGAGAAGGTAGTTTCACAATCCTATTCAACCCTAGTTTGACCTTCTTAAGACTGCAATCGATGTATACATGTTGCTCCAAGAGAAAATCCACACAAAAGATCATATCGAACTCTACTATCAGTAGTAGCAATGCTTTAAAGTCAAACTCTTGACTTCCAATCAGCACCTTAACGTAACAAACTCTATAAGCGCGAATCGAACACCTATTAGGCAGCATCATATCCAATCTATCTGTCGCCATGGAGGAAGGCACTCTGATACACGTTTTGAAATCTTCAGACAGGAAGGAGTGTGAATCTCCTATATCAAACAGTGCTCTCGCTGGATAGTCCAAGATTAAGACAAATCCTAACACAAATAAATTATACACAAGTAACACACAAGGTATCAAGTATAGACAGCAGTAAATATTATATCTTAACTCATACCTGTTATGATGTCACTTTGCTTGGTGGCCTCCTGTTGGCCAAGTTTATAGACCCTAGGTTGGACTGGAGCATGATGGGATGCGATTGACTCCACCTCCTTCCCTTTCTCAGCATAAGATGCTCCTGCCTTCTTCTCTAACTTGCCACTCCAATAGTCATGGGCATTGTGTCCCGGCTTGCCACAATTATAACAATGAATTGGGCCTCCTCGCCAAGATGACCCTCTAGAAGTAACCGATGAAGAAGCTAGTCCAGCAGATTTGGGCTTCTTATTCCAATTTCGGTACTCAGACTTTGATGAATTTGGTACCTTAAACTCTGTCCTCTTTAGCGCCAAGTTATTCTTATTTTGCATACGCTTCTTGTCCTGCTCCATAGATCGAGTTGTATTGACCAGGGTCAGAAAGCCCTATGTCATTGGACCTAAGAGCAACAACCTCAGATCATCATGTAGTCCTTCATAGAACCAGTTGGTCTTGCGCTACTCATCAGCAAAGGTAGAGCTTGTATATCACCCCAACCTCGTGAACTCAAGTAAGTAGTCATCTACACTACTGTCACCTTGAGTCAACCTCTGAAACAGGTTCTCCATAGCAATTTTCTACGCTGACGGGATATACCGCGCCAGAAACAATCTTGAAAACTCATCCATCGTGATGTTGGTGAGTTGTCTCCCAGCAAAGTGATGTAGCTCTAATTCATCCCACCACAATCTTGCTTCGCAGTCCAAAAGGAATGTGGCTATAGTTACCTTATACCACTCCTCCGTCTCTGTTGCCAACATGACTCTCTTAACTCGATAGAGCCTGTCCTCAGCTTGTATTTGGGTCCTAGTCCCGATAGACACAAGAGGGTTAAATCTCATAGCAAGCTTGAGCTGCTTTTCAATTGCTCTTCTTTGCACTATGGGCTCTGTCGCTACTTGATTCGCTACTATAGGTTTTACAATGCCAAGTGGATCTTGACCTAATTCAGGAGTAGGGGTTTCACTTTCCTCCCTAGCTGAGCATTAATCATGACAAACACCACTTCAGCAACAAAATATATAGTTTCGGCGGATGTAGGGGTCGCAGGCACATCATTAGGCGCACTACTCTCCGCAAAGTGCTGACGTTGGGACTGCTCTGCTCCACTCCTAGTCACCTATAATCATAAAACACTCAATTAGGCAACCAAACATATTGCTAAAAAATAATAACAGGAACACGTAGGTTCCTCAAATATGTGTATTTTCATTCCTAAGTGGACATTCATGTGTTCTTTTATGTTATAACAGTGACGCACATACATGTGCTCACCACCTCTTAAAATAATTCGCCCACAAATTCAACTAAGAAAGACTGACACCAGAATCTGATACCAAATTGTAACACACTCATCCATAAAATATAATATAATAGAAGGTCCGGTCGGGGCCCCACGCCATATTCCACGGGCAGTCAGCGGAGTTACGTATTGAAACCATAATCCAAAAATGTGCATCCTAATTCAAAGTGCATTCTAGCGGTAGTAAATTAAGCTTGTACAAATAACCCAACCATGAGAATGCCCACTATCACAAAATATGAATGATAAACCAAAAACACAAATAGTATTGGCCTTAAGGCCATATATAGTTTTTTCAAATATTAATGTCTTACATACTTCGGCACGCAGGCCGGGAACACATGAAAGGATAATTAAAGACGGACAATTTGCTTTGGCCTTCAAGGGTCTGCTTAGATACCAAGGGCTTTAGCCCGCTATTTCCTGCTCAACTCAGTTGCACATGCACGAAAACATTCCACCCGAAGGATGGCAAACAAGGCAATGGTCATCATTAGCTGACCAAATTATAACGACCCCACCCCTCACTCGGGGTGGCGGTGCACCTTCCCTGCAAGCATTAGCATAATTATATAATGGCAATCAGAACGTAGAACTTAAGCACCATTTGCCACAAATGTTGGCACGACCGTACAATACCCCGTGCGCTCAGGGCACATTCTCTGTGCATAGGACCTCATAGGGTCACACCGCCATTCTCTGCGATGGTCAACAACATTTGACCATTCTAGTCTTTCTAGGCCGAATCCAAGACAACAGTCCTATGGCTACGACAAAGTCTTGATGATTCGACGGATACATACTTTGACTCACTCCAAGTCGATCGGCATAGAGTTGGGTACAGTTCAGCTCTTTCCCGGTGCTCAAATTGTTGGGCGCACCAAGCCATGAGTGGGTCAACATCCCCTTTCCCGCCCGTATGATTCATAACCCCATTATGATCCTAGGCTAGCACTCAAGGTCGCCTAAGCTTGCCATACAGGCTCTCAGCTCAACAAATTGGCCCCCAGGTCTTCAAGAGATAGGCCTCACCAAATGATACCCAGGTCTCCATGAGACTAGTCTCACAAAACAATATTGCTCACTAAAAGCTACCGTCGGCGGTAGAACTACCGCCACGTGGTCGAGGACAAACTATCGATTCTTCCCCTTCAAACAGGCATTTTTCTTGAGTACTTATCCAGTACACTCTCAGCAGTCACCTGCACACCCTGCAACTCCGAAATCTATTTGCTACCACTGAGTCTTCTCTAACATACAAAACAATCATCGCCAATTTAGACCAACCTGTCTGGATGGGCTTCACACAACATGCCTATATCGTACTTTGATTCTGGATTCTAAATTAAAAGACAACGGGGGTACAAATGATCTACCCATCGGGAGAATTACTTCCATGTGTTCGTGGAGCGTCTACCCTCACATGCCAAAATAAAGGACTTCACATGTCCAAGGAAGAGGATCGTTACCCTTGAGGTTCGTTTCAGCACCATCGACGAAGATCTAGCCGGATGGAAATGACCGCAATGGGCTTGCCTCCGTAATCTAAACTCGGCTTGCGAATCGGAGCTCCAAAGCTCCAACAATGGTGGGATATCATCCCTCTTTCTCTTCCCTAACTCTCCCTTCTCTCTAACTCTTAGAAAGAGAAAACTTGGGAACAAATGAAGAATAAAATGCACTAACTTGCCTTATACTACCCGGGATGACACCCCACCGTCGGATCCCTATTGAAAACCGACGAACGGACATGATGTACTCCAATTTTTCGGTTTACAATACATACCGCCGCACGGTAGCTTAAGCGTTAGTTTGTCCCGTAAGCCGCAGTTCAAAACCTCCAATCACTCGGTGACACACATCCACATCATAACTACACTGCTATCCCCGCGTGATATCTCACAATCACTGGGTGATAGCTGGTTCGTCTCGTAACTAGCATAGAAATGACGAAAGAGCAGCTACCGCCAGCGCTAACCCTACCGTTGGGCGATAACTCACCGAGAGACTTACCATATAAATCAGCCCTACTACTACCGCATGATAATAACCTACCTCTGCACAGTATACGATGTGTCGCGTCAACATGCTTCTCTCAATGCTCTCAACGCCTAATGCTACCGCAACGCGGTATTGCTATCGCTAAGCGGTACATACCCGAGAGCTATGCCAAATAAATTGGCCATGCTACTACTAGTGATAACCCTACTGTCGGGCGTTATCTCTCAGAAATCAATTCCTGCCTTGGAAAACTTGGGGCATTATATAGTGTGTGCAAAGAGAAGCCTTTCCGTCAATGCTACAGCTGGGAGAAACATTTATGTTTATGCTAACAAGAACCAAGGACCCAAAATTTTTTTGTTACCTAAGGTAATCTAATTATGTGATTGCAGGTTAGTCCAAGTACCCATCAAATGTCTATCTGGTACTTGGACAGTGGATGTTCCAGGAATATGACTAGAACAAAGGGCTATTTAAAAGATTGCACTCTAGTGAGGAATGGACCCAAAGTCATTTTTGGTGGTTCAAACAGAGGAGTTACTAAAGGCTATGGTATGATCACCAATGGTATAGTCTCCATTACAAAAGTGACTTATGTGGATGAATTATAACATAATCTGATTAGCATAAGCCAACTCTGTTATCTAGGCTATGTCATTATATTCCTCAAGGATAAGTGCCTAATAAAGAGGTTAAGTGACCAAGAGGTACTTCTGACAAGCACTAGGAGTGGAAATATTTATTGTCTTAATTTTCTATTCTTAGATGTTGATTCTGCCGTGTGCCTTGTAGTAAATAAGGAAGACTCTTACTGTGTGCAATGAAATAAGAGGCTTGCTCATTTGAACTACAAGGCAATCAACAAGCACTTCAGTGAAGGGTTGGTCAGAAATGGACCAAACTTGAAATGCACTAAAGAGTGCATTTGTTCTACATGCCAAAAGAGCAAGCAGACAAAGGATTTCTTTAAAAGCATTGGGTACCTATGCCAATTCATAGTCTAGGTAGGAAAGTCTATACCTTGGTAACTGTTGATGACTATTCCAGATTTTCTTGGGTGTTCTTTCTTAAGAAAAAGTAAGATACCTTAGACAGCTTTGTTACTTTTTTCAAGTAAATTCAGAATGAAAAGGGTTACAATGTGGTCAAAATCGAAAGTGACCATGACATAAAGCTTCAGTCTAAAAGCATGGCATATTTCTACAAAGAACAAGGTATCTTTTAGGAATTTTCTTCTCTAAGAATAACTCAGCAAAATGGCATTACTGAGAGAAATAATAGAACTCTCATAGAGGCTGGGAGGACTTTGTTAAGTAACACTTCTCTCCCAGAATACTTCTAGGCTGAGATAGTGAACACAACCTCTCATGTCTAGAATACGGCCCATATCATCAAGTATCACAATAAAACTCCATATGAGCTTATGAAAGGCAGAAACATAATGTATCATATTTTCATGTTTTTGGTTGTAAATGCTTTGTTTTAAATACTAAAGACACATTAAAAAAATTTGATGAAAAATCTTATGAAGGATTATTTCTTGCATATAGAATATATAATAAAAGGTCTAAAATGGTTGAAGAGTTTAGTCATGTTAGATTTGATGAATTTGTTTCTTGTGTAGATCCCAATTTAGCAGGAAACAAAGTGAAACCCCCTTCCTCCTTGGAGCATAATGATGATGAACTACTTGGAGTTGATGAAGAGAAAAAGGGAGAGCAAGAAGATTTTATGCCTTTAGATTTTTTACCTCCAAGTGTGCTTAGCTTTTCGAAGGTTCATTCAAGGCAAATTGTTACTAGAGAACCTTCAAAAGGGGTAATGACTCGTTCTTCCTTAAATGAAACTTTCTCTAATTTATGCTTTTTTCTAAAATTGAACCCAAAAATGTTTCCACCGCTTTAAATGATAAATCTTGGTTTATTTCTATGAATGAAGAATTAATTCAATTTGAACATAATAGAGTTTGGATACTAGTAGAAAGATCGTTTAATCACCCATTTGTAGGCATAAAATGGATATTTATAAATAAATTAAATGATGAATCTAGAATTATAAGAAAAAAAATAAGATTAGTAGCACAAGGTAATTCACAAATCGAGGGGTTTGATTTTCATGAAACGTTTGCGCCCGTTGATCTCTTAGAATTTATTAGAATTTCTCTCACTTTTGCAAGTTATAAAATATTTAGATTTTTTCAAATGGCCATAAAAAGTGCTTTTTAAAATGGGATTATAAAAGAAGAAGTTTATATATAGTAACCCTCAGGTTTTATAAATGAATTTTTTTTAATCATATCTATAGACTAGAAAAGACGCTTTATGTTTAAAGCAAGCATCCCATCTTGGTATGAATGACTAACACCCTTCTTATTAAAGCACATATGTAAAATAGGAAGGGCTGACACCACACTCTTCATTAAGTATATTAATTATGATTTAATTATTTTACAAATTTATGTTGATGATATTATTTTTGGAGCCACAAGTGAAGAGTTGTGTAATGAAGTAATATCAGTGATGCAAAATGTATTTGAAATGAGCTTGGTTGGAGAATCAACATACATTTTAGCCTTTCAAATCACATAAAGAAATGATGAAATTTTAATTAGTCAAACAAAATATGTACAAATAATTGGAACATGCTTGTGACATTATCTTTTATAGCATCTCTTGACTCTTAACTCAAAAACATCATCTTCATAAAGCTACAACTTTTATTTAATGGATGCTTGAACTTGCAAAAAGATCTTTTATTTCTCTACATATCTTTTTCAGCTGCAATACTATTTAAATAACAATCATGGCAAATAACTTAATAAGTGGTAACATTTTTTAAATACGTGGTAACATATATTGAACAACTAGTGGTATTATAAAAATATCTCCTTTTTCACTACATAGAACAACTCTACTTGATAAAACACTCTATCCCACCCACTTTTAATAATACTAAAGGAGGAGAATAAATTAGAAGAAATATCTCATTTAGGGGGAGTACAAAATAGTAAACATTTATGTAGGTAGAGTATCCATCTAGGAGGAGTATGCACATAATACTTATCACTTGCTATAAATATCATGCTTTCTTTATATGCTTTATTTCTTTATAAAGGATTTGTTATTATAAAAAAGAGAAGTTTGTTGGAACATGCGTTCCACATCTCTTGGTTTGGGAATAACAAATCTCAATTTGTATTTGACCTTGTTTGCTGTGTGTTTATAGTGTGCAAAAACTATAAGTTCAGTACTCTTTAGAAGTCAAGACAAAATAATGAAGATAGCACTCTTTCTATTACTACTGCCAGGCATTATTGATACCACTTACACTAGCACTAGCAATCCAGTAGCAAGAGTAAAAGCACAATAACTCAGGTGCTATCGTCGGGAATTAGCACTACTGCTTGCGCTAGTACTTGTGACAAAAATGGAAAGTTCCTCAAGAAAGTAAAGTTTGTCAAAATTGGAAGGAGGGTGCTAAAAATGGAAAGTGCTATCGCTGAGCGGTATCACTAACTCATGGCGATATCTTTTTATAAGGACCATTTTTGGAGTAAAATGTTGCCAAAATGCTATCTTCCGAAGATAGGAAAGTTTCCTAAAGTAGCTATCGTCGGGTGGTAGTAATAACACTGGCGTTAATTTCCGTGCCTATAAAGGAGCGGATCTCCTCCTTTCGAAGCGACATGGAGAACACGAATTGAATCTAGAACCCATATACCTTTGTGAGAGCCTCCTCCTTGCTTTAAAGAGCCCCCATCAACACTCGTAAAGGCCATGAACTCAAAGAAAGATCAACCAAACATATTCTACATGGAGGATGTTCCCAACAATGGTTATAATCCTTGTCGCACCTCCGTCACCTTTGAGTTCATCATATTGAGGGAGTTCTTCAATTTTGTTATATTTTGTTTTTCCTTTATTTTTAATGGTTGTAAATTCATCGCAGGTAGGGATGAGTAAGTCTTGCCAAATTTAGAGGGGAAAATCGTCCGGTGTGGATGTTGATTTTCAATGAGGATTCCACAAATCGTCGTATGCAGTGGTGACTAGGTCTAAGGTAGATCTAAGGGAGGTTTGAGGTTGCATCTAAGAGAGATATGTCAAAACCAACTGTTCTTTAGGAGAAGCATTGGTATAGAAAACCAAACAATTTCTACTATCACATCGATCCCAAGCGTCATTGGGGTCTCAGTTTTGTAAACATTATTTCTGAAATAAAAGCTTTTGTTCTTTAATTACTTGGTCATTAATTTGTATTTCTAAGTTTAATAAAAATAAAATTTTTGTTACTAACGTCAAGCGATAGTTACTACTACTGGCAGTAGCGATAGAAACTGTAACTTTATTGTTTCTAGCCTTAAAATCTGAATAATCGTAAAAACTCTTATTCACTCCCCCACCCCCACCCCCCCACCCCCTCTCTGGATGTTGTAATATCCAATAAGTCTCTAGCGGGGCACTTGAGCACGTAAGGGGATAAACGGAGAAGAGAAAAGATGCAAATATATGAGGGTGTGGGGTCCTACTTATAAGCTCAGGGACTGGTTATGATAGTTATGTAGTTATCCGCGGACCGTAACCACCCTAATTACTAACTACAACCCAATTTTATATTGTTTGGGGCACGTACTATTTTAATAGATTCACTGTGCGCAGACTGCCATTATTTTTGATATTTACACTCACCTATATTTCGTGGTTACAGTAGTGCTTATGGGAGTGGTTAACCGTACAACGGACGATGGAGATCGTGTGGGGATGATTGGATGGTGGCGGCCAAAGGGGGCCAACCGGAGGGGAGCTTGGTCGGCGAGGGCTGACCGATCAGTCGTCCGTGAAGGCCGATAGAGCGGGCACCGGCCATGAGGTGGCTGGTGGGATGGGAGGCTTTCTGGTGATCGGCCTCGTAGAGGCCGGCCGGGCAGAGGCCGCGTCACTACACACATTTTCTCTGCATTTAACGATATATCAGAGTAAGGGAAAACACACGTCATGATGCCACATCAGCAGGGTATAACTACAGACACTCATTCAAAACTCTAACTTAACACTTTTATGAAAGATCCGTGAGTTATTTAGAGAAAATCCAGTTTAAGTTAAGCAATTAGATGTATCCCTCGGCTTAGTTGCTCATCTAGTCCATAAGAAAAAGATTGTTATACGCAGCGGAAAGTACATTATTTACAGTATTAGACGTCTAACATGAGTATAAACATCCCCAAAGGACAACTCATGGTATGCAAGACTCTAGATTTATAATAATTAAGAAAGTAGCTTTTACATCCGTTAAATATAGTGATTTAGATTTCAAATATGGCATGTATGAAGTAATAATAGTAAATTTTATACTTAAAAATACCTAACATGCAACCTAACATAAAACCTTCCCTGAGAGCAAGTACAACCAACCAAAAAGGTGAACTAACCATTGGCAAAGTGTTCAACATTCCAAAATAAACTACCAGTGGGCGTCAACAAACTGAGACGAACCCTCTAAAAGTATGCATATCTGAACTAAAACTAAAAACAACAAACTACCTCACGACGGTGAGGGAAAACACTGCAACAACTGCAGCCCACAAGCTATCACCCAACGCAGCCACTCCACAGGCTACAACCCTGAACTTGAGGCATACAAAAGAAGAACACATCGGCAATAAAATACAAGTGACAATGGAAATAACAGATAATAAGTAGAAAAAAAGGTAAGAAAGGGTCTACCAAACCCAACTATAAGAAAAGCTTCAACCACAGTTGATTAGCCAAATAAAAACAAGTAAAGTGAAAAGTTTGCAATAATAGAGTTAAAAGAAATTTGCACCAAGTGAGGAACAAAACCATGCTTTGACAAAATCTACAAGGATAGGCATGGAATATCATAAACTGATCTATAAGGAGCAAATGAACACAAAACAGCTCGAAAATGTGAATCATTAACACTTGATAAAAACAACCGGGCCGGAGTCGGTGAACAAAATGTCCAATACAAGGCTTCCAGACCCAAACGTCTCACAAAAAGGCACTGCAGTGGTGACCACCTGGCCCAACACAACCCAACAGTACACAAAACAGAGACTAAACAAACCACCAAGTGTACCAAAATACCTGAACCCAAAACCCAAGCTTAAACCCAAAGATATACCTAAATAATCCCTAAAATCACTCTAAGAACCATACACGTCGAATCCTACATGAAACGACAAAAAATTCTAAGTCTTGACCAAATTTGGCGAGTATACATGACAAACTACTTGGATACTCGACGAATTTTTACAACACTTGGCGAATAAGACTTGCGATACTCAGCAAAGACTAATGATATTCGACAAGTAGACTAACGATACTCAACGATTTCCCCTGATACATGCCGAATTTGCCTTAGCTTTACCGGCTACTCTACGATTACTAGGCCTAGACTATACTCGACAAAATTCACTAACCCAAACCCGCCGAATTTCACTTAACGATATACGCCAAATTCTCACACGGCTAACCTACCATATTCGATGAATTCTCCTACCGATACATGCCGAATTTTCCTTATGATATACACTGAATTCTACTTAAAATCCTAAACCTAGTCTCCATGCCTTGGCCGAAAACTTGTCATACTCTAGGAGTTCTTTCATAGTTAACTTACACTAATCCTACTCTCTAAGGGATGAGGAAAGAAAAGAAGAAAATAAGTTAGAAATGGACATGCAAGGGGGAAAAATCCACTTTCCTTGAAACTCCAGAAATCAAAAATCCCTAAGCTGCATTTCCTGAAACTTTTGGGGGAAAAAGGAGGTCAAAACCACAAACCTTAACTCCTAAAAATCGAGGAATCGAGAAAATCTTACCACGATCGCGTAAATATCGGTGAGAGCTTTCCAAATCTCTAATCTATGGACAAAACCGACCACCGAATCGCTCTCTATCGTCGGCCAACCGCACGTGAAGTCGTCGCTTCTCTTCTGCTCACGAAATCGCCTTCGCTTGAGTAGGGGAAGATGATGAATAGGGTTTTTGACGCGACCCCTCATAACTGGCTATATATACTTATATATATAAATAATTATAATATTATAACACAATTAATAATGAATAACCCCAAAATGACCCGAAATCAAACCAACTAGGACTCTTATGAAAATTGCACCGTAGCTAAATACCGAGCTACGAATCTAACGACAAAGTCGAAATCCAAATCTGACAGATCAAACTCGGGTAAAACACCACCCGAAGATAAAACACCACCATATCCCTATAAAATAGCTCCACCAAGTCACAAAAACAGACCCGACTCGCGAGGGAAGGTGCACATTCAAGCCAAAACCAACAACATAAGAAAACCCACTTTGCAAACCCCTGCTCCAACAAATGACACCCGTTAACTATGCGTCAACGTAATTCCCTGACGTCAAAAATACGCCACTACAGGAATTAAATAAACACAGAAAAATCAGGGGTGTTACAGCCCCCCTACCTAAAAAGAAGTTTCGTCCCGAAACTTGACATAAATAGGATAAAATCAGAAAAAGAAGAGAAGTAATCAAAGGCTATCAAAGAAAACACTTACCAAAAGCACCAGGAGAATAGATGAGGATGAGCGTCCCTCATAGCTGACTCCAACTCCCAAGTCGCGCTCTCCACGTCTTGGTTCTTCCACAAAACTTTAACCATGGGTATTGTCTTCCTTCGCAATACCCGATCTTGAGTATCCAAAACACAAACAGACACCTCCATATAGGAAAGGTTAGGCTCCAACTAGGCCACAATATCAAAAATTTGCTTGTCGCTCAGCACACACTTTCGTAATTGGCTCACATGGAAAACATCGTGTACCCGAAAAACTTGTTGGCAATTCTAGCTGTTGAAATCGAAAATTCAGTCTTGATGGAGTTCACCCTTAGGGAAGGGGTGATCGTGCACCTAATTCTCTATTGCAAGAAAAACAATAAGGAAAAAGAACAAGGAACTGGACCAAGGGCCTGACACGGAGGACCCACCACACAAGCGGAAGATCACTGAGCGCTTCCCCTCCTTAGCCAAATGTCGGGCTAAGGTACCTTAGAAAGCGCTAAAAGACTGCGAGACAAGTAAGCATGCCCTCTGAGAGACCCCTTGGGTCCTATTTATAGATATCCGAAAATGACCTGCAAATAGCCAACCTCCGTAGTTCTAAACAACTATATGCAGCACAACTGGGTAAAATAATAGTGTAACTCTGCTGTTCTAACTGGCTATGGGCAAGCCAGTAGGGGCAAAATGGTAAAAACACCTCACAGATCGCTGGGCGAGTAGCCCTAAACGAACCCTACTCGGCAAGGGCGGTGAGTTCTCGATGGAACAGGCACTCGCCGCCTATCTTTAACCTTGGGCGAGTATGGGCCCGACCTGCCCAACTCGTACGTCGCGGGCTTGTTGAGCGATTCAAACTCGGCGAGCGACTTAGAGCACGACGAAGGGCCCAGAACTCGACGAATAGCCCAGAGCTCGACGAACAGCTCAAAGCTCGACGAACATGGCTTGGCGAGTACGAGCTCTCCTCCAAAGGAATATCACCCCGCCTGGGCGAGCCGAAGAATGCCAAGCTCCCCCTCCTACCGAGCTCGCCCAGGGACTCGGACTGTCCGATTTGGCCGGTCTGGCTCCTGCTAACGCACTCACCGGATATGGGGTTGTACACAATCCCCGCTCTTTGGGAGATTGACACAAGCTCAGAAAGAAACATCCAACTCCACAAGATTTGGCGAGTATGGCAGGAGCCAGAAAATCTTTCGGTGGGGTCCACCAGCAGCTATAAATATGCGCTTGTGCACCTGGGTGACCTTTGTCACTCCCCTTCGCTCTGAATTTTCCGAGATCCCTTTCCCCAAGGAGCTCTAAGAGAGGCTTGTGAAGGCTCGCGAGATCTCCTTTGCTTGCATCACCAGCCTAACCTCCGTTCCCCTTAACATCCCGCGGAGCGCCCCGACCGAGTCTAATTCTGCTAAGAGGGCGAAGCTAGATGAAAAAGCATCCGAGCGCATCTTCCAAGACTTCAAAATGACCCTGGAGCTTAAGACCGGCTCCTCTACCCATCCTTCCCCAGGGAAGGAGGGGAATTTCATTAACCTCTACGCCGACCAGGACTATCGGGATGGGAGCGGCGAGGTCACCTCTTTGCGAGCTGATATTCTTCCTGCCAACCTACGGTTTGGGGCTCTGGTGGTTCGTCAACACAACCCACCCCCGCCCTTTGGGACTCTGGGTTGAGCTCAGAAAGACCAGGCTCGCCAACCCGCGTTCCCTTTTCTCAGCTCGCCGAGACTTCGAGGGAGGGTGCTGTAACTATCCCAGTGCTGGGCTTCAGCCTTCTTCCGCCCAGAATGCATCCACTGGGCCGTGGTAAAAATCTGAAGATGCCTCCACCTTGTCTCTCCTTCGAGGCGCCGAGCTCTTCAGGCAAGTTGTCCTTTATTGGTTCTCATCGATAGTTTCCCTGGTGTGCTCTTCCTTCACATTATTGTTCTACTTTTACAACCTTCTTCAATCAGTCGGAGGCCGACGAATCCCTGAAGCTCGCTCGCTACTCGCCCCTTCCTTCCCCGAAGACCTTGGAGTCCTTCCTGGATGCCAAGCTAGTGGGCCCCGAGCTGAAGAAGCTAGGATCTGAGGTCCTCAAAAAGATCGTACGCGAGCTCCACCAGTTGCGGGAGGACAACAACGTGCTATAGCGGGAGTCCACGTGGCTAGTAGGCGAGGCGAGGGAGGACCCGGCGGGCGAAACAATGTCCCTTTCATCACTGCTGGAGGAGCTGGACGAGAACCTACTGGCCGCCCGGGGATGCTTGAAGCGGATCCGCGAGCTCTGCAATTCGAGCAGACCTGCGGGGATGGTGACGCGAGACCAGGGGAGGTAAAGAACGGCCCCCTGCCGGGCCTACCGGAACTCTCCTCCTTCCCCCTTAACTCGTGCATGTACCGAACTTATTGCTTTGTTTATTCGTATTTGATTTCTTTGAACAATGTTCTTCCTGGATCTATAATAACTTAGAATATTTTTAGATTTTATTGCTTGTTGTTCGAATATAATATCCTTGCTTGGCACGTGATGGGACAGGTTTTGGAAGTCAGCGAGCTGGGTTAGGCGAGCTGGACCAATAAGTAGGCTCGACCCTTGAGCCCTTTTCCTATAAATAGGCCCCCTCACCTACCCCGACTTACTGCTTCTATTGCTTCCGTACCTTCCTCCCTTGCTCGTCTTCTTCCTACATGTACTCGCTCCCTACACCTTCCGCGAGCATGGGTAAGACTAATCCATATTCTGACGGTCTCTCCAAGTGCGCTTAGCACTTCACTGACTACTATTTCTTTGAGGGGAACACGACGGAGGAGGAGTTTGTCTCTTTCAATGCCAACTTCAAGCCCCCTGGCTTCGAGGCGCGCCGACCCAGGGAGGGTGAGGCCATCAACACTTTCTACTCTAAGGAGCTCGCCTTCCCTATCTCGCATTTCTAGGTGGGTTTGCGCCTTTCGCTCTGGCCGGAAATCCGCCAGATCCTCAAGTACTTCGGTGTGGTGCCCGCTCAGCTAAACCCGAACTCCATCGCCATGATGGTGGCATTCGCGAGCTTCCTCTGCCGGGAGCGAATTGAATTCAACCAGATCGTGTTCAGGAAACTCTTCACCTATAAGGCCACTCCCGATGGCGTCGCCTTCTTCGAGGGCACCTTTATCAAGGTTCACGATATCGCGAACAAACACCACAACTGGATGACCAAGATCGTCTTCATCAAGGGAGATCTTGGTAACGTCCCCTACTCGCCGCAGCAAAAAGTCGAGGAGGTGTACCAACCCCCCACCGTCTCTAACAATGATGCCGAGCTTCACAAGTTTTTCTCCATAAGGACTTCGAGGACATCTTCCTCCTAAGGGGCCTTGACTCGCTCCTCCCCATCCTTCCCAGCTAAGGTACATCTTTCAACTTTCCTTGCCAGATCTCGCCAAATCCATCGGAGTTTTAACTAAGTTATTCATGAAGGGGAGCGACTGATTCCCGAGAACCCGCCTTTTGCGGATCCAGGACTACTCCTCGACCCTCTCTCCCGCGATAAGGCGGCTGCAGCCGCCTGTCGAGACGAGTCGTCATCATCCATGCCCTCTAGCAAGAAGTGGGTTGATCCCGCAGGTTCCAGATCGCCTCGCCTCCATCCACCGCAGAAGAAGCTGAAAGAGAAGGTGGGTTCTCGGGCGAAGTAACAATAATAACAACAGCCCAAGTACATGAGCTCACCTGAGACCACCCCGGACGGATCGCTGGGGAGCCCGCTGAAGGAGACAATAGGCAAAGAGCAGGAGGGAGGCGAGCCCTCTGCTCCTGTAGTCAAGAAGACCCCGGCCCGCGAGTCGGGCCTGCCGAAGGGTCAACCCCTCTTCGTCCTTGAGGGGAGGTGGAAGGACTCAGCAGGCGAGCCCGTGGTCCAATGGGACGAGTCGTCCCACAGGATCCCTATCTCTAGCCTCCAATCCTCCTGGGCCAACCGCGAGCCCTCCTCCGGTCAAGCCTACACGCTCGGCTTCGGCCTCTACGAGCGCAAGGATGTCGCGGCCTATAAGCACATGATCCTACGCCAACTCGACCATGAGGGCCTGCAGGCCCATATGCAGGCATTGGAGCTCAACCACATGGTGGTTCGTCGCAGCTTCAACCTCAGCCACCTCCTGCAAAAGGATGAGAAGAAGCGCGACCTGGCCCAGGACAAGGTCGTCGACCTAGAGAGGAGGCTCGGCATTGCTGAGGACTTACTCTCTAAGGGTGCTGGCTAACTGCTGAGCATCGGTTATCCCTTTCTCTTTTTTACTTAGGATTTTTAGCTTCAGAATTACTTACCTATTCTTGCCTCAGGATGTCGAGGCCGCTAGGGAGCGGCGGACTCGCGCCGTCATAATGGAGGAAGAGAATAACCAGCTACTTACTCGCTCTACCGAGCTGGAGGCCCACACTGCTGAGGTTGAGCCTCGCACTGCCGAGCTAGAAGGGAAGAACGTGAAGCTGAGTGAAGAAAACAAGGGGCTTCATGGCGAAATTTCCTGCCAGGCGGAAGCCTTCGTCCCTCCATGTGGCAGCGAGCCCCCCTTCCCATACAAGAACCCGAGGATCTTTGGCGAGGCTGAGGTCGTTGAAAGGCTGCGGGTCAACTCAATCGAATTCGACGAATGCACCCAGCAAATCATGAAAGATATGCAGGTGCTGGTGGAGGGCTGCGAGGAGGTCACGGTCCGAGACCTATTGTCGAGTTCTTTCCCGCCCACGCCGCCAAGCGAGAAGGAAGACAACCTCGACATCTTTTTCGGGAAGGATTTAAAGGACAATCCCTTTGGCGGGGTGGGCAGAGATCGCCAATCCGGGGGAGGAGGCGAGAGTTGACCTCCCCCCTTTTTCATTCTTGTAATTCTCTCCCCCCCCCCTTTTGTAACCTAGCGTAGGCAAGATCTCCTTTTGTAATCATTTTTATACTAAATGAAAAGTAAAGTTTTTTATCTTCTTTGCTTTGAACTTTCCTTCTATGATGCACTCACCCGCGAGCCCTCCTCTTTGCTGGACCTCGCTAGGACAGAATTTGTCGCTAGAGCACATGCTTAGGATTCGTACCCGCGAGGGGATCCCAAGAGCTCGCCCATATCTAGGTAAACTAGGAATGGACCACCTGCCGAGCTGGGTTCACAACCACCCAGCTCGCGCGAGAGCTGTCCCTTCTCATGCAGATGTCGAGTGAAAGTTGTCAAAATATTTTACAAGTAAAACTGAAGGGGGTGGAATGCCTTGTTTGAGCTTGCCTTTCTCAATAGGAGGCTTAGGACAGGGCTCGTCTTCTCTTTGCCGAGTTGGGCCTACGAGTCCAAACTCACCTATAACGACCTTCTCCCCTACACCCTTAGGAAAGAGATCTTCCTAAATCACTTCAGGAGAGGGTAGGACTCCCTCGAGTGACATCTAGCCCTACCAGTGAGGTGAGATCCTGACAATAGGATCTGCTCATGGTCTGGGGCAAACTCCCTCGAGTGACATCCAACTCTGCCAGCTAGGTGAGAGCCTGACAGCGGGATCTGCTTGGGGTCTGGGGCGGACTCCCTTGAGTGACATCCAGCCCTGCCAGCTAGGAGAGAGCCTGACAGCGAGATCTGCTCGAGGTATGGGGCAGACTTTCTCGAGTGACATCCAGCCCTGCCAGCTAGGTGAGAGCCTGACAGCGGAATCTTCTCGGGGTCTGGGGAAGACTCCCTTGAGTGACATCCAGCCCTGCCAGCTAGGTAAGATCCTGATAGAGGGATCTTCTCGGGTCTAGGGCAAACTCCCTCGAGAGACAACCAGCCCTGCCAGCGAGGTGAGACCCTGACAGCGGGATCTTCTCGGGGGTCTATCAAATGAACACTTCAACCATTCACATAGATTGCAACGAGAGCATTGACACTTCAAATTTCATTATAAAAAGGAATGCTACTTACATGGTTTAAGGGAAAAAATGTTTCAAGTCATCACCGATCTAGGTGAGACTTAGGGTATCGCTCTTCATATTCTGGAAGCGATATCCTCCTTACCTCAATGTTTCTTTTACAATGTACGGACCCACTTAGTTGGGGTTGAGCTTTCCCACAGAGGCTGACCTTCCCGCGACATCCACCTTCTTCAGGACCAATTCCCCTTCTGCGAATTGTTTGACCCTGGCGTGCTTGTCGAAATACTTAGCCATTCTTCTTTTCACTTCCTCTTAGCAGATGGCAGAGAGGTCGCGTACCTCCTCTACCATGTCGAGGGAGAGCTGCAGCTCTTCCTCATTCTCAGCTCTCCATTCCTCCCTATCTTCCCCTACCTCGACCACCCGAGGCATTTGGACCTCGAACTCAATTGGAAGTATGGCCTCGCACCCATAGGAAAGCTTGAAGGGGGTCTCTCATGTGGAGGTATTAGGGGTGGTTCTAAGGGCCAAGAGAACCGAAGGGAGCTGCTCTACCCAATTGCCTTTCAAGTTCTCAACTTTCTTTTTGAGGAGGTTGACGATGATCTTGTTCGCCGCCTCCACCTACCTGTTGCTCCTGGGGTGATGAACCGAAGCAAATCTGAGATCAATCCCGAGTTGCCCACAAAATCTGATGAATTCGTCGCTAGCAAATTTGGGCCCATTGTCCGTGATAATGACATCGGGCAACCTGTACTGATAGATGATTTCCCCCTCCACACAAAGTTCCTGATGACCTGGGAGGTCACCTTTGCCAACACCTTGACTTCTAACCACTTGGAAAAATAGTCAATCATAACCAACAAGAATCTACTCTGCCCGCTGGCCAGGGGGAAGGCCCTACCGGATCCATTCCCCAGATTGCAAAGGGCCAAGGAGCTGTGATGCTCCTGAGGTGCTAAGCTGGCTGCAGTTGGAGGGGGGTGAACATTTGGCACTTGCTACACTTCCTTGCGAATTGTGCATCGTCATGGCTCAAGGTCGGCCAGAAGTACCCTTGTCTGATGATTCTTCCTTCCAGGGTCCGACTCCCAAAATGGCTCCCATACTCTCCAGAGTGGACTTCCTCCAAGATCCTTGGGGACCTCCCTCACAGCCACGCAATGCGGCAACATCCCTGAGAGGGTCTTCCAGTATAGCTGCCCATCTCACAAGAGATAATATGTCGACTTGTACTTGAATTTATTCTTGTCCATCCCCTCCGGATACTCCCATGTGGAAAGGAAGGTCGTGAATGGGTCCATCCACGAGGGGTGTTGCTCCACTTCCATCAGCTCTCCCTCCTTGATGGAAGGGCAAAACATGTAAGTGATGGTACCCCCCCCCCCCCCACTCGGGGACCATGCTTTGCCATTTGATCTACCTGCTCATTCTCTGAAAGTGAGGGTAAGATCTACCTTTACTCTAGAGGGGGGTGAATAAATTATTTTTCAAATAATTTTGCAAATTAAAAACTAATTGGCAGTGGAAGACTTAATGTAATTATAGTGTATTGTGCTTGCAGTAAAATAAAGTAAAGCAAGAAACTAATTCACAACACACAGCAAATAAAACACAAACAACCAGAAGACACAAGGAGCTATAGTGGTTCCCCAATCAACCTGGGTACATCCACTCTTCTACCACCCTAGGTAGGAATCCACTGCAGGAATAGTTGATCAGGTGTCCTGGGCACCAATGAGCTTTTGATAAGGTGCTAAAAAACCAAACCAGATTTTTTGATCAGGTGTCTTGCCACCACTGAGTTTTGACAATGTCTCAGAAACCAAACACAAAACTTTTGAAGGGAGTTTTGAATAACCCTTTTACAACAAAAGAAAATAAAAGGAGGTGAAGTTGTTCTTCTCTGTCAACAGTCAAAGAGAAGACTAGTGGATTGATGATGTCAAAGCTCCCCCTGAGATTTGCAGTTGTTCAGGAGAAGAAGCTTTGCACAGGGTGATAGGCCTTCAGAAGATGAGATCTCCAGCAAAAGATAATTTCAGCAATGACTGAAATGTGATGTGTCTGGAGTCTTGATTGATGAAGCCTTGAAAAACTTGAATCAGAGATGACATACTGTAATCCTGTAGTTCTTGTGTGTATCTCATAGATCTCAGATATTGTTCTTAGTTTTTTTTCTTATTGTTATTGTCTGTCTCTATTGTCTGAAAAAGATATATTGAAATCCAATCTTATAGATAGCCGTTAGCCAGTCATAAATGACTTCCTTAATTGATAACTGTCTCTGGAGGAAAGTCCTAAGAAACATTCTCTTTCAGTCTCCTTGAAACTTGCTCCAGATTGATTGAAACGGCTACAAAATCCTTTGCATTATATGCTGGATAGGAAGAAATTTGAATTCCATAACTGACTGAATTTGAAATCCTGACATCATCGATCTCTTAGGAAAATCGTCGATCTAAGCTCGACTATCGTCGACCTGAGCTCAGAGACAGGATTTTGACTTGAAATAAAAATTGTCGATCTGAGCTCGGAGATCGTCAAACCGAGTTCGACGACTCGTCGACCTGAGCTCAGAGATAGTCAAACTGAGTTCGACGCCTCGTCAATCTGAGCTCGATGATAATTGCCTTTGTCTTCTGCACTTTTAATCTGAACTAGGAGGTCTTGGGGGCAGCTTTCAAACCTAAGTTCTAAGCCTTAGACCTATTCTAGTTGACCTTTAAATCTATACAATGAGGTCAAGACACAATCCTATGGACATAGTGATCCTTACCCAAATCAGTAATAGGATGTTCCAACAATCTCCCCCTATTTGGGTTAGGATTACTATTTACATGATTTAGGAATTAAAAAGCATACAAGAAAATACAACATTGCAGAAGATTAAATAACAGCATTGTAGAAGCATATGATTAATAACACGGATTGTTCAGAGAGAGAGATATATAATTAAGTCTTACACTATCAGTCCTTTTGCTTTTTGAAAAGGATTTCCCTGTTGGGGTTTTCAGCTTCTCTCTTAGATCTTCTGTCATCAGCAGCACCAAGGGTAGTTTGAGATTTGGCTCTAGGGACAACTGCCTCTGGGTGCAATTCCATGTATCTTTCTGGATCAAAGAATTTTCTGGAAGAATATCTTTCAAGCTCTTTCTTTCTCTATTCAGACAATGTTGAAATATTGGAAGTGTCTTTTCCTTGTTCTCTGGCTTTCCTTATCTGATCTAATGCAGCTAACTCCTTCATTCTTGCTGTCCAAGAGACTGGGTTGTTCTCTGGATCTTCAAAAGGTACAGGAGGTTCATATCTGTTAATAGTGTCAGAAGGAGGAGCTCTTGAGGGAACATTTTCTTTGAGCTTATAAGGAAATGGACTAATAGAAGTATCACTTGAAGCAGCTGGTCTTTTCCTTTCATATGGTCTGTATCTGGATTGTCCTCTGGAATATACTTGCTGATCTCTCTGATTACCTCTTTGTTGACTTCCTCTGGATTGATTTCCCCTGGAGCTATAACTTCTTGACTGAGAACCTCTTAATTGAGCATGAGACTGGGCAGATCTTTGAGGAGAGATAATTGAGGCTGAATCAGCACTGGATCCTGCACCAGGAGAAGGAGGAGGAAGAAATGGAAGAGATCTTTCCTTGCATCTCTTTTTCTTTTTCATTGCCTTCAACTGATTTCTAGAGTATTGCATCCAGGGTTCTATTATTGGACAATCATGCAATATATAGTAAGGAATATCATTATCAGAAGTGGATTTCTTTGCAGGAACTTTCCTCATAGCTTTACTTCTAGCTTTCCTCTTCCTTTCAATGGATGCAGAGGAATCATTAGAATCAGTCCTGTATTCATCAATTTCTGAACTCGGGGGATTGTCATACAGATCATCATTCCTCTTTATGTGTTCCTGTGTAGCTTTAGAAGGAGCAACAGGAGCAGGAGCAGAAATAGTAGCAGGAGCAGGAATACAGACAGCAGGAGCAGAAGTAGAAACAATAATAGCAGCAGCAACAGCAATAATAGAAACAACAACATTAGCATCTGAAGCAATAACAGCAGGCTCTGAATCAATATCATCAGACTCTGAAACACTAGCCTCTGTGATTATCATATCCTTATCAGTAGTATCAATACAAACATCAGCAGCAGTAATTTCAACAGCCTTGATTGAATTGATATATGATAATATCAAGCTGGGATCATAGTGAGAAATAGGCACAATGGCCTTAGTAAGATCTTTAGCATCTTGGGCTGGAAGATATCTGCTATATAGAGCATCAAAATCTGAAAGCAGTAACCTTAAGTCAACTATACTGAAAGATGGAATTGGAGCTGGAGCTGGAAGATCTGGCACTTCTTCTGAACTTTGTAATAAGTCTGAATCTGGAGCAGGCAGCATGGCTTCTTCATTGGGCATCTCCCCCTTCCTGGATTCAGTATAGACTGGATCAAGGCACCCCAAAGAAGGGATTGCCTGAGGAAGATGGGAAGAAGAAAGCCTGGCAGATAAATCATTAATTGATTTGAGAAGTGGAGCCAAGGAGGTATCCAGCAAGAGTTTTAGCCTGGGAGCTAACATCCCATATAATTTATCTGCAAGGGCAGGAATATCTACTTTCTCAAGGGATGCTTGAGTAGAGGTAGAGGAGAAAGTTGCAGAAGTTGATGATGTCGGTGGAGCTGCAGAAAGTGGAGAGTTGATGTTGATGGAAGAGGTATGGATGGTTCTGATATAGGGATGGTGTTTATGGATGTAACTGGGATGGTAATGGATGGAGTGACTGTGGTTATGGATGGGGTGAATGAGGGCTGAGCCAGAATGTCTTGTATTAGTTGGTTGTAGGAGGTATATGAAGATGGAGGCTCTAGAGGTGATGAATGAGAATCATCCATAAAGGAATCATCTAACAGATTGAAAGAAGGAATATGTATGGATGAGTCGATGTCAATAGGGGGATAGAAATGTAGGGGATGAAATTGTTCTTGAAGAGTGGCTAGAGGTGATGAAGAGATTGTTGGTGATGAAATTGAGATGGGGGATGATGAAATGGTTGAGATGGTTGAGGAAACTATGATAAGGGAAGTAGGGATGGTTGAGGAAACTAGAGGAGGAGATGGTGGAGATGAGGAGGAGGAAGCAGGCAAATCTTCTAGTTGGGTAGTTTCCTGAGGGGAAGTGACTGAAACAGTCCTTGTGCCTGAAGTAGAGTTAGCTGTAGGACCCCTGCTGGGTTTGGCAATCTGCCTATCCTATTTTCACAAGAGAGCACAGGAGAGTCTCTTGGAAGCATTTATGTGCATACCATTTGACACAAGCAGTTTGGGGCATCTGTTGTTTAAAAACAAGCCTACTATCCTCCCAAAGTTAACAAAGTTCTTGTTAATTTTCTTCTAAATTAAATCAAAAAAGATTTCTCCCCAGTTCAGATGTTTCTTATAACCTATAGCAGCCATTAAACAAAACTGATACCTAGAGATTGTATCATGAGCAGAATGTTTGGCTAAGAGAACTTTTCCCACTACATCAGCCAAAAACCTGTACTCTACTGAAAGGTTTTTCTTAAGAAGTTTATTAGGGTTTACTGCATTATGTCCCATTCTGTCTAGCATAACAGAAAATTCTTCTCCAGACAACTCAACAGTATCATGTCCAGTACTCAATTGAAAAACTTCTGTCAGAAGTGCGCGAGAGGGGGATACCTAGGTTCCCGAGATAGTCCCGACAACTATATTTTGATCCAGATTATGGGTTGTGTATACCCATTCTTTGATTTCATCTGCAGCCAGCTTAATCCTTGTAGTCATGATTGTGACCAACTGTTGTTCCTTAAAAAGTTCTAGAATGTTCTTGAAAATTTGATCACTGCCTTCAAACGAGTCCATATCGATGTCAAATCCAGTATCAAACTTCATCGCGGCTAAGACAGCAACTGAAATGGCCATGTTTTTCCTGCAAAAGCAAACAAACAAGACCAAGTGTAGAAGGTTTTGGAGGGAAGAAAAGCTCTGTAGAAAGTATGAATGCGCAAAAGAGAACGACGACCGAAAAATGATTTTTACATCAGGGTTCGAAGAAGAAAAGGAAAGATCGTTGAACTTAGTTCGACGATCTGGGCTTATAAAGGAAACTAAAAGGTCTTCAACATTGTCGATCTCCATTCGACGATATTGGAGAGCGTTGAGATCCGTTCGACGATCTCTGACCGGAAAGAGATAGCCTAGCACTATCAGGAAAACGTTGAGCTCCGTTCGATGATTTCATGAGAACGTCGATCTCCGTTCGACGATCTTTGGAAAAAACGTCGAGCGCAGTTTAGAGTTCAGAAAGAACCTATAGACACTAGAGAAATTAAAATTTTTGGCCTAGTCTTTGTCAATTTTTAAAGTTTTAAAATCTTGGATCTTAATTTAAACTTCTGCCCTCTAACATTCCTAACTAATTCAGGAAGAATGTGTATTTCTTTTCATCCAAGGGCTTGGTGAAAATATCTCCCCTTTGCAAATCAGTTGGGATATATTGAAGTACAATTTTATTCTTTTCAACATTATCTCTTAGGAAGTGATGTCTAATCTCTATATGTTTTGTCCTACTATGGAGGACTGGATTTTGGGCTATAGAAATAGCACGGGTGTTATCACAAAAGATTTTTGACTTATCTAAGTTGTAACCATAGTCTAGGAGCTGATTTTGAATCCATAATATCTGTGAGCAACAACTACCTGCTGCCATGTATTCAGCTTCAGCAGTTGATGTGGACACAGATGTTTGTTTCTTACAAAACCAGGAGACAAGTCTGTCACCAAGAAACTGACAAGTTCCACTGGTGCTTTTCCTGTCTACTCTACATCTAGCATAATCAGCATCTGAAAATCCAATTAATTCAAATCCTGAATCTTTTGGATACCAGAGACCTAGATTTTGACAACTTTTCACATATCTAAGAATCCTTTTTACTAATGTTAGATGTGACTCTCTTGGGCTTACTTGGAATCTAGCACAGATGTATGTAACAAACATTATGTCAGGACTACTAGCTGTAAGATACAATAAAGAGCCAATCGTTTCTCTATATGTTGTCTGATCAACTGGTTTCCCATGTTCATCAGCATCTAATACAACATTAGTAGGCATAGGTGTTTTCATAGAAGATGCTTCAGACATACCAAATTTCTTAACCAACTCTTTTGAATACTTGGTTTGAGAAATGAATATACCATTAGCATGCTGTTTGACTTGCAATCCTAGAAAGAAGGAAAGCTCACCCATGCTACTCATTTCAAATTTTGAATACATTAGGTTAGAGAACCTTTTGCACAAATCTGAATCAGTAGATCCAAAGATAATGTCATCTACATAAATTTGTACAAGTAGGATACTGAACTTATGGGTTCTAATGAAAAGAGTTTGGTCTACTCTACCCCTTATAAAATCATTTTTCAAGAGAAAGCATGCTAAGGTATCATACGATGCTCTAGGAGCTTGCTTGAGACCATATAATGCCTTATGCAATTTAAAAATATAATCAGGATGAGTAGGAGAGATAAAACCTGGGGGTTGTCTGACATAGACTTCTTCCTTGATATCTTCATTTAGAAAAGCACTCTTCACATCCATTTGATAAACTTTGAATCTCTTGTGAGCTGCATAGGCTAGGAATATTCTTATGTCCTCTAACCTTGCAACTAGTGCAAAGGTCTGGTCATAATCTATTCCTTCTTCTTGAGAGTATCCCTGTGCAACTAGCCTTGCCTTGTTCCTTACAATAATGCCTTGATCATCTAATTTGTTCCTGAATACCCATTTTGTTCCAATAATGGGATGATCCTTTGGCCTTGGCACTAGCTCCCAAACCTTATTTATTTCAAATTGGTTTAACTCCTCTTGCATTGCAATGATCCAATGTGGATCTTGTTCTTCATCTTATATGGATTGAGGATCAATTTGAGTTGGAAAGTAGGTATTAATCAGGTTTTGGTTGACCTGATTTCTGGTTTGCACACCAGCTGAGATGTCTCCAATCACTTGGGAGATTGGATGATCTCTTGATGTTACTAAATAAACAGGGGGTGTTGATTGTTCACCAACCTGTGTTATTGTTTCCTCTTGTGGAACAACAACTGGCTCTTCAATGTGGTTCTCACCAAGATGTTGAGTGTCCTCTTCATCTTCACTACTTTCACCTTTTTGTTGGATAGGTGAAGGTGTTGTATCCTCTTCAATGATGTTTAACCTGTTCAAATTCTCTGAGAGATAATGTACCTGCAAAGGTTCTATGGTAGAAGTATTCTTCTCCTTATAAGACATGTTAGTTTCATCAAAAGATACATGTACAGATTCTTCAATTTTAAGAGATGATTTGTTATACACCCTATAAGCTTTACTAATCATGGAGTATCCCAGAAACACTCCTTCATCAGCTTTGGCTTGAAATTTTGCTATATATTTCTTGTCATTATTATGTATGTAACAAATACAACCAAAAATTTTGAAATAGTCTACTTTAGGTTTCTTCCCTTTGAATAATTCATAGGGAGTCTTGCCCTTCAGCTTATGTATCAAACTTCTATTCAACACATAGTTTGAGGGGTTCACTGCCTCTGCCCAAAAGGATAGAGAAAGGTGAGCATCTGTCAGCAATGTAGTAGCAGATTCAATAAGGGTTCTATTTTTTCTTTCAGCTACCCCATTTTATTGAGGAGTTCTAGGAGCTGAGAAAGTGTGTCTGATCCCTTTACTCTGACAGAACTCTTACATAACAAGAGAATCAAACTCTGTCCCATGATCACTTCTGATCAGGGCAATGTGAGAATTGAACTCAATCTGTATGCATTTAAGAAACTCTATAGAACACTTAAAGTTATCAGACTTATTCCTCAGAAAGAACACCCATATGAATCTAGAGAAGTCATCTACAACAACTAAAGTGTAAGATTTCCCTCCTAAGCTTTGTACTATAATGGGTCCAAAAAGATCCATGTGTAACAGATACAAAATCCATGGTGAATCACTCTTATTAAGTGACTTAAAGCTATTTTTAGTTTGCTTGCCTAATTGACAAGCCCTGCAAAGTCCTTCCTTCTTGTAGGGGCTAGAAGGTAGTCCTCTAACAAGGTTGTCCTTGGATAGCCTAGCAATAGTTCTAAGGTTTACATGTCCTAATATCTTATGCCATAGTTCATTTGGTTTACTAACAGAATTGAACAAACATATATCTACCTTTGTTGATTGGAAATCTACAAGATAGATGTTACCTTTCCTTTTACCTGTCAACACAGTTCTGTTGTCCTCTAATTTGATTTTGCATGAAGATATGTTGAAAGTCACCTGGTAGACTTCATCACACAATTGACTGATGCTGATTAAGTTGTGCTTCAGTCCTTCCACATAGGCAACCTTCTTGAATGTGACTGACTCTATCTGGACTGCACCATATCCCTTGGTCTGTCCAAAGTTTGAGTCTCCAAATATGACTTTGGGTCCAAGCTTGGCTTTGAAGGATGTAAGATTATCCTTGCTCCCTGTCATGTGCTTTGAGCACCCACTATCCAGATACCATTGCTGGTTTATTATTGGATAGGTCTTCACCTGCATATACAACAATTTATTTATTTTTGACCCAGTTCACCTTGGGTCTAGGTTGATAACCTTTAAAATCTGAAATAAAAGACAACCCTGGTTAACTCTTATAGCCTTTAGGATGATATCTCCTAAGAGGTATTATCCATTCAACATAAGGGTTGAAGCCTTGGGATATAGGACCTCTAGGATTGAAGTTTGACTTACCCTTAAAAAATTGTTCAAAGCTTTGAGCTCTGTTCGACGATCTCTAATCTGAGTTCGACGATCTTGGGTCAAATCGTCGAGCTCCATTCGAAGATCGACTTTGCGTGAGTTCAGAGTTCAGAGATCGTCGACCTGAGTTCGACGATTCAACTTGAGATCGCTGAGCTCTGTTCGGATATTGTCGAGCTCTGTTCGACGTTTTCCTTTGAACCTTATTTTTCTTAGGTATATCAGAATTCTTCCTAGCTACCTCTACAACTCCCTTTCCTTTATCTGAGATAAATTTGATTGGGGTTGTTAATACTATAGGTTTGCTGGATGAAGCACCCAAGCCTAGTGTACTGTTAAGTCTTGAATTCACTGTGCTTGTGATGTCCATCAGTCTGATGCTTCTCCCATTAAGGGATTCTTCAAACTTCTTTGCCTGAGATAGTTCACTTTTCAGTGAAGCTATCTGCTCCCTACAACATTCTAAATCCTCAGAGAGTTTGAGGTTATTTGATTTTAAAGTGCTATGTTCAGACAGTTGATTTCTGAGAGAGATAATCTCTTTCTCAGACTTGAGTAGGTCTAAACACAGTGCCTTAAACTCAAATTTAAAGTCCTCTGAATCAAAATCAAAAGAGTCTATTACCTGATCTTCTTAAGTTTCAGGTTCAGATTCAGATCCTGACTCTTGTTCTACATCTGAATTGTGTTGAGAGGCATTGATAGCCATCATGCAGAAGTCCTTCTCTTGGGCCTCATCTTCATCATCACTTGAGCTTGATGAAGTATCTGATTCTTCCTCAGTCTCACTCCAGGTCTCAGCTACAAATCCTTTCCTAGTATGCTTGTTCTTGCTAGATGAGGATTTGTCATAGTTGTTTCTCCTGGAGTCTTTGTCTCTTTTCCTTTCTCTCTTATCTTTCTTGTCCTTGGTTTGGTTCTCTGGACAGTCAGGCACAATGTGGCCTGGTTTCCTGCATCCAAAACAAATAATCTCTTTATTACTGGATTTGTCATACCTTGGATTTTCATGGCCTCTGGATGACCTTTTTCTGAAGTCTTTTATATCCATCTTGTAGAATCTTTTGGCTAGTAGGCTCATTAGCTCTTCATTGCCTGTGACCTTGTCTTCAGGCCGTTCTTCTATAGCTTTAAAAGCAATTGTCTTCTCCTTCCTTGTTGCTAGAGAAGCTGTCTTTTGCTCTTCCTCTCTATTTTTGATGAGCAACTCATAAGACTTGAGCTTGCCCAATAGAGCTTCAGTGGTGATCTCATTCAAGCTTCTTGCATCCTTGATTGGCCAAATCCTTGAGTCCCAAGTGCTGGGGAAGCACATTAGGATCTTATCATTGAGTTCAGTCAGTAAGATCTCCTTGTCCAAAGATTTCAATTCACTGACAATCAGACTGAGTCTGTTATACATGTCAGCTACTGACTCAGTTTCTCCCTTCTTGAAGTTCTCATACTGAGTTATGAGATGAGATCTTCTGTCCTTTCTTTCATCAGCAGATCCTGACATGAGCTCAGATAGCTTGTCCCAGATTTCCTTTGCTGAGTTGCATTCAGCTACTTTCTTAAATATATCATCAGACATTGTCTAAGCCAATATATTCATTGCCTTTGCATTAACAACTTTCCACTTCTTGATGTCTGCATCTGTTCCTGGAGAGGGTGGAACAGCACTTGTACTTGTGGTTTCTGGAGGTCTTGGACACACTGTCAAAACAGAATTAAAGATATCCTCATCAATAGAATTCATGTATAATTTAATCCTTGCCTTCCAAAGTGCAAACTTAGAAAGATTGCACACTAGAGGTCTTGTGCTTGCATAGTCTTTGTTCTGTGCCATTGATTTATATTAAAATAAATATAACAGAAATAACAACCCTCTATTAAAGGTTGATCTTATCAAAGATCTTTTGGTTCAGGTGTTAGCCTGTAAAAATAACCAACCTAGTGAAGATTTAGTTGTTGAATAACCAACCTCCCTCTGATACAAATTGAAAGTGAGGGTAAGATCTACCTTTACTCTAGAGGGGGGGTGAATAGAGTATTTTTAAAATAATTTTTCAAATTAAAAACTAATTGGCAGTGGAAGACTTAATGTAATTATAGTGTATTGTGCTTGCAGTAAAATAAAGTAAAACAAGAAACTAATTCACAGCACACAGTAAATAAAACACAAACAACTAGAAGACACAAGGAGATATAGTGGTTCCACAATCAACCTGAGTACATCCACTCTTCTACCACCCTGGGTAGGAATCCACTGTAGGAATAGTTGATCAGGTGTCCTGGGCACCAATGAGCTTTTAATAAGGTGCTCAAAAACCAAACCAGATTTTTTGATCAGGTGTCTTGCCACCACTGAGTTTTGACATGGTCTCAGAAACCAAACACAAAACTTTTGAAGGGAGTTTTGAATAACCCTTTTACAGCAAAAGAAAATAAAAGGAGGTGAAGTTGTTCTTCTCTGTTAACAGTCAAAGAGAATACTAGTGGATTGATGATGTCAAAGCTCCCCCTGAGATTTGCAGTTGTTCAAGAGAAGAAGCTTTGCACAGGGTGATGGGCCTTTAGAAGATGAGATCTCCAGCAAAAGATAATTTCAGCAATGACTGAAATGTGATGTGTCTTGAGTCTTGATTGATGAAGCCTTGAAAAACTTGAATCAGAGATGAGATACTGTAATCTTGTAGTTCTTGTGTGTGTCTCACAGATCTTAGATATTGTTTTTAGTTTTTTTTTGTTGTTGTCTGTCTCTATTGTCTGAAAAAGATATATTGAAATCCGATCTTCTAGATAGCCATTAGCCAGTCATAAATGACTTCCTTAATTGATAATTGTCTTTGGAGGAAAGTCCTAAGAAACATTCTCTTTCAGTGTCCTTAAAACTGCCTCCAGATTGATTGAAACGGCTAAAAAATCCTTTGCATTAAATGATGGATAGGAAGAAATTTGAATTCCATAACTGACTGAATTTGAAATCCTGACATCATCGATCTTTCAGGAAAATCATCGATCTGAGCTCTACTATCGTCGACCTGAGCTCAGAGATAGGATTTTGACTTGAGATAGAAATCGTCGATCTGAGATCGGAGATCGTCAAACCGAGTTCGACGACTCGTCGACCTGAGCTCAGAGATAGTCGAACTGAGTTTGACGCCTCGTCGATCTGAGCTCGACGATAATTGCCTTTGTCTTCTGCACTTGTAATCTGATCTAGGAGGTCTTGGGGGAACCTTTCAAACCTAAGTTCTAAGCCTTAGACCTATTCTAGTTGACCTTTAAATCTATACAATGAGGTCAAGACACAATCCTATGTACTTAGTGATCCTAACCCAAATCAATAATAGGATGTTCCAACATTCTCCTCCATCGGCACGTGCCGGATGGAGAAAGTATGGAACATACAGATGACCCCCTTCACCTTTGTCAAGTACAGCTGCAGAGTAGGATCCCTTACCTCAAATTATCCGTTGATCTGGGAGTCCACCACCATGGATTCAGTGAGGACCTCCACGTCATGCACTCCCAGCTCCCTGGCCAGGCGGAGCCCTGCAATCACCGCCTTGTACTCGGCCTAGTTGTTGGTGATGGGGAAATGCACCACCACCATTTGCTCGATCTTCGTTCCCTGAGGGCTTTCCAAGATAACCCCCACTCCCAGGGAGTGCCTTCCCGAAGCACCATCTACCATCACCCTCCAAGGAACTGGG
The DNA here is from genome assembly GCA_039513925.1 of Platanthera zijinensis. Classification (NCBI taxonomy): domain Eukaryota; kingdom Viridiplantae; phylum Streptophyta; class Magnoliopsida; order Asparagales; family Orchidaceae; genus Platanthera; species Platanthera zijinensis. The sequence continues at coordinate 164,466,972 of CM077083.1, read as the reverse complement.
TGAGTGAGCTCTCCTTCGCTACCTCGACCACATAGTCAGTCAGGAAGTCGGCCATCGCTTGGGCCTTGATCGAGATACCGGGGACGAAGGTGATGTCGAACTCGCTCAGCTCCACCGACCACTTAGCCAATCTTCCCGAATGCTCCACCCTCTCGAAGATGTTGCGGAGGGGGCGGTCAGTCACCACCCGAATCGAGTGTGCCTAGAAGTAAGGCTGTAGCCTCCAGGCTGAGATGAGCAGAGCGAAGGCCAGATTTTCCAAGATGTGATAACAGAGCTCAGCCTTCCTCAATACCTTGATTACATAGTATATGTGGAGTTTCTTCTTCCCCTCTTCCCAAACTAAGATGGAGCTCAAGGCCTTCGCTCTGACCCCAAGATACAGGTATAGATCTTTCCCCTCCTTCGGCCCTTGGAGCAGCGGAGCCTGAGTTAACTGCTTCTTCAGGGCTAGGAATGCCTCCTCGCACTCCTTGGTCTACTCAAACTTCTGGCCTCCCCTCAAAGTTTTGAAGAAGGGGGAGCACTTCTCCCCAGCCCGGGAAAGGAGCCTGCTCAACCCTGCCAGCTTACCTGTAAACCGCTGCACCTCTTTAACATTTCGAGGTGACCCCAGTTCCATGATTGCTCGGACCTTATCAGGATTTGGCTCTACCCCCGCGGGGGTGAGAAGGTGGCCTAGGAACTTCCCCCTGCTGGCCCCAAAGACACACTTCAGGGGGTTCAGCCTCATCTTGTACTTACGTAGGGTGGCGAAGGTATCCTCTAGGTACTAGAGGTGGGAGTCCACGTCTTGGCTCTTGATCATTAGGTCATCTATATAAACCTCCAGGTTCCTCCCCCTCTGCTCTCGGAAGACCCTATCCATCATCTTCTGGTAGGTCGCTCTTTCATTCTTTAGCCCAAAGGGCATTATTTTGTAGCAGTAGCACTCATCCCCCGTGATGAAAGAGATATCTTTGACGTCAGGGGGGGTGCATCCTGATCTGGTGATAACCTGAAAATGCATCCAGAAAACTCATTACAGGAAAACTGATGGTTGAGTCAACCAGCGCGTCGATCCGAAGCAAGGGGTAACAATCCTTGGGACATGATTTATTAAGTAGAGAAAAATCAACACACATATGCCATCGGCCATCTCCTTTTTTATAAATTACTACATTGGAGACCCAGCCGGGATATTGAATTTCGGATACAAAGCCAGCCTTAAGGAGCTTGGCCACCTCCTCCCTGATCGGCTCGACCAACTTGTCCATAGTGGACCTGTTCTTCTACTAGATGGGGCATGCTCCCGGGACTAGGTTGAGGCGATGGCAGGCCACGTCAGCATCGATCCCTGGCATTTATGTGGCACTCTAGGAGAAGATGTCCACGTTCTCTTGGATGCACTCTAGCATCCTCTCCTAGTCAGCTGGGGTCAACCCCCCACTGACGCGGACCTTGTCCACCCTACCCCCGATGGTGAGAACCTCCATATCCACAACCTCTTCCGCAGCCTCCAGGCGAGACTGCTCTCCCCATTCTCCGGCGTCTTCCCCACCCTGGGCAGGAACTTCCTCCTCAGCCTCCTCCACGGCTACGACTTTGGCCGGCTCCTGAACTTCCTCCGCCACCTCCACCTGGGTGCGGCTCTCCACCTCCATATCCACTACCTCCTGCTTCACCTCCTCCATCCTCTGCTCCATCTCTTGAGCCCCCTCCTTCCAAGAGATGGAGTTCACCACCGTAACGTAGCACTCCCTTGCTACCTTGGCATTGAACTTTAGGCACTGGTGGAAGGACGAGGGGACGCAGCGGAAGGCGCTAATGAGGGGCCTCCCAAAGATGGCGTTGTAGCTGCTGGGGGTATCCACGATGACAAACCTGCAGGTGCGGGAATGCCCCCCAGATAGACATGGAGTCCCACTCCTCGTTTGACCTCCTTCCTCTCACCCGAGAAGCCAAACAGAGGTCTGTCCGAGGCCAACACACTCTTGGCCTCCACCTTCATTGCGTCAAACGTCTTCTTGAAGATGACATTGACCGAGATCCCATTGTCAATGAGGATCCGGGAGACGGTGAAGTTCTCGATTACTGTATGAATGACCAGTGCATCGCAGAATGGGTCCTCATGACCCGGCATATCCTTGATTCAGAAGGTGATCTTCTCCTCTGGGAGTGGGGTCTGGGATGTGGAGCCAACGCTCCTGCGGTACATGGTGTGGAGACTTGCCTTACGAGAAGCCTCGACCCCTACCCCCCCCCCCAACCGTGGATCACTCTGATCCCTCCTCGAGTCCCAACATCTGCTCGGTCTTCACACCTGTCCTCCTCTGCTTGAGGCAGGACCTCCTCGATCTGCACTCCTTAGCAGTTTCGCTGCTGTTGCTACTCCCCGTTTCCTATCATCTCAAGGAACTCCAGGCACGTGGTCGTGGAGTGCCCTTCCTCCTAATGGATTCATAGTAGGGTAGCTCCACCCTAACCTCCCTTCTTCTCCTCCTCACTGCTCTCCTCCTCTCTCACATGGTGATAGCCATATCCTGCTCATGGTAGGGGAGAGGTGGTCTCTATCCATGTCTCCCACCTAGAGGATAAAACTTTCCCTAGCCTCCCTAGCGGTTATCAACCCCCTGGTGGCCTCTCCTCGGCCCTTTATCTTGCCACTCAAGCCTCCAACCTAGCCGATGGTTCGGCTCCTGATGCCCCCACCTAGGTTGTTATTGTTGTTGCTGCTGCTCCCTTTACTGGGGTTCAGCTCTCCTCTCCTCCCGACCTCTGCCCCCTCTGGGCCTTTCCTCCTCCGTAGCCCATCTAGATAACTTCCGGGCAAACTTCGGGTTCGACACCTCCCCGTCGACTTCTCTTGCCGCTCTCTCCATTAACTCCTCATAGGATAGGGGCGGCACCCTCTTCAGCTCCATTCAATAGAAACCTTGCTGTAGCCCCAGGATGAATGCCATCATCAGAGTATGTCCCGGTTTTCCATGGACCTGAGTCACCTCCTCCTGGAACCAATCCACATAGCTCCCCAAGGTCTCGTTCACTCCCATCTTGATGTGGAACAGGGACTCTGACTTCTTCTTCCTCCTCTTGGAGGTGGTGAACCTCAACATGAACCCCCGACGCAGGTCCTCGAAGTAGTAGAAGGAATTGGTCATCAACTGGTGGAACCACTCTCTTGCCTTCTCCTTATGGGTGATGGCGAAGAGCCTGCACTTGAATCCATATGACATCTGTCGAATTGAGACAACATCCTCAAACCATTGGACGTGTTGGACCGGGTCTCCCTTCCCGACATAGTAGGACATTTCGGGCTCCCTGAACCCCTTCGAAATCGGAACAGAAGAGACCAACTCACTGAAGGGGCTACCTCCCCCTGCCGGGAGAGCTGGGGGGTCTCGCACCCCCATCTCACTGAACTTGTCACCGCTTACCGAGGCGGGGAATAGCACCTTCCTGGGGAGCTCGCCGCATCTCCCTTCCTCGGCAACCTCCTTCCCAACTCGCATGCCGGGAGCATCCTCGCCAAGGGCTGGAGCCACGAGAACATTGATCGCTGGAGTCGAGCACTTGGCACACGCGCTGAGTGCGAATCTATCCCAGTCGAGTACTTAATTCCTGAATTCCTCTAACATCCCCATCGTGGCGAGAGGGGGAGGGGTGGCGAGTCTCCCCTGTCCGATCCTTGCCCTTTTACTGTTATTGAGCTCACTGGAGATTTTCTTTGTTGGCCACGCTCCACGCTCACCGCACCAAAATGTTGAAACCGAAAATTTTGTCTCAATGGAGTTCACCCTTGGAGAAGGGGTGATCGACTTCTCTCCTACAAGAAAAACAACAGGGAAAAAGAACATGGGACTGGACCAAGGTCTCGACGCGGAGTACCCACCACACACCCGTAAGATCACTGAGCGCTTCCCCTCCTTAGCCAAATGCTGGGCTAAGGTACCTCAGATAGCACTAGAAGACTGGGAGACAAGCAAGCATTCCCTCTGAGGTAGCCCTTTGGTCCTATTTATAAATTTCCGAAAACGGCCTACAAATAGACAACCTCCGTTGTTCTAAACAGCTATATGCAGCCCAACTGGGTCTGCCAATAGTGTAACTCCACTGTTCTAACTACCTATGGGCAGGCCAGTGGGGGCAAAATGGTAAAAACACCTCACAAATCGCAGGGCGAGTAGCCCTCAACAAACCCTACTCGGAAAGGGTTGCGAGTGCTCGATGGAGCAGGCACTCGCCGTCTATCTTCGACCTTTGGAGAATACGGGCCCGGCCTGCCCTACTCGCATGCCGTGGGCTAGTTGAGAGGTTCGAACTCAGCGAGCGACTTAGAGCTCAACGAAGCTCCTAGAGCTCGACGAATAGCCCAGATCTTGACTAACAGCTCTAAGCTCAACGAACATGGCTTGGCAAGTACGAGCTCGCCTACAAAGGAATCTCACCCCTCCTGGGCGAGCTGGAGACTGCTGAGCTCCCCTTCCTTCCGAGCTTGCCCAGGGACTCGGACTGCACGATTTAGCGGGTCTGGCTCCTGCTGACCCACTAGCCGGAGACGGGGTTGTACACTAGCCTATAAGCAGACATTCCAATACGCTCCACAATCTTGAAGGGTCCCACATACCTAGGATCCAACTTATGGTTCTTACTAAATCTCTTAACGCCAGACATCGGGGAAACCTTAAGAAATACTATGTCCCCAACAACAAAATCCAATTCAGTCCTTCGACGGTTGGAGTTCTTTTAATAACGCTCCTGAGCTATCCGAAGCTTCTCTCGAATATGCTTAAAAGAGATATCCATTTCTTCCAAGGCCTCTAGACCAAACAACGGTCTCTCACCAACCTCGGCCCAAAACAAGGGAGTTCTGCAACGTCTCCCATACAAAGCCTCAAACAGGGTCATCTGCAAGCTCTCTTGATAACTGTTGTTGTACGCAAATTCTATCAATATCAAACGCTCTTCCTACACTCCTCCATAGTCCAAAATATAACATCTGATCATATCCTCCATGATCTGATTTACTCTCTCTGTCTGACAATTTGTCAGCGGATGATAGGCAGTGGAATACCTCAAATCAGTACCCAACCTTTCTTGTAGACTTTTCCAAAAGCAAGACGTAACCTGGAGTCTCGATTCAACACAATGTTCACCGGCACTCCATGTAGTCTGGTGACCTCATCCAGGTATAACTCAATTACTTTCTTCATGGAGTAGTCATTCTTGAACGACACGAAGTGAGCACACTTCGTCAGTCTGTCTACTTTAACCCTTACGGAATCATGTCCTCGGGGAGATCTCGATAATCTAGTAATAAAATCCATTGAAATATACTCTCAATTCCAACTTGGAATTTCTAAAGGCGTCAACTTGCCTACAGGCCTTCCATGATCGGCCTTAACTCGCTTGCAAGTAAAACATTTTGATACAAACTTAGCTATATCGCCCTTCATAACATACCACCAAACGATATGCTTCAGATCCTTATATATTTTAGTAGAACCAGGATGGTAGGAAACACTAAAACTATGCGCCTCTCTACACAACTTAACTCAAATAACCTCAACTGCAGGAATACAAAATCGGTCGTGGTACTTCAAGGTACCCGCGTCATCAATCGAGAAGTCCGGTAATTCCCCTTTCGCAGTTCTATTATAAAGGTGTATCAATTCAAGATCATCCTTTTGATGTAGCCTCGTCAGTGTAATCTAAGAAGGCTCTATTACTTCCAAACAGCTGGGCGAGTCGCTACTCCCAACCGATATATCCATCAAGAGAAATTCCTCTACCAACGAATCCACAAATAGGTTAAAAAAATTTGTTTTCTTCCTACTAAGGACGTCGGTTACCACATTAGCTTTCCCTGGATGGTATTGGATCTCAACATCATAATCTGCAACATATTCTAACCATCTCTGCTGGCGCAAGTTCAATTCCTTTTGAGTGAAGACATACTTCAAAATCTTATGATCTGTATAAATATTTCATAAAGCGCCATATAACAGATGTCTCCATAACTTTAAAGCGTAAATCACAGTTGTGAATTCCAAATCATGCGTAGGGTAATTCTTCTCATATACCTTTAACTTCCTCGACCCATACGCGATCACTTTGCCTTCTTGCATCAACATGCAACAAAGCCCCACGTGCAATGCGTCCACATACACAGCATATTCCTGTCCTTCAGTAGGCAAGGCAAATACCGGAGCAGTGCACAATCTACTTTTTAATTCCTGAAAAGCCTCTTCGCTCTTATCACTCCAAACGAAAGTTGCACTCTTCTGTGTGAGCTTAGTCAACGGCACAGACAACGAAGAGAAAACCTCCACAAATCTCCTATAATACCTGCCAACCCTAGGAAACTTCTTATCTCTTTGGGTGCGGTAGGTCTATTCTAATCCATTACAGCAGCTATCTTCTCGGGGTCCACAGAAATTCGATCATTATTAACCACATGACCCAGAAAAGAAACCTGAGGAAGCCAAAACTCACACTTGCTTAGCTTGGCATAAAACTTAAGCTCCCTCAAAGCAGACAAAACTAATCGCAAGTGCTGGGTATGCTCTTTAGCACTGTGGGAGTATACCAGAACATCATCTATAAATATGACCACAAAACGGTCCAGGAAATCCTTAAACACTCTGTTCATCATATCCATGAAGGCAGAGGGTGCATTGGTCAGAACAAATGACATCACTAAGAAATCAAAATGTTCGTGCCATGAACGAAAAGCAGTTTGCGGAATATCCGTCTCACGAATCCTCAAATGATGGTAGCCTGAATGAAGGTCAATCTTTGAAAACACAGTGCTACCACGCAACTGATCAAATAGGTCGTCTATTCTCGGCAGGGGATACTAGTTCTTGATGGTTACCTTATTCAGTTCTCTATAATAAATGCACAGCCTCATCGATCCATCATTTTTCTTCACAAATAGCACAGGAGCACCCTATGGTGAAGAACTTGGTCTAATGAATCCATTCTGCAGCAACTCATCCAACTGGGTATGCAACTCCTCCAACACATGCGGGGCCATACGGTATGGCGCCTTAGTAATAGGATGGGTACCCGGCTCCAAATCTATGATGAACTACACGTCTCTCTCAGGTGGAAGATGTCACGACCCGCATTGTTGGGTATTGCATCCACAATAACCCAGATTTGCATGAAGTCACCCTTGAACTAAGATGAATTAAGTTGTATTTGATCTTCTATTTAAGTTATGTGTTTGCAGGCTCTACTGCTAAGTGTAGACCAATGCCAGTCTACAGTGGGTCACAAACACAGGACCATATAATGTAATCCCTCATTGTGTGATCCAAGGTGTTGACTTATGTGTAGTCTCTATATTGGGATACACTTCATATTCAAGCACTTGGACCAATGGATGAAGTGTTGGTGATGATTGGATTCAAGAAGGAAAATTTTCTAAAAGTCAGAAATTTTCTAAGTCTTTTACTCGAGTAGACTGTTTGTACTTGAGTAGAAGGAGTAGAAGTTCTCGAGAATAATGTCTTATTACTCAAGTACAAAAGTTGGTTCTCGAGTAATACTATTCTAGTTCTCGAGCAACCAGGTTTAGTTCTCGAGTGGACTTTATCTCCACATACCGAGTGTTCAAGATCTTAGCTCAGCAAATTTGTAAGTATAGTTCTCGAGAAGTTATCTTGTACTCGAGTAGTTGATAGTATGTCTCGAGTGACAGAAATCTTTCTTTCCAAAAAATTTCTAAGTCTTTGTTCTCGAGAAGTTTTTTTTTACTTCTCGAGTAGATTCCCAGTTCTCGAGTAATTCCATTCTACTCGAGTAATGATTCTTTCTGTCTCGAATTCTTCTGTTAAACTTCTCGAGTAATTCAAGTTGATTTCTCGAGAACCAATCTTGTACTCGAGTAATGTTTTCTTCTTCTCGAGTAATTTCAGAAATTCCTCTTCTCGAGTAATCTTCATTTTCCACTCGAGTAATAACTTCACTTCTCGAGTAATATTACTTCACTCAAAAAATGCAGTTCAAATTTGAAGAAATTTTGTTAAGTCCAGATTTGACAGGATTTTCAAATAACATGACGTGATTGGTCCACATGTGCGTCATTAAGGATAATTAATACCGTTAGGGAGATCTTATATAAGGTTTTATCAACCGACTGACCCTAAGAAGGATTTTTACAAGCTGTCATAATAGTCTAAGTTCTTTGAATCTCATTTTCTCTCTCCAAAACGAAAGTCGCCACTGCCGATCTTCTTCGTGCAAGGGCTAGGGTTTTCAATTCAAGGATTCAGATCAAGATTGATTTCCAGATCGGGATTATTGTTCGTTCTTCATCATCTCTCTGATCGGGTGAAGTCAAAAGAAGTTTTCAGATCTCATTCTTGCCGATTTATCTTCTTCAACAATTCTGACAGAGCCATAAGTTATAAGAAGAAGATCCAGGCAGATCGATTCAAGATTTGAAGATTATTGCTTGTATTTTCAAATTTCTCTCTATTAAATTCTTGTAGGAGATTTCTCTACGAGTTGTAGGAAGTTTTATCTTCCGATTGTAGATATGTTTTGATCGAGTTTGTAGGAACTTTGTTCCGAGGTGAAGGATTGGTTTTCAATCCGAGATAGTGGAGTAGCCGAGTCTAGTGGTTTGTTAGATTGGTGAGTGAAAGTGGATGTAACCAAGGTTGGGGAACCACTATAAATCTTTTGTTGTCTGTGATTTCTTAATTGATTTGTGTGCATAGTCGCTTAATTTTTATTCCCCAAAAAGACGCACAACTCACCTATTCACCCCCCTCTAGGTGATTTAGGTATGCAACTGAACTCATTCAATTGGTATCAGAGGGAGGTTGATCAATAATAGGTTAACACCTTGATCGGATCCATCCCTAGTTGTCTCTTGAGATTTGCCAAGCATGGGCAAGGCTAAAGATTTTTCCAAGCTTCCTTTATGCACCAAGAATAACTTTCCCATATAGAAAGAAAGGATTAAATTTTTCATGGAAGCTGTGGATCCCAGGATCTTCATGATTGTTGAAGAGGTCCTTACATTCCCATGACTACCTCCACAATAGATCCAACAAAATAAGTTCCAAAGAAATTAATGGATCTAGATAAAGACGAGATTGCACTTGTGTCCTTGGACAAGAAGGCCAAGAATATAATAGCAAGTGCAGTCGATGACTCAATGCTGCAGAACCTGATCCACTGCCACTCTACTAAGGAGATGTGGTAGTCCCTTGTAACTTTGATGGCAGTCACATAAGAAGTTAGGGATGATAGAAGATCCCTTTTGAATCAGAGATACGAAGCCTTCCGGAAAGGACTTAAAGATACCATTGCTGATACATTTGAAAATTTCTTCAAGATAGTAAACAACCTAAGAGTGTATGGCCGAGTCTTCACAAATGGAGAGCTCAATGACAAGTTTCTGAGGTCCCTCACAAAGGAATGGGACAACAAAGTTTGTGCCATCCGAGAATTTGGAAAATTAGCTGAAACAGACCCTCAGAACCTATTTGGCAAGTTGATGTCCTATGAACTGCAGATAAACTCCAGAAAGGCTGAAGAAGAGAAAAGTCGATTCTCTTCAAAGGAAAAGTTTGTTGCTTTGAAGGCAGATAGTTCAAGGAAGGGCAAAGTTGCCTCACCTGCACCTGCTCTAGAAGAAAGTGAAGTGGAGTCATCTGAGCCAAGTACTTCAGGCTCAGAGCTATCTGAAGGAGAGTTCTCACTGCTCTTACGATAGTTCAAGAAATTCTTGAACAAGAAGAAGCAATGGAGGGGCAAGGATGCCACATACAAAAGATCATGATATGACGGTGATCGACAAAAGAAAGGCACAAGTAGCCATGACAGGTATAATTCTAAACCTAACAAACATATTTCGACTAACATAGTTTTTTATTATTGTAACAAGCCAGGTCATGTCATTGCTGATTGCCCCCACAAGAAAAAAGAGGGTGGAAAGAGAGAAGAAAAGAAGTCCTCATATAATAAGAAGAGGATAGAGAAGAGCCTGATAGCTAAGAAGGGCAAAACTCTCAGTGACTATGACTCATCTGAGTCGAGTGAAGAAGAAGAAGCCTACTTTGGGCTTATGGCTCAGACAGATGATAAACAAGAGCCCCAGTTCATTGGGAAGGTAAACTCTCACACTCCTCTTTCAGAATCTGAAGCTTTTGAGCATGATAATGAGGACAGCTCCTCTGACAATGAGTCTGAACTCATGGCCTTGTATAAGGAGTTAATCAAGGCTTACGACAAATGTCCGCGAGTCGTGAAAACTCAAGCTAAGGAGATAAAGTCTCTAAAAGCCGAAGAGAGCACCTTGATAGAGGAAGTTTCTAAGACTAACTCACTCAAGGAGAATTTCAATAATGCTATTGAAGAATATAATAAGGCTCTAGAGCACCTTGACTTAAAAGAGAAAATCATCAAGGAGTTGGAAGAACAACTCGCTGCTGAAAAGAAACTTGTTGAAAGTTTCTCGAAGCCTAAGACTATCCTTCCTCTTGTTGCTGAATTCTCAACTAAGGCCAAGGGTACTGGGCTAGGCCATGTAGAAGCTCATAGTAAATCCTGTAGGAGGAATAAGGCTCAGAGAAAGAATAAGGCTGCCAAGAAGGCCTCGGCCAAAGAAAAAGGGAAGGCCCCTCAAGATCAAACTATCTTTAAGAAAGTCATATTTCCACCTAAAGAGTTTGATCTTGACTCGTCCTACAACCACTTGACTAGGCCTACTTATGTAGAGCAAAAGTCTCATTACCAAGGATGGACTCGCCCCAGAAACTTTGGTGAGAGTGTCTTTAAGGCACCTTATGAAGAAGTCATTCTTCAGGGCTATGGTCCTTATGATCATGGTCATAACTTCAAGAAAGCACCAAAGGTAAAACCCATTGTGGAAGAGCCTATAAAGGAGAAGAAATCATGTGATTTCCATCATCATGAAGCCTCTTCCTCCAAGAATGCAACCCCTGCTAAACTACTATCTCAGAAGGTCAAGCAGGAGAACGTAAGGCAAAGATACAACAAGTTTGACTGTTGGTGCTGTGGCAGTATTGGTCATTTTTCCATCGATTGCTGGTTTACTCCAAGAAGTTTTGCAACTCCCCAAGTTGGCAACATGAGAATGACCACTCATAATGCTAATCATCGTAGGGGGAGTGTTCTAACACGAGACTAAGGACCCAAAAGTGTTTGGGTTCCTAAGGCAAACTGATTATGATTGCAGGTATGTCCAAAGGACACCAAAATGCCTATCTGGTATTTGGACAGTGGATGCTCTCGGCACATGACCGGGACAAGAAGCCTACTTCAAAACTTCTCTCCAGTTTTTAACAGAACAAAGGTCATCTTTGGAGGTTCAGACCGAGGAATCACTAAAGGCTACGGTATGATCACTAACGGTAGCATATCCTTTTTGGATGTAGCTTATGTTGAAATTCAGCTCTGCGATAAAGGATACATTGTTGAATTCCATGCTGACAAGAGCTTGATAAAGTCTGTTAACAATATGGAAACGATTCTATCAGGCACTCGAAGCAGGAATATATTTTGTTTAAATTTCATTTGTATAGACTCTTCTACACCACTATGACTTTTAGCAAAAGATAGTGTGTCTCTTAGTGACCAATGGAATAAGAGATTAGCACATATTAATTTTAAAACTATTAATAAATTATTTTCTCTGAACTTAGTACGTGATGCCCCGAATGTCAAGTACGTCAAAGATAGACCTTGTCATGCATCCGTAAAAGGCAAGCAAATAAGGGCTATCTTTAAAAGCATTATAGGCAAAGACTCTAACAGGTGTTTACACGTACTTTACATGGACTTGTTTGGTCCACTGCAAATTAGAAGTTTAGGAGGTAAGGATTATACGTTGGTTATTGTTGATGACTACTCGCGCTTTGCGTGGGTGTTCTTTCTGAAACACAAGTCAGATACCTTCAATGTCTTTACAAATTTTGTCAGGCAGATCCAGAATGAATACCATTATTACGTAGTCATGATCAGAAGTGACAATGGAACTGAATTCAAATCTGGGGCCATGACAGAATTTTCTGAAAGCCTAGGTATCTTTCATGAGTTTTCCTCTCCTCGTACTCCACAACAAAATGGCGTAGCTGAGAGAAGAAATAGAACACTCATAGAGGCTTGCAGGACTATGTTGAGTGATGCTTCACTACCGGAGTACTTCTGGGCTGAAGCCGTCAACACTGCATGCCACGTGCAAAATCGAGCACTCATAAATAAGAACCATGATAAGACACCTTACGAACTTCTAAAGGGTAGGAAACCGACTGTCTCCTATTTTAGAATTTTTGGTTGTAAATGCTTCGTGCTTAACAATGGTAAGTATCATACTACCAAGTTTAGCGAAAAGAGTTTTGAAGGTATTTTTGTAGGTTATAGTAGTCATAGTAAGGCATACAAAATATTTAATAGAAAAACTCTGGTCGTAGAAGAATCAATACATTTTGTATTTGATGATAAGAGCTTGCTGCAAAACAACTCTTCTAGTGTGTTCATTGAAGATGCAGGTACAAAGCTGAAAGAAATTAGCTTGGATGAACCAAACAAAGATGAAGGTGAAAAGTTCATTAAGATCACCACTCCAACCCCTATTTGAGAGGTAGATGATCAAGATGAAGAAGTAGCCCAAGTTAATGAAGTCACTCCAGTGGTTTAAGATAATGATGCAAGGACTCTAGAGCTCAGACATCTGAAGGATCACCCAATGGACCAAATCATAGGAGATCCCCGGGATGGTGTCAGAACTCGTAGAGGTACAACTAACGAAAATTTATATTTAAGTTTTCTCTCACAGTTTGAACCAAAGAAGTTTGAGGAAGCAAACTCAAACGCATCATGGATCTTGTCCATGGAAGAAGAACTGAACCTGTTCAAGCACTGTAAAGTTTGGAAACTTGTTCCAAGACCCAAAGATAAGAATTTCATCGGGACAAAGTGGGTCTACAGGAACAAGATGGACGAAGATGGAACGATCATAAAGAACAAGGCCAGACTTGTCACCAAAGGATATCGTCAAGAAGAAGGAATCGACTTCGACCAGACATATGCCCCAGTGGCAAGGATGGAGGAAATCAGGTTGTTCCCGGCATATGCTGCACTGAAGGGCTTCACTGCCTATCAAATGGGCGTGAAGTCTTCCTTCCTTAATGGTGACATAAAGGAAGAAGTGTACGTGGGACAACCCTTAAGTTTCATTGATTCTAACTCTCCTGATTACGTTTATCTATTATCTAAAGCATTGTACGGTTTGAAACAAGCTCCTCGAGCTTGGTATGAAATGCTATCTAGCTTTCTCCTTGAGAACAAGTTCACAAGGGGAAATATAGATATGACATTATTTCTTAGGGAAATTAAAGGCAAGATTTTGTTAGTGCAAATCTATGTCGATGACATCATTTTTGGTTCTACAGACGACAACCTCTGCAAGAAGTTATCTAAACTTATGCAAGGGAAGTTTGAAATGAGTAGTATGAGAGAGCTGAAGTATTTCTTAGGACTTCAAGTGAAACAATCTGAAGATTGAATTTTCATCTCGTAGACTAAGTTCACCTAGGAGTTGATTAAAAAATTCGGAATGGAGAGTGCAACCTCTATGAGGACTCCAATGGGTTCAGTCATGTCTCTGGACAAGGATGAGAAAGGGAAGCCTTTTGATGAAACCAAGTACAAAAGCATAATTAGATCCTTACTCTACCTTACTGCCAGTAGATCAGACATAATGTTTTCTACATGTGTATGTGCTAGATTCCAAGTGAACTGTAAGGAATCTCACTACGCTGCTGTAAAGCGGATTTTGAGATACCTTAAAGGTACACCGAATCTTGGCTTATGGTACCCAAGAAGTAATGACAGTGAGCTGATTGGTTTTTCAGATGCTGAATTTTCAGGTAGTAAAGATGACAGAAAAAGTACTTCCGGGACTTGTTAATTCCTTGGAAGGAGACTTATTTCATGGAGTAGCAAAAAGCAAAACTGTTTCGCAATCTCAACAGCCGAGTCAGAATATATTTCTACCGGCATTTGTTGTGCACAATTTCTTTGGCTAAAGAATCAGCTGGAAGACTACAACATGAAGGTCAAAGACATTCCATTATTTTGCGACTCCTCCAACGCGATAGCAATTGCCAACAACCTAGTCTCACACAGCCAGACAAAGCACATCGAGATACGATCACTTCATCCGGGAGCATGTGGAGCAAGGGAATGCAGATCTGCAGTATGTTCTTATAGATAGGCAAGTTACAGATATTTTCACGAAGCCGCTGGACGAGGCTAAGTTCAACTTCTTCAAAATTGAGTTGTGCATGCTCAACAAAGAAGGATAAATAAGGTGGAATCATTTCAAGGCTCAGAAATCGAGGACAAGTAAAAAAGGTTTGAAATTTCTCTAAGTGGACTTCATTTCTCGAGACATGGCATGACTTCTCGAGAAGTCTTATCTGACTACTCGAGTAATCCCCTTCTTCTCGAGAACCAAGAAATTTTACTCGAATACCATCACTCGAGCAATAACCTTCTTCTCGAGAAGTTAAAAATTCACTCGAGTACTAAGCTTTGATTTCTCGAGAACTAAAATTCCCTCTCTTTAGAACTAAGACTCCACTCGAGAAATGACCCGAAGCATTTCGAATTATTTCATTTTCTTCATTTTCGCAACCCGCTTAATTTCTGTCGTAATCTAAGGCATGCTATAGTATAATTAGACTCCTAATCATCAATTTTAGGTTTATATAAATAGAAAATCTTAGAGTTCATAAACCTACTCGAACTTCAAATCCTCTTTCTCTCGAAAACTTCTTCGCCTTCTGCCGCTGACACAGAGCAACCATCGTCGTCTTCATTCTTCCGTCCGTCGGTCATCATTTTCCGAAGATTCAATGGCGCCGTAGTCCAAGATTAGTGTTGGCAGTGAGTGTAGGAATCGCAGAGATATCGGACGATTTCAAGAACTTGCTGATCTTACTCGACAGTGCTGGGTTAACCTTTGTTCTACAAGAACCCTACAAAATCCTCTTTCCCGAGGTTGAAGAATTCTTCCAGAAATCAAGGTAAGGAGAAATAACACAGTTTTGAAGTCGAGGTTGAAGGGAATTAAGATCAAACTGAACAAGACCATTGTGTCTCAACTTCTGAAAATGCCAATTGTTGATGAAGAAGATGATCTCACCACAGAGGAAAATGACAGGGCTTGTGGATTCTATGGAATTTCTACTGAGATCACTTCTATCAGAAGGCCTGATCTGAATGTTGAAAGTAAGTTGTTAGTGGACATCATTGGAAAAGTTCTCTGGTGCAAGACCTCTTCTATAAGGTTCATCTCATATGACTTATTCAATATTATGACTGCAATAATCTGCCAGAAAAAATTCCAATTTGGCATGATGATTCTTGATAAGATCAGGGAGAGCATCAAGACTCCTAGTTTTGCAAGGATAATCTCTCTGATGCTTCATGAGATTAATACTCAAGTGTTTGACATTTCCAAAGGTACTCCTATACATCATATGAAGAAGGTCTCTATTTCTTCAATCCAAAGATGGGAATTGAAGCTGAAAAATCATACTCAAGCTGCTAAGGTTCATGAGGTTTTGGCCTCAGAGGACAAGAATCCATCTCCTTCTCCGCATTAGCTTGATGGCACTTTAGGCGCAGCATTTGAGTGGGAGCCTGCTCCTTCTTTCCAAGACAGAATTCCTTCTCCTCCTGCAGATTCAGAATAGAAAGAAAGGATTCCCTCTCCTCCTCCAGTCAGATCACCCCTTCCAGCTATCTCAACTGAGTTCCATACAGATGATCAAGTTCAGGAAACCATCATATATACAGCAGAAGATATTGACAAGATGATAGAAGAGCTTACTTCCAATGAGCCCATACCTCCACTCCATTCTGGAACTGCTAAAGAGCCACCAAAAGTACAAACTCCTGTACAATCTCCATCACCTGCACCATCTCCCAAATCAACCTCAACAGAGCAACCCAAGCAACCCACTCTTGTTCCTTCCCAATCTCCAGCACCTACTCCCTCACCTATGCAATCTCCCAAGTCACCTACTGCTCATTCTCCAGCTGCTGAGAAAGACAAACCAGATGTTGTTCTACTTTCAGATGAAGATACAAGTTATCCAGAGCTTGTTGATGCTCCCTTGAGGAACCTAGACTTCTCTATTCACACCTTCACTGGTGAGGATGAAGTAGTTTTTGTCCATACTACAAGAGCTCAAAGCTCAGTAGTAATTGAAAAACTAGTTCCATGGAAAGCTCCTCCTCCTCCAGCTTCTGTTCCTCCTGCTGCTACTGCTACTGTTTCTACTACATCCACTTCTTCCGATATTGTGAGTAAGATTGAACAGATGTTGACCGATCAAAGAAAGCATTTTGATGACTCTCTGAAACTTGTGCAAGATAAAGTAACTGCTCTTGAGAAAGAGATGAGCAGAGGATTTGCTGAGATACAGCATAACACAGATCAATTGAAGCACCTTTTTTAAGTATGTGGAAAAGCTCTGGACTACACTATTACAAGTGTTGGTGAAGTGATGAACCAATCTATAACTCTGGCCAACAATCAAATTCAACTTGAGAAGAAAGCTCAAGAACATGTTATGCAAGTTTGTGAAGAAGTTGGAACTTTCAAAGATGATACCATAGATACCCTCTGTGTAGAATTCAGAAAGGGGTAGACTCTAGTGAAATAACATATACAAAAGTTTGTAGATAAGTTTGCTATAACTGCTAACACTCTCTGGACTGAGAAGTTAAATGAAATCAACAAAAATGTGCTAGCTCAGATCCAGTCAGTAAAGTTTTATACCTATGACACTATAGTTTGGATGCATAACCAGATCTTTCCAGATTTTCAAGCTGATCCAAACATCATTCCTCATCATTTAAATCCTCTTGTTGAAGGTCAGCAAGCTGATCTTGCTCAGATGCCTTCTCAAATGTCAACATTCTCTCCTAGGCCTGATGATGCAACCCTTCCTCCAGAATCCTATTCTCAAGTTTGGGAATCTGACATCCCCAAAGTTGTAACTGAAATTTAGATCCCCAAGAGAAGGAAATATGGAGAAGGTACCTCTGCAAGCAGATCATTTCCAATTTCAGAATCAGAAAAGAGGAAAGCTCAAGAATTTGCTAAAGTTTGGAGCCCAACTTCAAAATCCTTGATTTTAGATACTCTGAAACTTGTGATGAACTATAATGAAAGAAGAGATCTCCATTACAGTATTTCTGAATGGGAAATGTATGAAAATTCTATCATGAAGAGAAGGATTTATGATTGAGAATATGTAAGGAACAACCCAAAGGCCTCCAAGTCCACCAAAGTACTATCCTAAGCCATTTAGCTATCAAAGGAGGCAATAGGAAAAGTTTGACAAGCAACATCATCAACAGCATCAAAGCTAGAACTGACTTTTTGATTTTTGAGATTGAGGATTGAATGCTTGTAGAAATGAAATCTAAAACACTTCTAATTATAGAATCTCTAATTTTGATTATTATGTGTTTTTTTCTTTATTTCTTGCATTTTATCTCACTCTTACCTTTTCATATCTAGTTCTTTCTCTTGTGGTATAATTCACCTTAGTGTAGAGGGTTCTGACTTCTACAAATAGGGGGAGATTGTTGGGTATTGCATCCACAATAACCCAGATTTGCATGAAGTCACCCTTGAACAAAGATGAATTAAGTTGTATTTGATCTTCTATTTTATTTATGTGTTTGCAGGCTCTATTGCTAAGTGTAGACCAATGTCAGTCTACAGTGGGTCATAAACACAGAACCATACAATGTAATCTCTTATTGTGTGATCCAAGGTGTTGACTCATGTGTAGTCTCTCTATTGGGATACACTTCATATTCAAGCACTTGGACCAATGGATGAAGTGTTGGTGATGATTAGATTCAAGAAGGAAAATTTTCTAAAAGTCAGAAATTTTCTAAGTCTTTTACTCGAGTAGACTGCTTGTACTCGAGTAGAAGGAGTAGAAGTTCTCGAGAAGTCAGTCTTATTACACAAGTACAAAAGTTGGTTCTCGAGTAATGCTATTCTAGTTCTCGAGTAACCAGGTTTAGTTCTCGAGTGGACTTTATCTCTACATCTCAAGTGTTCAGGATCTTAGCTCAGAAAGTTTCTAAGTATAGTTCTCGAGAAGTTATCTTGTACTCGAGTAGTTGATAGTATATCTCGAGTGACATCAATCTTTCTTTCCAAAAAATTTCTAAGTCTTTGTTCTCGAGAAGTTTTATTCTACTTCTCGAGAAGATTCCCAGTTCTCGAGTAATTATATTCTACTCAAGTAATGGTTCTTTCTGTCTCGAATTCTTCTGTTAAACTTCTTCTCGACTAATTCAATTTGATTTATCGAGAACCAATCTTGTACTCGAGTAATGCTTTCTTCTTCTCGATTAATTTCAGAAATTCCTCTTCTCGAGTAATCTTAATTTTCCACTCGAGTAATAGCTTCACTTCTCGAGTAATATTACTTCACTCGAAAAATGCAGTTAAGATTTGAAGAAATTTTGTTAAGTCAAGATTTGACGGGATTTTTTGTGCGAAAATTACTTTCAACTCGAAAAGGCAAGCGTACCTATCGAATTGTAGTACCAAGGTCGTATTTAAACATGGGGTTGTCAAGTATTGCTACTCACGCTTTAACTATTATCCTACCGGAAGATAGATGGTTTTTTAGAATTTTTAATATAAAACTAAAGATAATTTTTAGACGAAAAACTTATAATAAAAAGCTAGCACCCGATCAGTGAATCACCATGAAATAAGATAAGACGAAAAGAGCATAGTTTTATCTTTGCAAATCAAACTCGACCGTGACGGATCCGAAAATAAGACAAAATCTCGCTAGAGCATTAGGTCTCCTAACTTATAGATGCTTTGATCGAAATCTCTTTACAAATCAAAGAATTCTAAAGTTGCATTATCGAGGTGATCCGCACTATTGGATTTGATTCCAATCCGGAGGATTTATGTCATCCTATCTCTAGGGTTGCGTGCAACTCCTTCCTTCTTTGAGTGATCTTTCAAATCAACGAGTCTCTCGATTATTATGAAATGAGATCAAAGGCCTACTACTGTATATCGGAAATACGGAGTCGGCACAAAATAAATCAAAGAAGGATCGAGCATGAAATAACAAAAATAAAACTAAGAAATAAAATAAACCATTATCTCACTTCATGGATCCTCACGATCGAATGCTAAGTAAAATTAGTTACTCATAATTGGAAGAGAAAGCAAAATAAGATAAGAGAAAAACATTTTCATTGCTTAATAAAAAAAAAGAGTACACAATATATAAAAAAAACTATGCTTATATTAAAGAGAAAAAAGGTTTACAATGATTAGTACAACAACATTGAAAAGAAAACAACTCATAAAACAAGCACCTCACTTCTCTCCAACTCCAACTTTCTCTAAACTTCTTAACATAAAATTGCTTACAAAAAAGGTGGTCCCTTAACAAGGAGGGGAGGGATTCCTTTTATAGGAGAGGGAGAAGGTTCTAGATGAGATGGAAATGAAGGGTCATGGGGTGGTGGCCGGCCAATGCAAAGGGAGGTGAATGCATGTGTTTTAATGAGGGGACAGAGAATGGGAGGATTCATTTCATTTTCATTTAAGGTAATAAAAGAGGGAATGAATGAGGAATAAAAGTAGAGAGGGGGAGTGAATATTAAATAAAGAGGGGAAAAGAAGGGGGTCGGCCAATGCAAAGGTGAGTGGGTCGCATGGTAGTGGGCTGCTTGGGCTTGAAGAGGGCTCGGGTGGGGCTGTAAGGGTTGGGCCATGTAGAGGAGGGCTCGGGTAGAGCTGTAAGGGCTGCTCCATGTAGAGGAGGGCTCGGGTAGAGGCTTGTAGGTGGGCTGCTCATGTAGAGGGGCTGCTCCAAGGGCTCTTGAACCTACAAAATAATACACAACATTAATTAGGTTATTAGATATATAAAAGCAAAAGAAAACATAAATAACATAGCATATTATTATAACAAAACACAAACCTTTAAACATAAAACTAAACATACAAACATCACAAAACAACATAACATAAACAAAATACATAAAACATAAAATTGAGATAGAAATTTAATACATCATAACAAAAGACATCAAATAAGAAATAAAACAAAATAAGCATAAATATACTTAAAACATATAATTTAAACAAGGAATTTTGCATACTAGACTACCCAAAAAACGATGACTAAAACAAGTCATCAATTTTAAAATGACATGACGTGATTGGTCCACATGTACGTCATTAAGGATAATTATGACCGTTAGGGAGATCTTATATAAGGTCTTGTAAACCGACTAACCCTAAGAAGGGTTTTTACAAGCTGTCATAATAGTCTAAGTTCTCTAAATCTTATTTTCTCTCTCCAAAATGAAAGTCGCCGCCGTCGATCTTCTTCATTCAAGGGCTAGGGTTTTCGATTCAAGGATTCAGATCAAGATTGATTTCCAGATCGGGATTATTATTCGTTCTTCATCATCTCTCCGATCGGGTGAAGTCAAAAGAAGTTTTCAGATCTCATTCTTGTCGAGTTATCTTCAACAATTCTGATAGAGCCGCAAGTTATAAGAAGAAGATCCAGGCAGATCGATTCAAGATTTGAAGATTATTGTTTGTATTTTCAAATTTCTCTCTATTCAATTCTTGTAGGAGATTTCTCTCCGAGTTGTAGGAAGTTTTATCTTCCGAGTGTAGATCTGTTTGGATCGAGTTTGTAGGAACTTTGTTCCGAGGTGAAGGATTGGTTTTCAATCTGAGATAGTGGAGTAGCCGAGTCTAGTGGTTTGCTAGATCGGTAAGGGAAAGTGGATGTAACCAAGGTTGGGGAACCACAATAAATCTTTTGTTGTCTGTGATTGTTTGGTTGATTTGTGTGCATAGTCGCTAAATTTTTATTCCGCAAAAATACGCACAACACACCTATTCACCCCCCTCTAGGTGATATAGGTAGACAACTGAACTCATTCACCATTTCCTCATCAATAAAATTATATCAGAGTAGGGGAAAATATGTGTCGTGATGCCACGCCGTGCAGGGGATAACTGCAGATGCTCAGGCAAAACTCCAGACTCTATGGTTTAACAGAAAATCATAATTTATTATGAAAGTAATCCAATTAAGTTGGATGGCCGTATCCCTCGGCATAGTGGATCAACTAGTCCACAAGTAAAATATATTTATACGCTGCGTAAAATACCTTGGTTAAGGTGATTTGAAATCCTACATGAGCGTAAACATCCCCAAAGGACAACTCATTAAATACAGGACTCTAAATTTTGTATAATATGAAAATAGTCTTTACGTTACTTTGGAAAGTAGTACGTTAGGTTTAGAAATATGGCATGTATGAAGTACATATAGTAATGCTTTTATGAGTTAAAATACCTAACATGCATCCTAGCATAAAGCATTCTCAGAAAGCAAGTAAACAACCTTCATAAAGGCAAAAACAGCAGCTTAAATCACATACTTAGCATCACCAAAGAAAACCACCAGTGGGCGTCAACAACCTGACACAAACCCACTGGTGAGTATGCATGTCTATACAGAAAGAAACAAGAAAAGATCTACCTCACAAAGATTAGGAAGAGGAATCTAAACAACCAAGGATATCACAAGCAAGCCTCAAAAGAAAACTAGTCGCTCAACCGGCTACTGATCTGAACCTGGGGCATTCAAAGAAAGAACCCCTCAGCAAGAATATAATCAAATAGAAATGGAGCATTAGATCATAAGAAATAAAAAGGAAGGGGTTTACCAAACCCTACAATAGAATGCTATCAAACTCAACAAAAGGAAATAAATGAGACAGCAAAAGTAAGACACTGTGCAAGGAATAATCAAAGCGCACCAAGTGCGAGAAATTAGTAACATGCCCTGCTAAAAACCTACAGCAGCAACAAGCCAAACATATGCGAAAATAGTAAGTTTAAAAGGGAAAGGAACTAACAGTCCTAGTGAATTATTAGCAGTGGTAAAACAATGGATCTGGGTTGGTGACCAAAAACAGCACTCATCTAAACTACCAGATCCAAAAAACTCAGGGGCCACCGGTGTAGCCTTGGGGTCCAACACACCGGCCCAAACCGGGGATAAATCAGTGGTGGCCATGGCTCTATACCCAAACATCCCTGTCAAGAAAACCAGAGTAACCACCTGCCATGATTCACGATTCAACCTTCAAAAATAGCTGAAAACATCACCAAACCGAAATAAAACCCATACAAACAAACTCGGGAGGAAAACACTAGCTTAAGGAAAAAACATCGAGTCCACTCAACGCCGCGTTGAGTGAGTACCACTCACTCAACACTAAACACTAAGCAGAGAAGGGGTCGAGTTTACACGACGCCGCGTTGAGTGAGTACCACTCACTCAATTCCAAAAACTAAGCAGGGAAGGCGTCGAGTTTACTCGACGCCACGTGGAGTGAGTACAACTCACTCAACGCTAAATACTAATCAGGGAAGGCGTCGAGTTTACTCGATGCTGCATTGAGTGAGTACTACTCACTCAATGCAAAAATGCTTAGCCGCAAAATCTCTTACTGGACGACGGCATTGAGTGAGTTCAGCTCACTCAATGCTATCAATGCTAAACAGCCAACGATGTTGAGTGAGTTCACCACACTCAACGCTTTTGACTTTGAACTAAACAAGGCCGACGACGTTGAGTGAGTTCAGCTCACTCAATGCTGTCATCGCTTTGTATTTAGTCTCCAGACCGAAAAGCTAGGGGTTGAGTGTGCACAACACACTCAATGCTTTTACACTTAGACCTAAAACTAAACTTCGGATCTAAGCTAACACTCAATGCCTGCTTACAGAGAGTTAGCAACTATAATTTTCCACCCAAATTTACCCTAATAAGCTACAACTTCCCAAAAACCAACCAATTTCCTCATATTTCATGGACTAGCGGGACCTATTCTACCTTAATAGCAGGTTAACCAAAGCCAAAATCTACAACCGACTTAAACTAAGCCTGGACGAGCTATATAGCAGACTAACTCTTGACAAGATTTACAGCAGCCCTAAGTTCTAAGAAGAGAACAAAAAAATAGCTACCAAAAAGAATAAGATGAATAAAATCAACTTGGCAAGGGCAAAGAGAACCACTTGCCTCTACTTTCTAAGAATAGGAAGCTACACTCCTCACTCGGCATCGACAACATGATCAGCCACCCTAGGGAGGTAGATCCGGGCGAGAGCAGTCTAGATCTGCCTTTACACAAGAAATCCGGGCTATAACTAGCAAGAAATCGGTGGCCGGAGCCCCATCTACTCCCGTCGCCCTAGTTCCTTCCGTTGGAAGCTAGCTGGATGAATGCTTGGGGAAGAGGAAATGAGGGGAAGACTAAATAATAGCCATTTATACTCACACTCCACTCAGGTAGCTAAACTAATTCAATAATATATAAGCTATAGCCACTTCAAGTTAAAAGAAAACACAATCAGACACTAGCACAAACTACCAGCCATAGCAGCCACCACTGCCTCCATCCTATCAAAACCACTGGTATTATACATCTATCTTAATTTAGATTATGATACAAAGCCACTAAGCCACTAAACAAAGCAAAAAAAATCTACTAACTGCTTTATCACCTAGCTAATACAACCACTGTATATATACATATATACATATATAAAATAAAGCTAACAACACTTAGCCACAAACAAGCCAAACAAAATCGGCCACTTATAGAACCAGCAAAAAAATAAAATAGGCTATTCATATAGCATAACAGCCACATACAGCCAAAATAATTGCCCTGATATAACATTATATCAGCCATTTAAATAAAACGCCAAAACGACGCGAAAAACAATCTATTTCAGAATTCGACGAAATTCGCACCGTAGCTAAATTCTCATGCTACGAAAATAACGACGAAGTAGAAATCAACATTCGATGAACAAAACTCGGGCTAACACCTCCCGAAGACAAAACACAAGCATTTTCGGAGGGGCTCCACCGAGTCACCAAAATAGACTCCAACTCGCTAGGGAATCTTGTAAACAGGCTACAAAAAAGACAGTCAGAGAACCTAAAGAGATAAGACCACGCTCTAACAACAGCAAAAGCCCAAAACTCGTCAACGTAATGCCAAACAAAGATTAAACAATCACAAAAAACTAGGGGCGTTACAGTCACACCCACTAAAAGAAAGTTTCGCCCCGAAACTTTACGCACAACACTTCTACTATAGAAGGGAAATAACAAACCAAGAGTTATATAGAAGAATAAATACCAAGCAAAATCAGGGAAACAGATGAGGGTGAGCCACCCTCATAGCCGACTCCAATTCCCAAGTTGCGCTTTCCACGCCCCGATTTCTCCACAAAACTTTAACCATCGGGAATGACTTCCTCCGCAACACCCGATCTTGGGCATCCAGAATGCGGACAGGCATCTCAACATAAGAAAGTTTTGTCTATAACTGAGGCACAGAATTCAAAACTTGCCCATCGCTTAGCACATACTTCCTCAGTTGGCTTACGTGAAAAACATCGTGCACGCTAGGAAAGTTTGCGGGCAAATCCAACCTGTAAGCTGACACACCAATCCGCTCAACAATCTTAAACGGTCCCACATACCTTGGGTCCAACTTTCGGTTCTTACCAAACCTCTTGACTCCAACCATCGGGGAAACTTTAAGAAATACCAGGTCCCCTACAACAAACTCGAAATCAGATCTACGCCGGTTGGCGTTCTTCTCATATCATTCTTGGGCTACTTGAAGCTTCTCTCGAATAAGCTTCACAGTAACTTCCCTTTCTTCAAGTGCATCCAGACCCAACAAAGATCTCTCGCCAACCTCCATCTAAAAATATGGGAGTTTTGCAGCGTTTCCCATACAGAGCTTCGAAAGGAGCCATTTGCAAGCTTTCTTGATAACTATTATTATAAGCAAACTCCATAAGCCTCAAACGCTCATCTCACGCTCCTCCGTGGTCTAAAATATTGCATCTGATCATGTCCTCCACTGTCTGATTAACTCGCTCTGTCTTACCATTGATCTGCGGGTGGTATGCGGTAGAATACCTCAAATTCATACCCAAGCCTTCTTGCAAACTCTTTCAAAAGCGAGATGTAAACCGGGAGTCTCGGTCAGATATAATACTGACTGGAACTCCATGCAACCAGATGACTTCATTCAGATACATCTCAGCTATTTTCTTCATAGGGTAGTCAATCTTATAAGGTACGAAGTGAGCATACTTCGTCAATCTGTCCATAATAACCCAGACTGAATCATACCCCCTAGGAGATCTCGGTAAACCTGTGATGAAATCCATCGAAATGCCCTCCCACTTTAAGTTGGAATTTCCAAGGGAGTCAACTTGCTACCCAACCTTCCATGATCGGCCTTAACACGCTTGCAGGTATAGCATTCAGAAACAAACCTGGCTATATCACCCTTCATACCATACCACCAGGGAATTTGCTATAAGTCTTAATATATCTTGGTAGAGCCTTGATTGTAGGCAACACTAGAACCATGCGCTTCTCTGCATAACTTAACTCGGATATACTTAACGGCGGGGATACAAAATCTTCCGCGGTACCTCAAAGTACCCGCATCATCAATAGAAAAATCTGGTAACTCCCCTTTCTCCGTTCTAAGGTACAAGTTCAGTAGATCCGGATCATCCTTCTGATTTAGCCTTGTAAGTACAATCCAAGAAGGCTCTGCTACTACCAAACTACTCTGCAAGTCACAGCTCCCCACAGAAATATTCATCAAGAGGAATTCTTCTACTAACAGCTCGACGGAGAGATTAAAAATCTTCCCCGTCTTCCGACTTAGGGTGTCGGATACCACATTAGCCTTGCCCGGATGGTATTGGATCTCAACCTCAAAATTGGGAACATATTCCAACCATTACTGCTGGTGCAAATTCAATTCTTTCTATGTGAAGACATACTTTAAGCTCTTATGATCGGTAAAAATCTTGCACTGTGCGCCATAAAGCAGATGTCTCTACAGCTTCAGGGCATAATTCACGGCTGCGAACTCTAAATTATGCTTTGGGTAGTTCCTCTCATTGGTCTTCAGTTGCCTTGACCCGTACGCAATCACTTTCCCTTCTTGCATCAGCACGCATCC
Source organism: Platanthera zijinensis (assembly GCA_039513925.1). Taxonomy (NCBI): domain Eukaryota; kingdom Viridiplantae; phylum Streptophyta; class Magnoliopsida; order Asparagales; family Orchidaceae; genus Platanthera; species Platanthera zijinensis. The sequence goes on along the minus strand of CM077083.1, from coordinate 164,440,821 downwards.
AAGCCCAACATGCGATCTATCCACATAAATATCATAATCCATGCCCTCTGTTGGCAATGTCAAAACGGTAGCAGTGCACAATCTATTCTTGAGCTCTAGAAAGGCTTCCTCGTACTTCTCGCTCCAAACAAAGGTTGTATTACTCTGTGTCAATTTAGTCAATGGCGCAGCCAGGGTAGAGAAACCCTCCACAAATCTCCTGTAATAGCCGTCCAACCCTAAGAAGCTCCTAATCTCTTTGGGTGTGCCAGGCCTACTCCATTCCATCACAGCAGCTATTTTCTCTGGGTCGACTGAAATCCCATTCTTATTAACCACATGGCCCAAAAATGAAATCTGAGGAAACCAAAACTCGCACTTGCTCAACTTGGCGAACAACTTCTGGTCCCTCAAAGCAGATAAAACTAATCGCAGATGCTAGTTATGCTCCTCACCATTGCGGGAATATACAAAAATGTCGTCTATAAACACAACTACGAACTTGTCCAGGAAGTCCCTGAACACAAGGTTCATCATATCCATAAAGGCTGAGGGCGCATTGGTCAAACCAAATGACATTACCAGAAATTCAAAATGCCCATTCTCAGATCGAAAAGCAGTTCATGGGATATCTGACTCACAGATCCTGAGCTGATGGTAGCCAGAACGAAGATCAATCTTAGAAAACACCACGCTACCGCGCAACTGATCGAAAAAATCGTCAATCCTCAGTAAGGGATACCTGTTCTTAACAATGACCTTATTTAGCTCTATATAATCGATGCAAAGTCTCATCGATCCATATTTCTTCTTAATAAAGAGAAGAGGAGCACCCCCAAGGCGTCGAACTCGGCCTTATTAAACCCTTCTCTAACAACTCATCCAGCTGGATACGCAACTCCTCCAACTCTCGCGGGGCCATCCGGTACGACGCCTTCGCAATAGGATGTGTGACCGACTCCAAATCTATCACAAACTCAACATCTCTATCAGGTGGAAGACCAGGAAGATAATCAGGAAACACATCTGAAAACTCACGCACAATAAGAATCTCTTCTAAACGCGACAAACTACCAACGGTCCCCAAAACTGAGACCAAACAAGCAAATTAGCCGGAATCTAGCAGCTTCCGAGCACATACCGCAAAAATAACTGGAGAATCCTACCGTGGATCACCATAAACACTCTCAGGCTTACCGTTGTCCTTTTTGAAGTCCAAGCGCTTACCCTTGCACTTGATAATAGCATCATACCTGGACAACCTGTCCATGCCTAAGATAACATCAAAGTCTTCCAAGTCGATCACCTTCAGATCTGCCTTTGCTAGAAAATCCCCTAAAAAAATTGGGCAACTCTGAATGCCCTGGTCCGAAACCACAGAATTGCCGGAAGTAAATTTGACACAAAGTACGCCTCTAACTCAATCTAGATCCAAACAATACCGCTCCACAAAGGCTCTAGCCACAAATGAGTGGGTAGCGCAGAGTCGAAGAGAAAACGCGCTCAGCGGTTCTTTACCTTAAATCTTCCTATAAAATTGCGCACGCATCTAAGGAAACAATTGCTAAAACTATAACTACGAACTAAAACATTAAAACTAGGGAGAAAGTCTAACCTGAAATAACCTAAGTAGAAGTCTGAGCTTCCTCTGAGGAAATCACATTCAACTTTACTTTTCCTTTATCAAATCGCTAAGACAGTGGCAATGCTTGAAGTAGGACTGGTTATAGCACAGGCTGGAGCTGCGGGCACTGAGCCTTCATATTCCCTTCTTGACCACATAGAAAACATCCTCTTGTCTTATTCTTTCCCCAGTAATGAGCAACATCATGCCCTATCCGTTTACATGCAGAATAGACTAAATCTTTCCTGGAAACACCTTGTATCACATGAACCTGCTCTTTCTTCTGAGCTCCCACCCTTTTGTAACATCTCTTAAAGGGGTGGCCCGGCTAGCCACAAAAGCTACAAACTTCCTTGCCCTTCTTTCTTGAAGTAGCACTTGATACCTGGGGGCTCTTTCCTCCAATGGATTTCCTTTTGTCTCTTCTAATTTGATGGCCTCTATTCTTAGCATTTTCGATTTCCTCGACCTTCAAGGCAGCTTCTACCACACCGGTATAACTCACTGCTCCATAAGCACCAGCTAGCTGCTAGATGTCACTTCTTAGACCAACCAGAAATCATTTAACTCGATCCGCTTCAATACTCACCAAACCAGGAGAAACTGACTTAATTTGTTAAATTCAATCTCATACTCACTGACCTTGAGTTGCCTCTACTTTAAGTATAAGAATTCATTCATCAGACAGTACCGCTCGACCGAGGGTAGAAACTTTACCAGTAGCATCTCCTTAAAAGATTCCCAAAAGAATCCTTCTTTCATGCTCTCCTTCTCCCTTAACCACCAGCTTTTTGCTAACCCTTTGAGCTGGTAGGCGGCGATCATCACTCTCTGATCGTCAGTAACTCCGGAGTAGTAAAACATCTCCTCGATCGATATAAGCCAATCATCCAAGATCATGAAATCTGCCTTTCTGTCATAAGTAGGAGGCCTGAGTCGCTGAAACTGCGAGATAAACATAATCTCTGGTGGAACCACTACCGGAGGCACCAAAGGATTAGGAGGGGCAGGAACAGCTAGACCCATAGCAGGGTCATGTACTCTCAGAGCTAGCCCGAACACAACTGATAATAGCGACTAAATCTGGGACTGCACATCCACCATCTGTCTTGACAAGGCCTCATTGCTCTATCGCAGACTCTCTATCATCGCATTGCTTTGCGCACCCGAAGACTCGCCCTCAGATTGGGGAGTCAACCTCATCGAAGGATGCCTTGACATTCTATTAATATACAAACAACTAGTTAAAACCTAGCCCAGCCGCTAGAACTAGACAATCTAATACGGACAAAATATACTTAAGTATGAGCTTCAACTGCTAACTTGCTCTTGGATTTTTCAATAATGATGTTATGCTTAACCTAGGGTGATTCACCATCATCACACTAACTCATGTACTTAGACCATGAATGCATGAATTTATATTCCTTTTGACTCAAAATCATGTATGTACATATGTCATCATGTAAATCTTTAGCTTTGTATGTTGTGCTTATGCTATGTTATGCTATGCATGTTGTGCTATGCATTCTAAAATAGCCTTAATGCATGTTATGATCGGCATACACATGGAAATTTTATGCATCCCATACTACATAACATTGCATGCAACGAAAAGAGAAAATGTGCTAATGGGCATTTATGTGGTGAGGTTATGCATCCCATACTACATAAACCTTACATGTTGCCACCTATGGTAGATCCATGTACAAACACATATTATGCATCCCATACTAAATAATATGCCCCGTATACTTCTAATCATGCTTATGAGTGTGGTGTTCATGCTTCCGCCAAGACATACTGATGACACATCGGTGTGTGTATGATATGAAACTAAACTACTAGCAATAACAAGGGAAGGTTGCCTGACCAATTGTCAAGAAACCTCCCTCTGATACCAACTGTTACGACCCGCATTTCCTCATCAATAAAATTATATCAGAGTAGGGGAAAATATGCGTCGTGATGCCACGCCGTGCATGGGATAACTGCAGATGCTCAGGCAAAACTCCAGACTCTATGGTTTAACAGAAAATCATAATTTATTATGAAAGAAATCCAATTAAGTTGGATGGTCGTATCCCTCAGCACAGTGGATCAACTAGTCCACAAGTAAAATATATTTATACGCTGTAGAAAATTCCTTGGTTAAGGTGAATTGACATCCTATATGTGCGTAAACGTCTCCGAAGGACAACTCATGAAATACAGGACACTAAATTTAGTATAATATGAAAATAGTCTTTATGTTACTTTGGAAAGTAGTACTTTAGATTTTGAAATGTGGCATGTATGAAGTACATATAGTAATGCTTTTATGAGTTAAAATACCTAACATGCATCCTAGCATAAAGCATTCCCAGAGAGCAAGTAAACAACCTTCATAAAAGAAAAAACTGCAGTTTAAGTCACATACTTAGCATCACCAAAGAAAACCACCAGTCGGCGTCAACAACCTGACATGAACCCACTGGTGAGTATGCATGTCTATACAGAAGGAAACAAGAAAAGATCTACCACACAAAGATGAGGAAGAGGAATCAGAACAACCCAGGAGATCACTAGCAAGCCTCAAAAAAAACTAGCTGCTCAACCGACTACTGATCTGAACTTGGGGCATTCAAAGAAAGAACACCTCATCAAGAATATAATCAAATAGAAATGGAGCATTAGATCATAAGAAATAAAATGGAAGGGGTTTACCAAACCCTATAATAGAATGCTATCAAACTCAGTAAAAGGAAATAAACGAGACAGCAAAAGTAAGACACTGTCCAAGGAATAATCAAAGCGCACCAAGTGCGAGAAATTAGCAACATGCCCTGCTAAAAACCTGCAACAGCAATAAGGCAAACATTTGCCAAAATAGTAATTTTAAAAGGGAAAGGAACTAACATTCCTAACTTGTGAATTATTAGCAGTGGTAAGACAATGGATCTGGGTTGGTGACCAAAAATAGCCCTCATCCAAACAACCAGATCCAAATAACTCAGGGGCCACCGGTGCAGCCTTTGGGTCCAACACAAGGGCCCAAACTGGGGCTAAATCAGTGGTGGCCACAGCTCTACACCCAAACATCCCTGTCAAGAAAACTAGAGTAACCACCTGCCATGATTAACGATTCGGCCTTCAAAACTAGCCGAAAACATCATCAAACCAAAATAAAACCCACACTAACAAACTTGGGAGAAAACACCAACCTAAGGAAAAAAAATGTCGAGTCCACCCGACGCCGCATTTTGTGAGTACCACTCACTCAACGCCAAACACTAAGTAGGGAAGGTTTCAAGTTTACTCGATGCCGCGTTGAGTGAGTACTACTCACTCAACGCCAAACACTAAGCAGGGAGGGCGTCGAGTATACTCGATGCCACATGGATTGAGTATTACTCACTCAACGCCAAACACTAAGTAGGGAAGGCATCAAATTACTCGAGGCCGTGTTGAGTGAGTACTACTCACTCAATGCCAAAAGGCTTAGCCGCAAAATCTCTCACTGGACGACGGCATTGAGTGAGTTCAGCTCACTCAACGCTGTCAACACTAAACAGCCAACACTAAAACTAAGCCTGGACATCATATAGTCTTCTGGATTGAAAAATTTCCTTGATGCATATCTTTCCAGTTCTTTCTTTCTCTGCTCTGATAAGGTAGTTATGTTTGAAGTATCCTTGCCTTGTTCTCTGGCCTTTTTTATTTGATCAAGGGCAGCCAATTCTTTCATTCTGGCTGTCCAGGATACAGGGTTGTTCTCAGGATCTTCAAAAGGAATAGGAGATTCATATCTGTTGATGATTTCAGAAACAGTAGAAGGAGTCCTGGAAACAATTGTGTCTTTCAGCTTGTAAGGAAAAGGACCTAAAGAAGGGTCAGGGTGACCTTGTCCTTCCCTTTGATAGGATCTTTGTTCTCTTTGATTTCCTCTGTAATTACCCCTTCTGGGTTGATATCCTCTTTGATGCTGTCCCCTTTGATATGATCTTTGATAATACTGGGAAGAACTGTGTCTGGAGACTGGAGCTTGAGGGGCTGAACCTGAGCCAGAATCTGGAGGAGGAGGAGGAGGAGGCTGATATTGAGAAGATCCTTTTTCATATTTGTCAAGCTTCCTCTTCTTCTTCATAGCTTTCAGTTGATTTTTGGAATATTGCATCCAAGGCTCAGAGATGGGGCAGTCATGTAGGATGTAGTATGGAATATCATTAGAGTCTTTAGCTTTGGCAGGAGGGACTGACATCATTGCTTTACTTCTGGCTTTTCTCTTCTTGGCAATAGTTCTAGCAGAATCATCAGAATCAGTCCTGTATTGGTCACTCTCAGAACTTTGATGTTGATCATACAGATCATCAATTCTTCTGATAAGCTCTTCTTGAGCTTTAAGTTTTGTAGAGACAGCAGGAGCAGGAGGAGAGAGAGCAACAGCAGAGCAGGCAGAAACAGGAGCAGACACTGGAGCAGGAGCAGCAATTTCATCAGCATCAGTTGCTGGAATAATTTCTATGTCAGCAGTAGCAGCAGTTTCAACAGAAGGAGGCACAGTGGCCATTTCTATGTCAGCAGTAGCAGCAGTTTCAACAGAAGGAGGCACAGTGGCCTTAGTAGCAGCATCAGAGATATCCACAGCCTTCCAGGACTTGATGTAGGAATCAATATGGCTGGGATCACAGGTAGATACAGGCACAATGGCCTTAGACAGATCTTCAGCAGGAGTTGCAGGCAGATAGCTGAAATGGACTGTATCAAATATAGATAGCAGCCTCTGCAGATTCAGTGCAAAAGCACATCCAAGAGCTGGAGCTAGAGCAGACATAACATCAGCAGCTGGCACATCCACTTCTTCATAAGGCATCTCCCCCTGCCTTGGTTCAGAGAGAGGTGAATCAAGGCACACAGAAGATGTGATAGCCAGGGAGGAGGAAAGGGAGGCAAGCTTGGTAGACAGCTCCTGTACTTGCTTCAGGAGTGGAGCCAGGGAAGACTCCAGTAGAGATGTCAGCTTGGGAGCTAGCAACTCATACAGCCTATCTGCCAAGCTAGGAAGATCCACATGCTCAAGTGGGGCTTGAGCAGAGGTAGAGGCAAAGGTGGATGGAGGGATGGTGGCTGAAACTGAAAATATGGAGAAAGGTGGAGAGGGAATGGTTGGTTCAGAAGATGGAATAATGGAGATAGAGGAGGTTGAGGTGGAGATAGGGGAAGTAAGAGATGGTGTGAAGGAGGGTTGAGAGAGAATGTCATGGAGCAGTTGTTGAAAGGAGGAAGTTGAGGGTGGCTCAGGAGGAGTAGAGGGTGAATCATCCATGAAGGAATCATCTGTAAGTGAGAAGGATGGTAGGGTGAAGGTTGAATAGGAGAAGAGAGGATGGAATTCCTCTGAGGTGGATAGAGGAGGGGATGGCATGGGTGAGGAAATGGTAATTGGGGATGAGATGATTATGGTGGTGACTGGTGGTGAGGAGGTGATGACTTGGGTGGATATGGCTGGAGGAGGGGAGGAAGCAGGCAGCTCTTCTGCTGAAGGAGTGACTGAAATAGTCCTTGTGCCTGAATGAAGTGTTGCAGCAGCCCTGGAGGGGTTTATGATCTGCCTGTCCCATTTACTGAAGAGGGCACAGGAAAGCCTCTTGGATGCATTGATAAACATGCCAGAGGAGGTTAATAGGTCAGGGCACCTGTTGTGCAGAAAGACCCCTAAGATTCTCCCATAACTAACTGCATTCTTGTTGATCTTCTTCTTAATCAGAGTGAAGAAGATGGAGCCCCAGTCCAGGTGTTTCTTATCCAATAAAGCTCCCATCAGGCAGAACTGATATCTGGAAATGGTGTCATGGGCTGAATGCTTGGCCAACAGCACCTTCCCAACTACATCAGCCAGGAATTGAAATTCGATAGCCAGATTTTTCTTCAGTAGCTTATTAGGGTTTACTGCATTGTGACCCATCCTATCCAGCATGGAGTCAAACTCCTCTCCAGACAGTTCAATGGAGTCTTCTCCAGTACTGAGTTGAAAGACTTCTGTTAAAAGAGCCGGGGATAGAAATACCCGAGTCCCCTTAATGGTGCCGACAACAGAATTCTCAGTCTCGTCTGTTGCGGTAAAACACCACTCTTTAATTTCTTCTGAGGCGATCTTCATCCTTGTAGTCATTATTGGAGTCAGCTGTTGTTCTCGGAATAAGTTTAGGATGTCCTTGAAGCGCTGGTCGCTTCCGTCGAAGGAGTTTATGTCGATGTCAAAGCCTGTGTCGAACTTCATCTTAGCAATAGCAGCACTTGATTCAGCCATATTCACCTGCAACAGAAAACCAAAAACGACCAAGCGTAGAGAATTTGGAGGGAAAAGAAAGAGAGTTGTAGAGTATGAAAGCGCAAAGGGAGAACGACGGCTGAAAGAAAGATTTTATATTAGGGTTCGACGCAAAAAAAGAAAATCGTGGAGCTCAGTTCGAAGAAGCGTCGAAGTCAGCTCGACGATTTGGGCAACAGAGGGAAATGAAAAGACGCCAACAGCGTCGAACTCCGTTCGACGTTATTGAGAGCGTCGAGCTCCGCTCGACGACCAAGGATCAGACAGAAGGAAAGCCTAGATACAACGGCGGCGCTGAACTCAGATCGACGCCTCAAGAACCGTCGATCTCCGTTCGACGTTTTCTGGGAAAACGTCGAGCTCAGTTCAGAGCCAGAACTTATTCTACAGACACAAAAAGAGAGGAAATTTTTGACCTAGTCTTGGTCTGTTTTAGCTTTTCAAAATCTTGTAATTTAATTAAGGCTTCCTCCATCTAACATGCCTAACTGATTTAGGAAGAAACTGTGTTTCTTTTCATCCAAAGGTTTGGTGAAAATATCTCCCCTTTGCAAATCAGTAGGAATATATTGAAGTTCAATTTTATTTTTCTCTACATTGTCTCTTAGAAAATGATGCCTAATTTCTATGTGTTTTGTCCTACTATGGAGGACTGGATTTTGTGCTATAGAGATAGCACTAGTATTGTCACAGAAAATTTTAGACTTCTCTAAGTTGTAGCCATAGTCTAAGAGCTGATTCTGTATCCACAATATTTGTGAACAGCAACTGCCTGCAGCCATATACTCAGCTTCAGCAGTTGAAGTTGACACAGATGTTTGTTTCTTACAGAACCAAGAGACAAGTCTATCACCAAGGAACTGACAAGTTCCACTGGTGCTTTTCCTGTCTATTCTGCATCCAGCATAATCAGCATCTGAGAATCCAGTTAAATCAAATGCTGAATCTTTTGGATACCAGAGACCTAGATTTGGACAACTTTTTACATACCTAAGAATTCTCTTAACTAAGATTAAATGTGACTCTCTAGGGCTAACTTGGAATCTAGCACAAATACATGTGGCAAACATTATATCAGGCCTACTAGCTGTAAGGTACAATAAAGAGCCAATTATTGCTCTATATGTTGTCTGATCAACAGGTTTCCCATGTTCATCAGCATCTATTACAGCATTTGAGGGCATGGGTGTTTTCATACATGATGCATCAGACATACCAAATTTCTTAACTAATTCTTTTGCATACTTGGTTTGAGAAATAAATATGCCTTCAGCATGTTGCTTGACTTGCAGTCCTAAGAAGAAGGACAGCTCACCCATGCTACTCATTTCAAATTTAGAGTGCATAAGCTTGGAAAACTTTTTGCACAATTTTGAATCAGTAGAACCAAAAATAATGTCATCTACATAAATTTGCACTAGTAGGGTATGGGACTTATGGGTTCTAATAAAAAGAGTTTGGTCTACTCTCCCCCTAACAAAATCATTTTCCAGAAGAAAGCATGCTAGGGTCTCATACCATGCTCTAGGAGCTTGCTTGAGTCGATATAATGCTTTATGCAATTTGAAAACATAATCAGGGTGAGTTAGAGAGATAAAACCTGGAGGTTGTCTAACATAGACTTCCTCTTTGATGTCCCCATTGAGAAATGCACTCTTTACATCCATTTGATACACTTTGAAACCTTTGTGAGCAGCATAGGCTAGGAATATCCTGATGGCTTCCAGCCTTGCAACTGGTGCAAATGTCTGATCATAGTCTATTCCTTCTTGTTGAGAGTACCCTTGAGCAACTAGCCTTGCCTTGTTTCTGACTATAACTCCTTGATCATCCAGCTTGTTCCTGAATACCCACTTTGTTCCAACAATGGGATGATCCTTTGGCTTAGGCACTAGTTCCCAAACCTTGTTCCTTTCAAATTGATGCAACTCCTCTTGCATTGCAATGATCCAGTGTGGATCTTGCTCTGCATCTTGAATGGATCGAGGCTCAATTTGAGATAGGAAGCAAGTGTGCATCAGGTTTTGGTTGACCTGACTTCTAGTTTGCACACCAGCTGAGATCTCTCCAATTACTTGGGTGATTGGTTGATCTCTTGTTGTTACTAAGTCAACAGGGAGTGTTGATTGTTCACCAGCCTGTGTTGTTGTCTCCTCTAGTGGAGCAGCAACTGGCTCTTCAGGATGATTTTCTTCAAGATGTTGAACTTCTTCTTCATCATCACTGCTCTCATTCTTTTCAGCAACTTGCAGTTTGTTCAAGTCTTCAGCTAGAGAATGTACCTGCAGAGGTTCTATGGTAGAAGCATTCTTCTCCTTGAAAGACATGTTAGCTTCATCAAAAATAATATGAACAGATTCTTCAATTTTACAGGAAGATTTATTATAAACCCTATAGGCCTTGCTGATCATGGAGTATCCCAGAAACACTCCTTCATCAGCTTTAGCTTGGAATTTTGCTAGATATTTCTTGTCATTATTATGAATAAAACAAGTGCAACCAAAAACTTTGAAATAACCTATTTTAGGTTTCTTCCCTTTGAGCAATTCATAAGGAGTCTTGCCCTTCAGCTTGTGTATCATGCTTCTGTTCAACACATAGTTGGAGGTGTTCACTGCCTCAGCCCAAAAGGACAGAGGTAAGTGAGCATTTGCCAATAATGTAGTTGCAGATTCAATGAGTGTTCTATTTTTCCTTTCAGCTACCCCATTTTGTTGAGGAGTTCTAGGAGCTGAGAAGGTGTGCCTGATCCCTTCACTCTGACAGAACTCTTGCATGAGAAGAGAATCAAACTCTGTCCCATGATCACTTCTGATCAGGGCAATGTGAGTGTTGAACTCAATCTGAATGCATTTGAGAAAATCTGTCAAACACTTGAAGTTATCAGACTTCTCCCTCAGAAAGAATACCCAAGTGAATCTTGAGAAGTCATCTACAACCACTAAAGTATAGGACTTCCCTCCTAGGCTTTGCACAGATATGGGTCCAAAAAGATCCATGTGCAACAGGTACAAAATCCAAGGTGAATCACTCTTATTAATTGATTTAAAACTACTTTTAGTTTGCTTGCCTAATTGACAAGCCTTGCAAAGTCCTTCCTTCTTGTAGGGACCAGAAGGTAGTCCTTTAACAAGGTTGTCTTTAGATAGCTTAGCAATGGTTCTAAGGTTAATATGCCCTAGTCTCTTATGCCATAAAACATTAGATTTTGAAATGGAATTAAACAGGCAAATATCTACCACTGGTGAATGAAAATCCACTAAGTAAATGTTACCTCTTCTGTTACCTGTCAACACAGTTGTGTTGTCCACTGACTTGACTTTGCATATGGCTTTGTTGAAGGTCACTTGATATCCTTCATCACACAGTTGACTGATACTTATCAAGTTGTGCTTGAGTCCTTCAACATATGCCACCTTCTTGAATGTGACTGGGCCAATTTTGACTGCACCATATCCTTTTGTAGTTCCAAAGCTTGAGTCTCCAAAAATTACTTTGGGTCCAAGCTTGGCTTTGAAGGAAGTGAAGTTGTCCTTGTCCCCTGTCATGTGCTTTGAGCACCCATTATCCAGATACCATTGATGGTTTGATGCTGGATAGGTCTTCACCTACACAAAAACAGCTTATTTGTTTTTGACCCAGTTAACCTTGGGCCTAGGTTGATATCCCTTGAATTCTGAAATAAAGGACATCCCAGGTTGATCCTTATAACCTTCAGGATGGTATCTCCTAGGAGGTACTATCCATTCAGTATAGGGATTAAAGCCTTGGGATGTGGAGCTTCTAGGATTGAATCTGAATGTGCCATTGAAGGAGTGTTCACAAGCCTGAACTCTATTCGACGATCGTCGAACTGAGGTCGACGATCTTGGGTCAGATCGTCGATCTCCGTTCGAAGATCGATTATGCTGAGGTTCAGAGTTTGGATATCGTCGAGCTGAGGTCGACGATCTGTAGTTAGATCGTCGAGCTCTGTTCGACGATCGTCGAGCTCTGCTCGACGCCATCTGTTGAACTGAGTTCTTCTCTGACAGATCTGCATTCTTCCTGGGTACCTCTATTACTCCCTTTCCTTTGTCAGAGACAAACTTGATTGGAGTTGTCAAAATTATAGGTTGGCTGGATGAAGCACCCAAGCCCAGTGTGCTATTAAATCTAGAGTTCACTGTGCTTGTGATGTCCATCAGTCTGATACTTCTCCCATTTAGGGATTCTTCAAACTTTTTGGCCTTTGATAGTTCATTCTTCAGTGAGGCTATCTCCTCCCTACAGCATTCTAACTCCTCAGAGAGTTTGAGGTTCTTTGAGTTTAGGACACTATGCTCAGATAATTGATTCCTGAGAGAGATTATCTCCTTCTCAGATTTTAATAGAACTAGACACAGTGTCTTAAATTCATCTTTGAAGTCTTCAAAATTAAAATCAAAAGAGTTGATTACCTGATCCTCATCTAGTTGACTTTCTGAATCTGAATCTGATTCTTCATCAGAGTTTTGCTGTGATGCATTGATAGCCATCATGCAAAATTCATTTTCATCTGCATCATCCTCATCATCACTGGAGCTGGATGAGGCTTCAGATTCCTCTTCAGTCTCACTCCATGTCTCAGCAACAAAGCCCTTCCTTGTATGTTTGTTCTTGCTGGAGGAGGCTTTGTCTGAGCTATTCTTCTTGTAATCCTTTTCTTTTCTTCTTTCTCTTCTTTCCCTTTTGTCCTTATTCTTGTTTTCTGGACAGTCAGGCACAATGTGGCCTGGTTTCCTGCAACCAAAGCATATGATTTCTTTATTGTTATTTGATTTATCATACCTTGGTTTATCATGACCCTTGTATGGTTTCTTTCTGAAGTCTTTTCTGGCCATCTTGTAGAATCTTTTGGCCAGTAGACTTATGAGCTCATCATTTCCTGTTGCTTTATCTTAAGGCTCCTCTTCTACAGCTTTGAAGGCTATGGTCTTTTCTTTCCTTGTAGCTGGAGAGATAGCCTTTTGTTCTTCTTCTCTATTTTTAATGAGTAGCTCATAGGATTTGAGCTTGCCCAGGAGAGCTTCAGTAGTAATCTCATTTAAACTTCTGGCATCCTTAATTGGCCAGATTCTTGAATCCCAAGTGCTGGGGAAGCACATCAGGATTTTGTCATTCAGCTCAGTCAGTGAGATTTCTTTGTCTAGGGTTTTTAGCTCATTGACAATTAGACTTAGTCTATTGTACATGTCAGCCACTGATTCAGCTTCTCCCTTTTTGAAGTTCTCATATTGGCTTATCAGATGAGATCTTCTATCTTTCCTTTCATCAGCAGATCCTGAGACAATTTCAGAGAGTTTGTCCCAGATTTCTTTGGCTGAGTGGCATTCAGCTACCTTCTGAAAGATTTCATCAGACATTGTTTGGGCTAAGATGTTCATAGCCTTAGCATCTGCAGTCTTCCACTTCTTTATATCTGCATCTGTTCCAGAAGGAGGTGGGACAGCATTTGTACTTGAGCTTGCTGGTGGAGTTGGACAAACTGTCAAGACAGAATTGAAAATATCTTCATCAATAGAATTCATGTATAATCTAATCCTTGCCTTCCAGAGTGCAAACTTAGAAAGGTTGCACACTGGTGGTCTGGTGCTTGCATAATCTTTGTTCTGTGCCATGTCTTTAAATAAAAAGGAAGATGTAGAGAAAATAATCCCCTTAAGAGATTGATCTTATCAAGGATCTTTTGGTTCAGGTGTTAGCCTGTATGAGTAACCAACCTGCCTCTGATACCAATTGAAAGTGAGGCTAAGATCTATCTCAACTCTAGAGGGGGGGTGAATAGAGTATTTTAAAATAATTTTTCACAGTTAAAATAAACAGCACATATAAAATTCAATTTATGATATAGTGTAGAGTGCTAGTAAGAAGTTAAAAACTAAGAAGTAAAAAGCACAGCACACAGCAAACAAATCACACAAACAAACCAGAAGACACAAGGAATTATAGTGGTTCCCCAAAAACCTGGGTACATCCACTCTTCTACCACCCTTGGTAGGAATCCACTCAGGATGAGTTGATCAGGTGTCCTGACACCAATGAGCTTTTGATAAGGTGCCCAAAAACCAAAACTAGATTTTTTGATAAGGTGTCTTGCCACCACTGAGTTTTGACAAGGCTCTCAGAACCAGACAGAACTTTTGAAGGGAGTTCAAGAACCCTTTTACAGCAGGAAAAGAAAAATAAGAGTGAAGGGTGTCTTCTCTGTTCTCAATCAAATGAGAGAAGCACAAGTGGATTGATGATGTCAAAGCTCCCCCTGAGATGTAGAAAGGTTCAGGAAAAGAAGCTTTGCTCTAGGGTGATAGGTCTTCAGAACTTTGATCTCCAGCACAGGATGGTTTCAGCAAGAATGCTGAAGGTAAGGTGTCTGGAGTGATGAGATTGTGAACACTTTTCAGTCAGCAAGAAGATTTTTTTTTGTGAAGACTTTTCAATCTCTGTATGTCTTCTTCTTGTCTATTCTCTAAATCTTAATAACACAGAAGAAAGGAATAATAATTTTCTGACGTTTCCTTGTCCAAAATTAGCCGTTGGGAGTCATAAATGTCTTCCAAAAATAGTCTTGTCTTCTAGAGGAAAGTCCAGCAAACATTCTCTGAATAATTCCTTGAAACTTGCTCCAGAAATAAAGACAAACGGCTGGGAGATCTTCTGACATAAATGCTGATAATATTCAAAAACATTCCAAAGAACAGCAGCATTTGAATTCCTGAAAGCGTCGATCTCTCCAAAGAAAACGTCGATCTGAGCTCTACGATCGTCGAACTGAGCTCAGAGATTAAATGGACAAGCAGACAGAAAACGTCGATCTGAGCTCGAAGATCGTCGAACCGAGCTCAGAGACCTGAGAAATAACTTTAGGGAGGGATCGTCGAACTGAGCTAGAAGATAGTCGAGGGGAGTTCGACGACTCAGCAGAAGCTGGACAAAAGCAGATAGTCGATCTGAGCTCGAAGATCGTCGACCGGAGTTCGACGTTTTATTGAAGATGAGCTCAGAGAGCGTCGAACGGAGTTCGACGATTCGTCGACCTTAGCTCGACGTAAATTGCCTTAGACTAAGCTCTTCAACCTTGATCTTGGAATGATCCTGGGGGCAGCTTCAAACCTAAGTTCTAAGCCCTAGACTCATTCTAATGTTGACCTTTTCAACTATACAACTAGGTCAACTGGGATTCCTAAGACAAGCATAGTGATCCTTACCCAAATTAGTAATAGGGTGTTCCAACACAGTAGGTAAACCAAAGCCAAAATCTACAACTGACTAAAACTAAGCCTGGACAAGCTATACAGTAGATTAACTCTTGACAAGATCTACAGCAGCCCTAAGTTCTAAGAAGAGAACAAAAAAATAGCTACCAAAAAGAATAAGATTAATAAAATCAACTTGGCAAGGGCAAAGTGCACCACTTGCCTCTACTTTCCAAGAATCGGCAACTACAGTATTCACTCGGCACCGGCAGCAAGATCAGCCACCCCAAGGAGGTAGATCCGGGCGAGAGCAGTCCAGATCTTCCTTTACACAAGAAATCTGGGCTCTAACTAGCAAGAAATTAACAGCCAGAGCCCCAGCTACTCCCGTCGCCCTAGTTCCTTCCGCTGGAAGCTAGCTTGCTGAAGGATTGGGCAAGAGGAAATGAGGTGAAGACTAAAGAATAGCCATTTATACTCACGCTCCACTCAGCTAGCTAAACTAATTCAATAATATATAAGCTATAGCCACTTCAAGTTAAAAGAAAACACAATCAGCCACTAGCACAAACTATCAGCCATAGCAGCCACCACTGCCTCCATCCTATCAAAACCACTGGTATTATACATCTATCTTAATTTAGCTTATGATACACAGCCACTAAGCCACTAAACAAAGCAAGAAAATTCTACGACCTGCTTAAGCACCTAGCTAACACAGCCACTGTATATATACATATATACATATATAAAATCAAGCTAGCAACACTTAGCCACCAACAAGCCAAAAAAAATCGGCCACTTATAGAACCAGCAAAAAAAATAAAATAGGCTATTCATATAGCATAATAGCCACATATAGCCAAAACAATTACCCTGATATAACATTATATCGGCCATTTAAATAAAACGCCAAAACGACGCGAAAAACAAACTATCTCGGAATTCGACGAAATTCACACTGTAGCTAAATACCCATGTTACGAAAACAACGGCGAAGTCGAAATCAACATTCGACGAACAAAACTCGGGCTAACACCTCCCAAAGACAAAACACAAGCATTCCCGGAGAGGCTCCACCGAGTCACCAAAACAGACTCTGGCTCGCTAGGGAATCTTATAAACAGGCTATAAAATAAGCCACTCAGAGAACCTAATGAGCTAAGACCACGCTCTAACAATAGCAAAGGCCGAAAATGCCTCAACGTAACGCCAAACAAAGATTAAACAATCACACAACTGTGGGCTTTACAGAAGACCAGGAAGGTTATCAGGAAACACATTAAGAAACTCGCGCACCAAAGTAATCTCTTCTACACGCGACAAACAACCACGGGTCTCTAATACCGAAACCAAATAGGCAAAACATCCGGAATTTAAAAGCTTACGAGAGCATACCACAGAAATAATTAGAGAAACTTACCGCAAAAATCATAAACACTCCTGGGTTGACCGTTGTCCATCTTGAAGTCCAAGCGCTTGACCTTGCATTAGATGACCGCATCATACTTGGACAACCATTACATACCCAAAATCGCGTCGAAGTCTCCCAAGTCTATCACCTTCAGATCAACAATGGCTAGAAAATCACCAAGCTGAATCGGACAACTCTGAATGCCTTGGTCCGACACCACTGATTCGCTAGAGGGAAACTTGACAAAAAATGCGTTGCCAACACGATCAAGGGTCAAACGGTGATGCTCTACAAAGGTTCCAGCCATGAACGAGTGGGTAGCACCAGAATCGAAAAGAACGTGTGCCTAACGGTTCTTTACCTTAAACTTTCCTATAAAATCGTATACGTAACTAAGGGAACGAACATCGAAACAATAACTACAAATTAAAAGCTAGAACAAGGTTAGGATCTAACCTGAAATTACTTCAGTAGATGTCTGAGCTTCCTCCAAATACACCACGTTCAGCTTGCCCTTCCCCTTATCCATTGATGCGGTTGCGGCAAGGCTTGAAGTGGAACTGGTTATAATAGGGGCTGAGCCTGCGGGCACATCAACTTGAAATATCCTTTCTATTCGCACTGGTAGTAAACCCTCTCCATTCCCCAACAATGGGAAATTTCGTACCCCCTTCGCTTACATGTAGAACAAACTAAATCTCCTTTAGGATCACGCTAAATCGCATAAACTTGCTCCTGCTTCTGAGCTCCTGATCTATGATAATATCTTTCAAATGGATGTCCTGGCCGGCAACAGAAACTGCATATCTCTTTACACCTTTTTCTCGAAGCAGCACCAGATTCCTGGGAACTATTACCCTCACCAGTCTTTCACTTATCTTTTCTCATTTGTTGACCTCGGTTCTTGGCATTGTCGATCGCCTTGACCTTCATAGCAGCCTCCATAATTTTAGCATAGCTTTCGGATCCATAAGCACTAGCCAGCTGCTGGATGTCATTCCTAAGATCACCTAAAAAACATTTAACTCGACTAGACTCTGAAGACACCATGTCAGGGGAAAATCATCATAGTTTGCTGAACTCCACCTCGTACTCGCTAACGGTGAGCTGCCTTTGCTTTAGATATAGAAAATCATTCACCAAACGGTCCCTCTCGACCGACGGCAGAAACTTTTTCAACAACAATTCCTTAAAAGATTCCCATGAACACCCATCTTTAAGGTTTTCCTTTTCTCTCAGCCACCAACTCTTTGCAAGTCCCTTGAGCTGATAAACAACGACCATTACTCTCAAGTCCACTGAAACTCCTGAGTATGAGAACATCTCCTCGATGGCTATAATCCAATCATCCAAAGCCATAAAATCTGCTTTACCATCATAGGTAGGGGGTCCCAATCTCTGGAAATGCAAAATAAATGTCATCTCTAGGGTCAATAAGACTGGGGGCACCAGAGGAGCAGGGGGAACAGGAACAGCTTGACCCACAACAGGGTCTTGCGCTCTAAGCGGCTGACTAGAAACAACTGACAACAACGCTTGAATCTGCAATTGCTTCTCAACATTTGCCTTGACAGAGCCTCATTGCTCTGCCGTAATCCTTTTATCATGGCCTCACTCTGGGCACCAGATGATTCTCCCTCCGATTGGAAAGTCGACCTCGTCACCGGACGCTTAGGAAGCATCTAAACGAAAACTAATGACTTATCAAAACCTAGCATAACTGCTAGAACCAAACAACTTAGTTCAGACAATACATAATTAAATACTTGCTTATGCTGCTAACTGGATCTGGGATTTTCATAATGTCATGCCTAAACTTAGGATGATATACCATCATCCTACTGACACATGTGCCTAAACCATAAATGTATGAATTCTTATTCTTTTTGACTCAAAACCATGTGTGTACGTATGTCATCATGTAAATATTTAGCTTGGCACGTATGCTAATGCAATGTTATGCCATGTATGTTGTATTATGCATTCTAAAAAGGCCTTAATGCATGTTATGAGCGGCATACATTTGAAATATTATGAATCTCATACTACATAATATTGCATGCAACGAAAATTAAAATCTAATGTGCATTCATATGATGATGTTATGCATCTCATACTACATAACAGTCACATGTTGCCTCCTATGAGGATCCATATACAAACACATATTATGCATCCTGTACTATATAATATGCCCCGTATACTTCATATCATACTTATGGGTGTAGTTTTCATACTTCAGCCAAGATGTACTGACGACACATCAGCGTGTGTATAAAATGAAACTAGACAACTAACACAAACCTGAGATAGTTGTTCGACCAATTGTCAAACAACCTATCCTTCTGACACCAACTATCATAACCCGTATTTTCTTCGCATTTAATGATATATCATAGTAAGGTAAAACGTGTGTCATGATTCCACATCAACAGGGGATAACAGCAGGCGCTCGCGCAAAACTCTAACTTAACACTTTTATGAAAGATCCATGAGTTATTTAGAGAAAATCCAGTTTAAGTTAAGAGATTAGCGGTGTCCCTCGGCTCAGTGGCTCATCTAGTCCACGAGAAAAAGATAGTTATATACAGCGGAAAGTACTTTATTTACAGTATTAGATGTCCTACATGAGTATAAACATTCCTAGATGACAACTCATGGTATGCAAGACTCTAGATTTATAATAATTTTGAAAGTAGCTTTTACACCCGTTAAATATAGTGATTTAGATTTCAAATATGGCATGTATGAAGTAATAATAGTAATTTTTATACTTGAAAATACCTAACATGCAACCTAGCATAAAACCTTCCTAGAGAGCAAGTACAACCAACCAAAAAGGTGAACTAATAACTAGTAAAGTGTTCAACATTCCAAAATAAACTACCAGTGGGCGTCAACAATCTGACACAAACCCACTAAAAGTATGCATGTCTGAACTAAAACTGAAAACAACAAACTACCTCACGATAGTGAGGGCAAACACTACAACAACTTCAGCCCACAAGCTACTACCCAACACAGCCGCTCCACCGGCTATAATCCTGAACCTGAAGCATTCAAAAGAATAACACCTCGGCAAGAAAATATAAGTGGCAATGGAAATAGTAGATAATAAGCAGAAATAAAAGGTAAGAAAGGGTCTACCAAACATAACTATAAGAAAAGCTGCAAACACAGCTGATTAGCCAAATAACAACAAGTAAAGTGAAAAGTTTACAATAATGGAGTTAAAAGAAATTTGCACCAAGTGCGGAACGAAACCATGCTTTGACAAAATCTATAAGGATAGGCATGAAATAGCATAAAATGATCTATAAGGAGCAAATGAGCACAAAACAGCTCGAAAATGTGAATCATTAACACTTGTTAAAAACAATCGGGTCGAAGTCGGTGACCAAAACGTCCAATACCAAGCTTCCAGACCCAAACGTCTCATAAAAAGGCATTGCAGTGATGGCCACCTGGCCCAACACAACCCAATAGTCCACAAAATAGAGACAAAACAAACCACCCAGTGTAATGATTCACAAACCGGGAACCGGCCGAACAAAACAACATACCCGAACAACCTTAACCCAAAACCCAAGCCTAAACCCAAATACATACCTAAACAAGCCCTAAAATCTCTCTAAGGATCATACACGATGAATCCTACACGAAACGGCAAAATATTCTAAGTCCTGAAAAAATTCGGTGAGTATACCCGACGAACTACATGGATACTCGACAAATTTCCACAACACTCGGGGAATAAGACTTGCAATACTCGGTGAAGACTAATGATATTTGATCAATAGTGTAACACCCCAAATTATAATTTGGAGTTCAGGCTGGGTGACACAGCCTGGGACACGGACGTGTCCCAGGGCGTGTCCGGTGCACATGGCCTGGGATACAGGCGTGTCCCAGGGTGTGTCCTTTACGGTGTATGGCGAGTTGAGTTCTTGAGATAGCACGGTCGATGGACGTCGATATGCGACACGGCCTGGGACACGGGCGTGTCCCAGGGCGTGTCTTGCTCGGGCAGCATTGAGTGGAGTGGCGTTGAGTGGCGTTGAGTGGTGTTGAGTGTGGTACACGGCCTGTGACACGGGAGTGTCACAGGGGTATGTTGGGCACATGGCCAAGGACACGGGCGTGTGCCTTAGCCATGTTCTTCTCGGGTGTTTCGGCCTAGTGTTGATGAGGTGACACGGCCAGCCACACGGCTGTGTACTGGTTGACACAGGCGTGTCAAGGAGTGACATGGGTGTGTAGTAGCCCATGTTCTATTTAAGATTGAGTCAGTTCTGTAGCCGCTCAAGGGACACGGCCTGTGACACGGGCGTGTCACAAGCCGTGTCAGCTCTGTTTATATGCTTTTCAAAGTAGATCGAGGTCGTTCATTCCCTTCAATTTGGATCCTATGGTCCAAGTTCCTCCCTGCTATTATAAGGCCAAGAATGGAGATGAATATCTCATTCTCATGTTGGTCATTCTTTCTCTAAAGTGAAGAGAGAGAGAAGAGCAAGGAAGGAAGAAGGAGAAGCTTTTAGACTGTCGGTGGACCTTCATCGGTCCAAATCGATAGCCGAGCTTAGCATTGCGGAGGCAAGGCCGCTGCGGTGATTTCCATCCGGCTAGTTCTTTCATGGCGTCGAAGCGATCGTCAAGGGTAACGGTCTTTCTTCCTTGGGCAGGTGAAGCCCTTTGTTTATGCATGTATATTTGTGGAATCCTCCATCAAAAGATGGAATAGCATAAGTGATTCCATCAGTTGAGTCTGCATCTAGAGCCGGAAATGTGTAGTACGGCATAGGCATGTTGTGTGAAGCCCATCTGGATGGATGTATGGATTGGTGATGCTGCGAACTGGAGAAGACTCCGTGTATAAATCGCTTAACCTATGGAGATTGTGAGGATGATTGTGATGGTGAGAAGGAAGCTTTGTATTTCTCCTTTGGTTGTATACTCTACTTGTGCGAAGAGATGGATTGGGAGGAAAGCGAAACTGTGTGCTGGTGTTATGAGAGATCGACTGGTAGCAATGCAGATGTGCGGCTTCACGGGCTTGTTACCCTATGGTGAGAAGTTGATCTAAAGGTAGTGTGTACCTGCATTATGAGCGGTCGATTAGTGTTAATGCAGATGTGCGATTTTACGAGCTTGTCACACTACGAGTGTAGTTCGACCTATAGTGCTCACTAGTTATCGTGAGGTGCGTGCCTCTTAGTGGACGGGTGCATGAGGTCTTCAACAGCGGTTTGGAGGCTTATGCCCGGCCAACAAGCTAAACACCTCGAATCGGTGGTGGAACCTTGAGGATGTACTGGTACACCATAATCGTGCCCTGAGTGCACGGAACGTCTGGCACAAAGGACGGTATTTGTGATGATATTGTGTATTGTATATATATGTTGAGACTAGAATACATGCAGGGAAGGAACCACTGCCCCGGGTAATGGGTAGGGTCGTTATAATTAGTCAGCTGAATGCTGACCCTTGCTTTGTTTATCACCCATGGGGTAGATGCCCATATGCAGGTGCTGCCCTTACTGATGCTAAAGTGGATTGAGCGGGATAAAGCCCTTGCTGCTGCTGTTAAGCCCTCAAAGGCCGTGCAAAGATTTGGATTTCATGTGTGGCCAGCCTGCGTGCCGATGTATGAAGTCATATGTTTGTAAAGAGAAATTTGTAAGGCCTTAAGACCGTGAGCGGTGTGCTTGTATACATTCCTGGTCTTGTATATAAATGAGTTATTTATATAGTAGTAGACATTCATGGATTGAGTTCGTGCAACTTATAAAGTTCCGCTAGAATGCTCTGGGTTAGGGTGCGATGGTATTTTGGTATTTACCTGTGACCTCGCCGTCTGTTTGTGGCATATAGTGTGGGGCGCCGACCGGACCTTCTATTATATGTTATTTAACGAGTCGGGTTGTTAAATTTTGGTATCAGAGGCCCCTCGGTTTTCCGCTTTCGAATTCATGGCCGAATTCTTCTGTCGGGTGGCGAGCACGTGTATGTGCGAACCGTTTTAACACTAATGAACTCAAGAATTTCCATTAGGAATGTAAATCCACTAGGAATGTAAATTATTGGGCATGTTTACCGTTTTGGATTAGAGTTTGGTTAGTTATTGATGTCTTGTTCACGTTTAGGTGATAAGGAGTGGAGCTGGGCAGTCTGAGCCCCAGCGTTTGGATGAGAATGCGACGCCAGCGGAGGTACTCACACCGCCTCTATCGGTAGAGATGAACTGGTTGATCTCGGAGGTAGTTGTAGCAATGATAAGGGCCCACCATGAGGGATAGGTACACCTCTCTGTTCCTAGGGTGTGCCCCTTGCCAGTTGGTGTGCATGAACAAGTGGCAAATATAGAAGCATCGATCCCACCGTTGAATATGTGTTTGACCCAAGGACCATATACGGTCGAGGAGTATTTTCATGCATTTGTTGAGTTGAGACAACATGTAGAGTTTGGATTTGAAACTGAGGAGACGAAGATCAACAGATTTTATGATGGTCTGCGCGATGAACTTCGCCGTTTATTGGTGGGTCCAAAGTCACTTGGATTTTGTGCCTTGGTCATGGCAGCTCGGTCTTTGTATATGGACTTAAGGAAGTTCCGAGCGAAGTACGGTGTCAATGTGCCACCCCTTGCGACTGTATCCCCCTCGTCCTCCATCAAGAAACCAAAGAAAAGATGTTTTTCGTGTGGTAAGGGAGGACATTGTGCTAATCAATGTTGGGCAACAAAGGTGAAGACTGGGAAACCTGTAACCATTTGTTTATTATGTGGCAGAGAAGGACATAAAGCCCAAAATTGTTATGAGAAAAAGGTCGGTGCGTCCTATGCGGAAAAAGGGCAAAACACGGGCGGAATCATCTGCACCCTGGGCACAACCGCGAGTGTGTACTCTCGACGTGCAGGAGCCGCAAAGCTCAAATCTTGAAGTTCAGCAACCTCATGTATATACTCTGGAAGTACAAGAGGCTGTTAAGAAGATTATGAAAGACGTGGCTGAGCAGAAGTAAAGAATGTACAGGCCTTTTGTTGTTGTATGATGTTTGTAAAAAGACTTTGTCTGTGCGAGTAATTTCGGATCGTTTTGTGGATATTTGTACCAAAGGAATGTTGTGTTGTTGGATATGTTGCGCTAAATTTTGGGAAGAAATTTCGGTAAGGAGGGGAGGATTGTAACACCCCAAATTGTAATTTGGAGTTCAGTCTTGGTAATACGGCATTGTACACGGGCGTGTCCGGTGCACATGGCCTGGGACACGGGCGTGTCCCAGAGCGTGTACTTTGCAGTGTGTGTCGAGTCGAGTTCTCGAGATAGTACGGTCGATGAACATCGAGAGGCGACACGGACTAGGACACGGGCGTGTCCTGCTCGGGAAGCATTGAGTGGAGTGGCGTTGAGTGGCATTGAGTGGCATTGAGTGGAGTGAGGTTGAGTGTAGTACACGGCCTGTGATATGGGTGTGTCACAGGGGCATGTTGGGAACACATCCAAGGACACGGGCATGTGCCTTAGCCATGTTCTTCTCGGGTGTTTCGGCCTAGTGTTGATGAGGTGACACGGCCAGCCACACGATTGTGTACTGGTTGACACGGGCGTGTCAGGGAGTGACACGGGCGTGTCGTAGCCCGTGTTCTGATCCAGATTGAGTCGGTTCTGTAGCCACTCAAGGGACACGACCTGTGATACGGGCGTGTCACAAGCCATGTCAGCTCTGTTTAGATGCTTTTCAAAATAGATCGAGGTCGTTCGTTCCCTTCTATTTGGATCCTATGGTCCAAGTTCCTCCCTATTATTATAAGGCCGAGAATGGAGATGAATATCTCATTCTCATTTTGGCCATTCTCTTTCTAAAGTGAAGAGAGAGGGAAGAGCAAGGAAGGAAGAAGGAGAAGATTTCCGACCGCCGGTGGAGCTTCAGCGGTCCGAATCAAGAGCTGAGCTTAGCGTTGCGGAGGAAAGGCCGCTGCGGTGATTTCCATCCGGCTAGTTCTTTCATGGCGTCGAAGCGATCGTCAAGTGATTCCAGCAGTTGTGTCTGCATCTAGAGCCGGAAATGTGTAGTATGGCATAGGCATGCTGTGTGAAGCCCATCTGGATGGATGTCTAGATTGGTGATGCTGCGAATCGGAGAAGACTCCGTGTAAAAATCGCTTAACCTACGGAGATTGTGAGGACGATTGTGATGGTGAGAAGGAAGCTTTGTATTTCTCCTTTGGTTGTATACTCTGCTTGTGCGAAGAGATGGATTGGGAGGAAAGCAGAACTTTGTGCTGGTGTTATGAGAGATCGACTGATAGCAATGCAGATGTGCAGCTTCACGGGCTTGTTACCCTATGGTGGGAAGTTGATCTAAAGGTACTGTGTACCTGCATTGTGAGTGGTCGATTAGTGTTAATGCAGATGTGCGGTTTCACGGGCTTGTCACACTACGAGTGTAGTTCGACCTATAGTGCTCACTAGTTGTTATGAGGTGCGTGCCTCTTAGTGGACGGGTGCGTGAGGTCTTCAACAGGGGTTTGGAGGCATATGCCCGGCCAAAAAGCTAAACACCTCGAATCGGTGGTGGAACCTTGAGGATGTACTGGTACACCATAATTGTGCCCTGAGTGCATGGAATGTCTGGCACACAGGCCGGTGTTTGTGATGATATTGTGTATTATATATATGAGTTTAGACTGGAATACATGCAGGGAAGGAACCACTGCCCTGGGTAAGGGGTAGGGTCCACTACAACATTTTTGTTTTTAGCAACACATACTTGGCAACATTTAAAAAAATGTTGTCTAAATCTATATAGAAAACTGTTTATAAGTGTAGCAATAGATTATCGTATTTAGGCAACACTTTTACTGCAACATTGAATAAATATTCTCTAAAGTCTTATAGGGAACAATTCTAAAATATTGCAATTGAGTATTTATTTTAGACAACAGTTATTACTGGTTGCCTTTTAAAAAAATAATTTACCACGGGTTTAAATGTGTTGCCTAATCTTTATCAACTCATTTTAAATTTATTCACACTAAAATAATTAATATAAAATAATATAAAATTGTAATACAAAACCTCCCATACATTTCCTCCATTCCTCCCGATAACCCTAGCCGCTTCCGCTTCCTCGATCGCCATTCCAACCAGCGCGACTTCCTTGTCATTCCTCCCTTTCGATTCGCCGCAAGGGTCACCATTCTCAATTCGATCTCCCTCTCGATTCGCCGTAGTGGGCAAGCAAGTACCAATCACATTCTCAAAGCAATCACTGTGACAAGGTAAAACCCTATCTGAAACACCGATCTCCGCATCCTTTCTCTTCTTACTATCTCGTGATGCATATTGAAGTCCGCGAAATCCAAAAACATTGTGACTTTTTTCTCTTTTTATCGAAATGCATTGGTCTTCGCAGATGGCGACGGGCTTTACAGATGCAGTTTCAAGCATTTCTGTTTTGAATTTGGGAAATTTTCTTCGATCTAAGATCTTATCCACTTTATTTTGTTCTAGGATGTTTTTTTTGGATTTGCTTTAAATTTTAGCTATTTGGTGGTTGATTTTGGAGATTCAATTGCTTTCACTATCTAGAAGAGACAAATTGTTCCATCCTTGTTACGTTTATTACGCTAATGTTCTGCTTTCCTATTAAGGAATGTGTGATATTAATATTGTTAATATTAATGAACAAGTGATTTAGTATTTTATAAATTGGTCCCGAGCAGAGTATTCGTGTTCATGTTTACATGTGTAAATGTGTTTATGTGTATGCTAATTTATTTGTGTATGCTTGTGTTTATGTGGTGGTGGTGTGTACGATTGTTTGAGTGTGTTTGTGTGGGCTTGTGAGTATGTATCTATGTGTTTTTTGTGTTTATGTGTGTAGTTATAAGTATGTATGTGTGTTGAATTTGTTGGTGTGTTAGCGTGTTTGTGTATTTGTGGATGAGTGTGTATGTGTGCATTGTTGTTAGTGTTTGTTTATGAGATTTTGTGTGTATTTGTGTTTGTGTTTGTGTGGATGTGTGCATGAGCATATAAATTTATTTGTGTGTAGTTGTATGTGTGTATGTTAAATTTGTTGGTGTTTATGATTGTTTGAGTGTGTTTGTGTGGGCTTGTGGGTATGTTTGTTTGTGTAGTTGTACGTGTGTGTGTAGTTGTATGTGTGTATTTATGTTGAATTTGTTGGTGGGTTTGATGGAATTCTTTTGATAGAGGATCCTAGTTATTACATATTTTGTTCCATATATTACTGATGTTTTAACTTTTTATAGGAAATTATGGAATGTAGAAGTGATTTTATAGTATCAAAGTTGCATTCAATAAAAAAACAATCTGGTGTAAAATTTGAACACGTCTCTGCACCCAAGCCTTTGGATTTTGCTGATTTGATTGGGTCTGAAGCAGTGGATGTTATTCTCAAAGTTTCAGATAGGCATGCTTCTTATCTCTGTTAACTATATAATACTTGAATTTATCTACTTACATGCTTTCTCGGTGCTGCAGTGTAGTTCCAGTCTTCCTATCGCAAGCATGAGAGGAACTCCTAAACTCATCAAGCTGACCAGCTGTAGAATTGCTTGTTAAAGCACTTGCAAAGGCCGCAGTTAGTAAACAATTTTCTCATGATAATGGTTTGTGTATGAATTCAGATGATCTTAGCTTATCTGTGTTTTTGCAGTAGTTATTTTTGTTTGTCCAAGTGAACATGAATTTTGTTGCTTCAAAAACTCAATACATTTTGAATCTTTCAGTCCACTTTCTTATAGAGATTTGAGTGATGTTGTTGTTACTATCTATCTGGTTCAAATTGAAATGTTGGTCCCCTATTATATCCAACACTCTGTCCAACACTCTAAATGATGTGGTCAATGAGATTAGACGCCAACATTTTTCTTTCCTCCGATAATTTGCAATCTCATTTCAAATTGTTTTTTTCTAGCGTTCTTCTTTCATCCGGTAATTCGCAATCTCATTTCAAATTGTTTTTTTTTTGTAAAATATATCTCCAAAAAAATGTTTGCTTCGCGCAGGAATTCAGGATGCATTTTGATGTTGCCATGTCATTTGGCAAAGTATTTAGATTTATGTTACCTTATAAATGGTTGATCTCATTGCTGGGTTCTTGTTGTAGATGATGGAGGAGTCACAGAGTAAAGTTTCTGTGACAATAAGATGGGATGTTGGCCTTAACAAGAAGTGAGTGACATATTTTGTCTTTCCTAAGGTTGTTTAACTTTTCTTGGTTTACAAAACTAGTAGACAACATTTATTTTTTTCCTTAATATTACACTTTATTTTGACTTCCCATTCATGGTTGTAATCAATTCATTTTTGAATAAATTTGTAGGAAGACTGGTTATTTGCTTGTTCCTGGAGATGAGTTAAGATTGCGGTATTCTTGTGATGCTGCTCATCCTACATGGAAGTCTGTTGGACATGTGGTATGCAACTAATTGTTATTTACATGCAAGGGGTGCAGGCATTTGAATAATCAATATTGTTTTTCAAGTTCCACACCATTTCTTATATCTTGTTGTAAATATTTTCTTCTCACAATATAGATCAAACTTACTGCACAGGAAGTGGTTGCACTTGAACTTCGTGCTAGTCAGGTAGGAAAATTGCAAGAAGAACTGAGGAACATAATCGGTTAGCATGAAGGAGCATGAGCATGTAATTAATCTTATTTGCCAAGAGAAGATTTAGCCATCAGCATGTAATTTTTCCAATTTGTTGGCTTGGGATTGTTCTCTTGTAAGTAATTTTGGATGAATCAATCTTTTGATCAATACTCTACCTCCCAAATTCTCTATTCAGTGCTCATCTAGGGCAGTCTCTTTAAGTAATTTTGAGTTGCTTGAATGTCTCGATACAGGAGAAGAAAATCTCCAAATAGTTTTTTTTTAATATGATTCAAAATTAGCGGCATTTTATAAAAAAAACGCCGCTAAATCTGCGGGGTGTTTTTTTTACAATTCAATAGCGTTTGGCGGCGTTTTACTTCAAAGCGTCGTTAATGCCCAACATTGGCGGCATTTTGTCAAAAGCGCCGCAAAGGACTTTGGCGACGGCCGCATCCGTGGCGATTTAGCGGCGTTTTATAAAGCGCCACAAAAGCTTTCGCCGCGCTTGAAAATGCCACGGGAAGCCAAAAAAATGCCGTTGTAGCCTCTCTTTATTGTAGTGTTTTTCACTCAACAAACCTATTGAGGAAACACGAGAAGGTGAGGCACATAGCAATTGGAAGGATATTTATATGCCTCTATTTCAAACACTTCTAGTGTTTTCCAAACATGCCATTATATGTTACGCTCAACATCCTCTGGCGGCATTGACATTTTTTTATCGCAATTTTTTGACAACAGTTTTAAAGTGTTGCCATTGTAGCTTTTGGCAACGTTTTTTAATTGTAACAGTACATGTCAACAGTTATAAAATGTTGCAATAGGTCAACCAAAAAACTGTTGCTTATTCTAAGGGTTTAGGCAACAGTTTTTGTTTAGTGTTGCCTAAAGGTATGAAAACTATTGTCTTAGATCTTTGGCAACACGCCTATTTGAGACACCCATATGACAATAGTTTTTAATGTTTTGGCAACACTTTGCAGTTTTAGGCAACAGTTTTCAAGTGTTGCTAAAGGCCGGATATGGTGTAGTGGTCGTTATAATTGGTCAGCTGAATGCGACCATTGCTTTGTTTATCACCCATGGGGTGGATGCCCATATGCAGGTGCTGCCCTTGCTGATGCTGAAGTGGATTGAGCGGGCTGAAGCCCTTGCTGCTGTTGTTAGGCCCTCGAAGTCAGTGCGAAGATTTGGATTTCATGTGTGGCCGGCCTGCGTGCCGATGTATGAAGTCATATGTTTGTAAAGAGAAACTTGTAAGGCCTTAAGGCCGTGAGCGGTGTGCTTGTATACATTCCTGGTCTTGTATATAAATGAGTTATTTATATAGTAGTGGACATTCATGGATTTAGTTCGTGCAACTTATAAACTTCTGCTAGAATGCTCTAGGTTAGGGTGCGATGGTATTTTGGTATTATCCTGTGACCTTGCCGTCTGTTTGTGGCATATAGTATGGGGCCCGGCCGGACCTTCTATTATATGTTATTTAACGGGTCGGGTTGTTACAAATAGACTAATGATACTCGACGATTTCCTCTGATACACGCCAAATTTTCATTAGCTTTACCGGCCACTGGACGATTACTTGGCCTAGACTATACTCGATGAAATTCACTTACCCAAACCCGCCGAATTTCACTTAACGATATACCCAAATTCTCACCCGGCTAACCAACTATATTCGACGAATTCTCCTACCGTTATACGCCGAATTTTCCATACGATATACACTGAATTCTACTTAAAATCCTAAACCTAGTTGTTGAAGCCCAGAAAAATTCTCCGCCTCAAGATTGTACATGGTTGCCTAAGGCTACTTGTCAAGTGGTGAAGTTAAACAGCCCACGGAAGCAAGAACAGGAATGAGCTAGGAACAACACCCCAGGTTGCTGCGGTAGGGTGGTCCCACAACGTACCCGGATACTTGGAAGAAGCAGCCCCTCCACAACCAGAATGGTCGAGCTAGGTACAAGGGAAACGAGCTAGCAACTAAGTCGTAGGTCGCGAATTTGTCTCTAAGGAAAAGGAATCCAAAGGGCTCGCGAGTATCTATCCGAGATTCTTTGGTCCTCTCCCTCGTACCCCTGGGGACCTATTTATAGAGAAATCTAAAGGGAGTGGGTCATACTTATACCCCCCCCCCACCCCGGCGACTAGGCAACTTCCTGGGGAGCTTGCACGGGCTGGGCGAGTAGCTCTCCGAGTCGCCAACCTGGAGAGTGTGCGGGGGAAACTTGCCATACTCGCCCAGGCCTTCCACTGGCTCGCGGCTTGATATTGACTTCGGTCTTGACTTGTTGACTTTGACTCTCGCTGAGCTGGATATGGTAGGACTCATCCTCGTCGAATACGGGTTATACATAATCCCCGCTCTTTTTGAGAGACGTGGGAGCTCGGAAAGAAACATCCAACACTTATTCGGCGAGCAGTTACGCCGAGTATCTGGGCTACTCGCCTCGCCTGCTGCTCGACAAAATCTATAAATAGGGGGGTCCTGGTTTTTGAGGTGGATCTCCAAAGCTCGTCTACCATGTCAGACGCTAACGGGAAACTTCTTCAAGATAGCCTCGCCACCCTGTCTGGTCTCCTCGGCATCTCCAAATCGAAAAGACCACGCGAGGAAGATGTCGCCGCCGACTTGTCGCTGTCGAAAATGAAGAAGACCAAGAAGCCAAAGAAACCCGCTTCTTCATAGATCGACCCGCCTCCACCATCTGAGCCAGTCGCGGCGGCGACTGTCGAACCCGCGCCTTCCGCTAGTACCAAGAAGCTTCTCAGTGACCTTGGGAAGGACGACGTTCCTGAATCAGCCATCCTCAGTCCGCCCTAGAATCCCGAAGTCGCCGAGAAGCCGGCGACATCCCGGATCGAAGTCGTCTCCTTGACAGGTCGCCGCTCTGCCCCCGCCCTCCCCAATCATTGATCACCGTGTACTTATTGGTGACCTGATTTTCTTGTACAGACTCCCCTCCGAGCGTCGTGGATGTACCGCTTGACATCGCCCGCCTGAGTTCCGCCCCATTTCTTGCCCTCGCAGCTGGTAAGCCATATCGAACCGCGCATACGGCCCGGATTAACATTGGTGCTAAGAAAGCGTCGGAGACTTCCTCGATGAAAGAAAACCCTCCGTCGAGTAAGGGACCACCGATGAAGGATCTCCCGGCGAGAAGGTACCCTTTAGGGAGCAAGGATATCCCGGTGAGAAGGGGCCCTCCAGGGAGCAAGGATCTCTCGGCGAGAAGGGACCCTCCAGGGAGCAAGGATCTCCCGGCGAGAAGGGACCCTCCAGGGAGCAAGGATCCCGGTGAGAAGGGACCCTCCTGGGAGCAAGGATCTCCCGGCAAGCAAGGCCACTCCTACTTCCGTACGAGATTCGACACTGCCAGCGGAGAGCTCTCCCTTGTCATCGTTGCCTCTAGACGCGGCTTTTATTCAGGCGGTGAGCACTATTTTACTGCCATCGCCGCCTTTGTCGGCCCAGCAGAAAGCGGACTTGCAGCGACATCTCCCGACACCTCCGCTGAAGACTTCGCAGTAGCCAGCAAGCTCGTCGCAGGCTCCGCCTCCGCCGAAGAAGCCAGATAGATCACGACCGAGTTACTTCCCGCCGCGAGTTGGAGACTCTGACTATGGAGGTCGCGGGCAGGGAGGTCGTGGGCAGGGAAGATCAGCCGATCACTTGGGTGGTCCATCCTCTAATCGGCGAGATGTTACCATTCGCGTCCCTTCACCACACCGGTCCTGGTCTCCTCATCGCGGTAAGTCTTGCCGCCGTTATCCCTGATCGTTTGGATGTTTGTCTAATCTTGCGACTTCTCCCTGACAGATCGCCTAGCGACTCTTGGGGCGGCCTTCATCTAGGACATCGGGTTGTCGGGGAGCGAGTATCGACATGCTACAGCTCGTGTATACATGGATCTAGAGAGCAAGTTTGACCAGCTCGCCATCTGCGACCCTCATTGTCGGATCTCGACTCTAGAGGTGTGAATGGAGAAGATGGAAGAACTCCAGACCACCTTGGAGAGCTATGAGGCACGCTTCCATATGGTGAAGGAGAATGATCGCCAGCTGGCGCTGAACAACCACCGCCTGCAGCTAGTCCTCGACGAATTGGCTGGCAACCGGGCGAGCATGGGCTCTGTGGGGCGGCTAACGAGGAATGAGGAGCAACTGCGGCTTTGCGATGATGTGATGGAGCTAGCGATGGAGCACTTCCAGCGGGCGCGCGAGATGGGTTGGGCCGGGCGACATCCTCACCCTCCGGAGGGACCTCCTAGGACTTAGAAATATTTTTCTTTTTATGCTGAACTCGTCGTATGAGACTTTGTAATTAACCTTATTTTCTATTTAATAAGTGTATCTGCATCCCACCGCTTGTTTCTCCCTATTTATTTTGTGGTGTGCCGAGTTTATTATGCAGGTTCTGATGAATGTTGTGACTTCTTCTGCTGTACCGTGTGAGGTGGGTTGATGGAGGGCATACTTCCTCGCCTCGATTTTGACTGATACTCAATGAAACAGGCCCCCCTGCCTTTTCCTATAAATTGGAGGGGTAGGTAAGACATAAGTACGTTACTGTGGATTTCTCAACCCACCTTGCGAGTAACTCCTCTGCTCGGCTCTTCTTTCCTTCTTCTTCCCCTCGCTTCTTTCCTTTTAGTCAGCTCGTAAAGATGGTGGGCGATGATGCCAGTGCCCGCCGACAAGCTCATGTCATCAACTTCGCCGATGCGGCTTTCAAGAAGTTGATTACCTCAGAAAAGGAATTGGAGACATTCAGGGAGCGCCACCTGCCGTAGGGATACTCAGCGAGGCTCCCTGCTCGCGGCGAGCGACTCAATACCTATGTTGAGGGCACGCTGGTGTTATCGCTGCACCATTTTGACATCGGCCTTTGACTTCCCTTCTGGCCCGAATTCTGCGAGATCCTCTGATATCTCGGGATCATTCCCGCACAAATCAACCCCAATAGGATGGCGATCATCATGGGGATCCTTTTCTACCTCCGGGAGGAGAGGATTGCCTTCGACCTCTCCATATTCCGTCGGATATTTGCCTTCGCCGCGACTTAAGAGGGGGTTGTCTACTTCAGCAACCACATCTGCACCTTGGTGGGGACCGCTAACAAAGTCCACCGCTGGAGTGAGCAGCTGGTTGTCGTTCACGGTGACTTCGGGGGACAACTGGGAAGGCCGCACCAACCCTCCGATATCGCCTTCCTCCCGTCGATCTTGGAAGGTATTCGCGAGCATTTGTTCGAATCCTTCTAAGGTCGTCGGTTTGACGTTGTCTACTGGCGGCTCAACATCAACTAGCTCGAAGCAATCCATCCCAACAAGGGTAAGACTTGAGCGAGATGGCATATGCTTGCCTGCTCGCATCTATTTATTTAATCTCGCACTAATCATGTCGAGTGACCTTTATAGTGGCCAACGAGCTTCCCGACAAGCCGCTTCCTCCAGCGAAGGAAGTCGCCACCCCTCTCACTGAAGCCCACCCCCTATCTGATATTGGGGAGAGGAAGAAAATTGCCAAGGGGAAGGCGAAAGCCAGGTCGCTAGGGCCTGCGAGTAAGAAGGCGAAAGTGTCGTCACCTCAGACTGACGACCAGGAGTCGTCGCTGGAATCTCGGGCACCCCTCTTCCACCTAAACTATAACCTCGGGCGAGGGGTGGTGGACACCAATGGTCGCCCATTGGTAACCTGGTCGGCAGGTGAGCACTTGGTGTCGCTGAGCACCAACCTCCTGTCATGGTCGACGGATAGGGAGGACAAGGGGGAGGCCTTCGCCGTCCTCCATGTCTTATATGGGCGAGTCGACACCGTGTCCATGCTAGAGCTCGGCCCGTCGGAGCTCACCCATCAATCTGCATGCTCGCTCGAGCGGTCTGCCGAGTTAGGGCATTTCACGGCCAGGAAGTTGTTGGAGATGACGGAGGCTTGAAGATCGTCTCCAAGAAGGCTATAGACCTTGGCATGCAGTCGGCTCATTGGAAAGACTATGAGGTAAGTCGTTATCCACTGGAGAGATTTGATGATTCTTGACTGGTCATTCGTTGACGGTTGATATCTCGCAGGCCACCGAGATCGAGGCTGCGAAGAAGCTGTCCGAGTGCTAGGAGAAGCTCGCCACCTCGCAAGCTGAGCTAGAGGCAGCCCAAGTTCGTGCTGCCGAGATGGAGACTCGGCTGGTCACTGCCGAAGGACGCGTGAGCTCCTCTTCTATGCTACCGGAGGCGCCGCTGCCGGAGGACGATCCGCAGTGGGCCGTCAAGCGGTCCCGACTTCTTTGGGAGGAGAGTTTGTCTGTCTGCCGCGAGATAGCGTGGGCGGCGGGGAACATAATGCTCGTGCAGCTGAGGATCAACATGCAACTCGTCGAAGGGGAGAAGCAGCTCACCATCGACGAGCTCATCCCCGAACTACTCGTTGAGGAGACGATCTCGCCTGATCGCGTCCCTTCCCCATCGACGGGCTCTAGCAGTTCCGGTATTAGTAGCGGCAGCGGCAGCGGCGAGGAAAAAGAAGAGGATGTAGATGTCGGAGATGATGAATATCGGCCAGATACTGGCGACGACGAATCCTAGTTGCTCGCCGATATTTGACATGCTTGGATGTAAAAAAATTTTGACCCTTTTGTAACTTGTACACTTGATATATTTATACAAGTTTTCCATTCTATCTGCTTCTCGCATGCTGGTTAATATCGCTCGCTAGGCTCATTGGCTCGGGGAGGAGTGCTCGTGATGCGTACTCGTTCTATCAACTCGCATAAGCATATACGCCTGAACACCAATTCGCATACTCACCGAGACATACTCGCCTATGTGCCCAAGGCATACTCGCTTTCTCGCTCGGGGCGTACTCGCCTGCTCGCTCGGGGCATTCTCGTCTACTCGCCTGAGCTATATTTTCACCTACCTAAAGCATATTCGCACCTGCCTAATTAGGATCCGAGCTTGGCAGGTGATGAATAGTCGTCTCTCAGGAGCCAGGCCCGACTAGAGTGGTGTGAGTTGACTCGTCGAGGCAAGTAGTCGGTCTGTAGGAGTGAAACTCGTACAGAGTTGACGAACTATGACAATATTCTAAACGAGGAACTTAATCTCCTCGAGGAGGTTTAATGGCCGGTATGCAGGAGACGAGCTCGTGTAGGGACACGAACTTACGTTTACCCTGCCACTCGAGGCCTTCTCTTTAGAGTCAACACCCTGTCGGGAGTCAAGCTCGACAAGGGTGGAGTCGACTCGAGGAGGCAAGTAGTCGGTCTGCAGGATAGGAGCTCGTGCAGAGTCGACGGGCTACGACATCACTCAAACAAGGAACTTGATCTCCTCGAGGAGTTTCAAAGGACGGTATGCAGGAGATGAGCTCGTGCAGGGACATGGACTTACGTTTACCCTGCCACTCGAGGCCTTCTATTTGGAGTCGACACCTTGCCGGGAGTCAAGCTCAACCGGGGGTGGAGTCGACTCGAGGAGGCAAGTAGTCGGTTTGTAGGAGAGAAGCTCGTGCAGATTTGACAGGCTATGACATCACTCCAACGAGGAACTTGATCTCATCGAGGAGATTCAATGGTCGGTGTGCAGGAGAGGAGGTCATGCAGGGACACAGACTTACGTTTACCCTGCCACTCGAGGCCTATTATTTGGAGTCGGTACCTTGCCGGGAGTCAAGCTCAACCGGGGGTGGAGTCGACTCGAGAAGGCAAGTAGTCGTTCTGCTGGAAAGGAGCTCGTATAGAGTTGACGGGCAACGACATCACTCCAACGAGGAACTTGATCTACTTGAGGAGGTTCAATGGTCGATATGCAGGAGAGGAGCCCGTGCAGGGACACAGATTTACTGAAAGATTTGGTTTTAAGAGCTTAAACACCTAGAGGGGGGTGAATAGGTTCAAATCTTTTTTTAACAACTTATGCAATTAACAATGTTAACACAGCACAACTATCACAACACAAAGAATGACAATCACAGAAAATACACAGCACAACACACAATGATTTATAGTGGTTCCCCAATTTTTGGGTACGTCCACTCTCCCCCTTCACCTATCTAGTAGATAACTGGATTCGGCCAAACTTCCTTCCACTATCTTAGATCCTCAGATCTTACAACTCAGAACCCAACTGGTTACTACATCTCAGATTCTTCAAGTCCTATAACTCAGAATCTTCCCAAGACTCCTACCTCAGGCAATAGCCCTACCTCATCCTTTATCACCAGGCCTACAACTCAGACTTCTTCAAGTCCTACACCTCAGATTCTTCCCAAGAATCCTACCTCAGGCAACAACCCTACCTCAGCTTTTATCACCAAGCCTACAACTCAGACTTCTTCAGGTCCTACCTCAGGCTCCCAGCCCTACCTCACTCTTTATAAATTTAGGCTTACAACTCAGATCTATATAAGATCTTACAAGGAAATTAATTGTTTAAAATAATAAAATCTTCACCCTGATAGAAAGAGAATAAGGTGAAAACTTCTTGATCAGTTCTTGATTGAACTGATTACTTTAGATCCAACCTAACTTATCTTCTCCAAAGCTTCTTGAATTTGTACCAAGTAAGGTTGATCTTCAATTGGAGTTGGAGTTGATCTTCAATCCAGCTTCTTTCTAGAATCCAGAATCAGATCTGAATTTTTCTTACAGACTCTTCAGGATATGCCTTCTTCTGGGTTTGTCTCTTGTTCCCCCTCTCTTGTTCATTTCTTCTGATTGTGATAGAATAGGTCTATATATAGCATCCATCGAAGGTTACCAGCTGATCCGGTTTATAACGTCCTTCTGACAGCTCTGACAGATGTGTTAGCTTTGTTACTTATTACCGTTGTCAGGTCTTCAGTCTTGACAACTGACTCCTCCTTGAACTTCTATCATAGCAGAGAACTGTTAGCATAACACTTCAGTTGTGTCGACACAAATAGACCATTTGTTGACACAAGTCTTGATGATGTCGACGCAGCTCCCAATGTGTCGACACAGTCATTCTTTATCTTCTCGATACAGCTTCTGTTGGATGTGTCTACAGAAGTCCTGTATGTCGACACAACTTCTTCTGGTCTCGACATAGTTGGTGTTGACAGATTTCTTTGAGTGTGTGTCAACACAAGTCCTGTGTGTCGAAGCAAGCCTTCCAGTCTCAGTATAGCTGTTGTTGATAGATTTTATTGAGTGTGTGTCGACACAAGTCTTGTGTGTCGACACAAGCCTTCCAGTCTCAGTATAGTTGTTGTTGACAGATTTCTTTGAGTGTGTGTCGACACAACTACTTCTGGTCTTCAACATAGCTGGTGTTGAGTGTGTGTAGACACAAGTCCTAGGTGTCGACACAAATGTTGCTGACAGAATTTTTGTTTGTCGACACAAGTCCTGTGTGTCGACACAATCTTGATTCTGGTGTCGACACATTTCCCTCACAAGTGTCGACACTTGTACTTAGAAAATTATCCTGCATTTCTTTAACCTGCACATTAAAACTCAACATCTCATCAAATACACATTGATGTATATCATTGAGTTAAGTGAGGTTTCTCTAAATTTGGTACACAGTTTCCAGTGTACCAAACACTTATTTTTACCCTTCCACTGGAGGCCTTCTATTTAGATTCGACAACTTGCTGGGAGTCAAGCTCAAGCAGGGGTGGAGTCAACTCGAGGAGGCAAGTAGTCGGTCTACAGGAGAGGAGCTCATGCAGAGTTGACAGGCTACGACATCACTCCAATGAGGAACTTGATCTCCTCGAGGAGGTTAAATGGTCGGTATGTAGGAGGGGAGCTCGTGCATGGACACAGACTTACGTTTACCCTGACACTCGAGGCCTTCTATTTGGAGTCGACACCTTGCCGGGAGTCAAGCTCAACCAGGGGTAGAGTCGACTCGAGGAGGCAAGTAGTAAGTTTACAGAAGAGGAGCTTGTGCAATGTTGACGGGCTACGTCATCACTCCAACGAGGAACTTGATCTCCTCGAGGAGGTTCAATGGCCGGTATGCAGGAGAGGATATCGTGCAGTGACACAGACTTACGTTTACCCTGCCACTCGATGCCTTCTATTTGGAGTCGACACCTTGCCTGGAGTCAAGCTCAACCGGGGGTGGAGTCGACTCGAGGAGGCAAGTAGTCGGTCTGTAGGAGAGGATCTCGTGCAGAGTTGACGGGCTACGACATCATTCCAATGAGGAACTTGATCTCCTCGAGGAGTTTCAATGGCTAGTATGCAGGAGGGGAGCTCGTGCAGGGACACGGACTTACGTTTACCATGCCACTCGAGGCCTTCTATTTGGAGTCGACACCTTGCCGGGAGTCAATCTCAACCGGGGGTGGAGTCGACTCGAGGAGGCAAGTAGTCGGTCTGCAGGAGAGGAGCTCATGCAGAGTTGACGGGCTATGACATCACTCCAACGAGGAACTTGATCTCCTCGAGGAGGTTCAATGGCCGGTATGCAGGAGAGGAGCTCGTGCAGGGACACGGACTTACGTTTACCCTTCCACTCGAGGCCTTCTATTTGGAGTCGACACCTTGCCGGGAGCCAAGCTCAACCGAGGGTGGAGTCGACTCAAGGAGGCAAGTAGTCGGTCTGCAGGATAGGAGCTCGTGCAGAGTTGACGGGCTACAGCATGACTCGAACGAGGAACTTGATCTCCTCGAGGAGGTTCAATGGCTGGTATGCAGGAGAGGAGCTCATGATGGGACACGGACTTACGTTTACCCTTCCACTCGAGGCCTTCTATTTGGAGTCGACACCTTGCCGGGAGTCATGCTAAACCGGGGGTGGAGTCGACTCGAGGAGGCAAGTAGTCGGTCTGTAGGAGAGGAGCTCGTTCAGAGTTGACGGGCCACGACATCACTCCAACGAGGAACTTGATCTCCTCGAGGAGGTTCAATGGTCGGTATGCAGGAGAGGAGCTCGTGCAGGGACACGGACTTACGTTTTCCCTGCCACTCGAGGCCTTCTATTTGGAGTCGACACCTTGCTAGGAGTCAAGCTCAACCTGGGGTGGAGTCGACTCGAGGAGGCAAGTAGTCGGTCTGTAGGAGAGGAGCTCGTGTAGAGTTGATAGGCTACGACAACACTCCAACGAGGAACTTGATCTCCTCGAGGAGGTTCAATGGCCGGTATGCAGGAGAGGAGCTCGTGTAGGAACACGTAATTACGTTTACCCTGCCACTCGAGGCCTTCTTAGAGTGCAATGCTATCATGTTGGCTATGAGAGGCGATAATGGGGTTAATTGCATCGACGTTTTTGGTGAGAAGATAATCTTTCCTTTTAAGAGGGACGATCTCGAACCTGTTGGATCGAGAAGTCGACATCCGAACCCGTTCCTAAAAATTCCTCCAGTCGGGAGAGAGATTCACTCGGGGAGACATAGGCTGATATGCAAGGGGTGAGCTGATCTCGGACGACAGTATAGAGGCTCGGTCTTACAAGAGCGCTTAAAGTCCCGAAGCATCGTCCTATCTTTCGTACTGGGCTATTTAGGAGGAACGGATCGAAGACCCACATTCTGATATGTCAGCGTAGGTCGCTTTCATCCACGCTTAATTGCTATGAGTGCCAACATCTGGACGAAGGGTGATGTTTCATCGAGGGTCCTTTAGGATGCACTCGGAACTAACATACACCTTTGGGCTTAACCCTGCCCTTTCTTCGGCAGGTTATCCTGCTTTGACAATAACTTAAATTCCTCCTTATGATTGCTTAACGAGGTCGGCCTTTCCTCGAGTCTGGGAGTTTAGGGTGCAAATTTGTTCCTGGTAGTTCCTCTAGTTGGAAGAGAGATGCACTCGGGGGGACTTAGGCCGACATGCAAGGGGGGGAGCTGACCTCGGCCGACAATGCAGAGGCTCGGTCTTACAAGAGCGCTTAAAATCCCGAAGCATCATCTGATCTCCCACCCTGGGCTATTTATGAGGAACAAACTGACCACTAGTTCTCGGAGTCGATTGCGAGGCAGATCCTGGAAGCACTTAGAAGTCTCGAGGTATATTAGCACAAAAGAGAGAAACACGGCCGCCATTGTATATCAAGAAATGTGTTTACAAAGTTGATACATGAGTTACCGCTAAGGGTAGAACCTTTTCAGGTCATCCCCACTCCAGGTTCCATTCAGCTGCTCTCATGCTAGATCTTGTAGGTAATAGCATCCCATGGCCAGGGCTTCTCGGATGATAAAGGTCCCTTCCCAGTTGGTATGTAGCTTGCCGACGGTGGCCCCTCGCCCTGCGGCGACCACCTTCTTCATGACCAGATCTCCTGCCAATAAATGCTTGAGGTGGATCTTTTTGTCAAAGTGCTTTGCCATACGCCTCTTGATCTCCTCTTGGCGCACGGAGGACAAGTCACGAATTTCTTTGACGTAGTCCAGAGAGAGCCTTTGGGCATCTTCATTCTCCAGGCGCCATTCTTTGCCTGCGTCTCCCGCCGCAATAACTCTAAGACTCCGCACCTCGAACTCCACCGGGATGAGTGACTCAGGCCCGTGGGATAGCTTGAAGGGCGTTTCCCCCGTGATTGAGTTTGGAGTTGTTTTCAGAGCCCATAGGACCGAAGGGAGCTGCTCAGCCCAGTTCCCTTTGAGATTGGTGACCTTCTTCTTCAGCAAGGTTATGATATGCTTGTTGGCGGTCTCTACTTGTCCATTACTCCGAGGATGATGAACAGAAGCGAACCGATGGTCCGTTCCTAGTTGTTTGCATAAGTTCTCTAGATCCAAGCTGGCGAATTGCAGCCCATTGTCGGTGACGATGGCTAGAGGAATCCCAAATCTGCATGTGATTTCTCCACAAATGAAGTTCTTAACGACATGGGAGGTGGTCTTGGCCAAAGCCTTAGCCTCGATCCACTTGGAGAAGTAGTCGATCATCACCAGTACAAACTTTCTCTATCCACTGGCTTGAGGGAAAGGGTCGATCAAATCCATCCCCCAGATGGCAAAGGGCCATGGAGCGATGATCGAGCGGAGATGTTGAGCTGGTTGAAGTTGGAGAGGCGTGAAGAGCTGACATTGGAACATTTTTTGGAGAAGGCTTCCACGTCCTTGCGGATGGTTGGCCAGAAGTAGCCATGCCTTAGAATTCTTTGCTCCAGAGAATGAGCCCCGGAGTGGCGGCCACACTCCCCTGAATGAATTTCCTCGAGAACTCGTGGGATCTCGATCTCTGATAAGCATCTAGCCAAGGGGCCCGAGATGGTCTTTCGGTAAAACTCGCCACCTTGTAGTAGGTAGTACGCTGCCTTATACCGAAACTTTCCTTGATCTTTCCCGTCAGAGGGTAGCTGACCCGTTGTTAAGAACGTGACGAACAGATCTTTCCACGAGGGTCGCTGCTCGATCTCAATCATTTCCCCTTCCTCGATGGACGGTCGAAACAGCTCGGTGACAACTCCCCCGGCCCGGGGACCGTACTTAGCAAGGTAGTTAGCTTCAGAATTGTCCTCTCGGGGTTCATGCTCGACGAAGAAAGATTGGAACCCCCCGATCAAACCCTTGACCTTGACTAGGTACCGTTGCAGGGTGGGATCATGGACTTAAAACTCCCCCCGTATCTGGGACGCGACCACCATTGAATCAGTGAAATTTCTGATGTCTTTGATGGCCAGCTCCTTGGCGAGACGCAAGCCAGCCACCATGGCTTTGTACTCTGCCTGATTGTTCGTAACCGGGAAGAGGATCTCGACGGCCTGCTCGATCCTGGTTCCCTTGAGGCTAACCAACAGGACTCCAGCTCCCACGGAATGCTTGCCATAATCACTGTCTACAAACAACTTCCAAGAGACTGGGCTGGAAATTCCCACGGCTACCTACACCTCGATCGAGAAGTCGGACAGGAAATATGCCACCGTCTGCGCCTTGATTGCTACCCTTGGAGAGTAAGAGATGTCAAACTCGCTCAGCTCCACCGCCCATTTGGCCAACCTGTCAGAATGCTCCACTCCATCCAAGATACTCCTTAGGGGATTATCGGAGACTACCTTGATGGAGTGAGCCTGAAAATACGGACAGAGTCGCCGAGCCGAAACTACCAAAGCAAAAAACTAGCTTCTCCAAAATAGGATACCTCGTCTCGTCTTACCGCAGCACCCGACTTACATAATAGATGGGAAGCTGCTTCCTTACTTCTTCTCGAACTAACACCAAACTAACCGCCTCCGCCCCTACTCCTAGATAGAGTAAGAGGTCCTCGCCGCCTTGTGGACCTTGGAGGAGAGGAGCTTGGGTCAGCTGCTGCTTAAGCTTTCTGAAAGCCTCCTCGCACTCCGTGGTCCACTCAAATTTCTGATTACCCCGAAGGGTTTTGAAGAACAGGGAGCACTTTTCCCCAGCCTTGGAGAGAAAATGGCTAAGGCCTGTCAGCCTTCCAGTTAGCCTCTGGACTTCCTTGGAATCTTTCAGGGAGGCCATCTCCAGGATGGCGTTTACATTGTCGGGGTTAGGATCCACCCCCCGGGGAGTGAGGAGGTGACCTAAGAACTTCCCCCTTCCCGCGCCGAAGACACACTTGGCTGGATTGAGTCGCATCTTATACTTCCTCAGGGTGGCAAAAGTCTCTGTCAGATCCACTATATGCTCTGCGATGCTCTTGCTTTTGACAAGAAGATCGTCCACATAGACTTCCAAATTCCTCCCCTTTTGCTCTTTGAAGACTTGGTCCATCATTCTTTGATACGTTGCGCCTTTTTTTAG
This sequence comes from Platanthera zijinensis, assembly GCA_039513925.1. Taxonomy (NCBI): domain Eukaryota; kingdom Viridiplantae; phylum Streptophyta; class Magnoliopsida; order Asparagales; family Orchidaceae; genus Platanthera; species Platanthera zijinensis. The sequence continues at coordinate 164,397,962 of CM077083.1, read as the reverse complement.
CCCGAAGGGCATCATCTTGTAGCTATAACTGCCGTCGCTGGTGATGAAGGAAACATCGCGGAAATCGGGGGGATGCATCCGGATCTGGTGATACCCTGAAAAAGCATCAAGGAAACTCATCACAGGAAACCCGACGGCGGAATCAACCAGCGCGTTGATTTGAGGCAAGGGATAACAATCCTTTGGGAAAGCTTTATTCAACATAAAAAAATCAATACATAGCCTCAAGCCCCCTCCGGATTTCTTTGCCATTACAACATTGGAGTCCAAGCCTGGATACTAGATCTCAGAGACAAACCCCGCCTCTAGCAGCTTCCCTACTTCCTCCCAGATCGGCTCAGCCAGCGCGGTGGCGCTCTTCCTTTGCTTTTGGCGAACTGAAGCTACCGGGGGATCTAGGTCGAGGCGATGACAAGCAACATCGGTGTTAATCCCCGGCATCTCGGCGGCGCTCCAAGCGAAGATATCAGCATTCTCTTGTAGGCAAGCAGCCATCTCCACCTTCCCCTCCAGGGGCAAGGATCCTCCGACCTTTAGCAGCTCAAGCTCTCCACTCGGGGAGATCACCTCCACTTTCTCTAGCTCCTCAGCAGCTTGCAGGTCCTCCTGCTCCATCAACCTCTCTAGCCTTTTCGCGTCACCCGTCCAATTGATGGTGCTGACCGCGTTCAGGTAGCACTCCCTGGAGGCCTTCAGATCTCCAATGATCCTGACTTGGACGTCATCTCGGCAGTACTTCAGGCACTGGTGGTATGAAGATGGGATGGCTTTGAAATAGTTAATAAGGGGCCTCCCAAAGATGGTATTATAACCACTGGGTGTGTCGACGATGACGAATCGACATCAGATTGAAGTACCCCCGAGAGTGACCAGCAGCTCCACTCCCCCTTCTACCACTTTCTTCTCTCCTGAGAAGCCAAAGAGGGGTCCATCCGCATCCTGGACCCTGGATGCCTCCACTTGGAGCCCGACGAAGGTTCTCTTAAAGATGACATTCACCGAACTCCCGTTATTTGCGAGGATCCGGTCGACAGTGAAGTCCTCGATTGCATCTTGTATCACCAGCGCGTCGTGGAAAGGGTTCTCGTTCCACAGCATGTCCTCCTTTGAGAAGGTTATCTCGTTCAGAAGTGGAGTCTATGATGTTGAGGCGACGCTCCTCTTGTAGATCTTGTGGAGACTACCCTTGCGGGAAGCTCCGAGCCTGGCATCTCCATTAATCACCCCAACGTGCCCGCCTCCTGGACCGGGAATAACATTTCCTCGATCTCCCTGGTCGACCCTATCCTCATTCCTCCTCCTCAATGGAGCTTGGAATGCTACTTGCCCCACCGGGGCCTCCTGCCTTGGCTGCTCTCTCTCCGCCTCTGTTGCTTATAAACTCCTCCTTGCTTCCCAAAACTCTGAGCAAGCCAAGGTCCCATGCCCCTCTACCTGATGGATATCGCAGTAGAGGGGAATCACCGCCTCCTATCATCTATCCTGACGCTCCTCCCTTCGGCGATGCTTATTGGCATGTCGTGCGACAACCATAGTCTCCCTTCTTCCTCCACCTTGCCCCCTGGGATTGTTATCCCTCCTCTCCTCCTGCTGGAATGGATGCCTCCACTGGGGGCGATCTCTCGGGTACTGGAATCTTCTTTCCTCCCCCCTTCCTTCTAGGGCCTCAGCGGGCCTCCTCTCCTCCTACCTTCGAGGCCTCTCCTGACCCCTTTCCTCCTGCCTCCTGGGCTCTTCTCTTCTCTTCCTTTCTTCCTTCCTCTTTGTCTCCTCCCGCCTTCTATCATCACGCTTCTCTGGCCGCCTCTCCTTTTCAAGCAATCTTCCCTGTTTTCCCCTAACGTCTTATCCCCATCCAGTCTTGCCAAGAACTCCATGTTCCTCTCCTCCCCCTAAATGAAGACATTCGCCCTCTCCACCATTTCCTCAAACGAGTTAGGCGGCCTATGCCCCAACTCCATATTGAAGAGCCCCTACTTCAGGCCGAACTTTAGGGCTACCATCAAGGTGAACCCATCTACCTCCTCCACCTCCAAGACCTCCTCCTGGAACCTGTTGATGTAATGACCCAGACTTTCGCGTTGCCCCTGCACGATTTTGAAAAGGGTCGTTGCTTCCTTCTTCCATTTCTTGAATGTCACGAACCACGCCACGGGGCCCCGACGAAGGTCGGAGAAGTAGTAGATGGAACCTGCTGGTAGCTGGTGGAACCAATCTCTCGCACTACCCTTGAAGGTGATGGAGAAGCACCAGCATTTGAAGGCGTCGGACATGTTGCGGATGGAGACCATGTCCTCAAACAACTGAAGATGTCTTACCGGGTCATCTTTGCTGGAGTAGTAGGTGAGGGAGGGCTCTCGGAAATTGTCAGGGATGGGGTCCCCGAGGATCTCATCACAGAAGGGGCTCCTCCCTTCCTGGCGGCGGCGAGTATCCTCCCCACTTAAGTAATCATACTCTCTCCATCGGCGATTATCCCTACACCTCGCAGAGAGTTCAGGCTCTCGGAACCTGATGCCCTGGCTGCTCATAGGGTGCTGACGCGACGTTATCAGTCGCTCCTCTCTTGCCCAAGCGGGCTCCTTCCCTGCTCGCCGGGTCGGGACATCCTCGCCCGATGGGGTCAGTCGATGGGGAGAGGTCGTTGTGACCTCAGGGGGGTTGGAGAACCCGACGAGTATCGCCCTCTCCATCCTCTTCGCGAACTCCTCAAAAGCAGCTACCGTTACAAACACGCCACCTCGCTCCGAGGTGCCAACTCCTGCCAAGTTGTCCGCCAACTCGCCCTGATCTCCGTCATTGACCATCTTTCTCAACCACGAAATTTCCCTCCTTGGCTGCTATCCACGCTCACCGCACCAAGTGTTGAAGCCAAGAAAAATTCCCCACCTCAAGATCGGACTAGGCTGCCTAAGGATACTAGTCAAGTGGTGAAGTTAGACGGCCCACGGAAGCAAGAACAGGAATGAGCTAGGAACAAGACCCCAGGTTGCTGCGGCAGGAAGGTCCCACCACGTACCTGGCTGCTTGGAAGAAGCAGACCCTCCACAACCAGAATGGTCGAGCTAGGTACGAGGGAAACGAGCTAGCAACTAAGTCGCAGATCGCGACTTGGTCTCTAAGGAAAAGGAATCCAAAGGGCTCGTGAGTATCTATCTGAGATTCTTGGGTCCTCTCCCTCGTACCCCTAGGGTACTATTTATAGAGAAATCCAAAGGGAGGGGGGGTCATACTTATACCCCCCACCCTGGCGACTAGGCGACTTCCTGGGGAGCTCGCACGGGTTGGGCGAGTAGCTCGCCTAGTCGCCAACCTGGCGAGTATGCGGGGGAAACTCGCCATACTCGCCCAGGCCTTCTGCTGGCTTGTGTCTTGATCTTTACTTCGGTCTTGACTTGTTGACTTTGACTCTCGCTGAGCTGGTTATGGTAGGACCCATCCTCGTCGAATACGGGTTGCACACTAGTCTTCATACCTTGGCCGAAAACTTGTCCACTCATGGAGCTCTTTCATAGTTAACTTACACTAATCCTACTCTCTAAGGGAGGAGGAAAGGAAGGAAGAAAATAAGCTAGAAATGGACATGCAAGGGGGGGAAATCCACTTGCCTTGAAACTCCGGAAATTCGCCGCTCCACGACAAGGATCGGTCGCCAAAAGCCCTGAGCATCGTTTCCTTAAACTTTTGGGGGGAAAAGGAGGTCAAAACCACAAAACATAACACCTAAAAATCGAAGAATCGGGAAAAGCTTACCACGATCGCGTAGATCTCGGCGAGAGCTTTCCAAATCTTTAATCTATAGACAAAACCGACCACTGAATCGCTCTTTATCACCGGCCAACCGCACGTGAAATCGCCGCTTCTCTTCCGCTCACGAAACCGTCGTCGCTCGGGTAGGGGAAGATGATGAATAAGGTTTTTGACGCGACCCCTCATAACCGGCTATATATACTTATATATAAATAATTATAATATTATAATACAATTAATAATGAATAACCCCAGAATGACCCGAAATCAAACCACTCAGACTCTTACGAAAATTGCACCATAGTTAAATACTGACGCTACGAATCCAATGGAGAAGTCAAAATCCAAATCCGACAGACTAAACTCGGGTAAAACACCACCCGAAGATAAAACGTCACCACATGCCTATAAAAAGCTCCACCGAGTCACCAAAACAGACCCGGCTCGCGAGGGAAGGTGCACAACCAAGCCAAAACCAACTACATAGGAAAACCCACTGAGCAAACTCATGCTCCAACAAATGACACTCGTTAACTACGCATCAACGTAACGCTCTGACGTCAAAAATACGCCACTAGGGGAATTAAAATAGCCAACAAAAAATCAGAGGCGTTACAGGCCGCCTAGGGCCGGTCTCGCTGAGGCCTCCCGGGTGGAGGCTGCTCGGGGGTCGGCCTCGCGGAGGTTGGCTGGGCGGAGGCCACCCGGGGGCCTACCTCGTGGAAGCCTCCTATGGGTCGGCCTCACGGAGGCCGCCCGAGCGGAGGCTGCACAGGGCCGGCCTTGCAGAGGCCAGTCGGTAGCAGTCGTGGCCGCGAGTGGGAAGCGCGGCTGCATTGCAGTGTTTGCGGAGGAGGCGGCCGGCATGGGCAGCCAGTCGCGGGCGGTTGGATCAGCGGAAGGATCGCGTGTGCGATGATTGGGGTGCGGATCGCGCAAGGTTTGGGCACGTAGATTGCCCGCGGGGTAGTATTTTTGATAACTCTCCACTTATTTAATGTGGGACATGAGAATTACGGCTACTCGCAACTCGGAATTTCTATAAATTGAGGGAGGCCCCATAAATTTCAAATATATATTTTTTATAAAATAGTTTTATTTATTTAATATTTTATTAAAAAAAATATTTTTATCCCTTCAATTATTACTAGGTTTTTTATTTGTCAAGACATTTATATGAATATATCGGTGCAATAACTTTTCCGGTCTCGAGGGACATGCGCCTTTTATAATACCCATGTAGGTAAGCAATTGTAATAATAACATTAATAAGTGAAATCTTCAACACGTGTCAACCACACCTTTGTGTTTTGTGTGTTTTATGCGTGACAATCACCTTCTTCAAATGACATCCAATATACTATCAGTATTATCAGTATTTCGATCAAAATTATTGTTTTTACAAGTATCAGCGGTTTGATGCGCGCCTCCACCGTGATCTTAGATGGGAAAAACACATCTAAAATTTACCCGAGTTTTACAGCGGTCACGACCACCACAAATAAGTTTCAAAAAAAATGCCATCCAATATATAAAGTGTTGGATGAAAAATATTGAGAGGTACAAAATTAGAGAGTGACGAGCAATACAAAGAGGCGGTTGATCAAATAAAGAATCATAGGATTCCTAGGAAAGTGGTGAGTTCTCTTTACATTTTACTAATGCTGTGTAAAGTTCTTCTCAATCTCTTCGGACCATTCGTGTTTCAAAAATGGGGTGTTGTTATCGTGCACAAGTGAAGAAAATGCATAACTGCTTGTCCATATTTGGGAAAAGTTTTTTGTGTGCTGAACGCACCATTCTTCAATAGCCCCTAAGTCCAGGGGGCCCACCTTTCTATTTTTCGAAACCAAATATTTTCTTCCCCCGCTTCGCTCCACTCTATCTTGTAGTCGAAACCAAAAAAACCTAAATGTTGTTGCTCTTAGGGTAGAGAAGTGCGGGGGATCCAACAACATCACTCCTCCACTAGAACATACGCACTTGCCGTCATTCCAAACTGCCATCTCCAGAACCCATTGTCTCCACCACCAGATTTTTTATGTCAAGACAGTGCTTCGACGCCACACATCACCAGGTTTTCTTCCAGCTCTAAGGTATAATATACTAATGTAGAATTTATAACTCATATTTAGGCTTTGTTTGGGGGACTTATTTTCACCGGTCAAGTGGTTACAACCGCATGTATCGGACCATAATTAAGATCCGGTTCATGCGATCATAACCGCTAGATCGGTAAAAATAAGGCCCCCCCCCCCCCAAATGGAGCCTTAGACTATTTCAATTCTAATGATGATTTTCTAGTTAAAATGTATATGTTATATTGTTGTTTCCAGTGTTGATATATTTATTTCCATTTATGTAGTCTAATTTTGCATATTAGGGTTATATTTTTTACACTTATAGTAATGTTGTTTATGTTGGAGCCGACGGTTCACATATCCTTAGTTTGATAATATCAATTCTCATGTCGTATTTAATTACATCGTGTGTTTGGTAGAATGTGCAGATTTACAGGTCCAAGAAATACAATGAGCTCTCCTCAGGAACGTACCGCCAAGCGGTAGTAGTTAACGACGGGCGGTAGCCTGAATTAAATGGACAAGGCGCTCGGGATACTACCGCATCGCGCTATACCTACCGCCCGCGCTAGCTCGAAGAATTAATTGGACAAGTTGCTCGGGATCCTACCGCGCAGGCGCTAGCTTTGTACCGCACCGCGCTAGCCCTGGAGATGCCTGACCTATCATCAGGCGATACCGTCCCTACCGCTGGGCGCTAGCTTTATACCGCGCCATGTTAGCCACTCAACGATCGCCGAGACGGATTCGTCGAGACAGCTACCCTACCGCGTGGCGTTACCTTTCCTACCGTGGCGCACTATCTTTGGAAAAGGGAAATAATATTCGTTTTAAATATTTTTCCATATTTGCAGGACAACTGTCACATCAAACGCGCGAACCTACCGCCGAGCGCTAGTATTACCACTGACGGTAGCCTATTTTTACGAAGACGTATATAAGGCGTCTCGTTTTCTGGATTCCTAACCAAGACGAAAAGAGACTGAGATCTACAACTCCTAGGGTTCAGCCACCTCTCTATGGTCCGTTCCGCCGTCTCCGCTGAAGGAAAAGAAAACTGCTTCCCTCCCGTTCGTGCATGTAACGGCGAGCCAAGGACTACATCTGCTACGAAGAGTCGACCGGTTGCAAGCACATGAAGATCTCAAGCACTGTCGCGGATCGCTCGACGGAGGAATCGTCAAGAGGGAGATTTTAATCTTTTAAATCCGTTAAACTCTTTATTGTAATCTTTCTCTCTCTTTATTCTTGTGGTAAGGGAAATCGACCGGGGAAGGTCGTCGGAATCCGGGATAGGATTCCGTGAGAAATCGTCCTGGAGAAGGGACGTCTAGATCGAGTGATCTAAAGGGGCTATAAGACCCTTCCTTGCGTGGAGGTAAAGAGCCGGCTCGAAGACCTTTCTTGGAGAGAAAGGGAGAGAGCCAACCGGTCCGAGGAGAGGGTTAGTATAGAAAACCAAAAGCTTTTTCATTCACCGCCTTCGATCTCCGGTGTCACGGAGAGCAAAAATTTGTTATTGTAAACTGTTGTGGATTAAGTTTTTTTATGAAATTCATTCCCTATTTCTTTACTTGCATGTACTGGTGTGAATGTTAGTTTGAGTTGTACTGAAGAGTGCATAGATCTCCAAGGGAGAATCTGCCCAGGAAAACGAGTTCTGTGACAAACCGCCACGCACTAAGTACCTAGCGCCCCGCGGTAGTTTCCAGAACTAGTTTTCCCTGTTTCGAAATAATTAAAAATTTTGATTAGCAACATAAACTTTATTCACCCCCCTCTAAGGTTAGCCACTAGATCCAACGAGTGGTATCAGAGACAGGTTATTCCAAAATAGTTTCACCACCGGGAATAATGGCCAACCCTGATCTTGAATCTACAAGTGGGGATGAAAAGTTATACACAGAAGAATCTCTAGGAACACCATTATTTTTAGGCAAAAAGTGTGAATGATGGAAAGTGTTGATGAGAAAATTTCTTAGAAGTCTAGACATAGAAGTATGAAACATAACGTGTATCAAGCCGCCAAATAACATAACTAAGCATGAATGTTATATAAATGCTGAAGATATGAATAGTTTATTTTGTGGTCTTGGTCAAGAAATCTTTAAACTCATCTACACTCTACCCACTGCATATGATATATGGAAAATTTTGGAGTCTACTTATAGTCCTCTTTCTGCAGTTGATGAGACTGAGTAATTTATTATTGATCAGAGTGAATAACCAAATGGAGATCCGCTCCTGGAGAAAGACATGGAAATCACATTATCGGAAAGGGAAGTTAAAATCTCAACTAGGGAAGAGGCAACTCACGAAGAAGGCAAAGAAACTCAATGCTCCAATCTTGCCCCACCCAAGAGCACAGTAAAAAAGTTAAACTCCCCTCTTGTATGCAATTCTACTTTTACATTGAATATGCTAGATGCTGCTAGACGTAGAATTAGGAAGCTGAATAATATTAACTCAAAACTGTGTCTTGAAAATAACCGCTTAAGTGCAAGTGTAAATGTAGAGTCTATCGCTGTCATGCCCAACTCTCTTGAAGCTTCTTAGAAAACATCCCTACACCTTGCATAGATCGTAATAGATTAAATAAAAAAAAATAGGGTTGTTGAAAAAGAGCCACTCTCTGCAAAAGAACAAATAGAGAAACCCTGTCTAGAAGAATCACATGTAGAAAGGGAGTGTGTTGGATGCAATGACTATAAAAATGAAATTAAGGAGATGAATGAGACTTTTAACGAATTCAGGAGTAAGTATGAAGCCCATATTGAATCAGTCGTCTCCACCCTTAAAAATAACACAATCGCGTACAATAGAGCTAGACAGAATCTCATAACTAAAAATAGAGAATTAACTACAAAAATCAACAGGCTTAAAGAAATTATGTTTAAAAGCTCACAATACACAACTCCCAAGTTTCAAACAAAATTTGAAGGCACGTTGAATACGAACAGTCATATAATAATTAAGTCAATCAACGGAAGTAGAAAATGCCAAGCGCGTGTAAATGAAATTCTAAAACAAAAGAAGCATCCTCATTTGCAAACTGTTGGGTCCATTGATCCCAATGGCCCTGATTTGATGATGTCAAACAGGTCAATGAGATACACACAGCTGTATTTTATGTGTATGTAAGTTCATGTGTACAGGATAGCCCTTGTGACAAAGATTAGGCAGGTGGACTCATAGAAGTGGCTGGAAGGGCAGAAGATTTTCCTAAGTTCACAGGCGTTGAGTGAAGTCTATTCACTCAACGCCAGGTAAGTAAAATTGTTGAGTATAGTCAGCCAAGAAATTGGCAAGCTGAAAATGTGGCTAAGTCCATAGGAGTTGAGTGATGTATACTTACTCAACGTCATACAGCTAAAAGCTGTGAGATGCTAAGGCTAAGTAAAATAAGGCAGAAATGTGGCTAAGTCCACGGGCGTTGAGTGAAGTCCATTCACTCAACGCCATAACATCAAATCATTGAGTACTGCCCGGTCAGTCAAAGCCACAAAAATTCAGTGTTGAATTTTGACTAAGTCCACAAGAGTTGAGTGAAACTTACTCACTCAACGCCATGAGACAGAAAATCTGTCTAAGTAGTTAGGCGTTGAGTGTAGCTCACTCACTCAACGCCATGAGACAGAAAATCTGCCTAAGTAGTTAGGCGTTGAGTGTAGCTTACTCACTCAACGCCATGAGACAAAATCTGTCTAAGTAGTTAGGCATTAAGTGATGCTTACTCACTCAACGCCATGGGACTATAGCATTGAATGAATCCTAGTTAGTAAGAGCCACAGTGTTCTTCTTGACACAGAAATTTGGCTAAGTATAAATGTGTTGAATGCTTTTACTTTCGTCGAGCTGAGCTTTGAGTTCGTCGAACTGAGCTTTCACTTTTCATCGAGCTGAGCTCTAAGTTCATCGAGCTGAGCTCTGAGTTCGTCAAACTGAGCTTTCACTTTTTGTCGAGCTGAGCTCTGAGTTCGTGGAACTGAGTTCTGAATTCATCGAACTGAGTATTTCTGGAATACTCCTTCTGAAAGTAAAATATGACCCTTGTCTCATTCCTATGTGGCATATTCACTCAACGCCTACGCTGTTGATGCTTGATTTTGTATAAGTCCACAGATGATGGCGTCAGCAAAGTCAACAAAGTCAAAACAGGTTCAAATGTTGTAAGAATGCTGTTAGTGGCGTTGGGGGCCATCTGTCATGATTTTCTGCACTAGGAAAGAGATTTCTCGTTGGGGCCCACACAAAGCAAAGAGCCGTTGAATTAGCCATCAATGGAAAGTAGGTGGCTGAATGGCAAAATCACAGCCACAAATTCTAGTGGGGCCCACTGCTCAATGAGACGTTGATCGGCAGACGATAAAAGCAGCAGGATCAAATCGAGAACATAACAACATCAAAAACAACAACAACAATCAACACCAAGAAGAGACGTAATTAGGGTTCTCTGGATTGCGCGGCTGGACGACGTCTTCTTCCTCATTTTCTTGCCGAGCAAGAAGAAGTTCAGATCAGAGAACCTGAACACGAAAAGAGTTAGCTGCCAAAATACTCATCTGCGACAGCAAGATCAGGATTGCTTCCTGAAAAAGAAGAAGCAGAGATTTCTGCAAGCTGCTTCCAAAACAAGTTAGGATTCAAGTGAAGATTTCTTTTCAACTTGTTACTGTGAAGAAGAAGATAGGACTGGTATCTGCTCAGTCTAGGAAGACAAACATGGAGAACTTTCTTTAGTGTCTGAGTATTTCATCTTTTTGACATTGTTTGTAAGATCTAATTTGGGATCCGAGTGTAGGATTCTTTAGGGAATCTGAGTGTAGGCATGTACTATAAAGGCCGAGGTAAGATCTGTTCAAGATCTGAGAGTAAGATCCATTCTGGGATCTGAGGATAGGATTCTTGTTAGAATCTGAGTGGTAAGGCTTAGTGCATGAGTGTTGGTCTGTGTTATAAAGGCCAAGGTAGGATCCAGTTGGAATCTGAGTGGTAGGGCTTAGTGTCGAGTTGTAGGTCTTGGATAAAACAGAGTGGTCCTACGGGATCGTGCTTTAAGCTCTTAAGGAGCCGAGGAATTTTTGAAGAGCCTTATCTAACACACTGTTAGAAAGGCGAAGAGGGATAGTGGACGTACCCAATATTGGGGAACCACTATAAAAATATCTTAGTCTTCTGTGATTGTTCTTGAAAGAACAAATCAACTAATCACTAAGCATAGGAAATCAGATATAGGTCAGAGTATTTAAAAAGTAGGCCTAAAACCTATTCACCCCCCCTCTAGGTATTTAGTTGATCTTGAAAACAAGACTTTCAAGTGGTATTAGGGGTAGGTTGCTCGTTAAAAACTCAACCGTCTGAGTAGATATTCAAGGTCAACAAGGAAAGACAACCCTTATGGGTTCAGGAGTGAATCACAAGGAGCTAGGTGCCATGAAGCTTCCTATCTATAGGAGGGAAGGGTTTGGCATATGGAAGGAGAGGGTTAGGCTGGTTATGGAGGTAGCTGACCCTAGAATTTTTATTAATGTCAAGGAGGGACCATTCATCCCAATGAAGGTCTCAGCTCTGGATGCTAATATCCAGACACCAAAGACATGCTCTGAAATGACTAAGGATGAATTCATCCTTGCCGCAATGGACAATAGGTCACAAAATATAATAGTTTGTTTCATTGATGACTCCACCTTCAAAAACCTTGTTCACTGCAAGTCATCTAAGGAGATGTGGGACACACTAGTGATGCAGTAGCCCCGAGCCGGCCCCTCTCGGTCGGCCAACCTCGGCCTAGCCAGCGGACCACGTGCTGGCGACCACTGCCGGGCTGCAGCCCAAGCACCCCACCCATGACCGCACCTAATCAAGGGGGCTGGGTTCGAGACCTCGCCTCAACATCCCGCCGCGCAGAGAATAGGTGCGGTCATGGGTGGGGTACTTGGGCTGCAGCCCGGCAGTGGTCGCCAGCACCTTGTCCGCTGGCTAGGCCGAGGTTGGCCGACCGAGAGGGGCCGGCTCGGGGCTACTGCATCAGCCGAGGTAGGATCCAGTTGGGATCTGAGTGGTAGGGCTTAGTGCCTGAGTTGTAGGTCTTGGATAAGACTGAGTGGTCCTGCGGGATTGTGTTGTAAGCACTTAAGGAGCCAAGGAATTGGTGAAGAGTCTTGTCAAACACACTGTTAGAAAGGCAGAGAGGGATAGTGGACGTACCCAAGATTGGGGAACCACTATAAAAATATCTGAGTCGTCTGTGATTGTTCTTGAAAGCATAAATCAATTAATCACTAAGCACAGGAAATCATATATAGGTCAGAGTATTTAAAAAGTAGGCCTAAAACCTATTCATCCCCCTCTAGGTATTTAGTTGACCTTGAAAACAAGACTTTCACAAACTCTAGTCACTCCAAAGTTCAGATCAAATGAACGTAAATTTCCTTCTAAGAATCACTATGCTATGAATCCATACGTCATGAAATATAATCCTAACTCAGAGAACAATATTAACAAATTTAGACCTCCAGCGTAATATTATTCAACTGAAGTTTATCACACAAGGACTCGTAGAATTCTAAGTGGGAATTTGCAACAAAAACAAAAGTTTAAACCGAAGTATGAGTGGAGGCCCATAGTTAAGAATGATAAACATATACTACCTAACAGGGCACACTCACCAGTGACTTTCCCCGATATATCACGCAGTGTTTGGGTACCCAAGAGATCCGCCCCACCGGGTCGCACTTGGATACCTAAACCAAATATCCCATAACATCCACTATATGCGTGAAGTAAGTTCTAAACGAACTACATTATATCTTACTTCACGATATGCCTACTATTTTTTTTTCTTCTTCCCAGTTTTTTGTTTTTAATAAGAAAGTTTATTTCAAAAAAAATTTCGTTTTTTGGCATGATGGGTAGTTTTTTTTTAAAAGGGGGAGAATGGTAAACTAACATGATAAATAGGGTATCAACACTGAACTAATTAAGCAGTCTGTGCTACCCGTACGAACTCTCGAACTCGGCAGATAGAGAAGCAGTTTGTGCTACCCGTACGAACTCTCGGACTGTGCACAACCAGACTTGGTATAAACCGTAACTAAGTCCACATCTCCAGCAATCCCTGATGTGAACACACTAACAGTGGATATAAGAACCTGACTGCACTAACCGGCGATCTTCGCGTTCTCCACCAAACCACTCCACCAAAGAACAAGACCAAGGAACAAACCATGCCTATCTTCCGAACTCCAGACGAGTATGCAACACTCCGGACTCAGCAAACATCAAACAAGTCCACCACTCATGCGGATAGACAACCAATCTGTACTGTTACATCCTAGGAACAAGCTAACTGCAAAATCACTAGCCGAACTGGCTAGTCTCCACTTCAGACCATGCGGTATGAGCAATCAGATCGCCACCATATAGTCGTGCGGTCTGCCTAGTCAGACTGCCACTTTCACTTCAAAAAATTCAACACTCCCCCGTAAGTGAGAAGTGGGAACCAACCCAAGCAACCCGCATAACTGTTCAAATGGCCCCCTTCGACAGCGGCTTTTTGAAGATATCTATGATATTGTCCTCGCTCCACACATGCTCAACCATAAGAGACCCATCCAACACCTACTCCCGAATGAAGTGATGTTCAATCTCAATATGCTTGGTCCGCGTGTGACAAACTGGATTGTTTACAAGTTTAAGAGCACTTTCGTTATCCCCACCAAGCATAGTGGGACCCCGCACTTCTTCATGGACGTCCTCTACTAGCCTTCTGAGTCAGATGGCTTCCTGAGCTACCAAGGCCGAAGCCTTGTACTCCGCTTCCGTAGTAGAGACGGACACAGAATCTTTCTTTGATGCACCATGAGATATCTGCTGATCCACATGTGAAAACATAACCAGATGTCAACTTCTGGTTGTTTAAGTCTCCCCCATAATCAGCATATGTGTAACCGTGCAGGTTGAAACCTGTGTCACTCCCATAATGTAGACTCATATCTTAAGTAGTATTTACGTACTTCAAGATTATCTTGGCCGCTATCAGATGAGACATTCGAGGCTCCATCATATATCGACTTACTCAGCCTACAATATATGCAATATCTGGCCTCGTAATCGCCAAGTATATAAGGCTCTCAACCATAGCCCAGAACACCAAGGGATCTGGAAGAACCCTCCCATCATTACGTTGAAGTTTGATACCAACATCCAGTAGAGTAAAACAACTCTTTCCCTCCTGAATACCGAACCGCTAAATGATCCGTTCTACATAGCCACTTTTGGAAACAAGTATGCCACTCTTTCTCCTCTCCACTTCAAGTCCAATGAAGTGGTGGAGCTCACCCAAATACTTCATCTCAAAACTAATATCTAGCTCTACCCTGAGACTAGGTACTTCTTCCTCAGAGTTCCCTATTATGATTATGTCGTCAACGTACAACAAAACCAAGATATGAAGCTCCCCCTTCTTCTTTATGAATAGGATTGAATCTAAGTCAGAGGCAAAATAACCACATAACTAGTGGTATTCTGCGATCTTTTAATAGCATGCCCATGGTGCCTGCTTCAAGCAATAAAGAGCCTTTCAGAGCTTACAAATGTATCCTAGATGATCTTTAGACACATAACCCGATGGCTGAACCATGAAGATGTCTTTATTAATTTCTCCATAAAGAAAAGCATTCTTTACATCAAGCTACCACATCTTCCATCATTGGCAAGCCGCCAAGGAAATCACCACCCGCACTGAAGTCATATTGGCTACATGACTAAACATCTCCTCATAGTATTCTCCATACTGTTGATAGAACCATCGAGCTACAAGGAGAGCCTTGTATCGCTCGATGCTTCCATCCGCCTTCTTCTTCATCTTATACACCCACTTGTACAGTATAGGAGTATTGACATCGACCATGGGCACAAGATCCCAAGTCTCGTTTCTTCTGAGGGCAGTCATCTCCTCATCCATGGAATCATCTCACTCCTTGACTCCATGACATCTTCAAAGCTAGAAGACTCTCGCTCGTCAAGAGGGCCTGCGAAGAAATAGAGACGAAGCTCAATATATTCCCTTCGCTGTTTCGAGCTAGTGGTTTGATAGTCCTCTTCGACCTCTGAAAGACCTGACTATGGCTAACCACCTCCGTAGCTTCTTTTAAACGAGCTCCTATCTTGGTCATACCTGGAGCATCACTCCCCCAGCTTCCTAAACCAGAAGCCTCCGCCCCGAATCTAGAAATACCTAGAGCTCTTGGTGATAAAGGTAGCTCCACAAGAAGATCCTTAGTAGCTTCCTATTGCTTGTCATCTGACCTGCTTTCCCGTAGTACCATAGATGAACTACCACCATATGATGTCAGTTCGTCGAAGATAATGTCTCTGGAAATTACAAACTTCTTCGTAGCAGGATCCATACACTTCAATCCCTTCTTTCTCTCGTCATAGCCCACGAAGACAAGCTTCCTCGCTTTCGCATCCAGCTTTGTCCTAAGAGCATTTAGGACATGTACATAGTTGGTCGACACAAACACCCGAAGGTGTTCAATGTTAGGCTTCTCCTTAAACATCAGCTCATAAGGATACTTCATATTGATTGAACCCAGAGGCATCTGATTGATGAAGTATTCCGCACAAGCCATCCCTTCTACCGAGAAGGATCTAGGAATGCCTTTGGCATGAAGCCAACACTTACAGGTCTCCATCAGATGACGGATCTTCCGCTCTACTACTCCATTTTTTTTGTGTAGTATATGCACAGGTGAGCACTCTCCATATTTCGTGCTTCCTACAGAAGTTCTAGAACTCATTTGAAATGAACTCACCTCCGTTGTCTGTTCTCAACTTATTTTTATCCGCAGGCCAAGCCGGCCCTCTACAAGCTCCTTGAAATCCACAAAAAATTGGAATGCTTCTGAATTCTCCTTCATTAAGTACACCCATGTGTACCTAGTATAGTCATCAATCAAGACAAGCATGTACTAGCTGCCTTCAAGACTGGCGGTGATGGTCGGTCCCATCAGAGCACCATGAATGCACTCCAATGGTTTCTTACATCTGGTCTGTGACTTGCCAAATGGAAGGCAATGTGCCTTACCATATTGACACCCCGCACAGACATGACCATCATCGTAGGATGACAATCTAGGCAAGCCTATCACAAGGCTCCTTACCATCATAACTTTCAACTTGTCCATCCCGACATGTCCCAGTCGTTCATGCCAGATTGCAGCGCTATCATTGGCCCTCATCCAATCAATATAAGAACTTATTGATAACACACACAAAATCCTTTACTCTTCACTCAACATGAGTAACGCCAGCCTTCACCGCTAACACATTGTGGAGAAACTTCACTTCTATAGGGCCTAATAGAATGTGATAACCCGCATCCACCGTAATGGTCAATGAGAAGAGGTTCTTCTTAATGCCCGACACGTGATAAATACTTCTCAAGGTGAGTGGACCCTTATCACTTCCCAAAGAAACAACATCCACCTTCTCGATTGCATGAACAGTATCATCAGTGGTAATAATAGCATCATTACCTGAGTACGCCTGCAGAGAAGAGAACTTTGACTCATTAATGCAGGCTACCGAGACAACTCACGTCGATTACACGTTAATCCAATACAAACACCCACTAGCAAACACACAAATTAAAATCCAAGAGTACTCCGACCAAAGAGCGATCGAGAAGGGGGTCGAGTTGGCTCCCAAATCCGAACAAGGATAATCCAAGAGTACTCTGACCAAAAATCGTTCCGAAAGGGGTCGGGTTGGCTCCCAAAATTCTGTTCTAACAAAACTAAATGGCTTGAAGCAATCAAGCGGCTTGAGCGTTGCGGCAAAGTTTCACGTTTCCAAAATAAATTACACAAGTGTTCTCCTCCCAAAAATGACACGAGAATAGAAGAAATCACTAAAAGGGGGTGGAAGAAATTCATTACCCACAAATGAAGAAGTAGGAGGCGTAGGGAACACGTCGAAGGAATCACCACCGTGTTCACGAGCAGAGGATGAGGCGTGATCCACTGGAGTTCACACCACGGAATATTTCCCGGAGGAAAGGGGAGGGGTCGGCCTTGCTGTGGATCAGGACATCGAAGTTGGGGAGGCGGCAGTTTGGTGGCGGCGGAGCGGCAGCAGCACACGGGCGGCGAGGGCACAGGTGATCAGTACGGGGCTACTTGGACGGAATCGCACCGGCCGACAAAGGGTCGACGAGTCACACGCCGAGCGGACGGCGACGGCAGCGTCGCGCTGCACAGGTCGGGCCGAACCCTCGGGAGAGAAGCACTGAATGTAAATTTCCTCTGTTTTTCTTGTCAAAATCAGTTTTTTTTTTCAAAATCAAGGATGAGGTGTATATATAGTCCCAGAGACTTACAACCCTAACATACACATTAGGTCTCATCTGGACCATACAAATTAAAAATAGCCAACAGGAAATTAAAGCTAATTATAAAGTGCAGAAAAAAAAATAAAGTTCGCAACAGATTAAGACGATGGCGGAGGCCGCGAGCGCAAATTATAGCGAGCGTGGTTGCGGCGAATGTCCACGTGATGTCATGCCGATTGGTCATTACGGCGCACATCCTTAAGTAGAAGAGGCTCCAGATCATCGTCAGCTCCCACCGTGGTTCCCTCAATTTTGGCTTCATCCTCCGTTGCTCCATCAATTCTCCCCCACCCGAAAACACTCGTCACTGATGAGTTGCCCGACAGGTAGCGGTGGAGGAGATCAGCATCCAAGCGGAGTAACTCTGCCTCGGTCACCCACGAGTTGTCAGAGGTAGGGCGGCCGCGCCAATGGACTAGAAAGCGGCGCGTATCGCCCTCGTTGGAGGAGAGGACTTCATCTGCGGCAATCCTGTCAGGTAGGACAAGAGACAGGGGAGAACTGGGAAATGGATTAGTATGAATATCAGGAAAATCAGTGTCGTCATCAACCGACGTAAATACCGTAGGATCCGAGACTGTGTGTCCCCACTCACTCCCCACCCTATGAGACGAAGTAGGAATAAGAGATGTAGACGAAGGGGGGTTATGTGGAAGGGGAGAAACATATGGTGTTAATTTAAAAACATTAAACGTAGGGGAAACTCCCCAATCAACCGGCAAATCCAAAACCACCGCATTGTTACCCAAACATTTAATAATCTTGAAGGGACTGGCTCTCCTAGGGGCCAACTTTTTAATGGTGCCTGAAGGTAACCGCTCCGAAATTAAATGGACCAAAATGCGATCGCCAACATTAAAAGTAGAAGGATGCCTATGCAAATTGGCATGTGACCGGTAAGACTCATATTGATTAGCTAACTTTTCTTGAATATGCTTGTGCAAATCATGAACGTGTTGGGTGAATGTTTGAGTAAAGTGGCTCGTTTTATAAGTGGGCGGTAGTGGTACTAAATCAAGCAGCATGGGAGCCTTGTATCCATGCACAATTTCATTAGGCGATAATCCCGTAGATCGATTCTTAGAGTTGTTATACGCAAGTTGTGCATGTGGAAGGATCAAATCCCATGTGCCTTTGTTGTCGCCCACTAGGCAACACAACAAAGATTCCAAAATTTGATTGACGACTTTCGTTTGGCCATCCATTTGTGGATGGTAGGCAGTCGAAAACAGGAGCTTGGTACCCATGAGTGTCCATAACATCTTCCAAAAGTAACTCGTGAATCGAACGTCACGATCCGAGACAATGGTCTTCAGCACTCCCCTATGGCTAACAACCTCCTTGAAAAATAGCTCGGCAATGTGGGAGGCATCGCTAGGCTTGCTACAGGGAATAAAGTATGCCATATTGGAGAAGCGGTCTACCACCACAAGGATGGAGTCATGTCTCCGCATCGTAGGTGGCAGACCCAACACAAAATCCATACTAACATCTTCCCAAGCAATGTAAGGGATTAGGAGGGAAGTATATAACCTCATATTGGTCTTATTCCCCTTAGCTAATTGATACGTGCGGCAGCTATTAATGATCTTAGTAACGAGGGACTTAAGTTGTGGCCAATAGAATTTATCTTCAACTAGCGTAATAGTCTTGTCGCATCCAAAGTGACCTCCAAGACCACCTCCATGCAATTCCCACACTATGAAGTCGTGAAAGGAAGAGCGTGGAATACACAACTTAGAATGCCGAAAAAGATAACCATTCCGAAGGGAATACGCATAAATGGTAGTGGGGGACTCGTCAAGAGTGGCTAGATAGATATCTCTAAAGTCGGGGCAGTTCGCATACTCCTCTTTAATGCGCTCAAACCCTATGACCTTTACCTCCATCATGGTCAACAATAAAGAAACGCGACTAAGAGCGTCAGCTACGCGGTTCTGGGTGCCTTTAAGGTGTTTTAGGACAAAGGTGTACTCTTGGAGGAATGATACCCATTTCGCATGTCGGGGGCTGATTTTTGTTTGGGAATTTATAAAACGTAAAGCTTCGTGATCCGATAATAAAACAAACTCCTTGGGGAGGAGGTTGTTGCGCCAATGGTGCAGGCATTGGATAACAGCATAAAATTCCCTATCATAATTCGAGTAATTTAATTTAGGGACGGACAATTTCTCACTAAAATATCCCACCGGATGGCCCTCTTGGCTCAAGACTCCCCCAATGCCCACTCCGGACGCGTCACACGAAAGCTCAAAAACCAAACTAAAATCAAGTAGGAGAAGTACGGGTGCTTCCGTCATTTTATCTTTCACCAAACGGAAGGCATGTGCCGCGGATTTCGTCCAAACAAACTCGCCCTTCTTTGGGCATTCGATGATGGGAGCCATAATGCCACTAAAGTCCCTAATAAAACGACTGTGGAAGGTAACTAAACCATGGAAACTACGCATGTCCCGGGTGGTGGACGGCTCGGGCCAATCCCATATGGCTTGGACCTTTTTTGGGTCGACGTGGATGCCCTCTGAGCTGACAATATACCCCGAAAATTCGATCGACCGCACACTAAAGGTACATTTCTTGAGATTCAGATATAGGGTCTCCTTACGAAGGGTAGTGAATTTAAGGCGTAAGTGAGACGCGTGATCAGCTAGAGACGTGATATAGACAAAGATGTCATCAAAATACACAACAATAAATTGGCCCATGTAGGGTCTGAATATATGGGTCATCATGCGAGAAAATGTGCTGGGAGCGTTGGATAGCCCAAACGGCATGACCAACCATTCATACAACCCATCTTTTGATTTGAAGGTCGTATTCCATTCGTCCCCTTCCCGAATCCGAATCTGGTGGTAGCCACTCCTAAGATCCAACTTTGAAAAAATCGTGGCTCCCGCTAACATATCCAATAAGTCATCTAATCGGGGAATAGGGAAATGGTACTTTACTATGATCTTGTTGATAGCACGACTATCAACACACATCCTCCACGTCCCATCCTTCTTGGGAGCAAGCAAGGCTAGAACCGCACACGGGCTCACGCTATGTCTAATGAATCCCTTCAGCAGAAAGTACGAGATCAGGGTTTGTAATTCTTGGTGGGCGGCGGGGTTCAGACGGTAATGAGGGAGGTTCGGTAGGGATGAACCCGGAACCAAATCTATGGCATGTTGGATATCACGCACCGGTGGCAACTTTGAAGGTAATTTGTCTGGGTAGACATCCTTATACTCTTCCAACAACTCCCTCAATTCTATGGGTAAATTCTCAAAGTCTACAGTCTCATTTGTGGCCAACAAGCAAACTAGCGCATATATAACCCCGCCAACAAATGACTCTCTCGTGAATTCTTGCCGTCCTAGCAAGCTCAACGTCTTACGCTCAATCGGAATGGTAGTGGCCTTTGAGGAGCTAGACGGTTCCTTGGATGGAGTAGGTTTTAGAGTGACCTTCTTCCCCTTGTGCTGAAACTCATACGTGTTGGCTCGCCCTTGATGAGTGACGTCTCGATCATAAAGCCATGGGCGTTCCAAAAGGACATGACACGCATCCATAGGGATGACATCGCACCAGATCTTGTCCGTATAAGACTTGACCGAAAGGGGAACCAAACACCTCTTGGTGACCGGTAGGGACATCTTATTTATCCATGCTACCTAAAGGGTGTAGGGTGGGGCTCCCTAACCAATGACATACGAGAAATCACAGCTTCAGAAACAACGTTCATGCAGCTACCACTATCTATAATCAACTTACATAATTTCTCGCCACTCTTAAATATTAAAGAAAAGATGTTGGTCTGATTCCAATCATCAAGAGAGCGAGGTGTAGTGAGAATACAACGCATGACCATCAAACGTGAATCGTCCTCCAAATCACTAGGTACACCATCTAAGTCGGACTCATCTGTAGCCTCGTATATATAGTCGGGTCCATCTTCCGTAGGCTCCACTAGTGCTAAGGTCGAAGTTTTGGTGGGGCACTCGAAGACTTAGTGGCCGGTTACTCCACACTGATAACACGTAGCCTTGTATTTACTAATCTTTCCTATGGGAATGCGTTCCCTAGTCGGGTTTCTAGCATCTCTAGCGGTGATGACAATGTTGGAGGAATCCCGGGTTTTAAATTTACCCTTATCCTTGTAGGTGGTGGTGGAGGTGGTGGCTGTGGTCTTGCCCTTATAGGAGCTGTGCTTGGACTTGGCGGCAATGTGCCTCTCGATATCAAGGGCGATATTAAATGTACTGTTTAGGTCTGTGTGGCCGTAACACAACAGTTTCTTTTGGATATCGTAACTCAGACCCTTACGAAACCTAGATAAGGTGACCTTAGGCATCTCCTGGACTTCACAACGGACCATCTTGTCCTTCAGATCGCCCATGTAATCGGCGACGGATCGATCACCTTGGCGAAGAGAATCCAATTCATCAAACATCTGGGTGCGATGATAAGCGGGGATGTACTGGTCTTTCAAGAGATTTTTCATCACGTCCCAACCGATCGGAGGGACGCCGTCAACGGTTCCAAAGCGTCGCTCCTCATTTAGCCAGAATATTTTGGCCCTCCCCGTTAGCTTCATCCGTGCTACTTGGACCTTTTGCGGGTCCGTCAAGTGATGCCACTCGTAGTAGCACTCCATGTCTAACACCCAATTCAGGAAGACTTGGGGCTCTCCTAGACCATCGTAGGTTGGTGCATTAATTTTAATGGCGCGGGTAAGGTAAACTTCCTGTTCGGGCCGCCGAAGTTGTGGACAGGCACGTGGAGACAAATCATTCCGGTTGTCATCCTCGTGGTGGAGGTGGTGATGGTTGGGTGGCCTATAACCTCTAGGAGGTGAGGGGGTTCGGTTGGCCAAAAGTTGGGCCATCATTTCCCGAAGTTCCCCAAATTGTTGAGTCATTTCAAAACGAAGTTCATCCACCGGAGTGGGGTTTTGATTCGGGTGTCATTCCTCGGCCATACTTGACGAGGATGTGTGATACTCGTGTCCGGAGTGAGTGTGATACTCGTGACCGGATCTAGTCGGCATGCGAAGCGTGTAAAATAATTTTAATAGTCAAAATATATATATCTTTTTTTTGTAAACAATACTTTAGAAAATACCTTTTTTGCGTTAGTGACCTAGAGCGGATCGGGCCAAATTAGGAAATTTGGCGAACCTAGCTCTGATACCAAAAATGATGCAGGCTACCGCGACAACTCAGGTCGATTACACATTAATCCAATACAAAAACCCACAAGCAAACACACAAATTAAAATCCAAGAGTACTCCGACCAAAGAACGATCGAGAAGGGGGTTGGGTTGGCTCTCAAATCCGAACAAGGTTAATTCAAGAGTACTCCGACCAAAGTTCGTTCTGAAAGGGGTCGGGTTGGCTCCCAAAATTCCGTTCTAACAAAACTAAATGGCTTGAAGCAATCAAGCGGCTTGAGCGTTGCGGCAAAGTTTCACGTTTCCAAAATAAATTACACCAAGTGTTCTCCTCCCAAAAACGATACGAGAATAGAAGAAATCACTCAAAGGGGGGTGGAAGAAATTCGTTACCCACAAATGAAAAAGTAGGAGGCGTAGGGAACACGTCGACGGAATCACCACCGTGTTCACGAGCGGAGGATGAGGCACGATCCACTGGAGTTCACACCACGGATGATCTCTCGGAGGAAAGGGGAGGGGTCGGCCTTGTTGCAGATCGGGACACCGAAGTTGGGGAGGCGGTGGTTTGGTGGCGGCGGAGCGGCAGCAGCACATGGGCGGCGAGGGCACAGGGGATCGGGACAGGGCTACTTGGCTGGAGTCGCACCAGCCGGCGAAGGGATGGCAAGTCACATGCCGAGCAGACGGCGGCGGCAGCGTCGTGCTGCACAGGTCGGGCCGAAGCCTAGGGAGAGAAGCACCGAATGCAAATTTCCTCTTTTTTTTCTTGTCAAAATCAGCTTTTTTTCAAAATCAAGGATGAGGAGTATATATACTCCCATAGACGTACAACCCTAACATACACATTAGGTCTCATCTGTACCGTACAAATTAAAAATAGCCAACAGGAAATTAAAGATAATTATAAAGTGCAGGAAAAAAATAAAGTTCGCAACAGATTAAGATGATGGCGGAGGCTACGAGCGTAGATTATAGCGAGCGTGGTTGCGGCGAATGTCCACGTGATGTCATGACGATTTGTCGTTGCGGCGCACATCCTTAAGTAGAGACGGCTCCAGATCATCGTCCACGTCGGCTCCCACCGTGGTTCCCTCAATTTTGGCTTCATCCGTCGTTGCTCCATCACTCATCCCCGGTGAGGTGATGACCACACCCTGAGTCTACGATCCAGTCATCTTGGTAGTTGATTGTGGACAAAGCACGGACACACGTGTCTGTTATAAATACATTTCCCCATCCTCCTTCCTCAGTTCTATAACAAACTTCTTCTTTACCTATCGCGTGCCCTGACTGAAGTTTGACTTTATTGTCCTTCTTAAAGTGACCAAGTTGGTTGTATCTATAGCATCTTGGACCTTCCTTCTTTCCTCCATCCTGCTTAGGAACATAAATCCTCTCTTGCTGATAAGAGGTTGAAGGACCATTGCCAATAGATGACTTCTTGTTGGGTACATTTGAAAATGTGTACAAGATTTGGAGAAGGCACAACTTAGTCAATGATATGCATAATTTGTATTTGATAGAAGTTTGAGTTTCATTGTGCAGGTTTAAGAATTTGAAGAAAAATTTTCTAAGTACAAGTGTCGACACTTTTGAAGAAACTGTGTCGACACTAAGGGAAGCTGTGTCGATACAGAGGCAAACTGTGTCGACACTTATAAAGAAGTTGTGTCGACACCCAGAATTTGTGTCAACACTTATAAAGAAGATGTGTCGACACTCAAAGCTATTTCGACACCTAAAGAAGCAGTTGTGTCGACATCCAAAAATTTGTTGACATCTGAAGCAGGACTTGTGTCGACACTTAAAACTGAAGCTGTGTCGACACTCAGGAGATATGTCGACACCTAAAGAAAAAGTGTCGACACACAAGACATGTGTCGACACACCAACTCTCAAAAGGCTGTGTCAAGGTCAGAAGTAATTGTGTCGACACACACTCAACGCAATTTGACAAACACACAATGCAAACTGTCTGCAATAGAAATGTCGAGACAAGAAGTTGTTGTGTCGACACATACAACAAAAGCAATGTCGAGAAGCAGAAGTATGACTGTGTCGACACTTGGAGTAATTGTGTCGACACCATGAAGACTTGTGTCGACACTTAGTCTATATGTGTCGACACATGTGAAGCAGTCTGCTGAGTGTTGTGTGCTGAGTTGAAAAGACATTGTAGAACCTGGTGACGTGACTGGTGACTTGATAGTTGTCATAACTAACCGGTCTGACACCCCTGTCAGAACTATCATAAGTCTTTTATAAACCAGATCAGCCGGTAACCATGAAGCAAGCTCTATATAAGAGACAGATTGGAAATGACAGACAATAATCAACAAGGAGAATCAATAAGAATAATTCTGATAGATCAAGGGCTATCTTCAAGAAAGATTCAGAGTTCAATCTGAATTTAAGGAAGAAGCTGATTGAAGATCAACTTCAACATCAAGAGAAGATCCACCTTATTTTGTTCTAATCAATAAGCTTTGAAAAGGTAAGTTAGGTTGGATCAGAAGGATCAGTCTATACAAGAACTGATCAAAAAGTCAACATCAACAGAGAAATCTAGCTGGTGAAGTTTTCAGTTACTCTTTACTCACAAATTCTTGTAGGATCTACTGTTAGATCTTAGATTGTAAGCCTAAATTTATAAAGGCTGAGGTATTGCTGTGTTCCTGAGGTAGGACTTATAGAGAGTCTGAGTTGTAAGCCTAATTATAAAGACTGAGGTAGGCCTGAGGCCTGAGGTAGGATTCTGGAGGAGAATCTGAGGTAGGACTTGTGTTAAGTCTGATGTGTAGGAACCATCTTTGGTTCTGAGATTATATGATCTGTGGATCCAAGCCAGTGGAAGGATGTTAGGGTTAATCCAGTTATCTGCTGGATAGGCGAAGGGGGGAAAGTGGATGTACCATATCTTGGGGAACCACTATAAATTTAGTGTTTGCTGTGATGTGTTTATTTTCTGTAGATTGATTAATCTGTGCTGAAAGAAGTCATATAACCGTTTGCCTAAAGAATTAAAAAAGGACACAAAAAGATTAGAACTTATTCACCCCCCCCCCCTCTAGGTGTTTAGGCTCTTGAAATAGAGTCTTTCAAGTGGTATCAGAGAGAGCTTCCTCAAAATTTGACCTAACAGTCAGAGGATTTCTCCAAGGCAAATAATAGATAACAAGAATGGGTTCAAGTGAAATTTAAAAGGAATTTGGATCTATGAAATTTCCCATATACAGGAAAGAATCTTTTGGCATTTAGAAAGAAAGGGTAAGGCTGTTTATGGAAGCATCTGATCCAAGAATTTATATCACAGTACAAGAAGGCCCCTTCATCCCAATAAAGGTATCAGTTCTTGATGCAAGCATTCAAACTCTAAAGAGTTATTCAGAGATGACTAAGGATGAAATCATCTTGGCTACATTAGATAAAAGAGCTCAGAATATAATTGTAAGTGCCATAGATGATGCAACATTCCAGAATCTTGTGCACTGTAAAACTTCCAAAGAAATGTGGGATACATTGATTGTCTATATGGAAGGTACAGAAGAAGTCAGAGAGGATAGAAAGTTTATGCTGAACCAGGAGTATGAGAGCTTTAGGCAGACTAAAACTGACAGCATAGCTGAATGCAACTCGAGGTCTTTTTATGTTGGGTTTTCCTCACTGGTATAAAAAGTTTTTCAGAATAATGAATGAACTGATGACATATGGAAGAGTCTTCAGTACTTATGAACTGAATGATAAGTTTCTTAGGTCCCTAACAAAGGATTGGGACACTAAGATATGTGTCATCGGGGAAGTGGTCAAACTGGCTGACACACCTCCACCTACACTTTTTGGAAAACTGCTTTTATATGAAATGCAGCTTACTGCTAGGAAAGAGGAATAGAAGGGCAGTAGATCTGAACATAAAGAAAAGTCAGTAGCCTTCAAGTCTGAGGGCTCAAGGAAGGGTAGGAGAAAATCTCCTTCTCTACCTAGAAGGAGTACTGAAGCAGAAGGAGTTCCTGAAACAAGTACATTAGATAGTCACACATATGATGAAGACTTTTCTGCCTTCACAAGACAATTCCAAAGGTTCATGAAGAAAAAGAAATGAAGAACCAGGCCTTCATCAACATCCTATTCCAAGGATGAATACTACAGGAAGAAGAAAAAACCTAAGGAGGATAGGTATGCTTCTAAACCAGGTAAACAATCCAATTCTAAGATTGTGTGTTATTACTGCAACAGGTTTGGGCATGTCATAGCTGATTGTCCTGACAAAGGAAAGGAGTCAAAGGACAAGAAGAAGCAGCTGGTCAAAGGCAAGAAGGAGAAGTCTCTAGTGGCTCAGAAGGAGAAGAGTTGGACAGACTCTTCATCTTCAGAATCTGGAGAAGAAGAGGCAGAAGCATATGTTGTACTCTTCTCAACAGAAGAGGATTCTAGGGAACTAGAATTCCTATAGATATTAGACTCCATAAATGGAGTGGAAGAATATTGATGTAAAGGGCTGATGGCTCAATCTGAAGAAGAACAGTGCCAGGATCAGCCTAGACCAAGTAAGGTAAACAATTCTTCCCCAGTCTCAGATTACTTTACTGGATCAGAATCAGAAGCATCTGCTACAAAAAAAGTTGATGGGTCTGAGTCTGAGGGGGACGTTCACCAACTCATTGATGAGTACGGTGGGTTGTTGCATGCTCTAAAGAAGAGCAAGTTTCTTGTTAAAAAACAGGCCAAAGAGATTGAGTCTCTTAAACTGGTTGCAGTAGATTCAGCAAAACTGTTGGATCAAAAACTAAATGAGGTTGCCAAATTGAAGAACGTTACAGTTATTCAGATGGGCATAATCTCATTCAAAGGGAATCATATCAAGAAACTGGAGGTAAAACTTCAGCAAGAGAGAGAGCTAGTGGCGAAATTCTCCAAGCCAAAATCAGTCTTACCTTTGATAGATAATTTTGTTTCACAAAAAAGGAAGACTGGTCTAGGCTTTAAGGGAAGAACTAGAGCCACCAATTCTCATAGAAAAGGTAAAGCCACAGTTCAGCCTCTAGCTGTTAATCCCCCTATTTTCTTTAAGAAGGTAGTGAATCCTACTAACAGGTATGATCATGACATTACACATGGTCACTGTGAGCATGAAAATTTCATGAGCAAGGGTGCAAATGTCAATAGACCAATCTATATGCATGCCCATCATATTCAAGAGGAGTACTTGAAGAATGTTGTTCCAGCACCAACACTTAATAAGTCTACTGGCAACAAAGTAAGAAAACTTGTACCTAAGAAAAGGTATAATAGGTTTGAGTGTTGGTGTTGTGGCAAGGTGGGCCACTTTGCCATGGATTGCTGGTTTAACTCAAGTGTTAAAACCAAAAGTAGGATTCCTGTTAGATCAGTTACAGGATTTCAAACTAACAAGGACCTAGGACCCACTAGCAAGTTGGATTCTAAGGATAAGTGATTCTTTATTTGTTGCAGTTGAATCCAAATGACCATACCCCTATATAGTACTTGGATAGTGGCTGTTCCAGACACATGAATGGAACAAGGAGAATGTTAAGGGACTATATGCCCATAAAGAATGGACCAAAAGTTATCTTTGGTGGATCAGAAAAGGGAATCATCAAAGGATTTGATAACATATCTTGTGATTCAATTACAATCACTAAAGTGGCTTATGTAAAGGGTCTAAAACATAACCTGATTAGCATAAGTCAACTTAGTGATCTAGGTTATGATATTTCTTTCCTCAAAGGGGAGTGCCTAGTAAAAAGGTCAAGTGATCATTTTGACTGGCACTAGGAAAGGAAATGTGTATTGCCTTAACCTAAATTGTGAGTCTAACAGCTCACCTATTTGTTTGGTTGCTGGATAGAAAGCTTCTCTATGTGTCAAATGGCACAAGAGGCTAGCTCATCTAAACTATAAGTCAATTGGACTGTTGTTCAGCATGGGTTAAGTGAGGAATGGTTCTCAAGTTAAGTGCATTAAAGAGGGTGTGTGTTCAGCCTGCCAAAAAGGCAAGCAGACTAAGTCCTCTTTTCAGTCACTTGACATCAAAGATTTAAAGAGATGTTTTTATCTCATGCATATGCATTTGTTTGGTCCTATGTCAGTTCATAGTCTTGCTAGGAAAGCATACACACTTGTTATTGTGGATGACTATTCTAGATTTACATGGGTTTTCTTCTTGAAGCAGAAATCTGAAACTCCAACTGTTTTCTAGTCTTTTGGCAAACAAATACAGAATAAATACAACAGTTCAGTGGTCAAAATCAGAAGTGACCATGGAACTGAATTTCAGTCTGAATGTATGACAAAATTCTGTGAAGAACTTGGGATTCATCAGGAATTCTCTTCACCCAGAACTCCTCAGCAAAATGGTGTTGCTGAAAGAAAGAATAGGACTCCAATTGAGGCAAGTAGAACTCTACTGAATGACACTACTCTCCCTGAATACTTCTGGGCTGAGACCGTAAATACTGCTTGTCATGTGCTCAATAGAGCTTCCATTAACAAGAAACACAAGATGACACCCAACCAGATTTTGAAAGGTAGAAAACCAAACATATCTTATTTCAGAATCTTTGGTAGTAAGTGTTTTGTACTAGTCAATGGTAAGCACTACCAAACTAAGTTTGCTTCCAAATCCCTAGAAGGGATATTTGTTGGGTACAACAATCAAAGTAAAGCATACATAATCTACAACTTGACTACTCAAGTTGTAGAAGAATCTGTGCATGTAGTATTTGATGAGTCAATGTTTATTAATAGTGAATTGTCTAGTTCTTCAGTTAGTTCTACAGGTCTAACAGATAAGCTGGACAAGCTAACCATCATTGAAGATGTACCTGCTAAACTGGATGAGGATAAAGATGCCAGCTATCCAGGGGGATACCAAGTCCCTCTAGGTGAAGAAGAAAATATGGAGCATCAAGATGAGGAAACTGGAGATAGCCATAATGCTGACAGAATTCCTCCAGCAATAAGACACCTGAAGGATCATCCAGCTCACCAGATCATTGGTGATGCAAGTCAGGGTGTTCTAACAAGGAGCAAGAGCATGAAAACAGTTCTATGTTCTAGCTTCCTATCGCAGTTAGAACCCAGGAAGATTGAAGAAGCAATGCAAGACACCAACTGGATTGATGCAATGCAAGAAGAGCTCAGTCAGTTCAAAAGGTGTAAGGTCTGGGAACTTGTGCCAAAATCTAAGGATCACAACATAATAGGAACTAAGTGGATCTACAGGAACAAGCTTGATGAGAATGGCACTATAGTCAAGAACAAGGCTAGAATGGTAGCAAAAGGCTATAGGCAGGAGGAAGGTATTGATTTTGATCAAACCTTTGCTCTAGTGGCAAGGCTGCAGGCTTTAAGGCTTTTCTTGCCCTATGCTGCCTTTCAAGGGTTCAAAGTATATCAGATGGATATGAAATCAGCATTTCTGAATGATGATTTAAAGGAAGAAGTCTATGTAGAACAACCCTCAGGTTTTGTAGACTCTCACTTTCCTGATTATGTATATAGGCTTAGGAAATCACTATATGGTTTGAAACAAGCTCCAAGGGCTTGGTAAGAATCCTTGTCTGCCTTCCTCATTGTGAATAAATTATCTAGAGGAAAGATAGACAAAACTCTATTCTATAGGGAATTAAAAGGCAAGATAATACTAATCCATATATATGTGGATGACATTATTTTTGGTTCTACTGAAAACAGCCTTTGTAGGAAGTTTGCCAAACTTATGCAAGGAAAGTTTGAGATGAGCAGTATGGGTGAGCTGAAGTTCTTCTTGGGACTTCAAGTTAGATAGACTGAGAGTGGGTTGTCCATATCTCAGTCTAAGTTCACCAAGGAGTTGATTAAGAAGTATGGTTTAGACTCAGCTTCTACTATGAAAAATCTAATGGGAACAAGTATGCCTATATGCAAAGATGAAGCAGGGAAACCTATTGATGAGTCTTTGTATAGAGGGATAATTGGCTCCCTACTATACTTCACTTCTAGTAGACCTGACATCATGTATGCAATATGTGTCTGTGCTAGGTATCAATCATGCCCTAAGGAATCTCATTATACTACAGTTAAGAGAATATTAAGATATCTTAAGGGCACACCTAATCTAGGCCTTTGGTACCCTAAGAATAGAGATTTTCTATTAACAGGTTTCTTAGATGCAGTTTTTGCTGGATGCAAAGAAGACAGAAAAAGTACCACAGGAACCTGTCAATTCCTGGGTGGGAGGCTGGTGTCATGGAGCAGCAAGAAGCAAACTAGTGTAGCTATATCAAAGGCTGAATCAGAGTATATAGCTGCAGGTAGCTGCTGTGCACAATTGATGTGGATAAAGCATCAACTGGCAGATTATGACATCCAGGTAAGTAGAATTCCACTATTTTGTGATTCTACAAGTGCTATTTCTATTGCTAAGAATCATGTATCACACAGTAGGACCAAGCATATAGAAATAAAGTTTCATTTTATCAGAGAACATGTAGAGAAGGAAAATATTAATCTAGAGTTTGTAAAAATTGATAATCAAATAGCTGATATTTTTACAAAACCTCTGGATGAAACTAAATTCAATAATTTCAAAATTGAATTAGGTATGTTGAACCTAGAATAGGTTAACATAAGTTTCCATAAGTAGCATATGTAAGCACCAAATTTCTATTGAAATTTGGCTAAGTACAAATTTTGTGTCGACACAATCAAGTTGTGTCGACACACTCAGTATGTTGTGTCGACACAGAAAAAGGATGTGTCGACACAGAAACAGTATCTGTGTCGACAGAAGAATAGGCGTCGACACAACCTTGTCGAGACTATATGTCGAGAGGATATTTGTGTCGACATAAAAAGTTGGTGTCGACGTAACTCTGTCGAGACTAAAGTGGTCAGTGTCGACACAGACACAAGTATGTCGACACAGACTCAAGTATGTCGACACATAAATATGTCGACTTAAAATACGTTTTGTCGACTTAGACATTAGTATGTCGACACATAGTCGTGTTGACTTAACTTAAGTTCTATCAAGACCTAGGTCATTTTTGTCGACACAAAAACTGATTTGTCGACTTAGGCCCGACTTTTGACCTGCCCATGACACGAGTACTATAAATAGGTGAATCCAAAATCTGGTCGACTACGCTATCAGAATTTTTTAATCTACACCTTCTGTCGACATAGACCTTCTCTTCTCTTCTCCTCTAGCACTTACGTCAATGGCGCCACACCAAGAAGATAAGGTTAATGAAGGTTATGAACTGGTTCGCGAAGGGTTCACGACTGCTTCTAATGAAATTCAGGGAGTTATTGCCCTAATTTCTGAAAATGGATTAGAATTCTTTGTCTGAACTGACCAAACTATGGAAAAAGGAAGTCATGGAGTTCTACTCAACCGCTACAATGGACTCTGAAGGAAAGAAAATCAAGGCATCTATTCAAGATACTCGGGTGAAGCTCACTTTGAAAACAATCAAGAAAACACTACATCTTTCTTTGATAAAGGATACAGATGAAATAACTCCTTCCTAGATAACTAAAGCTTTAAGCTGGTGTGGACTGAGTCCCAATATTAAGATTGGATCATCTATCAATAGAAAAGGGATGAATTCCCAGGGAAAATTTCTTTCAGAAGTTGTGGGCAAAGTGATTATCTGTAAGACTGGTGGACATGATAGGATTTCCGCCCACATATTAAATCTTATGGTGAGGGTTATATTCAAGATAAACACTGACTGGGCAGTAGTGGTGTTTGATAAAATTCAAGAAGGAATTAAGAAACCTAACCTGTGAAGGATCCTCAGTTTATGCTTAACATCAGTAATTCCAGATGTTCTGAAACAAGCAAATGGCACTAAGATAAATCAAATGAGGAAAATGGATGTGAGGATACTGTCAAGATGGGACAGAGTTCTGACCAAGGAAGTCCCTACTCCCAAGGAGCAAACTAAGAAAGACAAGAAGAAAAAGAAAGTGGTTGTACAGGTTGACTCCTCCAGTGATTCTGAAGAGGAAGTGGTCTTTAGTTCTGATGAAGACCAGCACCAACATGATGCTAATGATCAAGTAAAGGACAGTGAGCCCCAGGAGCAACAAGTTGACTCAACTCCAGGGGGAGAAAACTTAGAACAAGAAAATGGGCTGCCTGCCCAAGGGGGAGGTATTGATGATGTTGTCTTAGACAGTGACTTAGCTACAGATACAATCATGGATGTAGTATCTGAAATCAACATTGCAGCTGAAGAAACTGATAAGACAGATACTCAAAATGAGCCAGTAAGTATCTTTTCCACGGTCTAGTGATATATCATGGCATTCTTCTCAATAATTGTTCAGGGGGAAACTTTTATGCAGAAATAAAGTCATTAAACAAAACTAATCATATTCCTTCTGTACAGATACAATAGGAATTTACAATTGAAGAATTGTTTCCTGATCCTCCTCTAGATAGGACAGAGGGGGATCATATTGAGAAAGGAAAAGATATTCCAAGGACTAAGGGGGAGTTATCAAAGGATACTGAGGAGGATGCCCCAGCTGAAAAGAATACTGTTAATACTAAAAGTACAACAGAATCTTCTGAAGATGAAGAAGCCACATTGGCTAAGAAAAGGAAGCTAACTATTTTATAGAAAAAGAGTTTTAGATACAAGAAGGCTTTACAAATGGGAACAGCACCATCTACATCAAGTATGGACTTCAGTTCTTTGCTAGTCTAGATGCAAATAAAACTGGATAATCAAAGACAGTCTATAGAGAAATATGTGGATGAAACTCATAAGGAGTTACAGTTTCAATTGGCCCAGGTCATCAAATCCATTAGATTTGAAGTGAATCAAAATAAGAAGGAGATGACAGATTGCTTCCATAAAGGAGGTAATGCTGTGGTGTTCCTGGCAAAGCAACAGCAAGAAATCCAAGCTAAAGTGGATGAAATTGAAGTGAAGCAAGGATATGTACTGGAGAATCAGATCAGAATGAATGAAAACCTTAAGGATTCACATCATGCAATATTAACTAAGCTCACTGATTCTACCACTCCTCTGAAAGCTGATATCTCCAAGAAAATCCAGGAAGACATAGCTACTGTCAAAGCCACATTTCAAGATTCTCAGGAGAAAATTAAAAATTTCTTGACAAAATTCAGAGATTATTTTAAGGAGGGAACTGAATACATAGCTGATCAAGTCAGATTCTAGAAAAAAGATTTGAGGGATCATATTACAAGAGAAGTCATAAAGGGGGAGAGATTACTAGTCAAAGCCAGCTCTAACCATGCTAAATGGACTTCCAATAGCATCAGAGCAACTCTTGGATATCCTCCTCTTTGTGATGATGATAATGTATCAGAGTATGGGATACAACCTGCATATTTTGAAGGAGATCAACCTGAAGTTGCTCAGGTGATCTACCCCCAGCTGATTTTGAGATGGTTCAAGAAGAAGTGCTGAAAATGTATAGTCCTCCACCAGAGGCACAAAATGTAATTATAGAAAACGTTGAGATGTCAGAAGCTTCATTAGAAGCTCAGAAGGAAGCTCAACTTTCCAAGAAGAGGTTCAGAGAGCAGGCTGAGCTGAAGCCAGATTTTGAGCAGTGGAGCCCAACTTCTAGAAACATCATACTTACTACCTGGAAAGCTGTGTAGGATAAAACCCATGACAGGGGTAAGTGGTATTCAGAGCAAGAGTGGAATAAATATCAAGCAGGACAAGAAGCAATTCTTTAACATAGAAGAAGAGCTAAGGCTGGGAAGCTACCTGTTAATGCTCATGAGCCAAGCAAGTACTTCCCCAAATCTTTCCACTATTTTGAAAGACAAAAGATCAAGGCTGAAGAATTAAAGAAGAAAGCTCTAAAAGGAAAAAAGCAAGCTGAGGATGTTGAACCTTCTGTGCAGGCTAAAATCAAGTCTGGCATAGGAATAGTTATTAAGGAGCCTAGTCAGTAATAGGATTGCTAGGTTTATGTAATAGAATAATGTACTATTTTGTTTCTTTTGTTCTATAAGAAATTCTTGTAAACCAAAACTTTACTGATTAATGAAATCTGTTTCAGTATTAATTGTTTATTGTTTACAATGATTATGTGATAACCTGCTCTGAAATGTTTTTACATCTATTATAATTTTTTATCTTAAGAAATGTATATCTTTGACTAAGGGTTATGACTTCTCCAAATAGGGGGAGATTGTTGGGTACATTGGAAAATGTGTACTAGATTTGGAGAAGCCACAACTTAGTCAATGATATGCATCAATTTGTATTTGATAGAAGTTTGAGTTTCATTGTGTAGGTTTAAGAATTTGAAGAAAAATTTTCTAAGTACATGTGTCGACACTTGTGAAGAAACTGTGTCGACACTCAGGGAAGTTGTGTCGACACACAGGCAAACTGCGTCGACACATAAAGACATTGTGTCGACACCCAGAATTTGTGTCAACACTTATAAAGAAGCTATGTCGACACTCAAAGCTATGTCCACACCTAAAGAAGTAGTTGTGTCGACATCCAGAAATGTGTCGACACTTGAAGCAGGACTTGTGTCGACACTTAAAACTGAAGTTGTGTCGACACTCAGGAGATATGTCGACACCTGAAGCAATTGTGTCGACACACAAGACATGTGTCGACACACTAACTCTCAAAAGGCTGTGTCGAGGTCAGAAGTAATTGTGTCGACACACAGGACTTGTGTCGACACACACTCAACGCCATTTGACAAAAACTCAACGGCAACTGTCTGTAACAGAAATGTCGAGACAAGAAGCTGCTGTGTCGACACACAGGACTTGTGTCGACATATACAACAAAAGCAGTGTCGAGAAGCAGAAGTATGACTGTGTCGACACTTGGAGTAATTGTGTTGACACCATGAAGACTTGTGTCGACACTTAGTCTATATGTGTCGACATATGTGAAGTAGTCTGCTGAGTGTTGTGTGCTGAGTTGAAAAGACATTATAGAACCTGGTGACGTGACTGGTGACTTGACAGCTGTCATAACAAACCGGTCTGACACCCCTGTCAGAACTGTTAGAAGTCTATTATAAACCGGATCAGCCGATAACCATGGAGCAAGCTCTATATAAGAGACAGATTGGAAACGACAGACAATAATCAACAAGGAGAATTAATAAGAAGAATTCTGACAGATCAAGGGCTGTCTTCAAGAAAGATTCAGAGTTCAATCTGAATTTAAGGAAGAAGCTGATTGAATATCAACTT
Source organism: Platanthera zijinensis (assembly GCA_039513925.1). Taxonomy (NCBI): domain Eukaryota; kingdom Viridiplantae; phylum Streptophyta; class Magnoliopsida; order Asparagales; family Orchidaceae; genus Platanthera; species Platanthera zijinensis. Next base: position 164,362,349 of record CM077083.1, on the reverse strand, counting down.
CAACATCAAGAGAAGATCCACCTTATTTTGGTCTAATCAATAAGCTTTGAAAAGGTAAGTTAGGTTGGATCAGAAGGATCAGTCTATACAAGAACTGATCAAAAAGACAACATCAACAGAGAAATCTAGCTGGTGAAGTTTTCAGTTACTCTTTACTTACAAATTCTTGTAGGATCTACTGTTAGATCTTAGATTGTAAGCCTAAATTTATAAAGGCTGAGGTAGGGCTGTGTGTCTGAGGTAGGACTTGTGGAGAGTATGAGTTGTAAGCCTAATTATAAAGGCTGAGGCCTGAGGAAGGATTCTAGAGGAGAATCTGAGGTAGGACTTGTGTTAAGTCTGAGGTGTAGGAACCATCTTGGGTTCTGAGATTCTAAGATCTGTGGATCCAAGCTAGTAGAAGAAAGTTAGGCTGAATCCAGTTATCTGTTGGATAGGCGAAGGGGGGAAAGTGGATGTACCCATATCTTGGGGAACCACTATAAATTTTGTGTTTGCTGTGATGTGTTTATTTTCTATAGATTCATTAATATGTGCTGAAAGAAGTCATATAACTATTTGCCTAAAGAATTAAAAAAGGACACAAAAAAATTAGAACCTATTAACCCCCCCCCCCCCCCACTAGGTGTTTAGGCTCTTGAAATAGAGTCTCTCACTTCTTCTTCTTATCCCACCTCTTCTTCTTCCCGGAAAAGAGAACCTCACTATCTCCTCTAGAGATAAAAACTCCAGATATCTGTCTTGCTAGGCTTTCTTATGAAGCCAGCAGGTTCTCCAGCTCAAGCAATGATGGCTGAGTGGCCCAACCTTGATCAGAAGTAACAAAAGAAACATATTCCTTCCGCAATCCTCGAATTATGCGCCTCTTAAGCTTCGCCTCTGAAATTAGCTCATCAGGGTCCAATGCTAAAATTTCAGCATATAGTTTCTTCATCTTCAGGAAGAATGAAGAGATGGACAGATCACCCTTAGTGGCTCTCGCCAACACATTCTCCAAGAATTGTAGCCGCGCTACACTCAAATTATTGAACCATCCATCAAGGGAAGTCCAAATCTCAGCAGCTAACCAACATCCAAACATGTGGTCAAAGAGCTCTAGTGAGATATCCTGCTTAAGAGTAAACTCCGCCTTAGGGTTTGTCTTCCTCCAAACTCTCACCACTTCAGCATTGCCGGTGGCAGCAATCACTTCTTGCCTATTGTCTCTACAAACGATCTCCTAAAGGTCTTCTCCCAAAAGGTAACTCTCCATACACGACCTCCACTTCTTGAAGTTGGGCGAAGTTAAGAGTTCAATTCCAAGACCTCTTGCAAAAATACCTTCCATTGCACAAACTCTAGTCTACTTAACTCTCAGAAGCAAAAAAGCAAACTTGATCGTTGATCACTGCTCAAACCTCTGTTCTATCTGATACCATGTAAAAATTTGTGATAAGCGAAAAATGGGAACCAGGTCGCAGGAACACTCAACCAAACCAAGTCAAATAAATCAGATGCAAGTAGAAGAGCAAGTAGATCATGTACTATTAAACTCTTTTACAATGCGAGGCATACATGGTGAGACATGATTCTACAATATACTCGATGGAAGCAAAAACATACAAGGTAAAAACAAGCCAGACGGATAGATCTTGTGACTACCGCTACTGTCAAACTGAACAAGGGAGTCACTGAGACTGTTAAGTCACCATACCGTAAATTAGTCGTGCGAACACCCCGTTATTCCAAGCTGACGAAACTAAGTCTGCTATCTGTAAGCCGCTTGGCTGCGAGGTGGCCTAGCTGCTAGAATCCGTGAACAACTACTACTGAACAGAACAAATAGACCGCCAACTGGCGGACAACCTTAATGAACTGGGAAAGATTTCGAATGAGAAAACTTCCTTGTCGCAATTCGCGACCTACTACAAACCGCCGATTGTATCTATAGAACGCGCACTGATCCCTGACGCAGTCAGAACCAAGTCCTTAGCTTCTAAGTGCTAGACGGATAATCTGCAACATTAAAACTTGTTAACTTCTCAAACTGCGCGCATACAAAACATGTCCGCAGCAAACAATCCGAGCTCACTTAATGTTCATTCGTTGGTACTTTATGATGGGACAAGGGGTCCTATGTATTGGCGTATAGAGGAGTATGGTCACCTCCAAAACCGATAGGAATGCTACCCTACTCGCAGCTAGCACACAAGTATCCGCACAGCGCAAACACGAAATCAGTCTATCTTTGTCACCCCGACAAGGCTAGACATAAACCCTATTCACCTTGAACACCACCGTCAAGGCCAAAGCTAGGACTAGCCTGCCACACCTACGGACACTGTGGATATTGCAACTAGTCCGCAGTACCTTGCAGACACTACTCTAGTCTACACACTTTGAGCCCGCGACTAGAGAACAAACCAAGCTCAATCAAGCTGCCAAACTTGACGGATTGAGAAGCAGTCGGCGCTACTCATGCAAACACTCGGACTGAGCATAACCAGACTTGATTTAATATCCCTAACTATTGCAAGATCTGAACCCAGAATCAACATGTCATCCACATATAAATATATGATGAATGTTTGATTTTACATTGAATGGTGATAAAGGCATTTGTTAAAAAGACTGGACTAAAATCCAAAGCTCTTTACCACTTGATCAAATTTCATGTGTCATATCTTAGGCATTTGTTTAAGCCCATAGAATTATTGGTTCAATTTGCACACTTTATCTTTTAAATCTTTATGTACATAACTTTCAGGTTGTGTCATATAGATCTCTTCATCAAGCTCTCTATTTAAGAAGACTGTTTTTACATCCATCTGATGAGCTATAAAGTTCTCGATAGATGCGAATTTTGGGTTTGACATGCCCTACGACACATGGATTTTTGGGGGCGTGTCAGGGTTGGCATGTTTGACTTGGCAAAATCCGGCGTGCTGGCAACGTTCTAGAAGGTCGAGTACTGACACGTGGCAGCACGGGCGTGACATCTGTCAGACACAGGCTTGTAGGGGGGCGTGACTGGACAGCTGGTGGAGGAAATAAGTTTGAACTTTGCTAGCTGGAGGCATTGAGTGCCGACATCGACACGGGCGTGACAGGCTCGGACACAGGCGTGTCGATGGGCGTGTCGGGTGGCATTGAGTGTCGAGTTGATGGCGTTGAGTGTCAGCTTGCGAGAGGCGTTGAGTGAGTGACACGGGCGTATCGGCATGTGACACGGGCGTGTCATTCTAGGGTCGATGAAGGCTGAGCTTCGAGCATCGGGTTGAGGCCGACGATCGTCAAGGGCGTGACACGGGCATGTCGGTCATTGATACGGGCGTGTCAAGACATTTTTTTGACTTTTTCTGGAAAACAAAATAAACTAAGTTAGAAATAAAATTTACAAAATATGAATAATTTATTGAAGGAAATTGACTGAAAACAAAGAAAATAAACAAAAATGACTTAATTAATATACATAAAAATAGGTATATTTACAACTTATCAAATATTCCCATACTTAAGCTTTTGTTATTCCAGAGCAAAAGTTGGAGATGAACTTATAAGGAATTGAAAAAATCCTAGGTTTAGCTACCGCTTAATTAATTATAAGAGAGATCAAAATAAATATCCGGGGTTTAAGAGTTAAATCCTAAATTCGGAAATATTATATATAGAGGAAGAGTTTCAAAAAGACTTCTAGGCGAAACAAATAGGAAGCGAAAATTATTTTTATTAGTTTAACAAGGATAGATTTAAATTATATAAAAAAACTTTAGCTTAAAAGAAGTTAAAAGGAAATAATGCAATTTAAAAATAATGCTCTCAAAAAAAATTTAAATTAATTCTAGAATCTTGGAAAATAGGCTAAATGGTTTCGAGGTTTATGAAGAAGGCTTGGATTTTGAGGCTAGGTAATTTTTTCTCGAACCTCCATTTTTTTTCTTTTTTGATTATTAGGAAAATAAAAACTTATTTTCCTAACATAAAAATTTATTTTTTCTATCTTCATAAATTAAAATTAACCAAATGTATATGTATAGGAGTAATGAATTTTATCCTCTTACTCCATAACATATAATATTTTTTAAAATATTGGGTGCCTATGTTTACGGAACGAAATCTTATTCTCATTGACACAGGATCTTTTAGAGGATGAAATAGGGGTAATCATGCTAAGACATGAAAAAAAGTGGAAATGGGTTTTCAGAAAGAAAACAAGGTTTTAATAAAAAAGTTTTGAGAGCAACTTTTTTAAAATGAACGTTCCTATATTTCTAAAAGCATGAAGTAGAAATAATTGAAATCCAAAATTTTTATTTTCTAACATAGATACGAGCTTCTATTTATAAAAATTAGAAGTGGTGGTGAAAAACCAGTTCCCTATTAAAGGAAAAGACATAGAAAATTCTTTAAATCTTAACCCCAGACATTTAAATCTATCAAACTTAAATTAATAAACGAATAGTAAACAAAGAATAAGTAAAATTCGCATATAAATTAACTCGAAACTAGATTTTTGGAGAGCGAAAAAGGGTTAAGAATGAGATATTCAATTTATTTGTTACATAATAATCAAAATTTTGTGATTTTTAGGGTTTTATCTTTTTTTTTGTGTTTTTTTTATTATTATCTTTTTTTGGATTTTTAAAGTTTTTCTCTTTTTGGGATTTTTGGATTTTCAAATATTTTTTTTATTTTTTAAGTTATTTACAAGAAAGGGGAAAGAAAGAGGTGTTATTTTACAAAGGAAAGAGGGAAAAAAAGAGGAAAGAGAATATTTACAAAAAATAATTACAAAGTAAAAAAAAAACAACTGATCGTCCGCAAACAGACTCTTATTTAGGTGGTTGCTTCGATGAGTCGAACGTTGCAGAGCGATATTTTTTTGAGTTTTTTAATTATAAAAACATGAAATTTTTTGGAGTTTTTAATTTTTTCGATTTTTTTGTATTTTTGATTGGGTGCAGAAAAAAAAACAAAAAACAGAAAAACACCTTCATACTTAAGTCCAATATTGTCCACAATGTTGCACTAAGTTTGCATAATGAGAATTAAATACTAATAGTTATGTACAATAATAAAAACAGGGGTTTAGAAATCTTCCCTAAACCGCATTCGGGGAAGCCTGTTAAGAAACGACCCTGCAAAAATTAGGATAAGTAACAAAAATATAACAGAAAAAATTTTAATTCGGCGAAAAGTGTGCGGGTGATAGGGGGCAAGTGAGTGTGACTCGTAAGATAACGTCTTAACTATATGAGTGTGACAGATAAGCGTTCCCCTAGCGTTCACAAAAGTGAAGCGTGCTGAAGCAACAAAATAAATATAGAATTTTTTTTTAATTTTTTTGTAGTTTTTGATTTTTTAGATTTTTAAGTTTTGATTTTTGGAAATAAAAAAATAAGAAAATAAAAATAAGATAAAGGAATAACGAAAAATATGAAAGATATATATGAATTTTTGATGAAAATAAGATAAAAAATTTCATCCTTTTTTTTAGATTTTTAAGTTTTTAAATTTTTTAGTTTTTTAAGTTTTGTAAGTTTTTTAGTTTTTTTTTTTTAGATTTTTAAGTTTTTAAGTTTTTTTTTAATTATTTTTAAAGTTTTTAAGTTTTTGATTTTTTATATATATTTTTAGTATTTTTAAGTATTTATTATTATTATTATTAAATATATTTTTTTGGTTGGCAAAATTTTTTTGTTTTATATAAATAGAAATAAAAAGGTAAAATTAATAGTTTTTAGGAATTCAAAATAGTAAATCGAAAATTTCCCCGGCAACATCGCCAAAAACTTAATGGTTAATACTCGCGGCGCCCGCAGGGTGTTTTTTATTTAAAGAAGAGGAAGCAGTGGTATTATTTATTTAGAAAGGCGGGGCACGCGGATTTATTGTCTATAAAATTGGTTGAAGCCGAGTTTTAACGAAAGGGAGGCAACTGCACCTATTGTGTGTAGTACATGATATTCCTGGGAAGGAATATCGGGGTCGTATTATTCTCGGGGTCGGTTTACCTATTTCTACTCTTTCCCTAAAAAGACTATTATTTTACCGATAATATTTTGATGTTGTTATATAAAAAAAACATATATATATATAATATAATATAGCAGAAAATGAAAGCATAAAATAAAGCAGGAATCTGATGAATAAATAGCGCGAAGAATATCAAATAGAATTGGAACAAAAATAAACTTTTAATAAAAAGAGATCTTAAATTTAAAATTAATTAAGGGAGAGACTTGGCCGTGGAGGTTCAACAAAAGTGAGCTCACCTATCTCTAGGTAATATCACTCACCTGAATGCTAAGACTATTCGATCGATCGTTAGACCAGTGAAGGATTCCTCTTAACACTCGCATTACGCTAAGAACCCCTCTATTGGGTGGGGAACCCAATCCGGTAGAGTTGCGCACCTCCTCTCTCGAGGGTATGTGTGGAACTCCCTTTACCCATGGGTGATCGGTCTGTATGCATGGCCTCTCGACTAGCTAGCGTATGGACAACGAAAATAGAGCCCACACATCGATTATGTGGTCCTACGCGTCGTTAACCCGAGGCAAACCTTAAGTACTTTAATTAAGCGAAAAATAAGACCTTTAATTATTTAAAGAGATTTTATCTGTCCTAATTCTCTTCGATATTGAGGGCTAAGAGCGGTTAGCCACTCATCAAAATGGGAACGGCTTAAGCTAGAAAGCAAAAAATGAAGGCAGAAAAAGAAAGCAGTAAATGAAAGTTGTAAAGAAAGCTGTAAAGAAAGCAGAAAATTGTGAGTCTCGGCTCAAACGAGTGGGCGGGAGAAGAAAGCGATAAATGACAAGTCCCAGTTCAAATGAGTGGGCGGGAATAAATGAAAGTGAGCCCTACTCAAATGAGTAGGAGGAAATAAATGCATCCACACATGCACTCTATAGAAATTTAAACAATGCGCCATTTAACTCTTAACGAGTAGGCGGAAAATGAAAACACAAAACAATGCGCCATTTAACTTATAACGAGTAGACGAAAATAAATGCCCACACGCACACACTCTACAGAAATTGAAAAAAAAATCTATAAAATCTAACTCATACACGCACACACACATACAAAAATAAGAAAAACGAAGATGCTGAAATATTAAAATAACTACATTTCTACCGCTAGATTGCTGTAGAAATGCGTAAAAACAGAAAATAAAAATTAAATGAGCGAAAAGTTTTGCAAATAAACGCAAAATGGAAATGCTCGAAAAATTAAAACAACTATATTTTCATTCTTATAACTTCGTAAAAGTGCGTAAAAAGTGGAAATAAAGTAAAACGAACAAAAAGTTTTACGACCAAAAAAAGAAAATCTAAGTTAATAAAAAAGGAAAACCATTTTGAAAATGCTTTTACAAATTTATAGGAATGCATAAAAAGCTGATATAATCCTAAGTCTAATAAAACTAAGGTATATGAAAAGCAAGCGGGCGGCATAACAGCTAGAAATTGCGATAAAATCCTAAGTCTACACTAAGTTATCAAAGCAATAAAATGAGAACATAAAAAACATAGAGAAAAGGAACGAAAAATACTTAGAGTAGGGCGCTACCAAATGAATCCAAACAACATGAAGAGAGAACAAACTAACATTTCATTAATGGAAAAGCGGTTATAAGGAAAGCTAATACGAACATCCTAAAATAAACTAAGAGAGGGGGGTTAAAGTTTTCCTTACATTGCATTAGAAACCAAATGGACAGCATCTACCGTAAGCAAAGTGGTCAAAAAAGTGGACAATAGAGCTTTCTGAAAGCTCTTATTTATAGACAAAATTTCGGGTTTGACACGCCCTAAGACACGGGTGTGTCGGGGGGCGTGTCAGGGTTGGCGTGTTTGACTTGGCGAAATCCGACAAGCTGGCAACGTTCTGGAAGGTCGGGTATTAACACGTGGCAGTCACGGGCGTGACATCTGTCAAACACAGACATGTAGGGGGGCGTGACTGGACAGTTGGCGGAGGAAATCAGTTTGAACTTTGCTGGCTGGAGGCATTGAGTGTCGACATCGACACGGGCATGACAGGCTCAGACACAGGCGTATCGATGGCCGTGTCGGGTGGCATTGAGTGTTGAGTTGATGGCATTGAGTGTTGGCTGGCAGGAGGCGTTGAGTGAGTGACACGGGCGTGTCATTCTCGGGTCGATGAAGGCTGAGCTTTGAGCGTCGGATTGAGGCTGACGATCGTCGAGGGCGTGACACGGGCGTGTCGGTCATTGATATGGGCGTGTCAAGACATTTTTTTGACTTTTTCTGGAATTTTCTGGAAAATAAAATAAACTAAGTTAGAAATAAAATTTAAAAAATATGAACAATTTATTGAAGAAAATTGACTGAAAACAAAGAAAATAAACAAAAATGACTTAATTAATATACATAAAAGTAGGTATATTTACAACTTATCAAATACCCTCATACTTAAGCTTTTGCTATTCCAGAGCAAAAGTTGGAGATGAACTTATAAGGAATTAAAAAAATTCTGAGTTTAGCTACCGCTTAATTAATTATAAGAGAGATCAAAATAAATATCCGAGGTTTAAGAGTTAAATCCTAAATTATGAAAATGTTATAAATAGGGGAAGAGTTTCAAAAAGTCTTCTAGGCGAAACAAATAGGAAGCGAAAATTATTTTTAGTAGTTTTACAAGGATAGATTGAAATTATATAAAAAACTTTTTCTTAAAAGAAGTTTAAAGGAAATAATGCAATTAAAAATTATGCTCTAAAAAAATTTTAAATTAATTCTAGAATCATTGGAAATAGGCTAAATGGTTTCGAGGTTTATGAAGAAGGCTTGGATTTTGAGGCGAGGTAATTTTTTCTCGAACCTCCATTTTTTTCTTTTTTGATTATTAGGAAAATGAAATCTTATTTTCCTAACATAAAAATTTATTTTTTGTATCTTCATAAAGTAAAATTAACCCAATGTATGTATATGAGTAATGAATTTTATCCTCTTACTCCGTAACATATAATCTTTTTTAAAATATTAGGTGTCTATGTTTACGGAACGAAATCTTATTCCCATTGACATAGGATCATTTAGGGGATGAAATAGGGGTAATCATGTTAAGTGAGACATGAAAAAAAAGTGGAAATGGGTTTTCAGAAAGAAAACTAGGTTTTAATAAAAAAAATTTGAGAGCAACTTTTTTAAAATGAACGTTCCTATATTTCTAAAAGCATGAAGTAGAAATAATTGAAATCCAAAATTATTATTTTCTAACATAGATACGAGCTTCTATTTATAAAAATTAGAAGTGGTGGTGAAAAACCAGTTCCCTATTAAAGGAAAAGACATAGAAAATTCTTTAAATCTTAACCCCAGACATTTAAATCTATCAAACTTTAATTAATAAACGAATAGTAAGCAAAGAATAAGTAAAATTCGCATATAAATTAACTCGAAACTAGATTTTTGGAGAGCGAAAAAGGGTTAAGAATGAGATATTCAATTTATTTGTTACATAATAATCAAAATTTTGTGATTTTTAGGGTTTTTATCTTTTTTTGTGTTTTTTTATTATTATCTTTTTTTGGATTTTTAGAGTTATTCTCTTTTTTGGGATTTTTTGATTTTCAAATATTTTTTTTTATTTTTTAAGTTATTTACAAGAAAGGGGAAAGAAAGAGGTGTTATTTTACAAAGGAAAGAGGGAAAAAAAGAGGAAAGAGAATATTTATAAAAAATAATTACAAAGTAAAAAAAAATGATCGTCCGCGAACAGACTCTTATTTAGGTGGTTGGTTCAATGAGTCGAACGTCGCAGAGCAATATTTTTTTGAGTTTTATAATTATAAAAACATGAAATTTTTTGGAGTTTTTAATTTTTTCGATTTTTTTGTATTTTTGATTGGGTGCAAAAAAAAAACAAAACGCAGGAAAACACCCATATACTTAAGTCCAACATTGTCTCTAATATTGCACTAAGTATGCGGAATGAGAATTAAATACTAACAATTATGTACAATAATAATAATATGGGTTTAGAAATCTTCCCTAAACCGTGTTCGGGGAAGCCTGTTAAAAAATGACCTGCAAAAATTAGGGGAAGTAACAAAAATTTAACGAAAAAAAGTTAAACTCGACGAAAAGTGTGTGGGTGATAGGGGACAAGTGAGCGTGACTTGTAAGCTAACGTCTTAACTATATGAGTGTGACAGATAAGCGTTCCCCTAGCGCTCACAAAAGTGAAGCGTGTCGAAGCGACAAAATAAATATAGAATTTTTTTTAGTTTTTTAGTAGTTTTTTTTTAGTTTTTGATTTTTTAGATTTTAAAGTTTTGATTTTTGGAAATAAAAAAAATAAGAAAATAAAAATAAGATAAAGGAATAAAGTAAAATATGAAAGATATATATTTTTTTTGAATTTTGAATTTTTGATGAAAATAAGATAACAAATTTCATCTTTTTTTTTTAGATTTTTAAGTTTTTAAATTTTTTAGTTTTTTAAGTTTTGTAAGTTTTTTAGTTTTTGATTTTTTAGATTTTTAAGTTTTTAAGTTTTTTTTATTATTTTTAAAGTTTTAAAGGTTTAAAGTTTTTTATTTTTTATATATATTTTTATAATTTTTAAGTATTTATTATTATTATTATTATTATTATTGATATTATTATTATTATTAAATATATTTTTTTGGTTGGCAAAATTTTTTTATTTTATATAAAAAGAAATAAAAGGTAAAATTAATGGATTTTCAGGAATTAAAAATAGTAAATCAAAAATTTCCCCGGCAACTGTGCCAAAAACTTGATGGTTAAAACTCGCGGCGCCCGTAGGATGTTTTTTATTTAAAGAAGAGGAAGCGGTGGTTTTATTTATTTAGAAAGGCGGGGCATGCAGATTTATTGTCTATAAAATTGGTTGAAACCGAGTTTTAATGAAAGGTAGGCAAGTGCACCTATCGCGTGTAATACAGGATATTCCTGGGGAGGAATATCGGGATCGTATTGTTCTCGGGGTCGGTTTACCTATTTCTACTCTTTCCCTGAAAGGACTATTATTTTACCGATAATATTTTGGTGTTGTTATATATAAAAAAATCATATATATATATATATATATATATATATATATATATAATATAGCAGAAAATGAAAGCATAAAATAAAGCAGGAAGCCGATGAATAAATAGCGCGATGAATATCAAATAGAATTCGAACTAAAATAAACTTTTTAAAAAAAAGAGATCCTAAATTTCAAATTAATTAAGGCGGAGACTTGGCCATGGAGGTTCCACAAAAATGAGCACACCTATCTCTAGGTAATATCGCTCACTTGAACGCTAAGACTATTCGACCGATCGTTAGACCGACGAAGGATTCCTCTTAACGCCCGCATTACGCTAAGAACCCCGTTATTGGGTGGGGAACTCAATCCGGTAGAGTTACGCGCCTCCTCTCTCGAGGGTATGGGCGGAACTCCCTTTACCCAAGGGTAATCGGTCTGTACGCACGACCTCTCGGCTAGCTAGCGTATGGACAACAGAAATAGAGCCCACGCATTGATTATGTGGTCCTACGCATCGTTAACCCGGGGCAAACCTTAAGTACTTTAATTAAGAGAAAAATAGGACCTTTAATTATTTAAAGCGATTTTATCTGTCTCAATGCTCTTCGATATTGAGGGATAAGAGCGGTTAGCCACTCATCGGAATGGGGACGGCTTAAGCTAGAAAGCGGAAAATGAAGGCAGAAAAAGAAAGTAGTAAATGAAAGCAGTAAAGAAAGCAGTAAAAAAAGCAGTAAATTGCGAGTCCCAGCTCAAATGAGTGGGCGGGAGAAGAAAGCGATAAATGACAAGTCCCGGCTCAAACGAGTGGGTGGGAATAAATGAAAGCGAGCCCTACTCAAACGAGTAGGAGGAAATAAATGCATCTACACACGCACTCTACAAAAATTAAAACAATGCGTCATTAACTCTTAACGAGTATGCGGAAAATGAAAACACAAAACAATACGCCATTTAACTCATAACGAGTTGGCGGAAATAAATGCGCACACACACACTCTACAGAAATTGAAAGAAAGTTATAAAATCTAACCCATACACGCACACACACATACAAAAATAAGAAAAATTAAGATGCTGAAAAATTAAAAAAAACTACATTTCTACCGCTAGAATGCTGTAGAAATGCGTAAAAACAAAAAAATAAAAATTAAACGAGCGAAAAGTTTTGCAAATAAACGCAAAATGGAAAATCTCGAAAAATTAAAACAACTATATTTTCATTCTTATAACTCCGTAAAAGTGCGTAAAAAGTGGAAATATAGTAAAAAGAACGAAAAGTTTTACGACCAAAAAAAGAAAATCTAAGTTAATAAAAAAGGAAAACCACTTTTAAAATGCTTTTACAGATTTATAGGAATGCATAAAAAGCTGATAAAATCCTAAGTTTAATAAAAATAAGGTGTACGAAAAGCAAACGGGCAGCATAACAGCTAGAAAATGCGATAAAATCCTAAGTCTAGACTAAGTTATCAAAGCAATAAAATGAGAACATAAAAACATAGAAAAAAGGAACAAAAAATTACTTAGAGTAGGGCGCTACCAAATGAATTCCAAAAACCATGAAGAGAGAAAAAACTAACATTTCATTAATGGAAAAGCGGTTACAAGGAAAGCTAAAACAAACATCCAAAAATAAACTAAGCAAGGGTGGTTAAAGTTTCCCTTACATTGCATTAGAAACCAAATGGACAGCATCTACCCTAAGCAAAGTGGTCAAAAAGTGGACAAGAGAACTTTCTGAAAGCTCTTATTTATAGACAAAATTTCGGGTTTGACACGCCCTACAACACGTGCGTGTCGGGGGGCGTGTCAGGGTTGGCGTGTTTGACTTGGCAAAATCCGGCGAGTTGGCAACGTTCTGGAAGGTCGGGTACTAACACGTGGCAGTCACGGGCATGACATCTGTGAGACACGGGCGTGTAGGGGGGGAGTGACTGGACAGCTGGTGGAGGAAATTAGTGTGAACTTTGCTGGCTGGAGGCATTGAGTGCTGACATAGACACGAGCATGACAGGCTCAAATACGGGCGTGTCGATGGGCGTGTTGGGTAGCGTTGAGTGTCGAGTTGATGGCGTTGAGTGTCGGCTGGCGGGAGGCGTTGAGTGAGTGACACGGGCGTGTCGGCATGTAATACAGGCATATCATTCTCGGGTCAATGAAGGCTGATCTTCGAGCGTCGGGTTGAGGTCGACGATCGTCGAGGGCGTGAAACGAACGCGTCGGTCATTGACACGGGCGTGTCAAGACCTTTTTTGACTTTTTTTGCAATTTTTCTGGAAAACAAAATAAACTAAGTTAAAAATAAATTTTTACAAAATATGAACAATTTATTGAAGGAAATTGACTGAAAACAAAGAAAATAAACAAAAATGACTTAATTAATATACATAAAAATAGGTATATTTACAACTTATCATAGACCCATCACTATGTAATTTCTTCATCAACACCCACTTGCGTCCCAAAACTTTGGCTCATTTCAGTACGTCAATTAGATATCAAGTATTGTTCTGTAGCAGCAAGTCCATTTCATCATCGATGACTTCTGCCCACATTAACACATCTCTAGATCTAATTCTTCCTGTTAGGAAAATGGATCATCCTCTAAGTGGTAGGTGACGAAAGTCTCACCAAAATCCTTAAGGATTTTATCTCTTGTAGATACTCTAAGGGGAACAGGTTCCACCTCTTGAGGTTGAGGAGCAGTGCTCGAGGAGCAAGCTTTAGGTTCTATAATAGATTCTAAAATCATGTTAGTATTCTTGGAGACACACAAATCATGATCCTTGACAAATTTATTTTCAAATAATATGACATCTCTAGACTCTATGACAATATTAATGGATAGATCGAGAAATCTGTCAGCCGTACTATCTTCTGCACTACCTAGAAAGACACAGGTTGTCGTTTTAGGTCCCACCTTAGGTCCCTTAAGATCTTGTATTCTCACATAAGCAATACAACCCCAAGTCATTAAAATATAATATCTACAAGGATGACTATGCAACCTCTCATACGGGGTAGAAGTGAGCTGAGAATAAGGTACTCTATTCAGAATATGATTTATAGTAAGAATTACTTCTCCCCAAAATGAATTCGGCATGCTAGCAGTTAGGAGCATAGAATTCAACATTTCTATTAAAAATCTATTCTTACGCTCGGTAACACCATGACAGGGGTATGTGGTATTCAGAGCAAGAGTGGAATAAATATCAAGCAAGACAAGAAGCAATTCTTTAACATAGAAGAAGAGCTAAGGCTGGGAAGCTACCTGCTAATGCTTAAGAGCCAAGCAAGTACTTCCCCAAATCTTTCCACTATTTTGAAAGAAAAAAGATCAAGGCTGAAGAATTAAAAAAGAAAGCTGTAAAAGGGAAAAAGCCAGCTGAGGATGCTGAACCTTCTGTGCAGGCTAAAATCAAGTCTGGCAAAGGAATAGTTATTAAGGAGCTTAGTCAGTAATAGGATTGCTAGGTTTATGTAATAGAACAATGTACTATTTTGTTTCTTTTGTTCTATAAGAAATTCTTGTAAACCAAAACTTTACTGATTAATGAAATCTATTTCAGTATTAATTGTTTGTCGTTTACAATGATTATGTGATAACCTGCTCTGAAATGTTTTTACATCTATTACAATTTTGTTTTATCTTAAGAGATGTATATCTTTGACTAATGGTTATGACTTCTCCAAATAGGGGGAGATTGTTGGGTACATTGGAAAATATGTACCAGATTTGGAGAAGCCATAACTTAGTCAATGATATGCATCAATTTGTATTTGATAGAAGTTTGAGTTTCATTGTGTAGGTTTAAGAATTTGAAGAAAAATTTTCTAAGTACAAGTGTCGACACTTGTGAAGAAACTGTGTTGACACTCAGGGAAGCTGTGTTGACACACAGGCAAACTGTGTCGACACTTATAAAGAAGTTGTGTCGATACCCAGAATTTGTGTAAACACTTATAAAGAAGATGTGTCGACACTCAAAGCTATGTCGACACCTAAAGAAGCAGTTGTGTCGACATCTAGAAATGTGTTGACATCTGAAGCAGGACTTGTGGCGACACTTAAAACTAAAGTTGTGTCAACACTCAGGAGATATGTCGACACCTGAAGCAATTGTGTCGACACACAAGTCATGTGCCTACACACCAACTCTCAAAAGGCTGTGTCGAGGTCAGAAGTAATTGTGTCGACACACAGGACTTGTGTCGACACACACTCAACGCCATTTCACAAACACTCAATGCCAACTGTCTGCAATAGAAATGTCGAGACAAGAAGTTGTTTTGTCGACACACAGGACTTGTGTCGATACATACAACAAAAGCAGTGTCGAGAAGTAGAAGTATGACTATGTCGACACTTGGAGTTATTGTGTCGACACCATGAAGACTTGTGTTGACACTTAGTCTATATGTGTCGACACATGTGAAGCAGTCTGCTGAGTATTGTGTGCTGAGTTGAAAAGACATTGTAGAACCTGGTGACGTTACTGGTGACTTGACAGCTGTCATAACAAATCGGTCTGACACCCCTGTTAGAACTATCAGAAGTCTGTTATAAACCGGATCAGCCAGTAACCATGGAGCAAGATGTATATAAGAGACAGATTTGAAATGACAGACAATAATCAACAAAGAGAATCAATAAGAAGAATTCTAAAAGATCAAGGGTTGTCTTCAAGAAAGATTTAGAGTTCAATCTGAATTTAAGGAAGAAGCTGATTGAAGATAAACTTTAACATCAAGAGAAGATCAACCTTATTTTTTTCTAATCAAGAAGCTTCGAAAAGCTAAGTTAGGTTGGATCAGAAGGATCGGTCTATACAAGAACTGATCAAGAAGACAACATCAACAGAGAAATCTAGCTGGTAAAGTTTTCAGTTACTCCTTACTCACAAATTCTTGTAGGATATACTTTTAGATCTAAGATTGTAAGCCTAAAATTATAAAGGCTGAGGTAGGGCTGTGTGCCTGAGGTAGGACTTGTGGAGAGTCTGAGTTATAAGCCTAATTATAAAGGCTGAGGCCTGAGGTAGGATTCTGGAGGAGAATCTGAGGTAGGACTTGTGTTAAGTCTGAGGTGTAGGAACCATCTTGGGTTCTGAGATTATAAGAACTGTGGATCCAAGCCAGTGGAAGGAAGTTAGGCTGAATCCAGTTATCTGCTGGATAGGCGAAGGGGGGAAAGTGAATGTACCCATATCTTGGGAAACCACTATAAATTTGGTATTTGTTGTGATGTGTTTATTTTCTGTAGATTGATTAATCTGTATTGAAAGAAGTCATATAACTGTTTGCCTAAAGAATTTAAAAAGGACATAAAAAGATTAGAACCTATTCACCCCCTCCCCCCTCTAGGTGTTTAGGCTCTTGAAATAGAGTCTTTCACTTCTTCTTCTTATCCCACCTCTTCTTCTTCCCAGAAAAGAGAACCTCACTATCTCCTCCAAAGATAAAAACTCCAGCTATCTACAGGTTCTCCAGCTCAAACAATGATGGCTGAGTGGCCTAACCTTGATCAGAAGTAACAAAAGAAACATATTCCTTCCGCAATCTGCAAATTATGCGTCTCTTAAGCTTCGTCTCTGAAATTAGCTCATCAGGGTCCAATGCTGAAATTTCAGCATACAGGTTCTTCATTTTCAGTAAGAATGAAGAGATGGACAGATCACCCTGAGTGGCTCTCGCCAACTCATTATCCAAGAATTTTAGCTGCACTATATTCAAATTATTGAACCATCCATCAAGGGAAGTCCAAATCTCAGCAGCTGACCAACATCTAAACATGTGGTCAAAGAGCTCTGGTGAGATATCCTGCTTAAGAGTAAACTCTACCTTAGGGTTTGTCTTCCTCCAAGCTCTCACCGCTTCAACATTGCTGGTGGAAGCAATCACTTCTTGCCTATTATCCCTACAAACGACCTCCCAAAGGTCTTCTCCCAAAAGGTAACTCTCCATACACGACCTCCACTTCTTGAAGTTGGGCGAACTTAAGAGTTCAATTTCAAGACCTCTTGTAAAACTGCCTTCCATTGCATAAACACTGGTCTATTTAACTCTCAGAAGCAAACAAAGCAAACTTGATCGTTGATCACTGCTCAAACCTCTGTTCCATCTGATACCGTGTAAAAATTTGTGATAAGCGAAAAATGGGAACCAGGTCGCAGGAACACTCAACCAAACCAAGTCAAATAAATCAGATGCAAGTAGAAGAGCAAGAAGATCATGTACTATTAACCTCTTTTACAATTCGAGGCATACATGGCGAGACATGATTCCCCAATGTACCTGATGTAAACAAAAACATACAAGGTTAAAACAAGCCGGGCGGACAGATCTTGTGACTACCGCTACTGTCAAACTGAACAAGGGAGTCGCTGAGACTGCTAAGTCACCAGACTATAACTTAGCCGTGCGAACACCCCGTTATTCCAAGCTGAAGAAACTAAGTCTGCTATCTGTAAGCCGCCTAGCCGCGAGGTCGTTTAGCCGCCAGAATCCGTGAACAGCTACTACCGAACAGAACAGACAGACCGCCAACTGGCGGAAAATCTTAATGAACTGGGAAAGATTGCCAATGAGAAAACTTCCTGGTCGCAAGTCGCGACCTACTACAAACCGCCGATTGTATCTATAGAACCCGCACTGATCCCTGATGCAGTCAGAACCAAGTCCTTGGCTTCTAAGTACTAGCCGGACAATCTGCAACATCAAAACTGGTTAACTTCTCAAACTGTGCGGAGACAAAACCTGTCCGCAGCAAACAACCCGAGCTCACTTAATGTTCATTCGTTGGTACTTTATGATGGGACAAGGGGTCCTATGTATAGGCGCACAGAGGAGTATGGTCATCTCCCAAACTGATAGGAATGCTACCCTACTCGCAGTTAGCACACACGTATCCGCACAGCGCAAACACGAAATCAGTCTATCTTTGTTGCCCCGATAAGGCTAGGCAAAAACCCTATTCTCCTTGAACACCACTGTCAAGGCCAGAACCAGGACTAGTCTGCCACACCTGTGGACACTGTGGATACAATAACTAGTCTGCAGTACCATACAGACACTACTCTAGTCCGCACACTTCGAGCCCGCGACTAGAGCACAAACCAAGCTCAATCAAGCTGCCAAACTCGACGGATGGAGAAGCAGTCGGCACTACTCATGCAAACTCTCAGACTGAGCACAACCAGACTTGATTTAATATCCCTAACTGTTGCAAGATCTGAACCCAGAATCAACATGTCATCCACATATAAATATATGATGAATGTTTGATTTGGCATTATATGGTGATAAAGGCATTTGTTAAAAAGACTGGACTGAAATCCAAAGCTCTTTACCACTTGATCAAATTTAATGTGTCATATCTTAGGCGTTTATTTAAGCCCATAGATTGATTGGTTCAATTTGCATACTTTATCTTTTAAATCTTTATGTAAATAACTTTCAGGTTGTGTCATATAGATCTCTTCATCAAGCTCTCTATTTAAGAAGACTATTTTTACATCCATCTGATGAGCTATAAAGTTCTCGATAGATGCATATTTTGGGTTTGACACGCCCAACTGATGGCCGCGGAACAGAGACCTACTGTGGTTGGTTCGAAATGATAAGATTCCGCGGGCCGGTTAGAAGATCGAGTTTTCTAACGAAAGGAGGCAAGCGCACCTATCGCAAGTAGTACTCGGTATTCGGGAAAATACCGAGGTCGTATTATTCTCGGGGACGCGTTGATTATATCTACTCTTCCAGGAACACTATTATCTTACTAACAGTAAGGTGGGATTTTTTTTTTGTTTAATTAAAGCGGAAAGAAAGAAAGCGGAATTTTGCTAAATTAGTTCGATGACGGGTTAACGCTCGGCATCGAATCGGATTAAGACCAAAATAATTCTTAACAATTATTAAACTTTGTTTTTAATTTAATAAAAGGCACTTGGCCGTGGAGGTTCCAAAAACATGAGCTCACCTTGGTCTAGGGATATCGCTCACCTGGGCGCTAAGGCTATTCGACCGAACGTTAGTCCGACGAAGGATTCCCCTTAACGCCCGCATTACGCTACGAACCCCGCTATTGGGTGGGGAACCCAATCCGGGAGAACTACGCTTCTCCTCTTCCGAGGGGGCGTACGCAGTTCTCTTTACCCAAGGGGGATCGGTCCATACGTGCAGCCTCTCGGCGTCGCGTATGGATAACGGAAATAGAGCCCACACATCGATTATGTGGTCCTATGCGTCGTTAACCCGGGGTAAACCTTAAGTCCTTAAATTAAATTAAAAATAAAGTTTTTTAATTATTTCAAATCATTTTTTATGTCCCAATGCTCTTCGATGCCGAAGGCTAAAAGAGATTAGCCACTCATCGGTATGGGGACGGCTTTATGTTTTTAGGTGAAGCGTGAGCGTTAAATTAAACACCGAACAATTATAAGAGAAAACACGAAAAATAGGACAATTAGATAAATTTAAGGCTAATTGATGCAGGCACTCACGCACACTTCTACAGAATTGAAGAAAGCGATAAATAAAGCGGTAAAATTATCTCCTACACGCACGCACTCTACATAATTGAGAAAGCGATAAAATTGCAAGTCCCGGCTCAAATGAGTAGGCGGGAGTAAATCTATCTCATACACACACGCACTCTACTTGAAAAGAAAACACACGCACACACTCTACAGAAAAGAAAACACACGCACCCACACAAAGTTTTCCTACTCAAGTGAGTAGGAAGAAAATGAAAGCAGTAAAAAGACAAGTCCCACTCAAACGAGTGGGCGGGAAATGAAAGCAAGGCGCCATTTAACTCTTAACGAGTAGGCGGAAATAAATGCATACGCACACACGCACTCTACAGAAATGAAATAAAGCAGTAAAACCTAACTCATACACGCACACACACTTGCAGAAATAAGAAAAACAAAGTGCTCAGAAAATTAAAACGACTGCATTTCTACCGCTAGAATGCGGTAGAAATGCATAAAAAGTGAAAATAAAAATTAACCGGAGCGAAAATTTTTGCAAATAAACGCAAAATGGAAGTACTCGAAAAATTAATACAACTGCATTTCTACCGCTAGAATGCGGTAGAAATGCATAAAAAGATGAAGTAAAAATTAACCGGACTAAAAGTTTTGAAATTAAAAGCTAAAATGAAGTGAGCGAAAAATTATAACGACTATATTTTCATTCTTATATTTTTATAAAAACTCCTAAAAAGTGAAAATAAAACAAAAAGGACAAAAAGTTTTACAACCCTAAAGAGCCTAAGTTAAAAAATAATAGTTTTAGATGAGTTTTTATAAAGCCTTATGAATGAAAATATAGGAAAAAGGAGAAAAGCTAAATCTAAAAAGTGCAGAAAATGAAATTTAAATGGACGGCACAATGGCTAGAAATGCCGATAAACCCTAAATCTAACTAAGTTACGAAGGCTAAAAAGATAAAAACATAAAAGAAATACAAAAAGATGAACGAAAAATTGCTTAAGTAGGCGCATTCAATTGGATTATTCATACAAATTAAAAGAGAAAAATTCATATTTTATTGAAGTAAAAACCCTAATACAAACTAAGAGAGAGAGAGGGGGGAGAAATTCTCCTTACATAGGTATGGAATCCAATTGGGCAGCACCTCCCCTAAGCAAAGTGGTCAAAAAAGTGGACAAAATAAGCTTCCTGAAAGCTTTTATTTATAGGCAATTTTTCGGGTTGGTCACGCCCTAGGTCACGGGCGTGACATGGGGGCGTGTCACTACTATTCATGAGCTGGCCGATTGACTTGACTGGAGCTTTGACTTCGGGGCGAAAACGTGGCGGTCACGCCCCAAGTCACGGGCGTGACAATTATGTCACGGGCGTGAAAGGGGGGCGTGACCGCGGGAGCTGGCAGTTTGATGTCGGCAGCGTTGACGGTTTGACTAATCTTGCGGGTCGACCTCGACACGGGCGTGTCGAGCATTGACACGGGCGTGACGTTGGGCGTGTCGGGCTGGGTTTGATGATGGCCGATCGTCGAGCTGGCACCTGTGGTCGGCGATCGTCGGGGGGGCGTGACACGGGCGTGTCGGCCAATTGACACGGGCGTGTCAGGCAGATTTTTTGACTTTTTTGGAATTTTTCTGGAAATTTTCTGAAATAAAAATAAAGCTAAGTTAGAAATAATATTTACAAAAATAAGCAATTTATTGGATAAAACAGATAAAAAAAGACAAAAAACAAACAAAATTGACTTAAATAAAATACGAAAATATAGGTATATTTACAACTCATCAAACACCCCCATACTTAAGCTTTTGCTATTCCAGAGCAAAAGTTTGAGGTGAACTTATAAGGAATAATAAAAAACCTAAGTTCCGCTACCGCTAAATTAATTATAAGAGAGAATAAATAAAAATATACGGGGTATAAGAGTTAAGTCCTAAAATTATTTAGATGATTTAAACAGGGCAAAAGTTTTGGCCAAAAGACTTCTTGATGTAATCAAATAGAAAGCAATAGTTGTATTGGTTAGATTAACAGAAAATAGTTTGGATTTATACGAACTTTAGCTTATAGGAGTGTTATTGGAAATAATGCAATTTACGAATTATGCTCTCAAAAAGATTTTTGAATTAATTCTAGAGTCATGAAATTGGCTAAGGGGGGTTGATGTTGGTTTATGAAGATGCTTGGATTTTGAGGCGAGGTTATTTTTTCTCGAACCTCCAATTTTTTTGATTTGGATGTTAAAGGAAAACGAAATCTTATTTTCCTTAACAAAATTTTTTTTTTCTTCTTCATAAAATAAAAATAACCCAATGTATATGTGTTGGAGTAATGAATTTTATCCTCTTACTCCGTAACGTATAATATTTTAATTTATTGGGTGCCTATGTTTACGGAATGAAATCTTATTCTCATTGACATAAGATCTTTTTGGGGAAATAATTTTATCATACCAAGTAGGTTATGGTAGGATAGGTAAGGGGAGAAAAGAGAACTAGATTTTTAATTGAAAAATAATTGAGAGCAACCTTTATAAATTGTACGTTCCAATTTTTCAGAAAGCTAAAAGTAAGCATAATTGAATTCTATAGTCGTTATTTTCTAACATGGTACAAATGCTCCTATCTATGAAAAATTAGAAGTAGTGCCTAAAGCGAGTCCCCTATTTTTAACAAAGTATAAAATTCTTTAAAACTTAACCCCGGCTATTTAGATTTTTCAATCTATAATTAACAAACGAATAGTGAACAAAGAATTTATCAAATTCGCATATAAATAAACTCAAAACGAAAGTTTTGGATAGCAAGAAACTTAAGAATGAAATGTTTGATTTATTTGTTTCATAATAATTTTTTGAAAATTTTTTTGAAGTTATGTTCTTTTTTTTTGTAATTTTTGTATTTTTGTATTTATATCTTTAATATATACATACTAAAAAGAAAGAAAAATGCGAGAATAAATTTTTTTTTTTTTTTTATTTTTAAGTTTTGTGAATTTTTTGTATTTTTAATGTTTTGTGAATTTTTTTGTATTTTTAATGAAAGTTTCATTTTATTTACAAAAATTTGGGAAAAAGAAAAAAATATTTACAAGGATGAGAGGGAAAAGAGAAAGAATATTTACAAAAAGTATTTACAAAAATTATTTACAAAAATTATTTACAAGAATATTTACAGAAATACAAACTAGGTAGCCGCGAGATGACTCGTTATGTGGATGGCTCGATGAGCCGGATCTCGCGGACCGAGTTAAAAATAAGACAAAGTTTCAAAAATGAAACTTCAAAAATTTTTAGTTATAATAATTTTTTTGGATTTTATAAATTTTTTTTTTTTTTTTTTTTATAAATTTTTTGAAGTTTTCTTTTGTTTTTTTTTTGTTTTTTTTTGGTTTTGTTTTTTTTTTGTTGTTTTTTTTTTTATAGTGAAAAAGAAAGTACGAAAATATGAAAACACCCCCATACTTAGATCCAACATTGTCCCCAATGTTGTATGCTAAGCATGAGGAACAAGACAGCAGGTATATGTACAAAAAGGGGAAAAAGAGGGGGGGCAGAAAACGTCCCTGATCCGCGCTCGGGGAAGCCCTTTAGAAACCCTGCGGTTATTAGAAAAATAGAAAACGTAATAAATAAAGACGTAAAAAGATAGACGTGGGGTGCCTCCCAGGAGCGCTTTGTTTATAGTCGCGTAGCTTGACTATAGTGGCAGGTTTATATATGGAGAAGGGTTATGGTTTCGCTCCTACTGATCACAGGGTCGCCCGCTATATAAGACTTTAACCGATTACCGTTCACCTTAAAAGTGCCTTTTTCGGGGTGGGAGACGAGTACGGTCCCATATGGCCAAACCTCTTCAACCTTGAAGGGGCCGAACCATCGCGATTTTAGCTTACCCGGGAAAAGCCTAAGACGTGAATTATAAAGAAGGACTAGATCGCCCGGAGAGAAAATTTTGGGGGTTTTAATTTTTCGATCGTGATAAAACTTAGAACGCTCCTTATAGAACTTATTGCTCTCGTAAGCGTTCGCACGCCATTCATCGAGCTCGTTTAGTTGCAGTTTTCTATTCTGAGCGGCTAAGTTAGAGTCGAGGTTTAAGAGTTTTAATGCCCAAAGTGCGCGGTGCTCCAGTTCTACGGGTAAATGGCACGCTTTGCCATAGACTAATCGAAACGGGGTACAACCAGTAGCGGTTTTGTACGCCGTACGATACGCCCATAACGCGTCGTCAAGCTTAGCGGACCAGTCTTTCCTATTAAGTGAAACGGTTTTTTCTAATATGCGTTTTATTTCTCGATTTACTACCTCAACTTGGCCACTTGTTTGCGGGTGGTAGGGGGTGGCAAGTTTGTGCGTGACTCCGTACTTAGCTAACGTCTTAGCCATGAGAGCGTTACAGAAATGCGTACCCCTATCACTAATAATTGCGCGAGGCGTGCCGAAGCGAGAAAATAATTTTTTTAGAAATGTAACGACGACTCGCGCATCGTTGGTGGGGAGAGCTTGCGCTTCCGCCCACCTTGATACGTAGTCGACCGCCACTAAAATATATGTATTTTTATAAGAAGGAGGTAGGGGGCCTACAAAATCTATGCCCCATAAATCGAAGACTTCGCATTCTAAAAACATATTTTGGGGCATCTCGTCTCGACGTGAGATGTTACCCGACCGCTGACAGCTATCGCATGCGCGCACAAAATTGTGCGCGTCTTTGAAGAGAGTGGGCCAAAAGTAGCCCGCCTCTAGCGCCTTCCTAGCGGTCCGGTTGGCTTGATAGTGCCCCCCGGCCGGACCCTCGTGGCAGTGCCTCAATATCTGCGTGCACTCCACTCCCGCGACGCATCTTCGAACCGCTTGGTCCGCACAGATACGGAAAAGAAAAGGGTCATCCCAAAAGAAATTTTTCAAGTCGGAAAAGAATTTCTTCTTTTGATGACTTGAGAAATCTTTTGGAAGTACCCGCGCGACTAAGTAGTTCGCAAAATCTGCGAACCAAGGCGAAGATGACGAAGATGAACGAATGGCGAGAAGGCGTTCCTCGGGGAATCTGTCATTTATTTCAGATTCGACGAGCGCTTCCGCACCCGGATTGTCTAAACGGGAGAGGTGGTCTGCCGCTAGATTCTCCGCGCCCTTCTTATCTCGGATCTCCAAGTCAAACTCTTGTAGGAGGAGAATCCATCGAAGAAGGCGGGGCTTCGCGTCGGTTTTAGCTAATAGATATTTAAGGGCGGAGTGATCGGTAAAAACGATAACTTTAGATAGCGTAAGATACGAGCGAAACTTATCGAAAGCGAAAACGACGGCTAAGAGTTCCTTTTCCATCGTCGTGTAATTCACTTGTGCGGAAGTGAGCGTCTTGCTAGCGTAATAAATAGGATGAAAATGTTTTTCTACGCGTTGGCCAAGAACGGCGCCTAAGGCAATATCACTAGCGTCGCACATGATTTCGAACGGAAGGGACCAATTAGGGGCCACTAGAATCGGAGAATTAATAAGTTTTTGTTTTATAAAATTAAAAGCAGACTCGCAATCGCTACTAAAGACAAAAGGTGATTCCTTTTCCAAGAGGTGAGTAAGCGGCTTTGTTATTTTTGAAAAATCTTGAAGAAACGCCTGTAAAAGCCCGCGTGGCCTAAGAAACTCCTAATGGATTTTATGTTTGTCGGCTGAGGAAGCTTTTCTATGATTTCAACTTTGGCCTTATCGACCTCTATCCCCTTACTCGAAATCTTATGGCCGAGGACCAAACCTCCTCGAACCATAAAGTTACATTTTTCCCAATTTAAAACAAGATTCGTGTCCTCGCACCGCTGGAGGACACGATCGAGATTACGAAGACAATTCGGGAAAGAGCATCCGAATACAGAAAAGTCATCCATAAATATTTCCATAATATCTTCTACTAGCTCGCCAAAAATTGCTAGCATACATCGTTGGAATGTAGCCGGCGCATTGCAGAGGCCAAATGGCATTCTTCGATAGGCGAAGGTGCCAAAGGGGCAAGTAAAAGTTGTTTTCTCTTGGTCCTCGGGGGAAATGGGGATTTGGAAAAACCCTGATAGACCATCGAGAAAACAATAAAAAGGATGACCGGAAAGACGCTCAAGAATTTGGTCAAGGAACGGTAGTGGGAAATGGTCCTTGCGGGTGGCATCATTAAGTTTGCGATAATCGATGACCACGCGCCAACCCGTAACAGTACGAGTTGGGACGAGCTCGTTGTGCTCATTCGCCACTACGGTTAGACCGCCCTTCTTGGGCACGACATGAATGGGACTAACCCACGCACTATCAGAAATGGGATAAATAATCCCCGCATCTAATAATTTAATTATCTCAGCTTTCACGACGTCCTTCATGTTTGGGTTAAGACGTCGCTGGGGCTGAATGGTTTTGCGGCAATTATCGTTTAAGAAAATTTTGTGAGTGCAGAAAGAAGGGTTAATCCCCTTTAGGTCAGAAATTTACCACGCAATTGCGTGGCGATGTTTAAGCAAAACCTCCAATAAATCGGAGGTCTTCGAATCGCTTAAATACGAAGAAATGATTACCGGGAGTGTATCATTTTCCCCAAAAAGGCGTATTTTAGGGATTCGGGTAATGGTTTGAGTTCTAGGATGGGCGGTTCTTCTAGTGAGGTTTTAGTGCTAATGTCTTTCGAACCAATTGGTTCAAAAGGCATGTTCGTAGACTCGTCCTCATCGCAATAAAAAATTTCGAGAGAAAAAATATTTTCGTTTAAAAAATCGGACTCAAAAACCGGGGAAGAACTATCTCCATAAAAAGAATCTAAAGAATAGCAGAAATCGTCGCTCGGCGACGAGTCTTCCATAGAGGAGTTAATAGAAAAAGTAACTTGGTCGTCTCCTACCCGAAGGAGAAGCTGACCATTACTTACATCAATTAACGCACGTGAGGTCGCGAGGAAAGGGCGACCAAGTATTATTGGTACGTTGGCGTCTTCCTCGATGTCCAAGATGACGAAGTCCACCGGGAAGGTGAACTTGTCTACTCGGACAAGGACATCCTCAACAACCCCGATGGGGAACCTAACCGAGCGATCCGCTAGTTGGATGCGCATATTGGTAGGAGTAGGAGTACCCAAACCTAAACGCAGGAAGAGCGAGAACGGCATCAAATTAATGCTCGCGCCTAAGTCTGCTAAGGCGTATTTTACTAATACATTGCCAAAAAGGCACGGGATGGAGAACCGTCCCGGGTCGTTTTGTTTTAAGGGCAATTTACTAGTAAGAGCCGCCGAGCAGACAGCGTTGAGAGATATATGCGAAATATCCTCGAGTTTGCGTTTATTAGAAAGTAGTTCTTTTAAAAATTTTGCATATTTAGGCATTTGCGAGATAGCCTCGCAAAAAGGAACATTAATATGAATTTGTTTAAGTAATAAAATAAATTTTTCATATTGCGCGTTAACTCGCTCTTTATCTAATTTATGCGGGTAGGGCAACGCCTTGTTTAAAATAGATTTTTCAATTAAAATTGGTAAAGGCTGCGTAGACGAAGAAGAGGGAAGAGGGGCAGGAGGTGAAATTTGTACCTGAGGATCGATCCGTTTTGGATCGACCACCTCCTTACCGCTACGGAGGGTTATAGCGTTGGCGGTTTCCCTTGGATTGGGCTCCGTGTTCCCTGGCAGTGCCCCCATGGCGCGTTCTGACATGAGTCGCGCCAGCTGTCCAACCTGGAGTTCTAAATTTTTTAGCGATCCGGTGATGTTCCGGATATTAGACTCGTTGGACGCGACATAACGATTAAAATTTTCCTCCACCGGGGATGGCTTCATAGGAGGGGGAGGAGGAAGCGTCGGCGCAAAAGGAGGGGGAGGGGGACGCTGCGCGTTGTTCGGGTTGCTCCAGGAGAAATTCGGATGGTTCCTCCAACCCGGATTATAGTGGCTACTATAAGGGTTGTTTTGAAATGAGGGACGCACCGGATTTCCCATGTAGTCCACGAATTCGTCGACCACGCAGACGTTGGAGGGGGGGAGAAAACAAGGCGGAGTGGAGGAGGAAACAGACATCTCCGCCACCTGCTTAGTTAGCCTTTCCACTTGGAGGGCTAGCTGAGCGGTGGCATCCACTTCAAAAATGCCCGCCTGCTTAGGGCGCGCCCGCGGGACGTTCCACTGGTAGGCGTTCACCGCCATTTCCTCGAAAAGGGCCTGGGAGGCCTCGGGGGTCTTATTGTTCAGAGTGCCCCCGGCAGCCGCGTCAATCATTTGACGCGTCTGACTATTCAGTCCATTGTAAAAAATTTGTACCTGCAACCACGTTGGCAGAGCGTGGTGCGGGCACCGGCGGAGAAATTCCTTAAAGCGTTCCCAAGTCTCGTAAAGAGACTCGGAGTCGTTTTGGACGAACGAAGATATGTCCGCCCGCAGTCTTGTAGTTTTCGCGGGCGGAAAATACTTCGTAAGGAATTTTTCGGCCAATTCCGCCCAGGACGTGATGGATCCCCGCGGGAGGGAGAGTAACCACGCCTTAGCCTTGGACTTAAGAGAGAAGGGAAAAAGGCGCAAACGAATGGCGTCATCAGTGACGCCATTAATTTTAAAAGTATCGCAAATCTCAAGAAAATTAGACAAGTGATTATTAGGGTCCTCATCCGGCTGTCCGTCGAACTGCACGGCATTTTGGATCATCTGAATCACACTTGACTTAATTTCAAAATTATTGTTGGCCACAGCGGGCCGAACAATACTCGACCCCGTATCATCCAAATTGGGTCGAGCGTAATAAGACATAGTACGCTCGACCGGTTGGGCATTATTCGGGTCGGCCATAGAAGAAGAAGAGGGTTCTCCGATAGATTCTGCGGGGTCTAAAAAGGGAATTCGACGGAGAGATCGGATATGCGCAAGAGAGCGGTCGATCTCGGGGTCGAATTCAAGATTTTCAGAACTCGAAGGTTGTCCACGGGTCATACACCCTAAAAAAAACGAAAAGGGGGAAGGATATATTTTTTTTTGTAAAAATTCTTTATTTGAAAATAAAGTAAAATTAATAGATTCCCGGATTCAATATAACAACCGGATTCCCCGGCAACGGCGCCAAAAACTTGATGGCCGCGGAACAGAGACCTACTGTGGTTGGTTCGAAATGATCAGATTCCGCGGGCCGGTTAGAAGATCGAGTTTTCTAACGAAAGGAGGCAAGCGCACCTATCGCAAGTAGTACTCGGTATTCGGGAAAATATCGAGGTCGTATTATTCTCGGGGACGCGTTGATTATATCTACTCTTCCAGGAACACTATTATCTTACTAACAGTAAGGTGGGATTTTTTTTTGTTTAATTAAAGCGGAAAGAAAGAAAGCGGAATTTTGCTAAATTAGTTCGATGACGGGTTAACGCTCGGCATCGAATCGGATTAAGACCAAAATAATTCTTAACAATTATTAAACTTTGTTTTTAATTTAATAAAAGGCACTTGGCCGTGGAGGTTCCAAAAATATGAGCTCAGCTTGGTCTAGGGATATCGCTCACCTGGGCGCTAAGGCTATTCGACCGAACGTTAGTCCGACGAAGGATTCCCCTTAACGCCCGCATTACGCTACGAACCCCGCTATTGGGTGGGGAACCCAATCCGGGAGAACTACGCTTCTCCTCTTCCGAGGGGGTGTACGCAGTTCTCTTTACCCAAGGGGGATCGGTCCATACGTGCAGCCTCTCGGCGTCGCGTATGGATAACGGAAATAGAGCCCACACATCGATTATGTGGTCCTATGCGTCGTTAACCCGGGGTAAACCTTAAGTCCTTAAATTAAATTAAAAATAAAGTTTTTTAATTATTTCAAATCATTTTTTATGTCCCAATGCTCTTCGATGCCGAAGGCTAAAAGAGATTAGCCACTCATCGGTATGGGGACGGCTTTATGTTTTTAGGTGAAGCGTGAGCGTTAAATTAAACACTGAACAATTATAAGAGAAAACACAAAAAATAGGACAATTAGATAAATTTAAGGCTAATTGATGCAGGCACTCACGCACACTTCTACAGAATTGAAGAAAGCGATAAATAAAGCGGTAAAATTATCTCCTACACGCACGCACTCTACATAATTGAGAAAGCGATAAAATTGCAAGTCCCGGCTCAAATGAGTAGGCGGGAGTAAATCTATCTCATACACACACGCACTCTACTTGAAAAGAAAACACACGCACACACTCTACAGAAAAGAAAACACACGCACCCACACAAAGTTTTCCTACTCAAGTGAGTAGGAAGAAAATGAAAGCAGTAAAAAGACAAGTCCCACTCAAACGAGTGGGCGGGAAATGAAAGCAAGACGCCATTTAACTCTTAACGAGTAGGCGGAAATAAATGCATACGCACACACGCACTCTACAGAAATGAAATAAAGCAGTAAAACCTAACTCATACACGCACACACACTTGCAGAAATAAGAAAAACAAAGTGCTCAGAAAATTAAAACGACTGCATTTCTACCGCTAGAATGCGGTAGAAATGCATAAAAAGTGAAAATAAAAATTAACCGGAGCGAAAATTTTTGCAAATAAACGCAAAATGGAAGTACTCGAAAAATTAATACAACTGCATTTCTACCGCTAGAATGCGGTAGAAATGCATAAAAAGATGAAGTAAAAATTAACCGGACTAAAAGTTTTGAAATTAAAAGCTAAAATGAAGTGAGCGAAAAATTATAACGACTATATTTTCATTCTTATATTTTTATAAAAACTCCTAAAAAGTGAAAATAAAACAAAAAGGACAAAAAGTTTTACAACCCTAAAGAGCCTAAGTTAAAAAATAATAGTTTTAGATGAGTTTTTATAAAGCCTTATGAATGAAAATATAGGAAAAAGGAGAAAAGCTAAATCTAAAAAGTGCAGAAAATGAAATTTAAATGGACGGCACAACGGCTAGAAATGCCGATAAACCCTAAATCTAACTAAGTTACGAAAGCTAAAAAGATAAAAACATAAAAGAAATACAAAAAGATGAACGAAAAATTGCTTAAGTAGGCGCATTCAATTGGATTATTCATACAAATTAAAAGAGAAAAATTCATATTTTATTGAAGTAAAAACCCTAATACAAACTAAGAGAGAGAGAGAGGGGGGAGAAATTCTCCTTACATAGGTATGGAATCCAATTGGGCAGCACCTCCCCTAAGCAAAGTGGTCAAAAAAGTGGACAAAATAAGCTTCCTGAAAGCTTTTATTTATAGGCAATTTTTCGGGTTGGTCACGCCCTAGGTCACGGGCGTGACATGGGGGCGTGTCACTACTATTCATGAGCTGGCCGATTGACTTGACTGGAGCTTTGACTTCGGGGCGAAAACGTGGCGGTCACGCCCCTAGTCACGGGCGTGACAATTATGTCACGGGCGTGACAATTATGTCACGGGCGTGAAAGGGGGGCATGACCGCGGGAGCTGGCAGTTTGATGTCGGCAGCGTTGACGGTTTGACTAATCTTGCGGGTCGACCTCGACACGGGCGTGTCGAGCATTGACATGGGCGTGACGTTGGGCGTGTCGGGCTGGGTTTGATGATGGCCGATCGTCGAGCTGGCACCTGTGGTCGGCGATCGTCGGGGGGGGGGGCGTGACACGGGCGTGTCGGCCAATTGACACGGGCGTGTCAGGCAGATTTTTTGACTTTTTTGGAATTTTTCTGGAAATTTTCTGAAATAAAAATAAAGCTAAGTTAGAAATAATATTTACAAAAATAAGCAATTTATTGGATAAAACAGATAAAAAAAGACAAAAAACAAACAAAATTGACTTAAATAAAATACAAAAATATAGGTATATTTACAACTCATCACCAACGATACAGGGATATCGGGGTGGGGGCGTGTTAGGGTTGGCGTGTTTTACTTGGCGAAATTCGGGGAGCTGACAATGTTCTGGAAGGCCGAGTACTGACATGTGGCAGCACTAGCGTGACATCTGTCAGACACAGGCTTATAGGGGGGCATGACTGGACAGCTGGTAGAGGAAATCAGTTTGAACTTTACTTGTTGGAGGCATTTAGTGCCGA
Organism: Platanthera zijinensis; assembly: GCA_039513925.1. Taxonomy (NCBI): domain Eukaryota; kingdom Viridiplantae; phylum Streptophyta; class Magnoliopsida; order Asparagales; family Orchidaceae; genus Platanthera; species Platanthera zijinensis. The sequence continues at coordinate 164,330,807 of CM077083.1, read as the reverse complement.
TATCGACACGGGCATGACAGGCTCGGACACGGGCGTGTCGATGGGCGTGTCGGGTGGCATTGAGTGTCGAGTTGATGGAGTTGAGTGTCGGCTGGCGGGAGGCGTTGAGTTAGTGACACGGGCGTATCGACATGTGACACGGGCGTGTCATTCTCGGGTCGATGAAGGCTGAGCTTCGAGCGTCGGGTTGAGGCCAACGATCGTCAAGGGCATGATACAGGCATGTCGGTCATTGACACGGGCGTGTCAAGACATTTTTTTGACTTTTTCTGGAATTTGTCTTGAAAACAAAATAAACTAAGTTAGAAATTTTTTTTACAAAATATGAACAATTTATTGAAGGAAATTGACTGAAAACAAAGAAAATGAACAAAAATGACTTAATTAATATACATAAAAATAGGTATATTTACCACTTATCAAATACTCCCATACTTAAGCTTTTGTTATTCTAGAGCAAAAGTTGGAGATGAACTTATAAGGAATTGGAAAAATCCTAGGTTTAGCTACCGCTTAATTAATTATAAGAGAGATCAAAATAAATATCCGGGGTTTAAGAGTTAAATTCTAAATTAGGAAAATGTTATAAATAGAGGAAGAGTTTCAAAAAGACTTCTAGGCGAAACAAATAGGAAGCAAAAATTATTTTTATTAGTTTTACAAGGATAGATTGAAATTATATAAAAAACTTTATCTTAAAAGAAGTTTAAAGGAAATAATGCAATTTAAAAATTATGCTCTCAAAACAAATTTCAATTAATTCTAGAATCATTGAAAATATGCTAAATGGTTTTGAGGTTTATGAAGAAGGCTTGGATTTTGAGGCGAGGTAATTTTTTCTCGAACCTCCATTTTTTTTTCTTTTTTGATTATTAGGAAAATGAAATCTTATTTTCCTAACATAAATTTTTTTTTTCTATCTTCATAAATTAAAATTAACCCAATGTATATGTATAAGAGTAATGAATTTTATCTTTTTACTCCGTAACATATAATCTTTTTTAAAAAATTGGGTGCCTATATTTACGGAACGAAATCTTATTCTCATTGATATAGGATCTTTTAGGGGATGAAATAGGGGTAATCATGCTAAGTAAGACATGAAAAAAAGTGAAAATGGGTTTTCAGAAAGAAAACTAGGTTTTAATTAAAAAGTTTTGAGAGCAACTTTTTTAAAATGAACGTTCCTATATTTCTAAAAGCATGAAGTAGAAATAATTGAAATCCAAAATTGTTATTTTCTAACATAAATACGAGTTTCTATTTATAAAAATTAGAAGTGGTGGTGAAAAACAAGTTCCCTATTATAAGGAAAAGACATAAAAAATTCTTTAAATCTTAACCTCAGACACTTAAATCTATCAAACTTTAATTAATAAACGAATAGTAAGCAAAGAATAAGTAAAATTTGCATATAAATTAACTCGAAACTAGATTTTTGGAGAGAAAAAAAGGGTTAAGAATGAGATATTCAATTTATTTGTTACATAATAATCAAAATTTTGTGATTTTTAGGGTTTTTATCTTTTTTTGTGTTTTTTTTATTATTATCTTTTTTTTATTTTTAGAGTTATTCTCTTTTTTTTATTATTTTTGGATTTTTGGATTTTCAAATATTTTTTTTATTTTTTAAGTTATTTACAAGAAAGGGGAAAAAAGAGGTGTTATTTTACAAAGGAAAGAGGGAAAAAAAGAGGAAAGAAAATATTTACAAAAAATAATCACAAAGTAAAAAAAAACAACTGATCGTCCGCGAACAGACTCTTATTTAGGTGGTAGGTTCGATGAGTCAAACGTCGCGGAGCGATATTTTTTTGAGTTTTTTAATTATAAAAACATGAAATTTTTTGAAGTTTTTAATTTTTTCGATTTCTTTGTATTTTTGATTGGGTGCAGAAAAAAAACAAAAAGAAGGAAAACACCTCCATACTTAAGTCCAACATTGTCCATAATGTTGCACTAAGTATGCGAAATGAGAATTAAATACTAACAGTTATGTACAATAATAAAAACAGGGGTTTAGAAATATTCCCTAAACCGTGTTCGGGGAAGCCTGTTAAGAAACGACCCTGCAAAAATTAGGAGAAGTAACAAAAATATAACAGAAAAAAGTTAAATTCGGTGAAAAGTGTACGGGTGATAGGGAGTAAGTGAGCGTGACTCGTAAGCAAACAACTTAACTATATGAGTGTGACAGATAAGCGTTCACCTAGTGCTCACAAAAGTGAAGCGTGCCAAAGCGACAAAATAAATATTGAATTTTTTTTAGTTTTTAGTAGTTTTTTTTATTTTTTTATTTTTTTGATTTTTAAGTTTTGATTTTTGGAAATAAAAAAATAAGAAAATAAAAATAAGATAAAGGAATAAAGAAAAATATGAAAGATATATATGAATTTTTGATGAAAATAGGATAAAAAATTTCATCCTTTTTTTTAGATTTTTATGTTTTTAAATTTTATTGTTTTTTAAGTTTTGTAAGTTTTTTAGTTTTTGATTTTTTTAGATTTTTAAGTTTTAAAGTTTTCTTTTATTATTTTTTAAGTTTTAAAGCTTTTAAGTTTTTGATTTTTTATATATATTTTTATTATTTTTAAGTATTTATTATTATTGATATTATTATTATTATTAAATAAATTTTTTTGGTTGGCCAATTTTTTTTGTTTTATATAATCAGAAACAAAAGGTAAAATTAATAGTTTTTAGGAATTCAAAATAGTAAATCGAAAATTTCCCCAACAACGGCGCCAAAAACTTGATGGTTAAAACTCGCGACGCCCGCAGGGTGTTTTTTATTTAAAGAAGAGGAAGCAGTGATTTTATTTATTTAGAAAGGCGGGGCACGCGGATTTATTGTATATAAAATTTGTTGAAGCCGAGTTTTAACAAAAGGGAAGCAATTGCACCTATCGCGTGTAGTACAAGATATTCCGGAGAGGAATATCGGGGTCATATTGTTCTCGGGGTCGGTTTACCTATTTCTACTCTTTCCCTAAAAGGACTATTTTTTACCGATAATATTTTGGTGTTGTTATATAAAAAAAGCATATATATATAATATAAAATAGCAGAAAATGAAAGCATAAAATAAAGCAGGAAGCTGATGAATAAATAGTGCGACGAATATCAAATAGAATTCGAACTAAAATAAACTTTTAATAAAAAGAGATCCTAAATTTCAAATTAATTAAGGCGGAGACTTGCCCGTGGAGATTGCACAAAAATGAGCACACATATCTCTGGGTAATATCGCTCACTTGAATGCTAAGACTATTCGACCGATCGTTAGACCGATGAATGATTCCTCTTAACGCCCGCATTATGCTAAGAACCTCGTTATTGGGTGGGGAACCTAATCCGGTAGAGTTGCGCACCTCCTCTCTCGAGGGTATGTGCGGAACTCCCTTTACCCAAGGATGATAGGTCCGTACGCACGGCCTCTCAGCTAGCTAGCGTATGGAAAACGGAAATAGAGCCCACACATCGATTATGTGGTCCTACGCGTTGTTAACCCGGGGCAAACCTTAAGTACTTTAATTAAGCGAAAAATAAGACCTTTAATTATTTAAAGAGATTTTATCTATCCCAATGCTCTTCGATATTAAGGGCTAAGAGCGGTTAGCCACTCATCGAAATGGGGATGGCTTAAGCTAGAAAGCGGAAAATGAAGGCAGAAAAAGAAAGCAGTAAATGAAAGCTGTAAAGAAAGTAGTAAAGAAAGCAGTAAATTGTGAGTCCCGGCTCAAACGAGTGGGTAGGAGAAGAAAGCGATAAATGACAAGTCCCGGCTCAAACCAGTGGGCGGGAATAAATGAAAGCGAGCCCTACTCAAATGAGTAGGAGGAAATAAATGCATCCACACACGCACTCTACAGAAATTAAAACAATGCGTCATTTAACTCTTAACGAGTAGGCGGAAAATGAAAACACAAAACAATGTGCCATTTAACTCATAACGAGTAGGCGAAAATAAATGCGCACACGCACACACTCTATAGAAATTGAAAAAAAGCTATAAAATCTAACTGATAGATTTAACTTCAAGACAACCTAAACACCTAGAGGGGGGGGGGTGAATAGGTTCTTTTCCTTGTTTTAAACTAAGGCAGAATATAGCTTCAGTTCTTTAATATAAATCTCAAATCTCTACAGCTAACACAGCATATACAATCACAGAATCTAAAATAACACAAGCATCACAGATTGTACATAGGTTTATAGTGGTTCCCCAAGGTCTGGGTACATCCACTTTCCCTCTTCACCTATCTAGCAATGTGCTAGATTCGGCCTAACTTCTTCCTTCTTCTCAGATCCATAGATCTTACAGCTCAGAACCCTGAAAGGTTCCTATAACTAAGAACCCTATAAGGTTCCTACAACGCAGGCTAACAGCCCTACCTCAGCCTTGCCACAAGGCCTACAACTCAGAGAACAAATTCTCCTACAATCAGGCTCAAACAGCCTTACCACTCAGAGATCAAAATCTCCTACACTCAGCCTTTATAACACAGGCTTATAACTCAGATCTTTGAAAAGATCCTATAGAATTTGATAAGTAATTTGATGAACTCTTACCCTTGTTGAGAAAGAAAGAATAAGAGTATTCTTGATCAGATTCTTGATAAGACTGATGACTGAAATCAACATGTTCTTAGCTTTCTTCAAAGCTTCTTGAATCTGAACTTAGTAGGGTGTATCTCCTTTGAAGTTGACTAACTTGCAGCTTTCTTCTTGGATTCCAGATATGGATCTGGATCTACTTAGTAGATTAGTTCAGGATCTACTTCTAAAGAGACTTGTGATTATCTCCTTCTTGACCTCAAAACAGCTGGAGCTCTCTCCTCCCAAATTCTTTGAAGTTTCTTCTTAATTCTTAATGAATTCACCTTAGACAAAATCTGAGTGGATAATCACTTCAGTATGTCTTCTTAGATCTTCTCACGAAGATCTTCTGTGTGTCTTGCACTTTCTTGATCAACCATCAATCTCTCAATAGTTGTGTTAGTTGTGTATGTTATCTCCTTTTCTTCATCTAAATCTATCTCTATATATAGACTTCATCCATGGTAACCAGCTGATCCGGTTTCTAACTAACTTCTGACATGTCTGACACTTCATTAAAGTTGTTGGAATACACAGCTGTCAAGTCCCCAGTCAGTTCTTGAACCTTTGACTCTGTCAGCAAAGTGTCGAGATTGACTGTCATTATGTGTCGAGACAAACTGTCAATATGTGTCGACACATGCGACTTAAGTATCGACACAGACTTTGGTGAAGTCGACATAGCTGCCTTGATGTCGATACTGCTTCTTGACACTGCATCTTGAGAATGTGTCGACATAGAGTACTTGTGTCGACACAAACACTTCTCCACTCCACAACAATCAACTATGTTGAAACTCTGCTGTGTGTCGACACAAGTCCTGTGTTTCGACACAGTTGATGTAGACTAAGAATTTTGTGTGTCAACACTGCCTCCAGGTGTCGACACAGTCTCCTGGTGTCGATACAGTTGATGTCGACTTTGCTTCTGTGTCGACACAGTTGATGTCGACTATCTATTCTGTGTGTTGACACTGCCTCCCGGTGTCGACACAGTTGATGTCGACTAACATATTCTGTGTGTCGACTAATTTATTTTGTGTGTCGACATAGTTGCTTCAGGTGTCGACATATGGACTTAGAAATTTTTTCTGCATTTTAGCCAATACTTAACCTGCACATATAAACTCAACATAACATCAAATACACCTTGATGTATATCATTGAGCTAAGTGAGGCTTCTCCAAATTAGGTACATATTTTCCAATATACCCAACAATCTCCCCGTATTTGGAGAATTCATAACCCTTTTGTCAATGATATACACCACTTATGATAAATAAACATGATGATGTGTATAAGCATTTTTAACAGGGTAACTTATAAACAAAACAAATAATAAACTATCATCATAGACTAAGGATGCAAATTAAATGAATATGGAATATTATTTTGTTTATTATATCAAAAAGTTTCTTAACACTGTTTACATAAACTTCTTTAAAAAAAACTAAGAATTACATAGTTCTTGAAAAAGCTAGTAAAACTAAACTAAGGTTGGACAGGCTCCTTGATGACTATTCCTTTCCCTGATTTAATCTGAGCTTGCACAGTAGGTTCTGTATCTTCAATGGGCTTCTTGCCTTTCAACTCAGCCTTCTTTTGAACTTCAGCCTTAATCCTTTGCCTTTCAAAAAAATGAAAAGGCTTAGGGAAATACTTGATAGGCTCCTAAGCATCAGGAGGTAGCTTCCCACTCTTATCCTTTCTTCTGTATTGAACTATTGCTTCCTGCCTTGCCTCATACTTCAGCCACTCCTGCTCATTATACCATTTACCCCTTTCATGAACCTGGTCTTTTACAGCTTTCCAGGCAGTTAATATGATATTTCTAGAAGTGGGGCTCCATTGCTCAAAATCAGGTTTTAACTCTGCATGTTCTCTGAATCTCTTCTTTTATAATTGAGCATCTTGCTGAGCTTTCACACCAGCTTCTGGCATATCTACCTTTTCAATAATAACATTAGTAACTTATTGTGGAGGGCTGTACATAGACTGAACTTGTTGATGTATCATTTCAAGATTTGAAGGGGGGTAAATAACTTGGGCAACCTCAGGTTTATCACCTTCAAGTAGAGCTGGTTGCACACCTGACTCAGCCATATTATCATCATCACATAAGGGTGGATATCCCAGAGTGGCTCTAATATTGTTGGTTATCCATTTGGCATGATCAGAGCCTACATATGCTAACACCCTCTCCCCCTTTATGACTTCTCTGGCCACATGATCTCTCAAATCCTCTTTTTGAAATCTGATTTGCCCATCAAGGTAATTGATTCCATCTTTAAAGAATGGCTTTAACTTTTGAAGCTTATCAGAAATTGTTTTCTAAGAAGTAGTAATAGCTGTTTGAAAGGAATCCAAGGCTTCCTGTAGCTGCTTATCAAATTCTTCTTTCTCCTTATTTCTTGCCTCAATCATTGCAATAACTGTTTTTCTTACTTCAGTGACTATCTCATTGTGAGATTTAGTCAGATTGTCATTCATTCTTATTTGATTTTCAAGGACATAGCCTTGTTTGACAGCAATATCATCCACTTGTTTCTTTATTTCTGCTTGTTGCTTTGCTAGAAATACCACAGCATTGCCCCCCTTGTGGAAGCAATATGTCATCTCTTTTTTATTCTGATTGACCTCAAATCTGATGGACTTAATATCTTGGGCTAGATAAAATTGTAGGGCCTTATGGCTTTTATCCATATATTTTTCAAGAGCCAATCTCTGCTCATCAAATTTCATCTGTAAATCAACCAAAAATTTGTTATAATCAGTCTCAGGAGCTGGTTGGGAAGTAGTAGCTTGCAAAGCTTTCTTATAGCTCTGACTTCTCCTCTTGAAAACCATCAGTTTTCTTTTCTTTAAACTTGTTATCTCCTCATCCTCTTAATCAGAGGAACTGTCAATATTTACTCTTTCTTTGGGATTAGGAGGCATCTCCTTGTCAGCCCTATGCTCCACCTTCTCAAGGTTAACTTGCTCCCCCTCAACTGCTCCCTCTATGTCAGGAAATAACTCTTCTAGGGTGAACTCTTGTTGAGTGTGAACTGCTTTTACTGGAGCATCAACAACCATAGATGTATCCTCCATGATCACATCTAGTGCTGGACTGTGGACATGAGGTGTTTCAAGAATAGATTATGAACTCATTTCACTTCCCAAGTGAATGCTTCCTTCCCCTTGTCCTTGTGCAGAATGTTGCTCCCCTATAACTGTGCAGTAACTGTCTCCTCATGGACTTGGGCAGTTTCAGATAGGTCCTGGACCTTTTCCCTAACTTGCTCCCCCTGCACTTATGAATTCATTGTGTCCTCCTGCACATGATCATGATCAGTAATGTCATGGACTGGTGATTTTGCTGCAGTCTCTTGGGTATCCACATCAGGTATGTCCTTTGAGAGGACCCTATCCCATCTAGATATTATTATGATATCCATCCTTCTCATGTGATTTATTTTAGATCCGGGAAGCCGATGCATTACCACTGGAATTGCTCCAGCCAGGTATAAACTCATTAATCTAGCCAGATTAGGCTTTTTGATTCCTTCCTTTATCTTCTCAAACAGAACTGCAGCCCAATCTGTTTTAATCATATAGATTATCCTTGTCATCAGATTGAACATAAAGGCAGAGATCCTATCATGGCCTTCTGGTTTACACAAAATCTCCTTCCCTAACACTTCAGATAGAAATTTTCCTTGTTGATTCATTACTTTTCGGTTTATGGCTGCTCCAATCTTCATGGTTGGATCCAATCCACACCACTAGAGACCCTCCCTTGTCTTTGAGGCTGGGACCTCTTCTTCATCCCGAATTCTTGGAAGGTGAAGAATCTTTCTTAAACTTTTCAGAGTAAGTTTAACTTTATTTCCATGAACGGCCGATTTCATCTTCAGTCCAGTGGAATCCACTGTTGTAGCAGCATAGAACTCAAATACTTCTTTCTTCCAGATCTTGGTAGGTTTAGATACAAGAAACTCCAATCCATTATCAGTAACAAGGGTGATAACCCCTTTAATCTCCATCGCTGCATCATCAAAAGCATTGTGCACCAGCTCGTAGCCTTCGTTAATGTTGTCTTCAACCTTTGGCACCATTGGGACGATGAGAAAGCTTGAATGGAGAGAAGAGAGTTTGTCGACACAAGGGTTTAGTCTCGAAAATCTGGTGAGCGTGTCGACAGTATATTTTCTGGACCTATTTATACCCTTTTAAACAATGAAGGTCAAAAGACGGGCAAAAACTGTCTAAATGTGTCGACACAGTTGAAATGTGTCGACACATACTTCTAATGTCTCGACAATAATGTTGACCTCTATGTGTCGACACCAATTGATGATGTGTCGACACTTGACTTATGTAGATGTTGAACAGAAAGACTGTGTCGACACTTATTTGAAGTGTCGACACAAATTCTGAAGGTGTAGACATCACTCCTCTGGATGTGTCAACACCACTTTCCTGGAAGTGTCGACACTTTGACCCTTAGGTGTCGACACTATGACACTGTGTCGACACAATTTCCCTGAATTGTCGACACAACTCCTCTGTGTCGACACTTTATTACTGAATGAGTCGACAAGATTTTACTTAGCCACTTTTGTTAATCTAACATATGGTCAACATTCCTAATTCAATTTTAAATCGATTGAATTCAGTTTCATCCAGAGGCTTAGTAAATACATCTGCAATTTGAAAATCTATCTTAACAAATTCTAGTGAGAAGTCCTCGTTCACTACATAGTCTCTAAGAAAATGGTATCTTATTTCTATATGCTTAGTCCTACTATGTGAAACAGGATTATTAGCAATAGATATAACACTTTTAGAATCACAAAATAAAGGTGTTCTACTTGCCTGAATACCATAGTCTCTTAGTTGGTGCTGAATCCACAACAGCTGTGCACAGCAACTTCCTGCTGCCATATATTCAGGCTCAGTTGTGGAAATTGCCACACTAGTCTGCTTCTTACTGCTCCAAGACACCAATCTTCCTCCTAGAAATTGACAGGTACCTATAGTGCTTTTCCTATCTTCTTTACAACCTGCAAAGTCTGCATCTGAATAGCCTGTTAGTAGAAAATCTCCATTCTTAGGGTACCAAAGGCCTAGATTAGGTGTGCCCTTTAGATATCTCAAAATTCTCTTCACTGCAGTGTAATGAGATTCTTTAGGGCATGCTTGGTACATAGCACAGACACATGTTGCATACATAATGTCTGGCCTACTAGCAGTGAGATATAGTTGAGAGCCAATTATACCTCTATATAAAGACTCATCTACAGGTTTACCTGCATCATCTTTGCATATAGGCATACTTGTTCCCATAGGAGTTCTTATTATGGAGGATGATATCATACCATACTTCTTAATTAACTCCTTGGTGAACTTAGACTGGGATATAGATAAGCCATCATCAGTCTGTCTTACTTGGAGTCCCAAGAAGAACTTAAGTTCCCCCATACTGCTCATTTCAAACTTCCCTTGCATAAGTTTAGCAAACTTTTTGCAAAGGTTGCTTTCTATAGACCCAAATATTATGTCATCTACATAAATCTGGACTAAGATTATCTTTCCTTTGGACTCCCTAAGGAATAGAGTTTTGTCTATTTTCCCTCTTGAGAATTTGTTCTCAATAAGGAAAGTTGACATGGTTTCATACCATGCCCTTGGAGCTTGCTTTAACCCATACAAAGCTTTCCTAAGTCTATAAACATAATAAGGTTTGAGAGAATCTACAAAACCTGAAGGCTGCTCTACATAGACTTCTTCTTTTAGATTTCCATTCAGGAATGCTAATTTTACATCCATTTGGAATACTTTGAATCCTTGATATGCTGCATAGGCAAGGAACATTCTAATGGCTTCCAGTCTTGCTACTGGTCAAAGGTTTGATCAAAGTCTATTCCCTCTTCTTGTCTATACCCTTTTGCAACAAGTCTTGCTTTAATCTTCACAATAATTCCACTCTCATCCAATTTGTTCTTAAAGATCCACTTTGTTCCAATGATATTGTGGTCTTTTGGTTTAGGAACTAACTCCCAGACCTTGCACCTTCTGAACTGATTTAGCTCTTCTTGCATGGCATTAATCCAGTGTGGGTCTAGGATAGCTTCTTAAAATTTCTTTGGCTCTAATTGAGACAGAAAGCTTGAGTACAGCACTGTGTTTAAGTTCCTGCTTCTGGTTTGCACTCCATGTCTTGGATCACCAATTATCTGATCTTTTAAGTGTCTAATAGCTGGAGATAGTCTTTCTTCAGGCTGAATACCTCCATTTTCTTCAATGTGTTGCACCTCTTGATTTTCTTCAGCTTCTAGAGTGTCCTGTACTCCCCCTGGACAGTAGCCACCATTTTCCACTTCTTGTTCTGCAGTTGAATCTTCTGCAATGGAAAGCTTGTCCATTCTCTTATTTATACCTATTGGATTGCATGAACTACAAGGCAACTCACTGTTGATCAATCTAGTTTCATCAAAAATAATATGTACAGATTCTTCTACAACTTGAGTAATCAAGTTGTAGACTCTATAAGCCTTACTATTGTTGCTGTACCCAACAAATATCCCATCTTGGGATTTGGAAGCAAACTTCGTTAGATAAGACTTGCCATTGTTAAGGATATAGCACTTGCAACCAAAGATCCTAAAATAGGATAAATTTGGTTTTCTACCTTTCATAATCTCATAGGGAGTCTTTTTCTAGCACTTGGTGATAGAAGCCCTGTTGATCACATGACATGTAGTGTTTACTGCCTCAGCCCAGAAATATTCTGGGAGAGAAGTGTCACTCAATAGAGTTCTACCAGCCTCAATCAATGTTCTATTCTTCCTTTCAGTAATACCTTTATTCCATTCATGTGCCAGAAACATCCACTTTCCAAGTACCATATAGGGGTATGGTGACTTTGACTCACCTATAATAAAGAATTACCTCTCCTTAGAACCCAAGTAAGTCTAGGGTCCTTGGTTCAAGTTAGTTTTATACTTACCAAATCTACCTGCAGCTCTTCTAATAGGTAGACTGTTGTTCTTCTTGACACCAGTGTTGTGCCAGCAATCTATGGCATAATGACCTGTCTTGCCACAGCACCAGCATTCATACTTGTTGTATCTATTTTTAGATACATTCTTGATTGTCTGATTGACAACAAATCTCTTATATTGTGCTGGTACTGCTGCAGCTACACCTACTGGTTTCTCACAAACATAAGGTTTATGAACATGGGCTGCCTTATTGACATAAGAACCCTTGCCATTCAGAACTTCAGTCTTACTATGACCATGAGTATTCTCAAGGTCAAACTTGTTAGAAAGCTCTTGTACCTTTCTAAAAACTATAGGGACTTTAAAATTCAGTGGCTGGACTGAGGCTTTGCCCTTTCTCTTGAATTGGATAGCCTTGGTGTTACCCTTAAAGCCTATTCCAGCCTTACCCTTTTGAGCCACAAACTCATCTATTAAGGGTAAAACTGATTTTGGCTTGGAATAACTAGCCACCAAAATTTTCTACTTTTGGAGTCTGACTTCCAGACTTTTAATTTGATTATTTTTGTATGTGATTGTGCCCATCTGAATAACAGTTATAGTTTTCAGCTTGGCAATCTCATTCAATTTTTGATCCAACTCTTTCTCTAAACCAGATGCAATCATCTTAAGATCTGCAATTTCCTTAGCCTGAGTTTTGGCCAGGTTCTTGCTTTTCTTTAGTGCTTGCAACAAGTCCCCATATTCATCTATCAGCTGATGAATATCACCTTCAGACTCAGATGCATCCACATCACTTGATGCAGATGTAGCTGACTCTGTGCCTGTACTACAAACTGAATTACTAGACAAACATTGTACCTTGCTTGGACCAGGCTGATCCTGGCATTTGTCTTCTTCTGATACAGCCATCAATCCAATACACTGATGGTCTTCTTGTTCATAGATGGAGTTCAGCAATTGCATAAACTCATCTTCTTCATCAGCTGCATAAAGACCAATATATGCCTCAGCTTCAGATTCAGACTCTGAAGTTGATTGGTCTGTCAAGCTTTTCTCCTTCTTAGCAACAAAGGATTTCTCCTTCTTGCTCTTTTGTTGAGTCTTTCTTTTATCAGCAGACTCCTTTCTTTTATCTGGACACTCAGCCACAACATGTACAAGCTTATTACAGCAGTAGCAAACAATCTTTGATGTTGTAGATTTTTTAGGCTTAGACCTTCTCATGTCCTTACTTGATGACTTTCTCTTTTGATAATAGTCATCAACTGGCTGTGATGTTGAGGGCCTAGATTTCCACTGCTTCTTATTCAAGAATCTCTGAAACTGTCTTGTAAAGGCAGCAAAATCTACATCTGAATCAGTGCTATCTGAATTTTGGTTGTCTGAATTATCTGAGGTAATTTCAGCAACTTCCCTAGGAGGTGATAGAGACATCCTCCTATTCTTTCTAGTGGCTTCAACCTTGAAGGCCACAGACTTTTCTTTATGCTCCCCTTTAGCATTTCTTTCCTCCTCTTTTCTAGTCATTAGTTGCATTTCATAAGATAACAACTTTCCAAATAAAGTTAGAGGAGAAATATCTGCAAGTTTGGCCACTTCCCTAATGGCACAAATCTTGGTGTCCCAATCCTTTGTCAAGGATCTTAGGAATTTATCATTCAGTTCATATGTACTGAAGACCCTTCCATAAGACATCAATTCATTTACAATTCTATAGAACTTCTTATAACACTCAGATATGTTATCTGACTTCCCTTATCTGAAGCTTTCATACTCCTGATTTAGCATAGACTTTCTATCTTGTCGAACTTCTTCAGAACCCTCCATGTAGACTATTAAGGAGTCCCACATTTCCTTGGAGGTCTTGCAGTGAATCAAATTATGAAAGGTTGAATCATCTATGGCACTTACTATGATATTCTGGGCTCTTTTATCCATAGTTGCCAGGATGATCTCATCTTTAGTCATCTCAGAAAAATCTTTAGGAGTTCTTTGATTTGCATCTAGAACAGAAACATTCATTGGAATATAAGGACCTTCTTTTACCGTAATATAGATCATTGGGTCAGAAGCCTCCATAAACAACCTGACTCTCTCTTTCCGTACACCAAATATCTCCTTCTTGCAGATGGGTAGTTTCATAGAACCTAGTTCCTTGTGATTTTCTCCAGAACCCATTTTCTTGATTCTTGATTCTGCCTTAGGGATCTAACTCAGACTGTTAAGTCCTTCTTTGAGTAACCTCCCTCTGATACCACTTGATAGATTTAACTTCAAGACAACCTAAACACCTTGAGGGGGGGGGGGGGGAATAGGTTATTTTCCTTGTTTTAAACTAAGGCAGAATATAGCTTCAGTTCTTTAATATAAATCTCAAATCTCTACAGCTTACACAGCATATACAATCACAGAATCTAAAATAACACAAGCATCACAGATTGCACATAGGTTTATAGTGATTCCCCAAGGTCTGGGTACATCCACTTTCCCTCTTCACCTATCTAGCAGTGTGCTAGATTCGGCCTAACTTCTTCTATCTTCTCAGATCCACAGATCTTACAACTTAGAATCCTGAAAGGTTCCTACAACTCAGAACCCTATAAGGTTTCTACAACTCAGGGTAACAGCCCTACCTTAGCCTTGCCATAAGGCCTACAACTCAGAGAACAAATTCTCGTACACTCAGGCTAAAATAGCCTTACCACTCAAAGATCAAAATCTCCTACACTCAGCTTTTATAACACAGGCTTACAACTCAGATCTTTGAAAAGATCCTACAGAATTTGATAAGTAATTTGAGGAACTCTTACCCTTGTTGAGAGAGAAAGGATAAGAGTATTCTTGATCAGCTTCTTGATGAGACTGATGACTCAAATCAACCTGTTCTTAGCTTTCTTCAAAGCTTCTTGAATCTGAACATAGTAGGGTTGATCTCCTTTGAAGTTGACTGACTTGTAGCTTCCTTCTTGGTTTCCAGATATGGATCTGGATCTACTTAGTAGATTAGTCCAGGATCTACTTCTTAAGATACTTGTGATTGTCTCATTCTTGACCTCAAAATAGCTGGAGCTCTCTCTCCCCAAATCCTCTGAAGTTTCTTCTTAATTCTGAATGAATTCACCTTAGACAAAATCTGAGCGGACAATCACTTCAGTATGTCTTCTTAGATCTTCTCATGAAGATCTTCTTCTGTGTGCCTTGCACTTTCTTGATCAACGATCAATCTCTCAATAGTTGTGTTAGTTGTGTATGTTATCTCCTTTTCTTCTTCTGAATCCATATCTATATATAGACTTCATCCATGGTAACCGGCTGATCCGGTTTCTAACTAACTTCTGACAAATCTGACAGCTTCATTAAAGTTGTTGGAATGCACAGCTGTCAAGTCCCTAGTCAGTTCTTAAACCTTTGACTCTATTAGCAAAGCATCGAGATTGACTGTCATTATGTGTCGAGACAAACTGTCAATATGTGTCGACACATGTGACTTAAGTGTTGACACAGACTTTGGTGAAGTCGACATAGCTGCCTGGATGTCGACACTGCTTCTTAACACTGCATCTTAAAAATATGTCGACATAGAGTATTTGTGTCGACACAAACACTTCTCCACTCCACAGCAATCAACTATGTTGAAACTCTGCTATGTGTCGACACAAGTCCTGTGTGTCGACACAGTTGATGTAGACTAAGAATTCTGTGTGTCGACACTGCCTCCAGGTGTCGACACAGTCTCCCGGTGTCGACACAGTTGATGTCGACTCTGCTTTTGTGTGTCGACACAGTCTCCCGGTGTCGACACAGTTGATGTCGACTATCTATTCTATGTGTCGACACTGCCTCCCGGTGTCGACACAGTTGATGTCAACTAACTTATTCTGTGTGTCGACTAATTTATTATGTGTGTCGACACAGGTGCTTCAGGTGTCGACACATGGACTTAGAAACTTTTTCTGCATTTTAGCCAATACTTAACCTGCACATATAAACTCAAAATAACATCAAATACACCTTGATGTATATCATTTAGCTAAGTGAAGCTTCTCCAAATCAGGTACACATTTTCCAATGTACCCAACATTAACTCATACACGCACGCACACATACAAAAATAAGAAAAACGAAGATGCTGAAAAATTAAAACAACTATATTTCTACTGCAAGAATGCTGTAGAAATGCGTAAAAACATAAAATAAAAATTAAATGAGCGAAAAGTTTTGCAAATAAACGCAAAATGGAAATGCTTGAAAAATTAAAACAACTATATTTTCATTCTTATAACTCTGTAAAAGTGCGTAAAAAGTGGAAATAAAGTAAAAAGAACGAAAAGTTTTACAACCAAAAAAAGAAAATCTAAGTTAATAAAAAAGGAAAACCATTTTGAAAATGCTTTTACACATTTATAGGAATGCATAAAAAGCTGATAAAATCCTAAGTCTAATAAAACTAAGGTGTATGAAAAGCAAACGGGCGGCATAACGGGTAGAAAATGCAATAAAATCCTAAGTCTAGACTAAGTTATCAAAGCAATAAAATGAGAACATAAAAACATAGAGAAAAAGAATGAAAAATTACTTAGAGTAGGGCGCTACCAAATGAATTCCAAACAACATGAAGAGAGAACAAACTAACATTTCATTAATGGAAAAGCGGTTACAAGGAAAGCTAAAACAAATATCCTAAAATAAACTAAGAGAGGGGGGTTAATGTTTCCCTTACATTGCATTAGAAACCAAATGGACAGCATCTACCCTAAGCAAAGTGGTCAAAAAAGTGGACAAGAGAGCTTTCTGAAAGCTCTTATTTATAGACAAAATTTCGGGTTTGACACGCCCTATAACACGGGCATGTTGGGGGGCATGTCAGGGTTGGCGTGTTTGACTTGGCGAAATCCGGTGAGTTGGAAACGTTCTGGAAGGTCGGGTACTGACACGTGGCAGTCATGGGCGTGACATCTGTCATACACGGGCGTGTAGTGGGCGTGACTGGACAACTGGTAGAGGAAATTAGTTTGAACTTTGCTGGCTGGAGGCGTTGAGTGCCGACATCGACACGGGAATGATAGGCTCGGACACGGGCGTGTCGATGGGCGTGTCGGGTGGCGTTGAGTGTCGAGTTGATGGCGTTGAGTGTTGGCTGGTGGGAGGCGTTGAGTGAGTGACACGGGCGTGTCGGCATGTGACACGTGCGTGTCATTCTTGGGTCAATGAAGGCTGAGCTTCGAGCGTCGGGTTGAGGCCGACGATCGTCGAGGGCGTGACACGGGCATGTCGGTCATTGACACGGGCATGTCAAGACATTTTTTTGACTTTTTCTGGAATTTTTCTGGAAAACATAATAAACTAAGTTAGAAATAAAATTTACAAAATATGAACAATTTATTGAAGGAAATTTACTGAAAACAAAGGAAATAAACAAAAATGAATTAATTAATATACATAAAAATAGGTATATTTACAACTTATCAAATACCCCCATACTTAAGCTTTTGCTATTCTCGAGCAAAAGTTGGAGATGAACTTATAAAGAATTGAAAAAATCCTAAGTTTAGCTACCTCTTAATTAATTATAAGAGAGATCAAAATAAATATCCGGGGTTTAAGCATTAAATCCTAAATTATGAAAATGTTATAAATAGAGGAAGAGTTTCAAAAAGACTTCTAGGCGAAACAAATAGGAAGCGAAAATTATTTTTATTAGTTTAACAAGGATTGATTGAAATTATTTAAAAAACTTTATCTTAAAAGAAGTTTAAAGGAAATAATGCAATTTAAAATTTATGCTCTCAATAAAAATTTAAATTAATTCTAGAATCAATTAAAATAGGCTAAATGGTTTCGATGTTTATGAAGAAGGCTTGGATTTTGAGGCGAGGTAATTTTTTCTCGAACCTCCATTTTTTTTCTTTTTTGATTATTAGGAAAAATCAAATCTTATTTTCCTAACATAAAAATTTATTTTTTCTTTCTTTATAAATTAAAATTAACTCAATGTATATGTATAGGAGTAATGAATTTTATCCTCTTACTCCGTAACATATATTTTTTTAAAAAAATATTGGGTGTCTATGTTTACGGAACGAAATCTTATTCTCATTGACATATGATCTTTTAGGGGATGAAATATGGGTAATCATGCTAAGTAAGACATGAAAAAGTGGAAATGGGTTTTCAGAAAGAAAACTTGGTTTTAATAAAAAAGTTTTGAGAGCAACTTTTTTAAAATAAACGTTCCTATATTTCTAAAAGCATGAAGTAGAAATATTTGAAATCCAAAATTGTTATTTTCTAACATAGATACGAGCTTCTATTTATAAAAATTAGAAGTGGTGGTGAAAAATAAGTTCCCTATTATAAGAAAAAGACAAAAAAATTCTTTAAATCTTAACCCCAGACACTTAAATCTATCAAACTTTTATTAATAAACGAATAGTAAGCAAAGAATAAGTAAAATTCGCATATAAATTAACTCGAAACTAGATTTTTGGAGAGCGAAAAGGGTTAAGAATGAGATATTCAATTTATTTGTTACACAATAATCAAAATTTTGTGATTTTTAGGGTTTTTATCTTTTTTTTGTGTTTTTTATTATTATTATTATCTTTTTTTTTTATTTTTAAATTTATTCTCTTTTTTTGGATTTTCAAATATTTTTTTGATTTTTTAGTTATTTACAAAAAAGGGGAAAGAAAGAGGTGTTATTTTACAAAGGAAAGAGGGAAAAAAGAGGAAAGAGAATATTTACAAAAAATAATTACAAAGTAAAAAAATACAACTGATCGTCCGCGAACAGACTCTTATTTAGGTGGTTGGTTCGATGAGTCGAGCGTCGCGGAACGATATTATTTTGAGTTTTATAATTATAAAAACATGAAAATTTTTGGAGTTTTTAATTTTTTTCGATTCTTTTGTATTTTTGATTGGGTGCAGAAAAAAAAAACAAAAAGCAGGAAAACACCCCCATACTTAATTCCAACATTGTCCCCAATGTTGCACTAAGTATGCGGAATAAGAATTAAATACTAACAGTTATGTATAATAATAAAAACAGAGGTTTAAAAATCTTCCCTAAACCGCATTCGGGAAAGCCTGTTAAGAAACGACCCTGCAAAAATTAGGAGGAGTAACAAAAATATAACAGAAAAAGTTAAATTCAGTGAAAAGTGTGCGGGTGATAGGGGGCAAGTGAGCGTGACTCGTAAGCTAACGTCTTAGCTATATGAGTGTGACAGATAAGCGTTCCCCTAGCGCTCACAATAGTGAAGTATGCCGAAATGACAAAATAAATATAGAATTTTTTTTTGTTTTTTTTTAGTTTTAAATTTTTTAGATTTTTAATTTTTGATTTTTGGAAATAAAAAAAATAAGAAAATAAAAATAAGATAAAAGAATAAAGAAAAATATTAAAGATATATATATTTTTTGAATTTTAAATTTTTGATGAAAATAAGATACAAAATTTCATCCTTTTTTTTAGATTTTTTAGGTTTTTAAATTTTTTAGTTTTTTAAGTTTTGTAAGTTTTTTAGTTTTTGATTTTTTAGATTTTTAAGTTTTTAAGTTTTTTTTTTATTATTTTTAAAGTTTTAAAGTTTTAAAGTTTTTGATTTTTTATATATATTTTTATTATTTTTAAGTATTTATTATTATTATTATTGATATTATTATTATTATTAAATATATTTTTTTGGTTGGCCAATTTTTTTTTATTTTATATAAATAGAAATAAAAGGTAAAATTAATAGTTTTCAGGAATTCAAAATAGTAAATCGAAAATTTCCCCGGCAACGGCGCCAAAAACTTGATGGTTAAAACTCGCGGCCCCCGCAGGGTGTTTTTTATTTAAAGAAGAGGAAGCGGTGGTTTTATTTATTTAGAAAGGCGGGGCGCGCAGATTTATTGTCAATAAAATTGGTTGAAACCGAGTTTTAACGAAAGGGAGGCAAGTGCACCTATCTCGTGTAGTACAGGATATTCCCGGGGAGGAATATCAGGATCGTATTGTTCTCGGGGTCGGTTTACCTATTTCTACTCTTTTCCTGAAAGGACTATTATTTTACCGATAATATTTTGGTGTTGTTATATATAAAAAAGCATATATATATATAATATATATAATAGCAGAAAATGAAAGCATAAAATAAAGCAGGAAGCCGATGAATAAATAGCGCGACGAATATCAAATAGAATTCGAACTAAAATAAACTTTTAATAAAAAGAGATCCTAAATTTCAAATTAATTAAGGCGGAGACTTGGCCGTAGAGGTTCCACAAAAATGAGCACACCTATCTCTAGGTAATATCGCTCACCTGAACGCTAAGACTATTCGACCGATTGTTAGACCGACGAAGGATTCCTCTTAACGCTCGCATTACGCTAAGAACCCCGCTATTGGGTGGGGAACCCAATCCGGTAGAGTTACGCGCCTCCTCTCTCGAGGGTATGTGCGGAACTCCCTTTACCCAAGGGTGATCGGTCCGTACGCACGGCCTCTCGGCTAGCTAGCGTATGGACAACAGAAATAGAGCTCATACATCGATTATGTGGTCCTACGCATCATTAACCCGGGGCAAACCTTAAGTACTTAAATTAAGCGAAAAATAGGACCTTTAATTATTTAAAGCGATTTTATCTGTCCTAATGCTCTTCGATATTGAGGGCTAAGAGCGGTTAGCCACTCATCGGAATGGGGACGGCTTAAGCTAGAAAGCGGAAAATGAAGGCAGAAAAAGAAAGTAGTAAATGAAAGCAGTAAAGAAAGCAGTAAAAAAGCAGTAAATTGCGAGTCCCGGCTCAAACTAGTTGGCGGGAGAAGAAAGCGATAAATGACAAGTCCCGTCTCAAACGAGTGGGCGGGAATAAATGAAAGCGAGCCCTACTCAAATGAGTAGGAGGAAATAAATGCATCCACACACGCACTCTACAGAAATTAAAACAATGCGTCATTTAACTCTTAACGAGTAGGCAGAAAATGAAAACACAAAACAATTCGCCATTTAACTCATAACAAGTAGGCGGAAATAAATGCGCACACGCACACACTCTATAGAAATTGAAAGAAAGCTATAAAATCTAACTCATACATGCACACACACATACAAAAATAAGAAAAACGAGAATGCTGAAAAATTAAAACAACTACATTTCTACCGCTAGAATGCTGTAGAAATGCATAAAAACAAAAAATAAAAATTAAATGAGCGAAAAGTTTTGCAAATAAATGCAAAATGGAAATGCTCGAAAAATTAAAACAACTATATTTTCATTCTTATAACTCCGTAAAAGTGCGTAAAAAGTGGAAATAAAGTAAAAAGAACGAAAAGTTTTACGACCAAAAAAAGAAAATCTAAGTTAATAAAAAAGGAAAACCACTTTGAAAATGCTTTTACAGATTTATAGGAATGCATAAAAAGCTGATAAAATCCTAAGTCTAATAAAAATAAGGTGTATGAAAAGCAAATGGGCGGCATAACGGGTAGAAAATGCGATAAAATTCTAAGTCTAGACTAAGTTATCAAAGCAATAAAATGAGAACATAAAAACATATAAAAAAGGAACGAAAAATTACTTAGAGTAGGGCTCTACCAAATGAATTCCAAACAATATGAAGAGAGAAAAAACTAACATTTCATTAATGGAAAAGCGGTTACAAGGAAAGCTAAAACAAACATCCTAAAATAAACTAAGAGAGGGTGGTTAAAGTTTCCCTTACATTGCATTAGAAACCAAATGGACAGCATCTACCCTAAGCAAAGTGGTCAAAAAAGTGGACAAGAGAGCTTTCTGAAAGCTCTTATTAATAGACAAAATTTTGGGTTTGACACGCCCTACGACACGGGCGTGTCGGGGGGCGTGTCAGGGTTGGCGTGTTTGACTTGGCGAAATCCGGCGAGCTGGCAACGTTCTGGAAGGTCGGGTACTGATACGTGGCAGTCACGGGCGTGACATCTATCATACACGGGCATGTATGGGGGCGTAACTGGACAGCTGGTGGAGGAAATCAGTTTGAACGTTGCTGGTTGGAGGCGTTGAGTGCTGACATCAATACGGGCGTGACAGGCTCGGACACGAGGGTGTCGATGGGCGTGTTGGGTGGCGTTGAGTGTCGAGTTGATGGCGTTGAGTGTCGGCTAGCGAGAGGCGTTGAGTGAGTGACACGGGCATGTAGGCATGTGATACGGGTGTATCTTTCTCGGGTCAATGAAGGCTGAGCTTCGAGCGTCGAGTTGAGGCCGACGATCGTCGAGGGCATGACACGGACGTGTCGGTCATTGACACGGGCGTGTCAAGACATTTTTTGACTTTTTCTGGGATTTTTCTGGAAAACAAAATAAACTCAGTTAGAAATAAATTTTTACAAAATATGAACAATTTATTAAAAGAAATTGACTGAAAACAAAGAAAATAAACAAAAATGACTTAATTAATATACATAAAAATAGGTATATTTACAACTTATCATAGACCCATCACTATGTAATTTCTTCATCAACACGCACTTGCATCCCAGAACTTTGGCTCATTTCGGTAGGTCAACTAGATGTCAAGTGTTGTTCTGTAGCAACGAGTCCATTTCATCATCGATGACTTCTGCCCACATTAACACATCTCTAAATCTCATTGCTTCATGTTAGGAAAATGGATCATCCTCTAAGTGGTAGGTGACGATAGTCTCACCAAAATTCTTAGGGATTTTATCTCTTGTAGATACTCTAAGGGGAACAGGTTCCACCTATTTAGGTTGAGGATCAGTGCTAGAGGAGCAAGCTTTAGGTTCTATAATAGATTCTAAAATCATGTCAGTATTCTTGGAGACACACAAATCATGATCCTTGACAAATTTATTTTCAAATAATATGACATCTCTAGACTCTATCACTATATTAGTGGATAGATCGAGAAATCTGTCAGCCGCACTATCTTTTGCACTACCTAGATAGACACAGGTTGTCGTTTTAGATCCCACCTTAGGTCCCTTAAGATCTTGTATTCTCACATAAGCAATACAGCCCCAAGTTTTTAAAATATCATATCTACAAGGATGACTATGCCACCTCTCATACGGGGTAGAAGTGAGCTGAGAATGAGGTACTCTATTCAGAATATGATTTATAGTTAGAACTACTTCTCCCCAAAAAGAATTCGGCATGCTAGCAGTTAGGAGTATAGAATTCAACATTTCTGTTAAAAATCTATTCTTACGCTCAGTAACACCATTTAACTAGGGTGAGTAAGGAGCTGTGGTTTCAAAGATTATTCCCTTAAGAGGCACAAATTTTTTTAAACCCAGTAGCAGTGTATTCTCCTCCTCGATCACTTCTAAATCTCTTAACTTTAAGGTTCAACTAATTTTCCACACAATACTTGAAGATCTTAAAAATATCAAAGGCCTCATCTTTCGATTTCAACAAATACACATGACAATATATGAAAAAATCATCTATGAAAGTTATTAGATACTTCTTTCCCCCTCTAGTGATATGACTTTGTAAATTATAGAGATCTGAATGTATCAATTTCAAAAGTTGTGTGCTTCTTGAAACCGACTTGCAAGGTTTCTAGTGATTTTGGTTTGAGCACACACCTCACACTTATCAAATCGAATAGACAAATCTAATAGGATGTTATGACTATTAGTTAGATCTAGTATTTTCCTTTAGTTTATATGTCCTAGTTTGTTATGTAACCTCTTAGGATCAATAAGGTTTGAACTCACTTGGTTAATGTTATCATTATTTAAGTTAAATTTGTACAATTTGTTGATCAAATATGCACATCCAAAATAATGTGAATTGACCGTTAAGGTCATTCTACTATTTTGGGTAGTGAAGGACATACCGGCCTTATCTAATAAACTCAAGGAAACCAGGTTCTTAGTAATGTTAGGAACTACTTTAACATTATTTAAAAATAAGGTTTTACTTGAAGAGAGAACCAACTCTGCTATCCCAACAATATTCACCTCGATCTCTCCTCCATTACAGTTCTCCACCTTCTCCTATACTGTCACAAACTCAGTCAAAAAACCTCTATCATTTATTACATGACAGGTAGCACCACTATCCAGCCACTACTCTGAGTACGCACTATGGTAACTATTCCCGATCATAGCCACGAAGGGCTTGGGTTCGAAGTTGTCGACCAGTAGGTTTAAAGAAATTTGATCCTCAAAGTAGATGAACCTTTTGAGTTCATCCAGTGTGATTGGTGATCGCTTTTCATGCTAGAGAAAAGAGAGCCGAACTAGCAATCCAACTAAGCAAGTATACCTATCGAACTGTAGCTAGGGGACACAAGTGTCATATTGAAATCTGGGAACCGTCGAGTAATCTTACTCACACAAAAACTATTATCTTATCGAAGGATATTTTTAGGGTTAAGAGAAAGTTAATTGCGATTAAGAAAAGAAATATTGTGCTAAAAGAGAACTACTTGCAGTTAAATAAAGAGCTATTAAAAGCGATCACAACGAAGGGTTGAAATGATGAAATGGAAAAGCATTCGATCGAGAATCACCTCGGCAAAAGCTGATTAAAATGCGATAAAACCCTAAACTTAATAGGGTAAAGGTCCTTGACCGTGGAGGTTCTCAAAGCTTGAACACACTTCTCTCGAAGTCATGCCCAACTGAGTTTAGGAAGGTCCGACCGAACTCTCGTCCAAATCGGAGGCCTAAAGCTCGCTTTACGCGGTGAACCCCACTATTGGATTTCACTCCAATCCAGGAGATTTAACGTCTGCCTCTTTCGAGGGGTGCATGCAACTCTCTTTACTCTTGAGTGTTCACTTTAAACTACGAGCCTCTCGACTAGCTAAGAGTGAAAACAAAGATGGAAATTATATATCGATGATATAAATCCAAACATGAATAATCACGAGTAAATTGAAGGCTTAAACCCTAAAAAGAAAAAGTAAAATTAAAGCATCATAACTTAATAAACTCGAACCTCGGATCATCAAGATTGAGTACAAGGTGGATTAGTTAATCATGGAGAAGTGGAGGAGGAGAGATGAGTAGAAGAACATTAAGAACACAAAGAAAAAAGGCACTTTATATTAATATTAAAAGAGAGCTAGAACTTGGAGTAAAGGGTTACACTTGCAATGAAATAAAAGCCTATGCTAGCATTATATTAAGCTACTAAAGCAATTAAAAAAACTATAACAAAAGAGTACACTAAGCTAGGGATAAGAAAACCATAAAGAAAGAGAGAGAGAGCATAAAAACACTTAGAAACAAAAGGGCAGCACCTACCCTCTCAACCCAAAACTTTTTTGGACACAAGGGGGAACCAATGAATTTATAGAAATTCTCACGGGTTGGTCACGCCTCCTATCACGCCCAGGGACGGCGTGTCAGTGGGGCATGTCACGTACGGAGTTGACCTTGGGCTCTGGATTCTGGCGGGAATGATGATTGCTTCTGTACAATGGTGGACACGCCTATGTTGGGTGGCGTGTAAGGCACATCACGTCAAAATCATTGGTCGGAAATCCATCAGACGTCGAAAAAAGGTGGTACACGCTCGGAGACACACCCGTGTAGGGGGCGTGTCAGTACTGTTGACGTGCAGTAAAAGAAAATCTTTAAATGCAGCAGCAGGCTTCAGGATGAGGGTGACACACCCAGAGGCACGCCCAGGGAGGGCGTGTAAGGGGGCGTGTCAGGTGTTTTTCTCGGGATCTGGCTTCTGGCATCAAACTTCCTCAGGATCGGGTTACACTCCCTGTAACACGCCCAGGGAGGGCGTGTTAGGTCATTTTTGGCCGAAAGATCGGAAAACCTTCAAAAAAAGAAGAAAACATTAGTGGCAATAATATATACAAAAAGAGGCCAACAAATAAGCTTACAAGATATGATTTGTGTATTAAAAGTCAGAAAATACCATTATAGCTTAGACTACAAAACGTACTATCAAATTCCCCCAAGCTTAAGCTTTGCTTGTCCCCAAGCAAAGATATAGAACTAGCTAACCATAAAAAGTGACTAATAAAAAGTTCTAATTATGCTTACACAAGTACTATGTGAAATTCTAAGTAGGGAGAAGGTGAAACGTAAACCTAAAACAATTACTTAAACATGGTTTAACAATTTATAAATTTTACTAACGAAAATAAATCATCCAAAATTTTAACAAAATTCTTTAAATAAATTTAACCAAAACAACAAAATGAAAAAACGCATTGAGTTGTTACTAGATCTAAGCAACACATTATGATTATATTAATTAAATAACAAAAATCTAAATTTAAATCCAAAACTAATACTGATTTACTTTTCTTCTTTACTTAGCTAATAAATAAAATTCAAAAGCATGAATCAAAATGACTTATTAGGACCGAAACATTTGGTTTAGGATTATGATTAGGAGTGAAATTCAAAGATAAACAAGGAGGCTTAAAAATCACACTAAACCAAAACAACGAGTTTCAAAAATTTTATTATAAATAAAATATTTTTCTTTCTTTTTCTATTCCATTTTTTTCTTTTCAAAACAAGGTCGTAATTAATTTTTTCTTTTCAATTTGAAATTGGCCAAACATAAGTAAACACTTCTTTTGAGCATACTTTTTTCAAAAAGATCTCCAAATATATCACAAAAAACCCTATCATAATCATGAAATTTTTTTTAATGAAACTCAAAAAGGTTAGTGTGATTAGATAGGTTGGAAAATTTTTGCTTTGGTGAAAATGAAATAATAAGAGGAGCTATCAAATAAAATTGGAAAAAGGCTCAAAAGTGGCTAACTATGGTAAAAAATTTCTTGTTGGCAAGAAGGCTCAAACGAAAACAAAAACGGTCTAAATCATTTTCATGCTTCTAAATTTATCTAAAACATAGTTTTGAAAAATTTCAAAAAGCAAGTCCTAGATAATAAAAGAAGATAAATGAAATTATCTTGAAAATAGAAACAATAAGCGACTTGGATCGTTTACATCTACTACGCTAATTAAAAGTCGACATTACAAAAATTATCCAAAAATGAAAAGAAAAATAGTGGATGAAATATTTTTTAGAAAGTAAAGAAGATAAAGAACGAAAACCATAATAAAAATGCGAGTTTTAGAAAAAACGTTTCACGTTAACATGCTACCGTGAATTAGAAACACAGTATGACCAACATTTTACTTGTGAAATATAATTAAAATGAACGATTAGAAATATTATAATTAACTGAGTTGTTTATATGAGATTTTGAGAAAAACAAAACAAAAACACAAGAGTTACTATTAAAATACCAAAAATTGTTTAAACTATTAAAGTAAAAAACAAATAGTATATACTTTTTTATTATTATTTTGAATTATTTTCTATTTTTGGATTTTTAAGATATTATCTTTTTTTTGAGATTTTTCTTTAGGAAGGAAAAGGAGAAAGCACTAAAAAAAATATTTGATTGCTTTTTTTTTCAAAGAAGCAAAATAAAGAAAAAGAGAAGGAGGAAATACTCCTCCAAGCTTAAAAAGGACATTATCCTCAATGGAGAAAGGAGAAGAAGGAGAAAGAGAAATTAAAACAGAAATGTAAGTACAGAATTGAAAAATAGGTACTTCCCGGGATTTATGCGTCGCAAATGTTTATTGATGACGATCCCCCATGCTCGCGTTTTGGATCTTCTTGAAATGTCTTCATTGGACTTTGTGATGGATTCAGCAGCGTTGGAGTAGGAGATCGCAGAAGCTTCAACTTGTCGGAGCCGTCTGGGGCAAAAAAAAGTGTAAAATAAAGAAAACAGAAAAGATAACTTGGGTTGCCTCCCAAGAGCGTCCTTTGTTTAAAATGTCGTTTGAGATCGATGCAACAAAATAATATAAAGTCCAGAAATAATTTGTCCAAAATAATAAAAGTTTTTAACAAAAATAAATAGTTCTAAGTTAGTTAAAGTTCGTGCAAAAGAAAATTAACATTGTTTGGACTGACATCACCACAGAAATACAGTTTAAGACGCTGACCATTTACTTTGAAATCACCCTTATCAGGGTGTGAAATTAAAACAGTGTCATACGAAAAAATTTCTTTAATAAAAAATGGCCTAGACCATCGTGACTTTAGTTTGCCACGAAATAAACGTAAACGCGAATAATACAAAAGAACTTGGTTGCCCAGCTTAAAGGTTTTTGGGTGCCTTAAGTGCCTGTCGTGAAAACGTTTCGTCCGCTCTTTATAAAATTTGTTATTTTCGTAAGCGTAAGAGTGTCACTCATCGAGTTCGTTAAGTTGAAATTTTCAAAAATCGCCAATAGAGTGGGGATCGAAATTTAAAAACCTTAAGGCCCAAAAAGCACGGTGTTCTAATTCTATGGGTAAATGACACGATTTTCCATAAACCAACCGATACGGCATACATCCGATGACGGTTTTATATGTTGTTCGGTATGCCCATAGAGCATCGTCTAATTTGATTGACAAGTCTTTCCTAGAGGTGAAAATAGTCTTTTCTAAAATTCGTTTAATTTCTCTGTTCACTACTTCGACTTGTCCGTTAGTTTAGGGGTTGTAGGCAGTTGAAAGCTTATGCGTAACGCTGTATTTAATAAGAATTTTAGAAAACTGCGCGTTACAGAAATGTGAACCCCTATCGCTAACGATGGCTCGTGGCGTACCAAATCGAGAAAATAATTTTTTCAAAAACGTAATTACGACTCGGGCATCATTAGTAGGAAGAGCTTGGGATTCAGCCCATCGAGAAACATAATCTACAACAACTAAAATATATTTATTCCCGAATCTAGAAGGAAGAGGACCAACAAAATCAATTCCCCAGAGGTCAAAAATTTCGCACTCGAGGAAATAATTTTGTGGCATTTCATTTTTATTGGAAATATTTCTCGACCGTTGGCAACTATCACACCTACTCACAAAGGCTTTCACGTCTTTAAACAGGCTAGGCCAGTAAAAACCCATGCAAAGCACTTTGTGGGCGATGCGAGCAGCTTGATAGTGAACACCAGTCGGTCCTTCATGCAAATGTTTTAAAATATCTTGTCCTTCTTCAAAAGAGACACATCTCCTTATCACTTGGTTCACACAAACTCGGAAAAGATGCGGATCCTCCCAAAAATAGTTCTTCAACTCAGAAAAGAATTTCTTCTTTGGTTGAGAGGAGAACTCTTTCGGAAGGGCACGAGCCACTAAATAGTTGGCTATGTGTACAAACCAAGGAGAAGGGGGTGTGGTAATTAAAAGCAGCTTCTCATCGGGGAAGAAATCATTAAAAGATTTTTCATCTAATTTTTCTATAAATGGATTATCTAATCGGGAGAGATGGTCAGTGGCCAAACTCTCTGCTCCTCGTTTATCATGAATTTCTAGGTCAAACTCCTGGAGGTGTAAGACCCAGCTAATCAGGCGCAGCTTGGCATCCGTCTTAGCAAGAAGATATTTGAGGGCCGAGTGGTCCATAAAAAAATAATTTTGGAAAGCGTAATATATGAACGGAATTTATCAAAAGCGAACACAACAGCTAGGAGCTCCTTCTCGGTTGTGGTATAATTCTCTTGCGCCGATGTAAGTGTTTTACTTGCATAATAGATGGGGTGGAAGTTTTTAGAAATTCGTTGTCCTAGTACGGCTCCCACCGCGAAACTACTCGCATCGCACATAATTTCAAAGGGAAGGTCCCACACCGAAGCTATCAAAATGGGGGCGTTAATTAATTTATCTTTTACTAATTCAAAGGCAGACAGACAAAGGTCATCAAACATAAATGGGGCGTGTTTTTCTAAGAGTTGAGTAAGAGATTTGGTTATTTTGGAGAAGTCTTTTATGAAGCGACGGTAGAAACCAGCATGTCCTAAGAAACTTCTTATAGCTTTGACATTCGTACGAGGCGAAAGCCTCTCGATAGCTTCTATCTTATCAATATCTACTTCAATTCCTCTCGCAGAGATCTTATGACCCAAAACTTACCCTTCCCTCACCATAAAATGACATTTTTCCCAAGTTAGGGCAAGGTTAGTTTCTTCGCATATTTCTAAGACTTTTTCTAAGTTTTCTAAACAACTATCAAAGGCATCGCCGAACGCGGAGAAATCATCCATGAACACCTCCATAATACTTTCTACATACTTGTCGAAGATAGCGAGCATACATCACTGGAATGTTGCTGGCACATTGCACAATCCAAACGACATTCTTCGGTAGGCGAAGGTGGTGAAGGGATAAGTAAACGTAGTTTTCTCCTGGTCCTCGGGAGAGATGGGGATTTGAAAATACCCCGAGAGGCCATCAAGAAAACAATAAATGCTATGGTCGGATAATCGCTCTAAAATTTGATCGATGAACGACAAGGGAAAGTGGTCCTTGCGGGTGGCATCATTTAACTTACGATAGTCAATACACATTCGCCACCCGGTCACCGTCCGTGTCAGGATTAAATCATTGTTTTCATTTACAACTATAGTTATCCCTCCCTTTTTCGGCACTACCTGAACAGGGCTAACCCACTTACAATAAGATATAGGATAGATAATTCCTACATCTAACAGTTTCATAACCTCGCCCTTTACGAATTCTTTCATGTTCGGGTTTATAAGGTGCTGAGGTTGTATGGAGTTACGTGAATTATCTTCCATTAAGATTTTGTGAGTGCAGAAGGATGGGCTTATGCCCTTGATATCAGAAATCTACCAAGCAATAGCTCAACGATGCTTATGTAAAACTAGAAGGAGTTTTTCATTTTGCACTTCAGTCAGGTAGGTCGAAATTATGACGGGCAGATTGGAGTCCTTTTATAAGAAGGAATACCTAAGATGTTCGGGTAGTTCCTTTAATTCTAGGGTAGGGGGTTCTTCATACGAGGTTTTAGAAATTATTTCTTTTTCAAAACTATGTCTTCGTAGACTTTTTTATATGGAAAATTAAAAGGGGTGGGGCTAGTGGCCATGGCGACTTCTTGTACAGATTCCATTGGAAGAGTAGAGGGAGGAAAAAAATCAGAAAATTTATTTTCACTATCAGAAAGGCAGTAGTAAGATTCATCACTTAAGGTGTCTAAGAAAAAATAGGAGTCGTCGTTCTCTAGGGTGTTCTTCATCAAAGGGGTGATAGAGAAAGTCACTTCATCGTCTCCTACTCGAAAGAAGAGCTTACCATTGCTTACATCAATGATAGCCCGGGAAGTGGCAAGGAAGGGTCGGCCAAGGATCAAGGAAACCTCGACGTCTTCTTTGATGTCCAATATGACGAAATCCAGCGGGAAGATGAATTTATCGACTTTGACTAAGACATCCCCCACTATTCCTAATGGGTACTTAATTGATCTATCAGCGAGCTGGATACTCATGCGTGTGGGGTTGAGTCTACAAATTCATAACTTCTTAAATAACGAGAATGGCATTAGGTTGATACTTGCACCTAAGTAGGTTAATGCGTGCTTGACAAAAAGATCACCAAAGACACACGATATAGAAAAACTACCAGATCACTGATATTCTTTGGTAAACCGTTTGTCAAGACCGCAGAGCACTCGTCATTTAGCGTGACGTACGACGAGTTCTCTAACTTCTTTTTATTAGTCAGGAGGTCCTTAAGGTACTTAGCGTACTTTGGCATCTGGGAAATCGCTTCATGGAAGGGTAGATTTATGTGGATTTGCTTAAACATTTCTAAGAAGCGGGTATACTAATCATCAATACGTTGTTTATTAAGTTGGAAAGGGTATGGTGGAGTTGGATAATTTTTAAAAATAAGTGGTGGAGCGAGATATTTTTCTAAAGCAGAGAGCGGAGTGATAACTTCTTTTTAGCTGGTAGTGAAATTTTCAAAATGGAAGCGGAGCTTGCCTCAGGCTCTTCGCTAACCATACCAGAAACTTGCTTCCCACTCCGAAGTGTTATAGCTTTTTCTTGCACTCTCAGGTTGGGCTTGGCATTGGAAGGAAGAGACCCCGCGGGTCACTCAGAAATAATTTTTGCGAGTTGTCCTACTTGATTCTCTGGACTTTTAACGGCCCCAGCTAGGGTTCTTATAGTAGCGTCATTTGTGGTTATATATTTAGAAAGTAACTCCTCCAAGCTTGGAGGTTTTGGATAGTTTTGAAGAGGTGGAGGTGGTGCAGAAAAATCATTTTGTGATGGTGGGCGCATTGCGTTCGAAGGATTACTCCATGAAAAATTCGGGTGGTTCCGTAAAGCTAGATTATAACTATTCGGAAAAGTAAAACCAGGAGCATGCAAATTCGCAACAGAAAATTATTAAAAGTAATTCTAGGCATATTATCAACATAATCTAATTGTTCGGGAGCAAGAGTTGCAGATTCCCATACTTGAGGGGCTGAGGCAACAGTCATCTCCATAATTTTTTTACTTAAAATTTCCACTTGCAGAGCTAGCTTAGAGACATTGTCTACTTCAAATATACCTGCAGGTTTGTTTGGGCGGGTCCTAGGCACATTCCACTGATATGTGTTCATGTTCATGTCCTCGAAAAGCTCAAGAGCTGCTTCCGAGGTTTTGTGGTTCAAGGTACCACCAGAAGCTGCATCTATCATTTGCTTTGCATTTTGATTTAGCCAATTATAAAACATCTGCACTTGTAACCATACAGGCAGCGTGTTATGGGGGCATCGTATTAACAGTTCTTTAAATCTTTCCCAGGTTTCATATAAGGTTTCAGAGTCTATTTGTCCAAAGGCAGAAATATCGTTCCTAAGTTTTGCAGTTTTGGCTGGCGGAAAATACTTTGTCAGAAATTTTTCAGTTAATTGATCCCAAGTGGTGATGCTCCCTCTTGGCAGAGTCATCAACCATTGTTTAGCTTTGGTTCTTAGGGAAAAAGGAAATAATCTTAGCCTAATAGCATCATTTGTAACACCATTGATCTTGAAGGTGTCACAAATCTCAAGAAAGCTTGATATATGCGCGTTCGGATCTTAATCTTGAAGTCCGTCATATTGCATATACTGCTGCACCATTTGAATTATGCTAGGCTTTAGTTTGAAATTATTATTAGCAATAGCAGAGCGAATGATGCTTGATTCTATTCCCTATAGATTCGATCGTTCATAATAGGACATAGGCCTATGCACGACTTCCTCCACGTGGGGTTCTTCCATTCTTAAAGAAGAAAATGACTCGGAATCCTCAACCGGTATTTGGAAAGAAGGGCATTGAAATCACGATCTTCTCCGAAGAGTATGCTCAATTTCGTGGTCCAAGTCAAAAATAACCGACGGACTCCCACGGGTCATACACTAGGAGAAGAGAAGATAAAGAGAAAATAAACTAGAAAAAGAGGACTACTAAATTTATTTAAATTAGATTTTTTTTTAATGTTTTAACTCCCGAACTTCTCAAGGGCTATCCAATAAAGGGTTTGCAAGGTACTGGACAAGATAGTGGTATTTAAGCCGCATTGCCCTTTTCGAGAGAATTAGGTGGTGTAGAAAAATTGTGAAGTGGGTTTCTATTAAAAGTGTTAATATTTTTGGATTTTTAAATTTTTTAGAAAGAGGATGAGAAAGAGAAATGATAAAAGTAATAGGTTTGTGTTTTCAAATTATCAACAAAAGTTGCTCCCCGACAACGGCGCCAAAAACTTGGTGATCGCTTTTCGTGCTTAAGAAAAGAGAGCTGAACTAGCAATCCAACTAGGCAAGTATACCTATCGAACTGTAGCTAGGGGACACAAGTATCGTATTGAAATATGGGAACCGTCGAGTAATCTTACTCACACAAAAACTATTATATTATCGAAGGATGGTTTTTGGGTTTAAAGAAAGCTAATTGCGATTAAGAAAAGAAATATTGCGCTAAAAGAGAACTACTTGCAGTTAAATAAAGAGCTATTAAAAGCGATCACAACGAAGGGTTGAAACGATGAAATGGAAAAGCACTCGATCGAGAATCACCTTGGCAAAAGCTGATTAAAAATGCGATAAAAACCTAAACTTAATAAGGTAAAGGTCCTTGAGCGTGGATGTCACAACCCGCATTTTCTCCGAATTTAGGAATTATCAGAGTATGAGAAAACACGCGTCATGAGGCCACGTCGAGCAGGGGATAACTACTGACGCTCAGGAAAAACCATCTATTTTACTTTATGAAAGAAATTCATGAGTTTAATGATTAGAAAATCAGTTATATTTTTAGAGGTCGTATCCCTCGGCTCGGTGGATCACCTAGTCCGCAGTTTTAAAACTATACTTATATGCTACGGAAAATACTTTATTCAGGTTTGACATCCTAAAGGAGTGCATAAGTGCCCCAAGAGGATAACTTATGCTATGCAAGACTCTACATTTAATTTATATTATATAAGAAAACGATCTTTTTACGTTGTTTGTAAAATAGTGATTGAGTTTTATAAAACATGCTGATCAGGTACTATACTTATAATAATAATTGTAGTTTAAAAAGTAACTAGCAACCTAGCATAAATCCTTCCCAGAGAAAGTAGACTATCACCAGAAAATGGTAGCAGCAAAAGTAACATATCTAGTACAAAGGTAAAAACTACCAGTGGGCGCCAATAACCTGACATAAACCCACTAGCAAATATATATGTCTGTAAGAAAAGTGCAGAAAAAC
The DNA here is from genome assembly GCA_039513925.1 of Platanthera zijinensis. Lineage (NCBI taxonomy): Eukaryota > Viridiplantae > Streptophyta > Magnoliopsida > Asparagales > Orchidaceae > Platanthera > Platanthera zijinensis. The sequence goes on along the minus strand of CM077083.1, from coordinate 164,296,687 downwards.
TACCTCACTAACAAAGCAACAGGATCTCTAGAGTCTAAGAAACCACCAGCAACACCACAACAACCTAGCCACCAAACTAGCTACTGTCCAGAACCTGAGGCATTCAAAAGAAGAAAGAATACCTCAGCAAGCAAAACAAGGAAAACTGCACGAAAGTGTCAAACAGATGATAAATGAAAGAGGAAAAACAAAGCAGTAAAAGTCACAACTGCCCAAGGCAAGACAAAAAGAAAAGCACTAGGTGCGAGGAAACAGCATCAACCCTGCCCAAAAACTACTTCCTGCAGAGTTTACTAAGCTGCCAAGAGCCCAAAATACTGTAATCTACCAAGGAAGAAATTTCTAAAACCCTAAACTGTGGGAGATGATAGTAGCAAAACAAATAACGTGGATCTGGGTTGGAGGCAAACTCAGTCCCCCAACCACCATTTCCAAGCCAACAAGCTCAAGGGTCTACAAGTGAAAGCACTAGGGACCTCCCACCCCCTTGCCCAGCCCGTACCTGGAGCAAGATAGAAGAAAAAAGGGTGGCCACGGCTAAATTACACAACACCTCCCCCATAAAGAGCTACAAACCACCACTACTAACCACGACCCACGATTCGGCCTTTAGGAAAGAAAAACATGGCCGACAAAGAAACTCAAAACATAAACAAGGAATTCACTCGGGAACGAAAATTGAGGTAGGGAAAAAGAGTGTTGAAATGACTCAACACGGCTTGGCGTTGAGTAGGACCCACTCAACGCCTAACCAGACCTTGGCGTTGAGTGAGTTAGCCTCACTCAGTGCCAGAACAGCCATGGCGTTAAGTAAGGTTCACTCACTCAACGCCCTCCAAAAGAATAACTCTGGCGTTGAGTGAGCTAGCCTCACTACACGCCAAAACAGAAATGGCATTGAGTGAGGTTCACTCACTCAACGCCACGCGCAAGAATTCTCTGGCGTTGAGTGAGCTAACCATACTCAACGCCAAAACAGCGATGGCGTTGAGTGAGGTACACTCACTCAATGCCCTGGTACTTAACCACAATCAGAGAAAGTGGCGTTGAGTGAGCTGGCCTCACTCAATGCCAAAACAGCAATGACATTGAGTGAAGCTCACTCACTCAACGCCCTTACACTTAGCCGCAAAAGAAAACTTCGGCGTTGAGTGAGTACACCTCACTCAATGCCAAAATAGCAATGGCGTTTAGTGAGATCGTCTCACTCAACGCCAAAAGTTCTGGCTACAAAGAAGGGTTGTGGCGTTGAGTAAGTCTACCTCTCTCAATCCCAAAGCAAAAATGGCGTTGAGTGAGGTTCACTCACTCAACGCCGTGGGACTTGGCAGCAAATTTGCTTACGGCGTTGAGTGAAGTCACCTCACTCAACGCCAAATCGGAAATGGCGTTGAGTGAGGTCGACTCACTCAATGCCAAAGTACTTAGCCTCAGAAAAGGCTGTGGCGTTGAGTGAGCACACCTCACTCAAAGCCAAAGTACTTGGCTGCACAGAAAGCGACGACGTTGAGTGAGTCCACCTCACTCAACGCCAAAACCGAAATGGCATTGAGTGAGGTCGACTCACTCAACGCCAACGTACTTAGCCTCAGAAAAGGCTATGGCGTTGAGTGAGCACACCTCACTCAATGCCAAAGTACTTAGCTTCTCAGAAGAACCGCGGCATTGAGTGAGCTTGCCTCACTCAATGCCAAAATGGAAATGGCATTGAGTGAGGTCGACTCACTCAATGCCAAAGTACTTAGCCGCTAGTAGGGGCTACGTCGTTGAGTGAGTCCACCTCACTCAACGCCCCAGTACTTAGCAAAAATTTCAAACTAGCTACAGTTGTGGCGTTGAGTGTATGCACCACACTCAACGCCTGTAACATCCAATTTCCGGCTAGACCCCTTGGAGTCGGTTTGTCGTGACAAAACCCTAGGAAACCCAAAAATTGAAGTCCATCGACCAAGAATTCGAGTCACGGGTTGGTCATGCCCGTGACCTACATGTCACGCCCGTGACCTAGGGTGTGACCCCTTCGACGATCGTCGATCTCAAGGAGACGATCGTCGAGTGTAGAAATTTGCAACCCGGGCTTGTCACGCCCGTGACATAGGGCGTGACCCCCTTCGACGATCGTCGATCTCCGCGAGACGATCATCGAGCGCAGAATTTGCATAATGACCCTGTCACGCCCGTGACCTAGGGCGTGACCCCTTCGTCGATCGTCGATCTCAGGAAGACGATCGTCGAGGGCAGAATTTGAAACCCGGGCTTGTAACGCTTGTGACCGACCTGTCACGCCCGTGACCTAGGGCGTGACCCCTTCGACGATCGTCGATATCAGGAAGACGATCGTCGAGCGCAGAATTTCCAACCTGGGGCTGTCACGCCCGTGACCGACGTGTCACGCCCGTGACCTAGGGTGTGACCCCCCCTTCGACGATCGCCGATCTCAGGGAGATGATCGTCGAGCTCAGAATATGCCACCCAGCCCTGTCACGCCCGTGACCTACGTGTCACGCCCGTGATAAAAGCCGAAACGTCGGTTCAGGCCCGAAATTATTCTAACACGCGTGGTAATAAATGTTGGTATGGGAAGTTACACCAGGAGTAGTTATGGACCATTTCCTACTCTAATTCCTTAATAAAATAAGAAAATGTTGGTCCAATAGGAAATTGCCACCTGGCAAACACCTCTTCGTTTCCAGCATGTCAACTGCCCCTACCATAATCGAAACACCGTTAAGGGGAGAACATTCATGGCCATTAAGACTTTACCCTTTCCCCTCCCCACTTTCTGATCTATAAAAGCACCCTTAGAGCAAGATGAGAAGGTTACACTCTTGACCAAATGGATTCAGATTATTGTTCTTGCTGTAGGAGAAGCTCGGGAATGCTACCACCGCACCATGACAACCCGTCATTCATCTCGTCTTCAAACCGCGAACAAGGTCCTCCTCTACTTCTTCTCTTATGGGTAGATCTTAGGATCTTAGAAATGAAGTTCGTGCTCAAAGGAGCTGGACCTATCTTGCATTTTCATGGAAAAACCATGGAAAAATATGTTTTTGAGTTCGCCGAAAACCGCCACCTCCGGCGGCCAAACCACCGCCGACCGATAGCTATCCCCTCAACGGAGGTGGTGGTGGTGGTGGCTGGCCAGGGAGGTGACCGAACAGTCGGCGACGGATCGTGGAAGAGCTACAGAAAATATGAGTTTTCTGTGTTCAGGTTTTCGGGTTCTGTAGAAGATGAACAGTAAAAACAGTTTTATATTATAAAAATTATGTAAATAATATAAAAGGAAAAGGTACATTAAATGAGCACATGTTGATGCTGTAAAACGAGACACTTAGAGGCCGATTTAGGAAAAATAGCCAGTCAAAAAAGTTGTAGCCCTTCGAGTCTAGATTAATTTAAAATTGATTTTAACTTGTTTGGATAAGCGGTTTAACCGCAGCACCCATTTTAATGGGGCTGTACCTAGAGTTGGGCAGAAACTAAAATGGATGCCCACTCTTCTTCTTTTGTCCAAATTACTTGAAATTTTGGCAGAGGGTTACCCTTAGCCATATATAAAGGCTATCCAAAAATGGGAGTTTTTAGAGATACTTTGCCTAAAGTTTTTGTTTTAATTTAATAAACTTAGAGGAATTTATTTAAGTGGTCAAATGACCTCCAAACCCTCCCAAATTTTGGTGAGTGGTCCCTGACTATAAAACGTAGTTCTGTACAAATTTTCAACTCATTTGGATGAGTTTTGGATAGGGAGTTACCTATTCTTAACTAGGCAATAGGTAGGCATTTTTGAGTAAAAAGTGCACTAGAGGTTGGAACGGTCAAATCACCTCAATTGAGGCTGATATTTCGACCACTGACTTGGAAGGGTTATTATAACCCACTTGGAGAAAATGGTGTGAATTTTGGTTGGTTTACTCTAGGATCAAAACTCAAACCCTAGATGGAGGGTTTTGAGGGTTGTGAAGGACATGGGGGCAATTGCTCTTGTATAGCCTTGAAACTATGTAGAGTTGACATTAGCATGATAAAAATCGTCTGGATGGAATCTTGAAGAATTTGGAGACAAGTAGATACCTCAAAACCCTAATCTTAGCTTTAGGGTAAAATACTAATTAAGCACAATCCATCACTAAACATTATCTAAAGGCTGTGAAACTCAGGTAGAGTGAGTTTTGGAGTGGGTAGAATCTATGGAAATTTTACTGGAATTTTATGGTGTTTATTTCCAGCACTTCATTTGTAAAGTTGATTATAGCCCTAATCTATGTTTTAATTATTTGGATCTTTCTGTTCATTCAAACCCCATGAAATTTTGGAAGTTAATGTTTTAGGTTAGAATGAATGCTCCAGAATTTTTATATAATTTTTAGTTGAGTAAATCCAGTACTTCCTTCACAAATATTAAAAATGGGTTCTATGCTTTGAAAATTAATTATGGATGATATTGTTACTAAAAAGTATGAAATTGGGCCAATGCTATTTTTATGGCTTTATCTGAATATTTTAATTTATTTATATTTTTTGGAAGAATATTCTCCATACTTGGTTCATAAATAATGGAAGATAGAAAATATTGCTAAAATAGTTTTAGTGTCGTTCTGATGATAGAAAAATTATGATACTTTGGATTTACCCTATTGAGATAACATACTATTTATTATAATTTTGGTGGACATCTTGCATGAGAACTTAGGGTAGTTCATGTTCAAACCGATAGCCCTTGGAATTTTTGAGGAAATTAATTAAATGCCAGATAAATTAGGAAAATTACCACATTCTGGATTTAGGCTAATTAAATCATGATGAGTCTCCAGTAAATAATTTAGAGCATTTGGATGAGTTTTGGATCATTGCATAACCGGTTCGACATATAGTCTAGGTTGGTCTGCATTTAGCAAATTGTTGAATTGCAATAGGATATGATCTGGGATAGTGGTTGGATTTAGTCATTTTGTCTGGGTGAATAGATGTGGATGATATCGCAATAAAATGATATGAAGAGTAGTGGGAAGTGGTGTTAGCTAGAGTAAAAAGGTGCTCGGGTTCGACGAAAGATCGTCTTTCCCGAAGAAAGGAAGGTTAAAATCACCCTAGGATAGTCTATCGTAATATAAGAAGGGAATGGGTAAGGGAATTAAACCAATAACAATAAGTGCCTTGCGAAAGGGAACGATGGGCTTCAGCTACCATCATAGTTCCTAGTGCCCTTTGAGAGCCCTTCACGGGGAATACCGGGGGCAGTCCTGGGTTAACGTAAACTACAATAACAAACTGACAAGATTAACTTAGTAATTAGGGTCGCACCTTTCACGAACACTGTTAGCACAGGAAGATTGATGGGAGCTTCGGCTCGGTTGGTTAAGAGACGGACAGAATGGTCCAGGGAGCTTCGGCTCGGTTGGTTAAGAGACGGACGTTTTGGTCCGGGGAGCTTCGGCTCGGTTTTTGTGTGATTATGATTAAATTTGCATGTGCATAAAAGGAATGAAATTAAGGTGGTGGGTCTTCGGTATTGGAGGGTCGATGCACCGATGCCAATACGCTGACTCGGCAAGTGTGGTTAGCACTTCGCTAACAGAAGTCCGGTGCGCCAGCCGGCAAGAGTACGCAGGCGTCCGCTTAGTGCACCAAGCGTTGAGGCGTACGATAGGTCTGACCGGTAGTGCTTTACTGGTTTAGAGGTGGGCGAGGCCCAACCCACCGCTTCCGTCTGCCACTACGGAGGTATCCTGGGAGGTAACGGCTCCGAAAGGGGGAACTAAAGGTCTGTGTGCACAGAGTCGGGTGTGTGAGTTGCACTTGCATGTTTCATCTTACCCACTTGCATGTCATAGCATAATCGATTCATTTAATCCTGACACCTAAAGTATAAGTGGTATGGGACGCTTATATATTAGGACTTGCAAAACGACCCCTTGGTCTATAAGCTTGTGTGGGCAAGTTTATAAATTAAGTTTAAATTCAATATATATATATATATATATATATATATATATATATATATATATATATATATATATATATATGCTGCTGTGTGATAACCGACACCCCAACATATAAGTGGTATGGGTCACTTTATACGATGGGAGCCTTGCAGAAGATCCCTTGTCTTATGCGCTTCCGCACATAAGTTAAGGTTACTTTTCCTACTTTCTATTTCTGTCATATTTATTATAGAATTTCTAGATTAGTTCCGCTGCCACCTGTTTCCTTTTGATTCATTCTCCACCTTCATGTCCTTCCCTTTCTTACTCTCCGCTCGGTACCTAGGATCCATGGGGGAAAGGGTAGGGGACGATAGGGCTTAGTCTTTATAACTAACAGTTTTCGAACCGCATCATTTTAGGGGATCGTGGAGCCCCGCATGGAGGAGCAGCCCCAGAGACCGGTGTGCTTGGAGATGGGGCAGTCTAGCTCCGGAGTTCATACAGCCGGGACCGTGAGTCTCGACCTTGAGTAGTTTCTGTTTTTGCTTCCGCATGAGTGATTTTTAGTGAGGACATGATTGTACCGGGCTTAAGCCTGTATTTATAGTACTCTGATTATTCTATTCTGTGGACACTCCCTTCGTGGAGTTTTTATTTCTATATATGTGATTTATTTCAGTGGACTTGCTTTTACTTACTTCGTTTTATGCTACCTTTCTGTGATCGAATTGGCCGGCAGAATCGGCGCCTTATGGTGATGACCCATCAGGACGTGAAGGTATCACCGCAAAGCGGCGATTCTGGGCCTAAGACCCCGGGTTTAAAATAAGGGGAGGGGGGTCTTACAAGTGGTATCAGAGGGAAACATCGATCTGAAAAAGGTAGCAGTCCACTAACCCTGGGTCACCCCCGCTCGAGTTTAGTTTGGGGACAAACTAAGCAGCGGAAGCAGTGGTTTGCCCATAAGGGAAATCACATGTAGAAGTCCACTTCATCATTAATTAGAATTCTTCTTTGTAGCCTGCGGTAAACCCTGCCCCCTGCAGGGAACACCTCTGGCTGCGAAGATCTCATCTTATAATCCTCTAACAAACGAGTTAGACTCAACCAACTAGGATTTGTGACTAACCATGACAATTTATAGTATGCCCTAGTTCAAAATAGACCTTGGGTATGAACCTGGTTAAGGTAAGGAGATACCCAAAGAGAATAAAGGAGGAGTTTAGCACAAGAATGACTACCTAAGACATAAACTTAGGTGTCCCTACTATCCCAATCAAGGATTACTCAAACTGGTAAGACTGCTTTAAGGAGAATTGAGGTCAATAATCTATTAGCAGAATGGCAGAAGCCATTTTATCTCGACCCTCATACCAGTAACAAAATTACCTGGAGGCAACCACCGAGACAAACACTGAGGGTCGGATAGGAATTCAAGTTCAGAAGATACCCATTTGGGATTGGGAACATTTTGACCCAGATAAGGTTGTCGTAAATGTGACTCAGAGAGTTAAAAGTATGGATTATATAGACAAGTTTCAGGTTGGAATCCCAAGTCAAAGATTGATGCCCTATGGATTGTGCACCCAGTTGGGACGAATATAACATGGTAATATCAAAGATGCTTAGCCCAAGGTAGGTAGGGGCTTATCTTTTGTTTATTGGGCAAATTAATATTGGATTGGGTTCCCTTGGACCTAGTTTAGGGAAAGTGGCGTAACAAACATAGTGAGATTGAAGTCGATATAATTCGACGTTATACGGGCGAAGATAAGATTTTGTAAAAACATGTTTGGAATGATGACTCGTAGCATTACCAAGACAATGAACTTGTAATAAGACGGAGTAATTACGAGAATTAACTATTATCACATAAAATTAGATGTGACGGGTAACAAGATTCAGGATATCTGAGAAGGTAAAAATTTAATCCCTATGTTATATCATCAGAAGGATGGTATATCTCAGAATAAGTACCCCCAGAGTGGAAGTTTGAGGGCATCGCGATGGATTTTATTCATGTACTTCCCCGATCACGGACGGGAAACGACTCGATTTGGGTCATCTCCGATCGGTTGACGAAGGTGGCCAAATTCATTCCGATCAGGAAGGATGAATCTGTGGGAGTACTAGTGCGGAGATTTGTGGAGCAGTTCGTTCGATATCATGGCGTGCCCAGGACGATAGTGTCGGACCACGATGAACGGTTTACATCCAGCGAGTGGCGGTCAGTGCAGGCATATCTGGGCACCTGATTGACTTTTAGCACAGCCTTCCACCCTCAGACGGACGGGCAGACGGAACGCACCAATCGGATGCGTGAAGATCTTTTAAGGCTATGCATTCTGGACCGCGGGGAACCATGGGAGAAGCTCTTACCCCTGGTCGAGTTCTCCTATAACAACAACTACTAGTCCAGCATCAGGATGGCGCCTTATGAAGCCTTGTATGGAAGAAAATTCAGGACCCCGCTTTCTTGGGTTAAGGACGAGGATCCGAAGGTGTTGGGATCGGATTTTGTTGAAGACACCAAGGCTCAGGTGAGATTGATCAGAGACAGGATGTTAGAGGCGCGGAGCAGACAAGCTAAGTATTATGACTCCCGACATCGTCAGGTGGAGTTTCAGGTGGGGGATCGTGTGTTTTTGAAGATCCGGCCCATGCATGGAGTTTCACGAGTGCGCGGTCAGAGAAAGAAGCTCAGCCCTAGGTATATGGGCCATTACAGGATCCTGGAGCAGATCGGACCCCTAGCTTACAAGCTGGAGTTGCCACCAGAGCTGGCAGCTCTACACGACGTCTTCCACATTTCTTCGCTGAGAAGGGCTCTACTACGCCCGGAGCAGCGAATTTTGACCACCGAAGGGCCGGTAGCCTCAGACCGATCTGTTCACTTGGAGCCGGTTCGGATCCATGACAAAGGAGTACGGATCTTGCGCCGTAAGAGTATCCCCTTAGTCAAGGTTCTGTGGAGAAACCACGGTCAGGAGGAGCACACCTGGGAATCGCAGGACTTGATGAGGCAAAAATACCCGGAGTTGTTCAGTAAGGTATACATCACCACCTCTCAGTATACTACAAATTACCTTCTTGTATTGAACCGGTAGGACTAGGTAAGGGAAATCGAAAACCTAGGCATGCGCAGGAAAGTAGGGGCTAATCTTTTGTTTAGTGGGGGTTTGCCCTTTGTTTATCAAACAAGTAGTCGCTTCGACCCAATAGGAAAAATCACATGGGATGTTACAAGCTTATTTTATTCCGGTAGAAATCACTATAGGCTTGACCTCAATTTCGGGGACGAAATTTTTGTTTTGATTATTGGGATTTGTAACATCCCATTTCTGGCTAGACCCCTAGGAGTCGGTTTGTCGTGACAGAACCCTAGGAAACCCAAAAATTGAAGTCCATCGACCAAAAATTCGAGTCACGGGTTGGTCACACCCGTGACCTACATGTCACGCCCGTGACCTAGGGCGTGACCCCTTCGACGATCGTCGATCTCAGGGAGACGATCGTCGAGTGCAGAAATTTGCAACCCGGGCCTGTCACGCCCGTGACTTATGTGTCACGCCCGTGATATAGGGCATGACCCCCTTCGACGATCGTCGATCTCCGCGAGACGATCGTCGAGCGCAGAATTTGCATAATGACCCTGTCACGCCCGTGACCTAGGGCGTGACCCCTTCGACGATCGTCGATCTCAGGAAGACGATCGTCGAGGGCAGAATTTGCAACCCGGGCTTGTCATGCCCGTGACCGACCTGTCACGCCCGTGACCTAGGGCGTGACCCCTTCGACGATCGTCGATATCAGGAAGACGATCGTCGAGCGCAGAATTTCCAACCCGGGGCTGTCACGCACATGACCGACGTGTCACGCCCGTGACCTAGGGCGTGACCCCCCCTTCGACGATTGCCGATCTCAGGGAGATGATTGTCGAGATCAGAATATGCCACCCAGCCCTGTCATGCCCGTGACCTACGTGTCACGCCCGTGACAAAAGCCGAAATGTCGGTTCAGGCCCGAAATTATTCTAACACACGTGGTAATAAATGCTTATATGGGAAGTTACACCAGGAGTAGTTATGGGCCGTTTCCTACTCTAATTCCTTAATAAAATAAGAAAATGTTGGTCCAATAGGAAATTGCAACCTGGCAAACACCTCTTCGTTTCCAGCGTTCCAACTGCCCCTACCATAACAGAAACACCGTTAAGCAGAGAACATTCATGGCCATTAAGACTTTACCCTTTCCCCTCCCCACTTTCTGATCTATAAAAGCCCCCTTAGAGCAAGATGAGAAGGTTACACTCTTGACCAAACGGATTCAGATTATTGTTCTTGCTGTAGGAGAAGCTCGGGAATGCCACCACCGCGCCAAGACAACCCGTCGTTCATCTCGTCTTCAAACCGCGAACAAGGTCCTCCTCTACTTCTTCTCTTATGGGTAGATCTTAGGATCTTAGAAATGAAGTTCGTGCTCAAAGGAGCCGGACATATCTCGCGTTTTCATGGAAAAACCATGGAAAAATATATTTTTGAGTTCGCCGGAAACCGCACCTCCGGCAGCCAAACCACCGCCGACCGATAGCCATCGCCTCAACGGAGGTGGTGGTGGTGGTGGTGGCTGGCCAGGGAGGTGACCGGACGGCCGGCGACGGATCGCGGAAGAGCTACAGGAAATATGAGTTTTCTGTGTTCTGGTTTTCGGGTTCTGTAGAAGATGAACAGTAAAAACAGTTTTATATTATAAAAATTATGTAAATAATATAAAAGGAAAATTTACATTAAATGAGCACATGTTGATGCTGTAAAACGAGGCACTTAGAGGCCGATTTAGGAAAAATAGCCAGTCACAAAAGTTATAGCCCTTCGAGTCTAGATTAATTTAAAATTAATTTCAACTCGTTTGAATAAGCGGTTTAACCGAAGCACCCGTTTTAATGGGGCTGTACCAAGAGTTGGGCAGAAACTAAAATGGATGCCCACTCTTCTTCTTTTGTCCAAATGACTTGAAATTTGGGCAGGGGGTTACCCTTAGCCATATATAGAGGCTGTCCAAAAATGGGAATTTTTGGAGATACTTTGCCTAAAGTTTTTGCTTTAATTTCATAAACTTAGAGGAATTTATTTAAGTGATCAAATGACCTCCAAACCCTCCCAAATTTTTGTTTTGGCAATAGGTAGGCATTTTTGAGTAAAAAGTGCACTAGAGGTTGGAACGGTCAAATCACCTCAATTGAGGCTGATATTTCGACCACTGACTTGGAAGGGTTATTATAACCCACTTGGAGAAAATGGTGTGAATTAGGGTTGGTTTACTCTAGGATCCAAACTCAAACCCCAGATGGAGGGTTTTGAGGGTTGTGAAGGACATGGGGGAAATTGCTCTTGTATAGCCTTGAAACTATGTAGAGTTGACATTAGCATGATAAGAATCATCTGGATGGAATCTTGGAGAATTTGGAGACAAGTAGATACCTCAAAACCCTAATCTTAGCTTTAGGGTAAAATACTAATTAAGCACAATCCGTCACTAAACATTATCTAAAGGCTGTGAAACTCAGGTAGAGTGAGTTTTGGAGTGGGTATAATCTATGGAAATTTTACTGGAATTTTATGGTGTTTATTTCTAGCACTTCATTTGTAAAGTTGATTATAGCCCTAATCTATGTTTTAATTATTTGGATCTTTTTGTTCATTCAAACCCCATGAAATCTTGGAAGTAAATGTTTTAAGTCAGAATGAATGCTCCTGAATTTTTATATAATTTTTAGTTGAGTAAATCCAGTACTTCTTTTACAAATGTTAAAAATGGGTTCTATGCTTTGAAAATTAATTATGGATGATATTGTTAGTGAAAAAGTATGAAATTGGGCCAATGCTATTTTTATGGCTTTATCTGAATATTTTAATTTATTTATAATTTTTGGAAGAATATTCTCTATACTTGGTTCATAAATAATGGAAGATAGAAAATATTGCTAAAATAATTTTAGTGCCGTTCTGATACTAGAAAAATTATGATACATTGGATTTACCCTATTGAGATTACATACTATTTATTATAATTTTGGTGGACATCTTGCATGAGAACTTAGGGTAGTTCATGTTCAAACCGGTAGCCCTTGGAATTTTTGAGGAAATTAATTAAATGCCAGATAAATTAGGAAAATTACCACATTCTGGATTTAGGCTAATTACATCATGATGAGTCTCCAGTAAATAATTTAGGGCATTTGGATGAGTTTTGGATCATTGTATAACCGGTTCGACATATAGTCTAAGTTGATCTGCATTTAGCAAATTGTTGAATTGCAATATGACATGATCTGGGATAGTGGTTGGAGTTACTCAATTTGTCTGGGTGAATAGATGTGGATGATATCGTAATAAAATGATATGAAGAGTAGTGGGAAGTGGTGTTAGCTAGAGTTAAAAGGTGCTCGGGTCCGACGAAAGATCGTCTTTCCCGAAGAGAGGAAGGTTAAAATCACCCTAGGATAGTCTATCGTAATATGAGAAGGGAATGGGTATGGGAATTAAACCAATAACAATAAGTGCCTTGCGAAAGGGAACGATGGGCTTCAGCTACCATTATAGTTCCTAGTGCCCTTTGAGAGCCCTTCACGGGGAATACCGGGGGCAGTCCTGGGTTAACGTAAACTGCAATAACAAACTGACAAGATTAACTTAGTAATTAGGGTCGCACCTTTCACGAACACTGTTAGCACAGGAAGATTGATGGGAGCTTCGGCTCGGTTGGTTAAGAGACGGACAGAATGGTCCGGGGAGCTTCGACTCGGTTGGTTAAGAGACGGACGTTTTGGTCCGGGGAGCTTCGACTCGGTTTTTGTGTGATTACGATTAAATTTGCATGTGCATAAAAGGAATGAAATTAAGGTGGTGGGTCTTCGGTATTGGAGGGTCGATGCACCGATGCCAATATGCTGACTCGGCAAGTGTAGTTAGCACTTGGCCAACAGAAGTCTGGTGCGCCAGCCGGCAAGAGTACGCAGGCGTCCGCTTAGTGCACCAAGCATTGAGGCGTACGATAGGTCTGACCGGTAGTGCTTTACTGGTTTAGAGGTGGGCGAGGCCCAACCCACTGCTTTCGTCTGCCACTACGGAGGTATCCTGGGAGGTAACGGCTCTGAAAGGGGGAACTAAAGGTCTGTGTGCACAGAGTCGGGTGTGTGAGTTGCACTTGTATGTTTCATCATACCCACTTGCATGTCTTTATGACTAACGGTTTTTGAACCTCATCATTTTAGGGGATCGTGGAGCCCCGCATGGAGGAGCAGCCCTAGAGACCGGTGCGCTTGGAGATGGGGCAGTCTAGCTCCAGAGTTCATACAGCCGGGACCGTGAGTCTCGACCTTGAGTAGTTTCTGTTTTTGCTTCCGCATGAGTGATTTGTAGTGAGGACATGATTGTATCGGGCTTAAGCCCGTATTTATAGTACTCTGATTATTCTATTCTATGGACACTACCTTCATGGAGTTTTTATTTCTATATATGTGATTTATTTCAGTGGACTTGCTTTTACTTACTTCATTTTGTGCTACCTTTCTGTGATCGAATTGGCCGGCAGAATCGGCGCCTTGTGGTGATGACCCTTCAGGACGTGAAGTTGTCACCGCAAAGCTGCGATTCTTGGCCTAAGATCCCGGGTTTAAAAAGAAAAAAAAGGGGGGGGTCTTACAATGCCAAAGCCGCAAAGGCTTTGAGTGTGTGAACCACAGAAAACGCCGGCCAGACAGAGAGTCCAAATCTGGCTCTTTCCCAGACACACAGCAGGCACCCCCCCTCCTACTCTCTCTCTCTTGGCTTCACCCGCATGCAGCAACCAGACTGAAATCTGGAGTTTATATTAGCAGCATTACGCCAGCGGGTTGGGCACCAACAATACAAAGAAGGGGGGCTCATTAGGAGAAACTAAGCACTAAAATTCGGCAAGATAAAAGAACAGCTTGGCCTCTACCCTAGGGCTAACCGGGATTTTTCAATTTAGCAAGAGAATAAAAATGGCAAGGGCAAGAATACCACTTGCCTCGATTTCCGACGAAGCTTGGAAGACTTTCCCTCCTCTTCACTCGGCACTAGCAGCAGCAGCACCTAAAAGCACCTAACAAGCAACCCGCACTTAAATGGCGGAAATCCATAAGACCCGAAAATCCAAGTCTCCTAAAACTCCACGAAAATCGAATCTCTTATCGTCGAAACATAAATCTGAGCGAGAGCAAGCCAACACCGCTTTCGGAAACGAATTCCGTCCACGAAAGCTCCCGGAATCGCCGTCTGAAGGCTAGGGCAGTCTGCCGCTTCCGCCTCTGTTTTCCGCGAACAGGAGCAGGCGGTTTGGGTGTTGGGAGGAAGGAAGAGAGTGGGCCCTCCAACTTCTAACCAAAGCTTTATAAATAAGCCTTACCACGCCTGTTCAGCCTAACCGTCTCCCAAGCCACCGGTTCACTTAAACTAAGAGGGTTACTAATTAGATTTTACTAATGGCACACCCAAAACGACACGAAAACCGAATTACCTCAGAATTCGACGAAATTCACACTGTAGCTAAATACCCATGCTACGAACACATCGACGAAGTCGAAATAAACTTTTGACGAACAAAACTCGAGTTATACCCACCTAAAGCCAAAACACAAGCATCCCCCAAGAGGCCACACCGGGTAACCCAAAACGACTCGGCTTGCTAGGGAGACCTTGCCCATAGGCTACAAAATAGGCCACTCAATTCTAAGGAGCTAAACCACACTCCACAAATGGAACAAGCCACGAAAACGCGTCACCGTAACGCCAAACGAGAATAAAATAGTCGCAGAAAAAATTGGGGGCGTTAGAGTCACTTCCCCTAAAAGAAAGTTTCGTCCTGAAACTTTACGCACAACACTTCTACTATAGAAGGAAAAAGTAACAAATAGGAGTTACAAGAAGGGAAACATACCGATCAAATCAGGGAAACAAGTGAGGGTAAGCCTTCCTCATGGCCGACTCTAGCTCCCAAGTCGCGCTCTCCAAATCCTGATTCTTCCATAGAACTTTCACCATCGGAATGGACTTCTTTCGCAGCACCCATTCCTTAGTATCCAAAATACGGACCGACACCTCAACAAAAGAGAGGTTGGGCTCTAACTAGGGCACAAAGTCCAAGACTTGCCCACTGCTGTGCACACACTTTCGCAATTGGCTTACATGGAAAACATTATGAACACCTGGGAAGTTTGCTGGCAAATCCAACCTATAAGATGACACGCCAATCCGCTCCATAATCATAAACGGGCCCACATACCTCGGGTCCAATTTTCGATTCTTACCAAACCTCTTTACACCCACCATCGGGGAAACCTTAAGAAATACAAGGTCCCCTACAGAAAACTCCAAGGCAGACCTACGCCGATTGGCGTTCTTCTCGTACCACTCCTAAGCTATACGAAGCTTCTCTCGAATAAGCTTCACTGCGACTTCCATTTCTTCAAGCGCATCAGGACCCAATAAAGGCCTCTAACCAGCCTCAGCCCAAAACAACGGATTTCTGCAGCGCCTCCCATACAAGGCTTCGAACGGAGCCATCTGCAAGCTCTCCTGATAACTGTTGTTGTATGCAAATTCCATAAGTTACAGCCGCTCATCCCACGCTCCACCGTGGTCTAAAATATAGCATCGGATCATATCCTCAACTATCTGGTTCACCCGCTCCGTCTGCCCATTGGTCTGTGGGTGGTAAGTAGTAGAATACCTCAGATCCGTACCCAAACCCTCCTGCAGACTCTGCCAAAAACGAGAAGTAAACCGGGAGTCTCGATCAGAAATGATGCTAACCAGCACACCGTGTAGTCGGATGACTTCATTCAAGTACAACTCCGCTATCTTCTTCATCGGGTAATCAATCTTATATGGCACGAAGTGAGCACACTTCGTCAGTCTATCCACTATAACCGAAACAGAATCAAATCCCCTCGGGGATTTCGGTAAGCCCGTTATGAAATCCATAGATATACTTTCCCACTTCCAAGTCGGGATCTCTAATGATGTCAACTTGCCACCAGGCCTTCCATGATCGGCCTTCACACGCTTGCAAGTGTGGCACTCAGCAACAAATCGGGCTATATCACCTTTCATGCCATACCACAAGGCAATTTGCTTTAAGTCATGATACATCTTCGTAGATAATGGATGGTAGGCAACGCTGGATCCATGAGCCTCGCTGCAAATCATACCTCTTATGTACCCAACAGCGGGGATGCAAAATCTGTCGCGGTACTGCAAAGTACCCGCATCATCGATAGCAAAGTCTGGCAACTCCCCCTTCTCGGTCCTGGTGAATAAGTGCAGAAGATCCGGATCGTCCTTCTAGTACAGTCTGGTCAAATAAATCCAAGACGGCTCTGCCACTGATAAACTACTCTGCAAGCCACAGCATCCCACTGATATATCCATAAGGAGGAACTCCTCCACTAAACTAACGGCGGAGAGGTTAAAGATCTTTCCCGTCTTTTGGCTCAGGGCGTCGGCCACCACATTGGCCTTGCCTGGATGATACTGGATCTCTACATTATAATCAGCCACATACTCTAGCCACCGCCGTTGGCACAGATTCAACTCCTTCTGCGTGAACACGTACTTCAGGCTCTTATGGTCAGTGAAGATCTTGCACTGAGCCCCATAAAGTAGATGCCTCCACACTTCAACGCATAGATTTCCGCTGCAAACTCAAGGTCATGCGTAGGATAATTCTTCTCATGAGGCTTCAGTTGCCTTGACCCATAGGCAATCACCTTTCCAACCTGCATTAATACGCATCCCAGACCTACATGCGAAGCATCCACGTATACATCATAATCCACACCCTCCGTAGGCAGGGTCAGAACGGGAGCAGTGCACAATCTCTTCTTTAACTCCAGAAAGGCTTCTTCGCACTTCTCGCTCCAAACAAACGCCACGTTTTTCTGAGTCAGCTTGGTCAAAGGTGCAGCTGGGAAGAGAACCCCTCCACAAACCTCCTGTAGTAGCCAGCCAACCCTAGGAAGCTCCTGATCTCCTTAGGCGTATTCGGCCTACTCCAATCCATCATTGCTGCGATCTTTTCTGGGTCGACCGAGATCCCCTCCTTGTTCACCACGTGGCCTAGAAATGAAACCTGAGGCAACCAAAATTCGCACTTGCTCAGCTTGGCGAATAACTTGTGATTCCTGAACTCCGATAGAACCAAGCGCAGATGCTGCTCATGCTCCTCAGCGCTGCGAGAATAAACCAACACATCATCGATGAAGACCACCACGAACTTGTCTAAGAAATCCTTGAACACCCGGTTCATCATATCCATGAAGGCTGATGGTGCGTTGGTCAAACCAAACGACATCACCAAGAACTCAAAGTGTCCATGCCTCGATCTAAACGCAGTCCGTGGAATATCTGCCTCTCGGATCCTGAGCTGATGATAGCCAGAACGAAGTTCGATCTTGGAGAATACCGTGCTACCGTGCAACTGGTCAAATAAATTATCAAACCTCGGCAGAGGGTACCTGTTCTTAATTATAACTTTGTTAAACTCCCTATATTCGATGCAAAACCGCATTGACCCATCTTTCTTCTTCACAAACAGCACCAGAGCACCCCAAGGCGACGAACTCTGCCTGATAAATCCCTTTGCCAACAGCTCATCAACCTGAACTCGCAACTCCTCCAACTCACGAGGGGCCATCCGGTACGACGCCTTAGCAATAGGACGCGTACCCGGCTCCAAATCAATCACAAACTCCACATCCCGCTCAGGAGGAAGACCAGGAAGATCATCCGGAAAAATATCGGCAAAATCACGAACAACTGGAATCTCCTCCAAGCGTGGTACACTAACAGTGGTCCCAACCACCGAGACCAAACAAGCAAAACAATCTGAAAGAAACAGTTTCTGAGCACATACCGCAGAGATGAAAGGAGAATTCTGACACAGATTAGCATACACGCTTCCGGGCTGACCGTCATCCCTGATGAAGTCCAAGCGCTTCCCTTTGCACTGAATGACTGCATCATACCTAGACAGCCAGTCCATGCCCAGAATAACATCGAATTCCTCCAGATCAATCATCTTTAGGTCTGCCTTCGCAAGGAAGTCCCCCAACAAAACAGGGCAATCTAACATTCCCAAATCTGATAACACAGATTCACCAGAGGGGAACTTGACACGGAAGGTATCCCGAACTCGATCTAAAGTCAACCGATGTCGCTCTGCAAAGGCTCTAGCCACGAATGAGTGGGTAGCGCCGGAGTCAAACAGAACACGCGCCCAACATTTCTTCACCTTAAATTTCCCTATAGGAGCATATATAACTAAGGAACTACCACAACAATACTGCAAACATTCTAGTAAAACATGAACAAAACCTTCAGGCTGGAAAGATAACTAACCTGAGATGACCTGAGTCGAAGCTTGAGCCTCCTCGGAAGAGATCACGTTCAACTTTCCCTTTCCCTTGTCCACACGCTAAGGTGGAGGTAATGCCTGTAGTGGAACTGCATGAAGAGCAGGCTGGACCTGAGGACACCTAGACTTGATGTGTCCCTTCTGCCAACACTGAAAGAAGTCTTTATCCTTGGACCAGCACTAGGCCGCATCATGCCCGGGTCGCTTGCAAACAGAACAGGAGACATTTCTCCTAGGAGCACCCTGAATCGTGTGAAATTGCTCCTTCCTCTGAGCTGCTGCCTTTTTGAAAAATCACTCGACAGGGTGGCCTGACCGGCCACAGAAGCTACACACCACTTTGCTCTTCTTTCCCGGAGCCGCTCCGGGTACCTGGGGTTTCTTCTCCTCAACAGACTTCCACTTGTCCTTCCTCATTTGTTGGCCTCTTATCTTTGCAGTCTCAATAGCCTCCACCTTCAGAGCAGCCTCCACTACTCCTGCATAAGTCTCTGACCCATAAGCACTGGTCAACTGCTGCACCTCGCTCCTCAAGCCACCGAGAAATCGCTTAACTCGATCAGCCTCAATGCTGACCAATCCAGGGGCAAAATGGCTCAACTTGCTGAACTCTATCTCATACTCACCCACCGTGAGTTGTCTTTGCTTCAGATGGAGAAAGTCGTTCATAAGGCGGTCACGCTCGACCGAGGGTAAGAAATTCCTAAACAGCATCTCCCTGAACACTTTCCAAGAGCATCCGGCTACCAAGCTCTCCTTTTCTCACAGCCACCAACTCTTAGCCAAACCTTTAAGCTGATAGGCGGCTATCATCACCCTCTGGTCATCTGCAATCCCGGAGTATGAGAACATCTCCTCCATTGAGATCAACCAATCATCTATGACCATGAAGTCTGCCTTCCCGTCATAAGTGGGAGGGCTCAACCTCTGAAACTGCGAGATGAAGGCCATCTCTTCTGGCACCACCATTGGAGGTCTTAAGGGTACAGGAGGAGGAGGGACAGCTAACCCCCCTATAGGGCCTTGCACTCCTTGAGTATGACCTGCCACAACCGCCACCAGGGACTGAATCTGGGCCTGCATCTCCACCATCTGCATGCTCATGGCATCGCTACTCTGCCGCAGGATCTTGATCACCGCGTCATTCTGCGCTCCAGATGACTCACCCTCAGATAGGGGAGTCGATCTAGTCGAAGGATGTCTCGCCATCCTAAAATCATAGCAACATTAGTCAGATCCTAGTACAACGGTTAGAACCAACTACCAGTACAGACAATACATATATAGATATGAACTTAAAGCTGCTAAACTTGCTCTGGGAGTTTATCTTTTTACAAAAATTGATGTTATGCCCTAACCTAGGATGGTTAACCACCACCATACTAATTCATGTGCCTAGATCAGGAATGCATGACTTTATATTACTTTTGACTTGAAAGCTTATGTATGTACATATGTCATCCTGCCAGTCTTTAGCTTGGCACATTGTGCTTATGCAATGTTATGCTATGCATGTGTGTGTTATGCATTCTAAAAAAAAGACCCTGATGCATGTTATGAGCGGCGTACACATGAAAATGTTATGCATCCCATTCTACATAACATTCTCATGCAACGAAAAAGAAAACGAGCTAGCCGCAGCCATGTGGTGAGGTTATGCATCCCATACTACATAACCCTCACATGTTGCCCCTATGGTGGATCCATATACGAACACATATTATGCACCCCATACTACATAATAAGCTCCGTATACTTCATGTTATGCTATGAGTATAGTGTTCGTGCTTTTGCCAAGACGTGCTGATGACATATCGGTGTGTGATTGACATGATGCTGAACTATTAATGCAATCAAAGGAAGGTTGCCTGACTGACTTGTAAAGCAACCTCCCTCTGATACTAACTATCACAACCCGCATTTTCTCCGAATTTAGGAATTATCAGACTATGAGAAAACACGCGTCATGATGCCACGTCGAGCAGGGGATAACTGCTGACGCTCAGGCAAAACCATCTACTTTACTTTATGAAAGAAATTCATGAGTTTAATGATTAGAAAATCAGTTATATTTTTAGAGGCCGTATCCCTCGGCTCGGTGGATCACCTAGTCCACAGTTTTAAAACTATACTTATATGCTGCGGAAAATACTTTATTCAGGTTTGACATCCTAAAGGAGTGCATAAGTGCCCCAAGAGGACAACTTATGCTATGCAAGACTCTACATTTAATTTATATTATATAAGAAAACGATCTTTTTACGTTGTTTGGAAAATAGTGATTGAGTTTTATAAAATATGATGATCATGTACTATACTTATAATAATAATTGTAGTTTAAAAAGTAACTAGCAACCTAGCATAAATCCTTCCCAGAGCAAGTAGACTATCTCCAGAAAATGGTAGCAGCAAAAGTAACATATCTAGTATAAAGATAAAAACTACCAGTGGGCGCCAACAACCTGACACGAACCCACTAGCAAATATATATGTCTGTAAGAAAAGTGCAGAAAAACTACCTCACTAACAAAGCAATAGGATCTCTAGAGTCTAAGAGACCACCAGCAACACCACAACAACCTAGCCACCAAACTGGCTACTATCCAGAACCTGAGGCATTCAAAAGAAGAAAGAATACCTCAGCAAGCAAAACAAGGAAAATTGCACTAAAGTGTCAATCAGATGATAAATGAAAGAGGAAAAACAAAGCAGTAAAAGTCACAACTGCCCAAGGCAAGACAAAAAGAAAAGCACTAGGTAAGAGGAAATAGCATCAACCCTGCCCAGAAACTACTTCCTGCAGAGTTTACTAAGCTGCCAAGAGCCCAAAATACTGCAATCTACCAAGGAAGAAACGTCGTACACCCTAAACTGTGGGAGATTTTAGTAGCAAAACAAACAACATGGATTTGGGTTGGTGGCAAACTCAGTCCCCCAACCACCATTTCCAAGCCAACAAGCTCAAGGGTCTACATGTGAAAGCACTAGGGACCTCCCACCCCCTTTCCCAGCCTGTACCTAGAGCAAGATAGAAGAAAAAAAAGGTGGCCACGGCTAAATTACACAACACCTCCCCCATGAAGAGCTTCAAACCACCACTACTAATAACGACCCACGATTCGGCCTTTAGGAAAGAAAAACATGGCTGACAAGGAAACTCAAAACATAAAAAAGGAATTCACTCGTGAACGAAAATCGAGGTAGGGGAAAAGAGTGTTGAAATGACTCAACACGGCTTGGCGTTGAGTGGGACCCACTCAATGCCTAACCAGACCTTGGCGTTGAGTGAGTTAGCCTCACTCAACGCCAGAATAGCCATGGCATTGAGTGAGGTTCACTCACTCAAC
Organism: Platanthera zijinensis; assembly: GCA_039513925.1. Taxonomy (NCBI): domain Eukaryota; kingdom Viridiplantae; phylum Streptophyta; class Magnoliopsida; order Asparagales; family Orchidaceae; genus Platanthera; species Platanthera zijinensis. The sequence continues at coordinate 164,274,969 of CM077083.1, read as the reverse complement.
GCCCTCCAGAAGAACAACTCTGGCGTTGAGTGAGCTAGCCTCACTCAACGCCAAAATAGAAATGGCGTTGTGTGAGGTTCACTCACTCAACGCCACGCGCAAGAATTCTCTGGCGTTGAGTGAGCTAACCTCACTCAACGCCAAAATAGCGATGGCGTTGAGTGAGGTACACTCTCTCAATGCCCTGGTACTTAACGACAATCAGAGAAAGTGGAGTTGAGTGAGCTGGCCTCACTCAACGCCAAAACAGCAATGGCGTTGAGTGAAGCTCACTCACTCAACGCCCTTACACTTAGCCGCAAAAGAAAACTGCGATGTTGAGTGAGTACACCTCACTCAACGCCAAAACAGCAATGGCGTTGAGTGAGGTCATCTCACTCAACGCCAGAAGTTCTGGCTGCGAAGAAGGGCTGTGGCGTTGAGTGAGTCTACCTCACTCAACGCCAAAGCAGAAATGGTGTTGAGTTAGGTTCACTCACTCAACGCCACGCGACTTGGCCACAAATTTGCTTACGACATTGAGTGAAGTCACCTCACTCAACGCCAAACCGGAAATGGCATTGAGTGAGGTCGACTCACTCAATGCCAAAGTACTTAGCCTCAGAAAAGGCTGTGGCATTGAGTGAGCACACCTCACTCAACGCCAATGTACTTGGCTGCACAGAAAGATACTGCGTTGAGTGAGTCCACCTCACTCAACGCCAAAATCGAAATGACATTGAGTGAGGTCGACTCACTCAATGCAAACGTACTTAGCCTCATAAAAGGCTATGGCGTTGAGTGAGCACACCTCACTCAACGCCAAAGTACTTAGCTTCTCAGAAAAACCGTGGCGTTGAGTGAGCTTGCCTCACTCAACGCCAAAATGGAAATGGCGTTGAGTGAGGTCGACTCACTCAACGCCAAAGTACTTAACCGCTAGCAGGGGCTACGGCGTTGAGTGAGTCCACCTCACTCAACGCCCCAGTACTTAGCCAAAATTTCAAACTAGTTACAGCTGTGGCGTTGAGTGTATGCACCACAATCAACGCCAAACCCGCAAAGGCTTTGAGTGTGTGCACCACACTCAACGCCGGCCAGACAGAGAGTCCAAATCTGGCTCTTTCCCAGACACACAGCAGGCACCCCCCCTCCTACTCTCTCTCTCGGCTTCACCCGCAAGCAGCAACCAGACTGAAATCTGGAGTTTATATTAGCGGCATTACGCCGACGGGTTGGGCACCAACAGCACAAAGAAGGGGGGCTCATTAGGAGAAACTAAGCCTTAAAATTCAGCAAGATTAAAGAACAGCTTAGCCTATACCCTAGGGTTAACCGGGATTTTTCAATTCAGCAAGAGAATAAAAATGCCAAGGGCAATAATAACACTTGCCTCGATTTCCGGCGAAGCTTGGACGACTTTCCCTCCTCTTCACTCGGCACTAGCAGCAGCACCTAAAACCACCTAACAAGCAACCCGCACTTAAATGGCAGAAATCCACAAGACCCGAAAATCCAAGTCTCCTAAAACTCCACGAAAATCGAATCTCTTACCGTCTAAATGTAGATCTAAGCGAGAGCAAGCCAACGCCGCTTTCGGAAACAAATTCCGTCAACGAAAGCTCCCAGAATCGCCGTACGAAGGCTAGGGCAGTCCGCCGCTTCCGCCTCTGTTTTCCGCGAACAGGAGCAGGCGGTTTCGGTCTTGGGAAGAAGTAAGAGAGTGGGCCCGCAAACTTCTAACCAAAGCTTTATAAATTAGACTTACCACGCCTGTTCAGCCTAACCGTCCCCCAAGCCACCGGTTCACTTAAACTAAGAGGGTTACTAATTAGATTTTACTAATGGCACACCCAAAACGACACGAAAACAGAATTACCTCGGAATTCAACGAAATTCGCACCGTAGCTAAATACCCACGCTACGAACACATCGGCGAAGTCGAAATTAACTTTCGAAGAACAAAACTTGAGTTATACCCACCTAAAGCCAAAACACAAGCATCCCCCAAGAGGCCACACCGGGTCACCCAAAACGACTCGGCTTGCTAGGGAGACCTTGCCCATAGGCTACAAAATAGGCCACTCAGTTCTAAGGAGCTAAACCACACTCCACGAATGGCACAAGCCACGAAAACGCATAACTGTAACGCCAAACGAGAATAAAATAGTCGCAGAAAAAATCGGGGGCGTTATAGTGGAGGTTCCCAAAACTTGAACACGCTTCTCTCGAAGTCATTCCCAACTGAGTTTAGGAAGGTCCGACCGAACTCTCATCCAAATCGGAGGCCTAAAGCTCTTTTTATGCGGTGAACCCCACTATTGGATTTCACTCTAATCCGGGAGATTTAACGCATGCCTCTCTTGAGGGGTGCGTGAGCCTCTCTTTACTCTTGAGTGTTCACTTCAAACTACGAGCCTCTCGGCTAGCTTAGAGTGAAAACAAATATGGAAATTATATATCGATGATATAACTCCAAACATGAATAATCAAGTGTAAATCGAAGGCATAAACCCTAAAAAGAAAAAGTAAAATTAAAGCATCATAACTTAATCAACTCGAACCTCGGATCATCAAGATAGAGTACAAGGAGGATTATTTAATCATGGAGAAGTGGAGGAGGAGAGATGAGTAGAATAACATTAAGAACACAAAGCAAAAGGGCACTTTATATTAATATTAAAAGAGAGCTACAACATGGAGTAAAGGGTTACACTTGCAATGAAATAAAAACCTATTCTAGCATTACATTAAGCTACTAAAGCAATTACAAAAACAATAACAAAAGAGTACACTAAGCTAGGGATAAGAAAAGCATAAAAAGAGAGAGAGAGAGAGCATGAAAAAAACTAAGAAACAAAAGGGCAGCACCTCCCCTCTCAACCTAAAACTTTTTTGGACACAAGGGGGAACCACTGAATTTATAGAAATTCTCACGGGTTGATCACTCCCCCTATCACACCTAGGGAGGGAGTTTCAGGGGGGCGTGTCACGTATGGAGGTTATCTCGGGCACTGGATTCTGGCGGGATTGATGATTGCTTCTGTACAATGGTGGACACGCCCGTATAGTGGGGCGTATAAGGCACGTCACATCAAAATCATTGGTAGGAAATCCATCAGACATCAAAAAATGGTGGTACACGCCCGGAGACACGCCTTTGTAGGGGGGCATGTCAGTATTGTTAATGTGCAGCAATGGAAAATCTTTAAATGCAGCAGCAGGCTTTGGGATGAGGGTGACATGCCCAGAGACATGCCCAGGGAGGGCGTGTAAGGGGGGCGTGTCAAGTTTTTTTCTCGGGATCTGGCTTCTGGCATCAAACTTCCTCGGGATCGGGTTACACGCCCTGTGACATGCCCAGGGAGGGCGTGTTAGGGGGGCGTGTCAGGTCATTTTTGGCCGAAAGCTCTGAAAACCAGCAAAAAGAGAAGAAAACATTAGTGGCAATAATATATACAAAAAGAGGCCAACAAATAAGCTTATAAGACATGATTTGTGTATTAAAAGTCAAAAAATACCATTATAGCTTAGACTACAAAATGTACTATCAGTGATCTCCTTCAGTTTTAGCATTTTTGCCTTGAAAAAGATCCACTCAAGAGGCAGCTTGAATAGAATTAGACTCCCAAAGAGATTATCGGATATCTCAGACATTTCGACCGCCAACTTGAGGCACAATTTTCTAGTTCAATAATTTGGGAGGTGATTGAAGAGTTTGTATCAAATTTAGAGTTAAAAAATCTCTCACTAAGGAGAGTTTTCAAGAATCCCTTTGTAATGAACATAGCCTATCCAACATGACAATGTCACGGCTCCACTCTAGGCGACGTTACCGGGCTGCAGCCCAAGCACCCCAACCCCTCTCCAGCCCATAGGCGGGTTGTTGGTGGACACAACCTCCCTTTGATGAGTCAAACTCGATAGTAAAACGCGTACCACGGGGACTTTCTAGGAGGTCACCCATCCCAATACTACTCTCGCCCAAGCACGCTTAACTATGGAGTTTTTTCACTCCTCATCACCATTTAAGCTGCAGCTCAATTGGTGATGTGGAGTTGAAAAACTCCATATTTAAGCATGCTCGGGCTAGAGTACTACTGTAACACCTCCATCCGTCACATGAACTATAATAGAGGGTCCGGTCGAGGCCCCACGCCATATTCCACAGACAGTCGACGGAGTTACGTATTAATATCAAAACTACATGAATCCTAACTCAGAGCATTCTAGCGGAAGCTTTAAGGGTTCACTTTTGAACTCAAGTACACACGAATGTCCACTATATATATAAATATATCATGAATGTTTTACAAAATACACCCAAAACAAACTGGCCTTAAGGCCTTACAACTGTTGCCTTTTTACAAATATATTATCATACATCGGCACACAGACCAACCATACATGAAAACACTAAAAAGCCTTCGCTTAGCCTTCAAGGGACGACATTGCAACAAGGGCAGCAACCTGCTATTTCCCGCTCGGCTCTCCAGCACCTGCATAATGAAAATCCACCACAAGGGTAGCAAACAAGGCAATGGTCAGCTTTCAGTCGACCAATTTATAATGACCCTACCCCATTCCCGAGGCAGCGGTATTCCTTACCTGTATGCATAGCATTAATACAACAGATATATTACAAGAAGACAAACTTAAGTGCCATTCAATATATCACAAATGAGTGCCTCAGTGGCCAAACGTTCCGTGCACTCAGGGCTCATTCTCGGTGTACCAGATTACCAGGGTCCCACCACCATTTAGAGGTCCAAGACTTGATGGTCAACTTTGAGCATTTTTAGTCTTTCCGGCTCTAGGCCTAAGACTCTCATTATGCGTTCCAACGACGCCACTTTAGGCACTCTAGTCGGACGGGCATAACGCGGGTACAGTTCAGCAATTTACCGTTGCTCAAATCGCCATGTCAATGCTGATTGTCCCAGCCATCATGGCGAATGACAAGACGCGGGTAAGCGTCCCATTTCCCGTTCGGCTCACTGGCCTTTCCTTAGTTGGGCTCTTCATGATCTTAGCTTCGACTGTCGCCTACCAGATCCCAAGGACCAGAGCTTGCAATCGACACAAAATGGCACTCACGGCCATAGCTGGGCACCCAGGCTCACAACTCACATTCTAGCCACACAGCCTCCGAGAGACAGGCTAACAGAATATAGCTCATCAAGAGCTATCGTCAGTGATATTCAATGTCGCCCGGCGATATCCATCAGTTATGCAAACTGTGTTATTTTCTGAGTATTTTCCTGGAGTTCACACTCAATACTTCCTGTTACTCTCATTTTATAGGTACAACCCACAGACTCCATAATCTACCTATTTATACTCGGAGTCTTCTCTAACACGCAAAACAAAACTTCACCAATCCAGATCAACATGTTCGGATGGGCTTCACACAATATGCATATTCCGTACTGTGATTTTCGGATTCTATATGCAAACCCACTTGGGGATATCACGTATCAACCCATTGGAATTCCCTCGATTCTCCACCTTTTGGTGGGGGATTCCATGTATATGCAAAAGGAGGACTTCACTTGTCAAAGAAGGAAGATCGTTACCCTTATAGTTTTCTTCAGAGCCATGAAAGAGCTTTTTTGTTCGGTTGGAAAGGAGTGCCTCGCTTTCCTATCTACAAATCTAGCATTAGTTCTTGCTTTGGACCACAAGATTTACTTCACCAAGCTTTGCTAAGCTCAGCCTCAGCCTTCTTCCTTAGCTCCTTATTCCAAGAGAGAAATAGAAGATGAAGAGAGAGAGATGGAGAAGTAAAATGAAACTTCTCTCCACCTCTCCTATGGATAAGTGGTCTCGGGATTAATCCCAGCCACATGATCATCTCATACAAAGGAAGCAAAGGCCACAAATTCAGTTGAATAGTCAAACAAAATGATATAGACGCACGATATCAGCTATCGCCTGGTGATAGAGATAGTAACTTCCTTGACCCTAGTCAACCACCACTCTTCGGCCGCTGCCCGGCCATCTAACACGTGGCTAGGTATCGCCCAGTAATATCCATTATTGCCACATGATAGCTCACTCGATAATTCATCGAAAGCGTCGAGTGCATTGAGTCTACTCAACGATTCGTTGAAAGCGTTGAGTGGTATCGTCGTGTGATACCAACTATCTCCACTCGATAGTCCCTTACTCAAAGATTCTTCGATTTTACTCAACGCTCAAAAGTGTCAAGTGCGTCGAGTGTTATTGCTATCGCCAGTGATACCCACTGTCGTCCGGCGATAACTACCAAAAGTTCTGTTTCCATTTACGGGGTGTTACAAACCTCCCCTCCTTACAGAAATTTTGGCCCGAAATTTACTCATATGTAGGTAATAAAAACAGCAACTAATATGTCACAATATATTTTTTGTTCACAAACTCTATTACAACATTAATTTACAAACAACTCGCGAAACTCATCGCACATGGTTTGCTCAAGCTCCCATGTCTGTTCTTATCGGCCACAATTATCCCAACGTACTTTGACTATCTCAATTGTCTTGTTCCATAGCTTCTTTATCTTCGTATCCTAGATTCGAATGGGCCTAACCTTTGTTGTGAGACTACTATCGACCGGTACTTGATCATCCGCAATCACTTGAGTTTGCTCTTTCACAGCTTTTCGCAGCACCGATATGTGAAACACATCATGCAAGCCACTTAGCTCTGCCGCAAGCTAACCGATAGGCAACTTCTCCAACTCGCTCAACTACTTCAAATGGACCAAGATACCTCGGACTTAGCTTTTTCAAGCGCTGAATCCTAGACACAACTTTGAATGGCTTGATATTCAAATATACCCAATCGCCCACTGCAAACTCCATGTTTCAGTGCTTGGTGTTTTAGTACTTTGCCTGCCTATCTTGGGCCGCCAATAGCCGCTCATGTATTAAGCAGATAGTCGAATTTGCATCTTTGACTTCCTCCCGCCTATACAACTTTGATTCGCCTGTCTCCGCTCAAGCTAAAGGAGTACGACACTTCCTACCGTATAACGCTTCAAAGGGCGCCATCTGAATACTAACTTAATAGCTATTATTATAGGCAAACTCGATCATATAGAAATGGTCCTCCCACCTCTTTCCAAAATCCAAGGCGCATATCCGTTGCATATCCACCATTGTTCTGTTGGTTCTTTCAGTCTGACCATCCGTCTGTGGATGAAAGGCTGTACTGAATTGCAGTTTCGTACCCAACAACTGGTGGATTAGCCTCCAATCATTTGAAGTAAAGTGCCCATCTCAGTCACTGACAATGCTACAGGGCATACCGTGCAATTATACTATATTTTCCACGTATAACTTAGCCAACGTTTCCACTAAATCATCCTTCTTGTTCGGTAAGAAGTGTTATACCTTTGTAATTCGGTCAACGATCACTCACACGACATCATTTCCGCTCTGTGAGCTCAGTAGTCCGTGCACGAAATCCATAGAGATATCATCAAACTTCCATACTGAAATTGGTAATGACTTCAGGAAACCTCCAAGCTTTTGACATTCAGCTTTTACTAAGGCATAAGTTTGGCACTTTGCCACGTAAAGAGCTATGTATTTCTTCAAACTCGATCACCAAAACATCTTTTTCATGTCCTTGTACATCTTTGTGCTCCCTGGGTGAATTGAGTATTTCGTGAAGTGTGCCTCATATAACAATTCCTACGGTAGTTTACCCACATTTGGGACGCACAAACGTCCATCTTTTCTCAAATGGTCGTCTTCAATGGAGAATTGGGAATTCGGCCCATCCACTGCATAGCGTTTCATACTCTCATTAACTTCCATTTCTCGTCAAACCCTGTCCTCAAGGTCATACTGTACCTCCGTCCAGTTCAGGCACGCATTTGTAGTAGAATTCTTGTCAACATAAGAAATATCTAAGGCCTCTAACTCATGAATCAGACGCTCATCGTGCATTTGTAACCTACTTGCCCTTACCGGAGTCCGCTGAATCAAGGCATCTGCGACTATATTTCCCTTTCCGGGAGTATAGTGTATCTGGAAGGTGTTGTTCCCAAGGAACCCCATCCACCTCTACTGCCGCATGTTCAGATCCTTCTGATCTATTAAGTACTTCAGGCTCTTATGGTCCGTGAAGATATCAACTTTCACGCCATATAAATAATGACGTCACAGCTTAAGTGCAAAAATCACAGCTGCTAACTCCAAGTAATGGACTGGATAATTTTTCTCGTGCGCTTTTAATAAGCGTGAGCCATAAGCAATAACCTTTCCAAATTGAAGAAGAATGCAGCCTAAGCCACTCCTGAAGCATCACTATAAATCGCTTAGCCGTCTGTACCACGTGGCGAACTCAAGATAGGCGTCGTGGTCAAACAACTCTTTAGCTCCTCAAAATCTCGCGCACACTCAGGAGTCCAAACAAACTTCTGATCTTTCCTCGTCAGCATAGTGAGAGGTAAGGGTATCCGCGAAAAGTTCTTTACGAAGCGCCTGTAGTAGCCAGCAAGTCCAAGGAAACTCCTAACTTTTGCTTCAAAAGAAAACACAGGACACTCCCGTATCGCAACTATCTTCACCGGATCAACCGAAATACCTTCACCACCAACCACATGGCTAAGAAAAGCCATTGATGACATCCAAAACTCGCACTTTGAGAACTTGGCAAAGAGCTTGTTTCTCTTCAGGGTTTGCAAAACCATTCGCAAATGATTTGCACGATCTTCTTCGAACTGAGAGTACACCAATAAATCGTTAATAAAGACAATCACAAATAGGTCCAAGTACTATCTAAACATTCGATGCATTAAGTCCATGAATACCGATGGCGTATTTGTTAACCCAAACGACATTACAGTGATCTCATAATGGCCATAACGTGTACTAAATGTTGTCTTGGGAATATCATCTTCTCGAATTCTCAGCTAATAATAGCCAGACTTTAGATCCAACTTCGAGTAGACAGTTGATCCCACCAGCTGATCGAACAAGTCATCAATTTGTGGTATCGGATATTTGTTCTTCTCCGTCAACATATTTAGCTCTCGATAATCAATGCATAGGCGCAGACTTCCGTCCTTATTTTTCATAAAAAAGAACCGGTGCACTCCAGGTGACATACTTGGACGTATATAGCCTTGCTCTAGCAATTCTTGCAGTTGAAATTTCAATTCTTCCATCTCTTTTGGTGCAACACGGTACGGCGAGCGGGCCATAGGTTTTGCACCTGACACCAACTCTATAGCGAAGTCAATCTCCCGATGGGGCGGTAACCTAGGAAGATCCTTAGGAAACACATCTGCATACTTCGATACAATAGAAACGTCACTCAAACTAGACTTTGGCTCAACAACCTCCGACAGCGTGAAGAACAACTTCGCACCCTTCAGAACAACTTTGACTACCTGGAGAGCAGACATCAATATCGTGTTCGACCCTCGCATACCAGCGAACATAGTCTCTTGTTTGGTGTTCTGTCCTAGTGTGACTTCCTTAGATTTTTAATCTATACAAGCACGCTACTTCGTGAGCCAGTCCATACCAAAGATTACATCGAACTCAGATATCGGCAGCATAGATGCCTCCAATCTAAAATCATGACTTCCTATCCACACCTCAACACAGCAAGACCTATCTGCACGCATTACGCATCTGTTAGGTAGCAACACTTTCACTCTATCTATTGACATAAGAGCAGGCACTCTGATCCACGATATGAAGTCCTCAGATAGAAATGAATGAGAAGCACCTGTATCGAACAGTGTCCTTGCCGGATGGTACCGAATAAGAACAAAGCTTATACTTAATATGTTATACACAAGCAATTCACAAGGCATAAAGTATATAAAGCATGAAAACTATATACTACTCATACATGTGATGACATCAACCTGTTTGATGGCCTCCTTTTGGCCAAGATTGAACACCCTTGGCTGAGCTGGAGCATATTGGGACACAGTGGACTCCACCGCCTTTCCCTTCTCCGCATATGTTTCTCCTGTCTTTTTATCCGTCTTTGGAGGGCCACTCAAACAGTTTCGGGCTATGTGTCCCACCTTGCCACAGGTGTAACATGTGAGCGAGCCTCGCCCTGATGTTGCTCTAAAAGTACCAGTAGAAGGAGCCTACCTAGAAGACTTGGACTTCTTACCCCATCTCTTGCGGTAGTCAGACTTTCCAGGATGCGGCGTTTTGAACTCAGCCTTTATCACGACCAAGTCCCTCTTGCCCTACACCATCTTCATGTCTTTCTCTTACGAACGAGCCGTATTCACCAACACTTGAAAACCCTTGTTCAACGGACCTGCGAGCAATAACTTCAGCTCATCTCACAGTCCCTCATAGAACCTGTTGGTCTTATTCTCTTCGTTAGCAAAATTAGACCCCGCATAACGTCCCAACCTGGTAAACTCATGCAGGTAGTCATCCACACTATCCTCGACCTGAGTCAAATGCTTGAACTCATTTTCCATGGCAATTTGCTGCGACAATGGAATATGTTTTGCCAGGAACAGTCTTGAAAACTCCTCCATCGAGACCTCCGATAGTCGCCTGCCCGCGAAGTTATGTAACTCCAACTCATCCCACCAAAGTCGAGCCTCTCCTTCAAATAGGAAAGTGGCTAAGGTGACCTTCTGTCCCTCCTCTGTCTCAATCCCCGTCAATATCCTCTTGATGCGTAAAAGCCAATCCTCTGCCTATGTTAGGGATCCTGCACCCGTAAACGTAGGCGGACCAAATCATATAAAGTGCTTCAGCTACCGTTCAGTCACTCGCTTGTCAACTAATGCCTCTGCAAGCACTGCTTAGCAACTATAGGCACGGCGAAACCAACATGTACTGCAACCATTACAGGTCCCACTTGCCCAGTCGGATGTACACTCATCATTGCAAACACTGCTTCAGCAACTAAGCACATTGTTTTCCAGAAGGAGGAGGTGTGGGAACCTCATCTGGTGCCGCACTCTCTACAAAATGTTTGGGTTCATATTGCTCCGCGCCACTTCTAGTCACCTATACTTGTAAAATACACAATTTAGTGACTACGGAAAAGGTAAACGACTATTAGGAATGCGCAGGTTCCTAAAACATGTGTATTTTCATTCCTAAGTGGACATTCTTGAGTTCATTTTGTGTTGTAATGGTAAGCGCAAACACGTGCTTGCCACCCCTCAAAAGAATTTGACTACGAATTCGTAGGAGGAAACCCAAGACAAGCTGATACCAAAATTATAACACATCCATCTGTCACATGAAATATAACTGAGGGTCCGACCGGTGCCCCACGCCATATTCCATAGACAGTCAGCAGAGTTACGTATTAATATAAAAACTATATGAATCCTAACTCAGAGCATACTAGTGGAAGCTGTAAGTGAAAGTCCACCTAGTGCCAACTACCTTCACCTATGGGGGGGGAATAGGTGTCTTGCAGCGTTTTTGCGGAATTAGAATTGTACCTGCACAAATAAATCAAACAACACAGCACAGAAAGACACAGGCAAATTATAGTGGTTCCCCGATTTGGGTACGTCCACTCTCCCCCTTCAACCTATCTCCCAACCAGGGACGACTCAGTCACTTCACCAACAGGATTGAAATCCAATCCTCACACTAACGGAAGGAATCCTTCCAAACAAAGGAGTCACCACTCCTACACCACGGGTTGCACCCAACCCTTACAACTAGGAACCACCGTTCCTTTACAACAAAATTGAAAATGGAGTGTATTAGAAATACAAACTACTTATGGAGAATAGGGTGCCACTCTTCGTACGACAACGTATTCTTGAAGTCGACGAAGAGTCCACGACCCTAGATCTCTCTTGGAGTGAATCTCCCCGAAACCAGCGGCGGTAAGAAGGGCGGCGGCTTGGCTCTCGGGATTGGCGGCGACAACGGAGTGTTGCGGCTGTTCTTTGGAGATTCAAACTTCATAGCAAAGCCGACAAGGTCTACCAACGGTCACACTAGGATCGATCGTCTCGATCGATTAGGAAGGGGAAGGTTTTCCCGATCTACGAATAAAGAGACAAAGGATCTCTGGTTAGATGCGTGAGACGATCTGCTTGGCTGAGCTTCTGTAGCCGGGAGATCTGGAAGAAACCTCGATCAGCGACTGCTATCAACTGGCACGAGTGGCGACGGCGGTGGAGCAAGATTCACAATCTAGGTCACGTCGGCGGCTCGTCTTTTTGAATCCGTGTATTCAAATTTTTGTTGCTCAACAATACCGATGTATTTATACATTAGGTCATCCAAAGTGACCGTTGTGTGCCCGACCAAAAAGAAGCCCTAAGACCGGCTCCTAACGGCGCATGTTCACTTGGACGGTCCAGAGAATAGCAGAAATTTGCCCAAGTGAAATTCGGCGAGAATCGAAGGTGATTCTCGACGAATCGGCGAGAATCACCTACGATTCTTGCCGAATTCCACTTAGCAGAATTCTAGCTTCATTGAAATAGCAAGCCGGAGAGAAACGGCGAGAATTACAATTGATTCTCGCCGAATCGTCGAGAATGCAGAGTCATTCTCGACGAATCGGGGAGAATCACTTCGTGATTCTCGACGATTCTGCCTTAGTAGAATTCAGGGCGGCGTTGAGATGGCCGGCAGCGGTCGGCGGGAATCGACGAGTGATTCTCGACGATTCGGCGAGAGTCACTAGTGATTCTCGTCGAATCGACGAGAATCACTTAGTGATTCTCGTCGAATCTAACTTAGACGATTTCTCGTCTTTCTTCCCGTGAGTTGCTTTGACCCATCCTTGCTCCTTGTCTGCTCTTGATCTTTCTTAACCCTGTACTTGAAAGTAAGTACACTCCAATAGAGAGAGTACACGTAAGCCAACACACTGATCTGCTCAACAAGGGATTACGTTGCACAGACCCGTGTATATTTACCTACTGCACCCTGACTTTGGTGTGTACTTAGCGAGGAATAACTGCAAGCACAACTTGAAGACAAGTTATCAAATACATTGTCAATTCACCTTAGCTTGTTCAGGGGCTTCTTCAAATCAGGTACATTGTGGATACAATACCCAACAATCTCCCCCTATTTGAAGAAGCCTAAACCTTACAAGCTAAGGTGAAAATAACGGCTGGGAGAAAACACAACTTTGAAAGTTGAGAATAGAAGTTCCATACCATTATCTTTTAGAGCAATTGGAGCATACACCTTAGCACCTTAGCCGAGAGGGTAATCTCCCCCTTTTCGGCTTCTGCAAATCTGGGACTGTTGCACTTGATACCATGCTCCCCCTTAGTTCTTGCACCTGTGCTTACACTTGAGTTCCTAGCAGATGCTCCCCCTAGATGCACGAGCCAGGGGCTTCTGAAGTTTTCATTCCTCATAGTTCAGCATCCCCAGTTCAGTTTTGAAGAGACTGAACTTGGCCTCGTCTAGGGGCTTGTTGAAAATATCTGCAATCTGCTTATCTGTGGGGACATAGCAGAGAGAGATGTCCTTGTTCTCCACGTGCTCCCGAATGAAGTATTAGCGCACTTCAATATGCTTCGTTCTGCTGTGCGATACCGGATTGTTGGCAATAGCAATTGCACTGGAGGAGTCGCAGTACATTGGTACTTCCTTGAACTGAAGGTCATAGTCTGCTAACTAGTTTCTGATCCATAAGAGTTGTGCGCAACAGCTGCCTGTTGAGATATACTCAGATTCAGCTGTGGAGGTCGCTACACAATTCTTCTTTTTGCTGTTCCATGAGATAAGCCTTCTTCCGAGGAATTGACATGCCCCGGAAGTGCTTTTCCTGTCATCCCTACTCCCTGCAAAATCAGTATCTGAAAAACCTATTAGCTCGACATAATTGTTTCTCGGGTACCACAAGCCAAGATTAGGGGTACCTTTAAGGTATCTAAGAATTCGCTTTCCAGCGACATAATAAGATTCCTTAGTGTTCACCTGATATCTGGCACAAACACATGTGGAGAACATGTTATCCGGTCTACTTGTAGTAAGGTAGAGCAAGGATCCAATGATGCTTCTGTATTTGGTTTCATCAAAAGGTTTCCCTTTCTCATCCTTATCTAGAGACATGGTAGATCCCATTGGAGTCCTCATAGAGGTTGCATTCTCCATTCCGAATTTCTTGAGGAGTTCATTGGTGAACTTTGTCTGAGAAATGAAAATTCCCTCCTCAGACTGTTTCACTTGAAGTCCCAAGAAATACTTTAGCTCTCTCATACTGCTCATTTCAAACTTTCCTTGCATAAGTTTAGAAATCTTTTTGCAAAGATTGTTGTCCGTTGAGCTGAATATAATGTCATCGACATAGATTTGCACCAGCAAGATCTTGCCTTTGACTTCCCTGAGAAACAATGTCTTGTCTATTTTTTCCTCTGGAGAACTTGTTCTCAAGAAGAAAGCTAGACAAGGTCTCATACCAAGCTCGAGGAGCTTGTTTTAACCCATATAGAGCTTTATTAAGAAAGTATACATGATTAGGATAAGTAGGATTGACAAAACCTAGGGGTTGAGCGACATATACTTTCTCTTTCAAGTCTCCATTCAAGAATGCCGATTTCACGTCCATCTGATAGACTGTGAATCCTTTGTGAGAGGCGTAGGCTAAGAACAGTCGGATTGCCTCGAGCCGAGCAACTGGCGCAAACGTCTGGTCGAAGTCAATCCCCTCCTCCTGTCTGTAACCTTGAGCCACCATCCTGGCCTTATTCTTTATGATGACACCATGTTCATCCAGTTTGTTTCTGAAGATTCACTTGGTGCCGATCACATTCTGCCCCTTAGGTCTGGGAACCAGCGTCCAGACGTTGCATCTTTCAAATTGATGTAGTTCATCTTGCATGGCCAATATCCATGCTGCATCTTTGTTCGCCTCGTCGAACTTCTTTGGCTCAACCTGTGACAGGAAACTAAGATGCAAAATCTCGTTAATAGTACCTCTTCGAGTTCTGACACCGTCACGAGGATATCCGATGATCTGATCTCTAGGATGATCCCTCACGTGTCGAAGCTCTAGGAGTCTGGCATCAAGAGATCTGACATCTTCTTGAGCTTCTCCTTCTTCCAATAAGTTTGCTCCATTCTGATCTTCAACTTCTCCAGTTGACGTTGAGGTAGAAACCTTGACATACTTAGGAGTTACATCTTCAGTAGTCTCATCGAGACTCAGCTGTTCAAGTCTTGCACCTGCATCTTCATGAATATTGCTGGAAGAACTGCTATTAAGCAAGCTTCCTTCATCAAATACAACATTAATTGATTCTTCAACCACTAAGGTTTTCTTATTGAAAACCCTATATGCCCGACTATGGCTACTATAGCCCATGAATATGCCTTCGAAGCATTTTTCACCAAACTTAGTACGCGGGTACTTCCCGTTATTCAGTACATAAAATCTGCAGCCAAAGATCCTAAAATAGGACATGGTTGGCTTCCTGCCTTTCAGTAGCTCATAAGGCGTCTTATGATGATTCTTGTTGATCAAGGCCCGGTTTTGTACATGACACGCCGTATTGACAGCCTCTGCCCAGAAGTATTCTGGGAGAGAAGCGTCATTCAACATTATCGTGCAAGCTTCAATGAGAGTTCTATTTCTCCTCTCCGCCACCCCATTTTACTGAGGAGTATGCGGGGAGGAAAACTCATGAAAGATACCGTGTTCTTCACAGAACTCTGTCATAGCACCAGACTCGAACTCTGTTCCATGGTCACTTCTGATTTTGACCACCGAGCAGTTAAGTTCGTTCTGAATCTGCCTGACAAAATTGGTGAAGATGTCAAATGTTTTTTACTTGCGTTTTAAGAAGAACACCCAAGTAAACCGAGAGTGATCATCAACAATCACTAGCGTATAAGACTTGCCTCCCAAGCTATGAACTTGCATTGGACCAAACAAGTCTATATGCATAAAATAAAGACACCTGGAGGAGTCTTTGTCAACGATGCCCTTAAAGGTAGCCCGAGTCTGTTTGCCCTTCTGGCATGCAGGACAGGGGATATCATTGATGAACTTAATGATGGGAGCATCCCTTACTAAGTTTTTAGAAAACAGCATACTAATTGTCTTGAAATTAATATGTGCCAATCTCTTGTGCCATTGTTCACAAAGAGATGCACTGCCTGTTGCTACTAGGCATACGGGGGTAGATTAATCTAAACTAAGAAAATCTAAGCAGAAGATATTTCTACTCCTAATGCCTGTTAATACCGTCTCCGAAGAGGCACACGATATTATCAGGCATTTATCCTTGCAGAACTTAACGTCATATCCTTTATCACATAACTGACTTACACTGATCAGGTTATGATTTAACCCTTCAACGTAAGCCACGTCGGTGATAGAAATTATACCGTTGGAAATCATACCGTAACACCTGGTGACTCCTCGATCTGATCCCCCAAAGATGACTTTGGGTCCATTCTCGACTGGAGAGTAATCACGCAGCAGGCTTCTTGTCCCGGTCATATGCCGGGAACATCCACTGTCCAAGTAACATATGGGAGTTTTGGTGGCCTTTGGACATTCCTGCAAAACAGAATTAATTTCCCTTAGGAACCCAATCGAACTTGGGTCCTAGATTCCTCGTTAGCATGCTCCCCATCGAATGGTTAGCCCTACGAGTGGTCTGCCTCGCATTGCCAACATGAGGAGTCTCGTTATTCCTCGGATTAAACCAGCAATCCACGGCAAAGTGACCAACTTTGCCACAGCACCAGCAGTCAAATCTGCTATACTTTCTCCTAAGCACCTGCTTCACCCTTGGAACGGAAGGTTCAGCCGAGGCCTCGGACCTGGAGGTGGACGTATCATGATGACAACAGTCGCATGATTTCTTGACCTCCTTGTTTCTTAGTGTAATAGGCTTGGCCTTAGGTGCCTGCTTCCGATTATGGCCGCTAGAGAAGTGGCCATAATCCTCCATCTGAACTTCCTCATAAGGTGCCTTGAAGACACTCTCGCCAAAGTTGTGAGGGAAGGCCCACCCCTCATACCGGCTCTTGGTCTTTTCAACCGAGGGCCGGAAGAAGTGGCCATAAGTTGACTCAAAGTCCTGTTCATTGCAGGGATAGCCAGGCTTCCTGAATACAACATGGTTGAGTGGGGCCTTTCCCTTTTCTGCAGTAGAGGCCTTCTTAGCAGCCTTATTTCTCCTCTGCTTTTTGTTTCTCCTGGATGATTTACCAGGCACACCCACATGCCCCATGCTAGCCCCCTTAGCCTGAGCAGAGAAGGTATCAACCAGTGGAAGAACAGTCTTTGGCATAGAGAAGCTTTGGACAATCTTCTTTTCTGCCGTAAGTTGTTCTTCCAACTTATTGATTTCTTCCTGTTTAAGGTCAAGGAGACTTAGAGACTCTTAGTGCTTAAAGATCAGGTCCAGGTGCTCCTGTCGGAGAGAAATCAAGCTAGTGATCTCTTCCCTTAGGGAGACACCCTCGACCATAAGGAATTTGACTTCCTTTTTCTGAGCCCTCAATCTCTTGCGGCATTCCTCGAAGGTGTTGAGCAAAAGCTCATACTTTTCGAGGAGCTCAGCTTCTCGGGAAGATGGGCTGTCCTCGAGATCATCATCAGGAGAATCATAGTCAGAGTCAGAGAGGGGGGTACGAGCTTTTACCTTCCCAGTGAACGGGGGGCATTCTCCTTCTGAGTCAGAGCGACCCACCAGCCCGAAGTAGGCTTCCTCATCATCACTAGAGTTTGAGGAATCAGACTCACTCAGTGTCTTTGACTTTTTGGCGATGTAGCTCCTCTCCTTCTTCTTATCTCTAGAGGTCATGTGCTCTTCTCCCTTCCCCTTCTCTCTCTTGCCTTGATGGCAGTCGGCCACGACGTGTCCTGGCTTATTGCATCCAAAACAAATGATGTCAGTATTACGATGTTTGTTCGGTTTTGATTCATACCTGTCAGAAGAATAATTCTTCTTCTGATTTCTGGAGGAGGAGCCGTCTCTCTTTCTTTGATTCCTCATCTTGAGGAACTTCATGAATTCTCGGGTGATGAGGGAGAAGTCTTCTTCAGACAGCTCTGAGCCGGAGGAGCATGGCTCGGAGTCTTCTTCCTCATCCTTTTTCCCCGCACGGGATGAAGCCGCACCCTTGCCCTTCCTGGAGTGAATGGCTTTTAGGCCCACAGTCTTTTCTTTGGCTGCGGCTTTCTCTGCTTCCTCTCTAGCTTTCCTTGTGTTCAGTTGAAGCTCATAGGACATGAGCTTCCCAAACGGAATTTGTGGATCTATTTCAACAAGTCTGCCAAACTCTCGGATGGGGCAGATCTTAGTATCCCATTCCTTAGTAAGGGACCTTAGGAATTTATCATTAAGTTCACCGTTAGTGAACACTCTTCCATATCCCTTGAGTGCATTGACGATCTTGAGGAAGTTTTCGAAGGTAACTCTGATCTCTTTCTTGGGCCCCTTCCTGAAGGCCTCATATTTCTGATTCAAGAGGGATCTCCGATCATCCCTCACTTCATCTGTGCCCTCCATCAGGATAATCAAGCTGTGCCAGATATCCTTGGCTGTCCTGTAGTTACAGAAGTTCTGCATCATGGAGTCATCGACTGCGCTGATCAGTATGTTCTGTGCCTTCTTGTCAAGTCCGACCAGCACCATCTCGTCCTTGTCCATTTCAGAAAGCTTCTTTGGCACCTTTTTGGTAGGATCAATGGTGGAGGCTTTAGTGGGAATATAAGGTCCCTCCTCCACGACCATGAAGAGTCGAGGGTCGACTGCTTCCATGTAAAATCTAATCCTTTCCTTCCAGATAGGAAAGTTTAGCCTGGTGCACACTGGGATCTTGCCTGAGTACTTGAGTCCGTCCATAGTAGATATCTGCCTTCTACTTGACACTAGTGGCAGGAACTTACTCGAGGTGTTAACCTCTTTGATGAGCAACCTCCCTCTGATACAACCTGAAAGTCCACCTAGTGCCAACTACTTTCACCTATGGGGGGAATAGGTGTCTTGCAGCGTTTTTGCGGAATTAGAATTGTACCTGCACAAATAAATCAAACAACACAGCACAGAAAGACAGGCAAATTATAGTGGTTCCCCAATTTGGGTACGTCCACTCTCCCCCTTCGACCTATCTCCCAACCAGGGATGACTCGGTCACTTCACCAACAGGATTGAAATCCAATCCTCACACTAACGGAAGGAACCCTTCCAAACGAAGGAGTCACCACTCCTACACCACGGGTTGCACCCAACCCTTATAACTAGGAACCACCGTTCCTTTACAACAAAATTGAAAATGGAGTGTATTATAAATACAAACTACTTATGGAGAATAGGGTGTCCCTCTTCGTACGACAACGTGTTCTTGAAGTCGACGAAGAGTCCACGACCCTAGATCTCTCTTGGAGTGAATCTCCCCGAAACCGGCGGCGGCAAGAAGGGCGGCGGCTTGGCTCTCGGGATTGGCGGCGACAACAGAGTGCTGCGACTGTTCTTTGGAGATTCAAACTTTGTAGCAAAGCCAGCAAGGTCTACCAACGGTCACACTAGGATCGATCGTCTCGATCGATACAGAAGGGGAAGGTTTTCCCGATCTACGAATCAAGAGACAAAGGATCTCTGGTTAGACGCGTGAGACGCTGTGCTTGGCTGAGCTTCTATAGCCGGGAGATCTGGAAGAAACCTCGATCAGCGACTGCTATCAACTAGCACGAGTGGCGACGGCGGCGGAGCAAGATTCACGATCTTGGTCACGTCGGCGGCTCGTCTTTTTGAATCCGTGCATTCGTATTTTTGCTGCTCAACAATACCGATGTATTTATACATTAGGTCATCCAAAGTGACCGTTGTGGGCCCCACCAAAAAGGAGCCCTAAGACTGGCTCCTAACGGTGCATGTTCACTTGGACGGTCCAGAGAATAGTAGAAATTTGCCCAAGTCAAATTTGGCGAGAATCGAAGGTGATTCTCGACGAATCGGCGAGAATGACCTATGATTCTCGCCAAATTCCACTTAGCAGAATTCTAGCTTCATTGAAATAGCAAGCCAGAGAGAAACGGCGAGAATCACAATTGATTCTCGCCGAATCGTCGAGAATGCAGAGTCATTCTCAACGAATAGGCGAGAATCACTTCGTGATTCTCGATGATTCTGCCTTAGTAGAATTCAGGGTGGTGTTGAGACGGCCGGCAGCGGTCGGCGGGAATCGACGAGTGATTCTCGACGATTCGGCGAGAGTCACTAGTGATTCTTGTCGAATCGACGAGAATCACTTAGTGATTCTCGTCGAATCTAACTTAGACGATTTCTCGTCTTTCTTCCCGTGAGTTGCTTTGACCCATCCTTGCTCCTTGTCTGCTCTTGATCTTTCTTAACCTTGTACTTGAAAGTAAGTACACTCCAATAGAGAGAGTACACGTAAGCCAACACACTGATCTGCTCAACGAGGGACTACATTGCACAGACCCGTGTCTATTGACCTACTGCACCCTGACATTGGTGTGTACTTAGCGAGAAATAACTGCAAGCACAACTTCAAGACAAGTGATCAAATACATTGTCAATTCACCTTAGCTTGTTCAGGGGCTTCTTCAAATCAGGTATATTGTGGATACAATACCCAACAGTAAGGGTTCACTTTTGAACTCAAGTACACACGAATGTCCACTATATATATAAATACATCAGGAATGTTTTATAAAATTCACACAAAACAAACTAGCCATAAGGCTTTAAAACTATGGCCTTTACAAATATATTTTCATACATCGGCACGCAGACCAACCACACATGAAAACACTAAAAAGCCTTCGCTTGGCCTTCAAGGGCCAACATAGAAACAAGGTCAGCAACCCACTATTTTCCGCTCGACTCTCCAGCACCTGCATAGTGACAATCCACCACAAGGGTGGAAAATAAGGCAACTGTCAGCTTTTAGCCGACCAATTTATAATGGCCCTACCCCATTCCCGGGGTAGCGGTATTCCTTCCATGTAGGCATAACATTAATACAATAGATATATTACAAGAAGGCACACTTAAGCTCCAATCAATATATCACAAACGAGTACCTCAGCGACCAAACGTTCCATGCACTCAGGGCACATTCTCGGTGTACCGGATTACTAGGGTCCCACCGCCATTCAGAGGTCCAAGACTTGACGGTCAACTTTGGCCATTTCTAGTCTTTTCGGATCAAGGCCTAAGATTCTCATTATGCGCTCCAACAATGCCAATTACTTTAGGCACTCTAATCGGACGGGCATAATGCAGGTACAGTTCAGCGATTTTCCATTGCTCAAATCACCATGTCAATGCCGATGGCCCAGTCATCATGGTGAACGACAAGACGTGGGTCAGCCTCCCCTTTCCCATTTGGCTCCCTTGCATTTCCTTAGATGTGCTCTTCAAGCTCTCAGCTTCGAATGCCGCCCACCAGATCCCAAGGACCAGAGCTTACAATGGACACAAAATGGCACTCACGGCCAAAGCTGGGAACCCAGGCTAATAGCTCATATTCTAGTTATACGGTCTCCAAGAGACAGGCTAACAGAATATAACTCATCAAGAGCTATCTCCAGCAATACTCAATGTCGCCCAGCGATATCCAACAGTTATGCAAACTGTAGTATTTTCTGGGTATTTTCCTAGAGTTCACCCCCAGTACATACAATTACTCTCATTTCACAGGTACATCCCACAGACTCCATAATCTAACTATTTATACTCGGAGTCTTCTCCGACATGCAAAACAAAATATCACAAATCCAGACCAACCGGTCCAGATGGGCTTCACACATCATGCCTATTCCGTACTGTGATTTATGGATTCTATATGCAAAACCACTCAGGGATATCACGTATCAAACCATCAGAATTCCCTTGATTCTCCACCTTTTGGTGGGGGATTCCATGCATATGAAAACGGAGGACTTCACTTATCCAAGAAGGAAGATCGTTACCCTGGTAGTTTTCTTCGGAGCCATGAACGAGCTTTTTTTTCCAATTGGAAATGAGCACCTCGCTTTCCTCTCTACGGATATAGCTTAAGTTCTTGCTTCCGACCACATGATCTGCTTCACCAAACTTTGCTAAGCTCAGCCTCAGCCTTCTTCCTTAGCTCCTTCTTCCAAGAGAGCAATAGAAGATGAAGAGAGAGAGAGAGAGAGGGAGAAGTAAAATGAAACTTCTCTCCACCTCTCCTCTAGATAAGTGGTCTCGGGATTAATCCCAACCACATGATCATCTCATACAAGGGAAGCAAAGGCCACGATTTCAGCTGAATAGTCAAACAAAATGATTTCGCCATGTGATATCGGCTATCGCCTAACGATAGCGATAGCCACCGCCAGGCCATCTTACACATGGCTATGTATCGCCCAGCGATATCCATTGTCACCACACAATAGCTCACTCGACGATTTGTCGAAAGCATCAAGTGCATTAAGCCTAATCAACGATTCGTTGAAATCGTTTAGTGCATTGAGTGGTATCGCCGCTCGATACTCACTATCGCCATGTGATATTCCCTTACTCAACGATTCTTCGAGTTTACTCAACGCTCGAAAGCGTCGTGTTGGTACCCTAGTTTGGATTTGAGTTAAGTCTTCTCAATTAGTTTCTTGACCCAAGATTTATCTATGGTCAAAGGTTAGATTTAGGTTTGATTCCATCAGTTGTGTAGAGTTGTTGTTTATCCAGTTGAAAATCTGGTTAAGTGTTTTTTAGTTCGACTATAGTAGAACGCCGCTCGACTATCGTCTATCAGTTGATCGACTATCGTCTATCAGTTGATCGACTATCGTTAGACAGCAGATCGATTATCTCTGAGTTAGTTCAACTCTGTTAGCTCGACGATCTGTGGTCTCAGTATCGTCGATCGTCGAGTCCTACTCGACTCCTTTTGCCAAGACAGATATCTTGTAGGTCGACGATCTTCTCTGATAGTTCGACGATCGTTGTGATTCGTTCGACTATCTTTTTGTCTGCATTTAGTGATTGTGTACTCTTTCTCTTCTGTGAATTATTTCTCATTTATCTGGCTTATTTTATTAAAGATTATTTCATTGATTTTATGCTTACATATCAAGGCAATCTTTGCCTCATTCTTTATGCATAAGTAAAGTTCTATCTGACAAAGTCTTTTGTCCTATTATTTGAAAAATCTTTGTGCTTTATCTTCCATGTTGTCCTTTATAGTCGTTAGACACAGATGTCTTTCTCTGGCCGTAAAGAGTTTATTTTTGATGTGACTTTCTCTAATATCTTTTGGACTTGCAGAATGGATAAGCAGCTTCTAAGAAAGCTTTATCTCTTTATAGGATGTCCTTCTACAGGCTATTTGTATGATGTGTTATTTGCAGCCCAGATTGCAAATCTCAGAAGAAGACAAGATTCAAATCAAGAGAAAGATAGAAGCCGTTACAAAGGCTGATATATAAAGAGCTAGTGAGAGAAGTTAATATACAAATATATAGATATACATATATACAGATATTCATATACACAGATACACAGATTAAACAACAAGAACAAGTGTAGAACAACTCTCTTCAGAGCTCTCTTCTTCAATCTTGAGTTCATCCTACTTACAGGATCATTCATACTTAGAGCTTCAAGTAGTAGAAGAAGAAGAAAGAAAAGCTGTTGAAGAAGAACAACCATTCCATATCAAGAGTCTTCTTCAAGCTGCTCCTTCAAGAACCTCAAGACAAACAGATCTTCTCTGTCAAGAGTTCTAAAGAGAACCTGTACCTTGAAGCAAGGCTTCTTCCTGGATATTCTCTAAGCTAGAGGGAGCTTTGATTCCTTCAGAGCTTTCTATAGCTTAGTGCAATCCACTAGCTTCTCTAATTTTGTTTAATAATAGAGAAGACATTCTAACTCTCTCAACCTCCTGTACAAGAGTTATTACTCCCTTCAAAAGTGAACCTTGGTGGCATGGCACCTTAGCAAAAACCTGTGTTGTTTTTTGAGCTCCTGATCAAAAGCTCAAAGGGTTTACTTGATCTACCTGAATCAGATCAGTTGGTGGCAAAGCACCTGAACAAAAACCTGTAGTGGATTCCTACCAGGGTGGTAGAAGAGTGGATGTACCTATTGAGAGGGAACCACTATAAATCTTCTTGTGTTGTCTGTGTTGCTTATTTTAATTACTGCATTGTGGCTGTGAGTAGAATTAACTAGGATTGCTAATTGTTGTGTTAGGACTAAAGCTTAAACTGTAATTACAGTTAGCTTTTCCTTGTGCACCTCACCTTGTATTAGGCTCTAGGATTTCAGATATCTATTTACTTTTTCCGCAAATTAACTCTAAGGGAGTTGAGTAGATTGTCATATTTTTGAATACTTTATTCACCCCCCCCCACTAGAGTTGTATCTATCCTCACTTTCAATTGGTATCAGAGGGAGGTTGACTGACTGTACATGCTAACACCTGAGTCACAAGATCTAAATAGATACCAAGTTTATAGATATTCACTTCATGACCCAGTACAAGGATTACTCTAGCACCAGACCTCCAGTATGCAACTTAGCTAAGTTCAGCATCTGGAAGGCAAGAATCAGACTATATATAAATTCTATTGATGAAGATATCTTTTCTTCTATTTTGACAGGACCACCAACACCACCTGCTGCAACTACTGCTACAACTTCAACAAATCTGAGTGTAGTGCCACCTCCTGACTATAATGATGTTTACAAGAAAGCAAAGATAGCTGATGCAAAAGCTATGGACATTCTGGCTCAGACCATGTCTGATGAAACATTCCAGAAAGTGGCTGATTGCACCTCAGCAAAAGCCATGTGGGACTTACTGAACCACATTATAGCTGGCTCAGCTGATGAGAGGAAGGACAAAAGGTCCAACCTCAAATCCCAATATGAGAATTTCAAGAAGACTGAAGCAGAATCAGTTGATACAATGTACACCAGGCTAAGCTCCATCATCAATGAGCTGAGAACCCTTGATAAAGAGATCACATTGACAGAAGTCAATGACAAAATATTGATGTGCTTCCCCAGCACATGGGATCTCAGGATCTGGCCAATCAAAGAGTCCAGAAGTATAATTGAGATTTTAACTGAAGCTCTCCTTGGCAAGCTCAAATCATTTGAGCAAGTACTGAAGACCAGGGAAGCTGAAGCTAAAGCCAAGACTCCCACTCCTACTAGGAAAGAGCAAACTCTTACTCTAAAGGCTGTTGATGCATCTGAAGGAAGCCAATCAAATGAGGAGCTAATGGCACTCTTTGCCAAAAGATTTCTCAAAATGGGCAGAAAGGACTTTAGAAAGAATTCTTCCAGATATGAAGACAAGCTAAGGTATGATAGAACACCAGCTAAAGAACTTATATATTATGGCTTCAGGAAACCTGGACACATTTTACCTGAGTGTCCAGAAGAAAAGAACAAAGAGAAGAGAAAAGACAAAGAATATCAGAAGAACCATTCCAAGTCCTCCTCCTACAAAAACAAGAAGAAGGAGAAAGGATTTGTGGCTGAAACCTGGAGTGATACTGATGAGGAATCTTCCTCCTCAAGCTCCAGTGAAGATGAGGAAGAGAAGAAGGCAAAAGAAACTTGCCTAATGATAATTGATGCCTGCAGCAATCATTCAGCTGCAGAGAGTTCTGACGAAGAAGAAATGCCTATTGAAGATCAGGTATTGTCTTCTTATGATTTTACTTCTGTTGAATTTAGATTTGAATTTAAATCTCTCTGTTTAGACTTAATTAGCTCAGATAATGAAATTAAGGAGCTTAGAAATAGGATAGCTGAATCAGAATCCCTATCTAGTGAAAATGCTAGGCTAGAAGCTGAACTCACTAGATCTACTAAAGAAATCAAATTTATTAAAACTGAACTAGCCAAATCTAAAAGATTAGAAGAATCTCTTAATGGTAGAAGTCTTAAGCTGCTAGAGATTACTAGCATGTCAAACACTAGGACAGGTAACAATAAGCTAGGCTTTGGAGCTTCACCAAGTGAACCCCCCATGGTTCTGAAAAACAATCTTTCCACTCTAGTAAACTTTATTTCAGCTGATGGAATAAAGAATACTGAGCAAGTAATTCAAGTAAACAAAGCTTCAAATAAGGCTAAGAGAGAAAAGAGAAAATAGAAATTTAAAGAAATACAGAAATCATTTAACTATGCTCGACGATCGCAGGCCCAATGGTCGACCGATACTCGACGATCTGGGCATCGATCATCGAACATTGATCGACGATCTGAACATGATTTTCAAAATAATAATCAGAACCTTAGAAACACTAAGGTAAATAGAAATACTAGGTTCATTGACCCATCAACTGCATGGAGTATTCCACCTAGGAGATCCTATCCCTTAGGATATAAACCTCAGCCTACTTATTCTTTCATTTCAAGTTTTAATTATGTGAAGAATAATGGACCCAAGGTTGTCTGGGTCCACAATGTCTAACTGTTTATTTTGCAGGTGAAGACCTATCCAATTACTAAAGACAAATGGTATTTGGATAGTGGATGTTCCAAACATATGACAGGAAACAAAAACAATCTGTCAAGCTTCAAGGCCAAGCTTGGACCAAAGGTGATCTTTGGGGATTCCAGTTGTGGTCAAACAGAAGGATATGGTAAGTTTACCATTGGAGCAGTGACATTCAAAAGGGTTGCATATGTAACTGGGCTGAAGCACAACTTAATCTCAATAAGCCAGTTATGTGATGCAGGTTATCAGGTATCATTCACTGACACTCTTTGCAATATTACTTTAAATAGTAATGTAGTGTTAGTAGGCATTAGACAGGGTAACATTTACTTAGTAGATTTTAATTCAACTCAATCTGAAATCTGCCTGTTTAATGAAGAAACCAATAATAACACCTTATAGCATAAAAGGATTAGCCATGTTAACCTCAAGAATATATCTAGGTTATCTAAATACAACCTTGTTAGAGGTTTACTTTCTTGCCCCTACAAGAAGGAAAGTCTATGCAGAGCTTGTCAATTAGGCAAGCAAACCAAAAATTCTTTCAAATCTGTAAATAAGAGTGATTCACGTAGAATCCTGTATTTATTGCACTTGGACCTTTTTGGCCCAATAAAAGTACAGAGTCTAGGAGGGAAATTTTACACTTTAGTGATTGTAGATGATTTCTCTAGGTTTACTTGGGTGTTCTTTTTGAGAACTAAGGCTGATAACTTCAAAGTTCTTACAGACTTTCTTCTATGTGTGCAGACTGAGTATTCTTTTCATGTTGCCTTGATCAGAAGTGATCATGGTACTGAGTTTGAGTCTCTTCTCATGCAAGAATTCTGTGAGAAAGAAGGTATCAAACATAGCTTCTCTGCTCCTAGAACTCCTCAACACAATGGGGTAGTGGAAAGGAAAAATAGAACACTAATTGAAGCTGCAAGAACATTGTTGGCAGATGCTAACATGCCTCTCTCTTATTGGGCAGAAGCTGTTAGCATAGCTAATTATGTTTTGAACAGATGTCTAATACATAAGCTTAAGGGTAAAACTCCTTATGAATTACTTAAAGGAAAGAAACCTAAAATTAACTATTTTAGAGTCTTTGGTTGTGTAGTGTACATTCACAATAACAACAAAGAATACCTTAGAAAGTTTTAAGTAAAAGCTTCAATGAGAATTTTTCTTGGATATTCCCAAGTAAGCAAAGCTTATAGGGTGTTTACAAATCAACTTTAAAAATAGAAGAATCTGTGCATGTTTCCTTTGATGAGTTAAAAATGTTTTACAAGGAGAAGGAAACTTCTCCTTCCTCAAACTCATTGCAGGTACAAGAGTTATGCAAAGATCTCACTCAAGAGATTCCCCCTCTATCAACTCTTCATATCACTGATTCAGACAGTGATGAAGACACTGTGGAAGCAGTTGCTGTACCACCAACAGTTAATCCTATTCTACAAGAGGAATTAATCCAAACTATTTTTGAAGATCACATCCCACCTACTAATCTTGTCACACTTAGAGATCATCCTACATCTCAAGTGATTGGTGACATATCAGCTGGTGTGCAAACAAGACATAAATTAAGACAGGATGTGATGCATGCTTGTTTCCTTTCACAAATTGAGCCCCTCACCATAAAAGATGCTGAGCTAGATCCCCACTGGATCATTGCTATGCAAGAGGAGCTTAATCAATTTGAAAGATGTAAAGTATGGACTTTGGTTCCAAGACCAAAAGGCCAACTGATCATATGCACCAAGTGGGTGTTCAGAAACAAGTTGGATGCCCAAGGAACTATTATAAAGAACAAAGCTAGCCTTGTAGCTCAGGGCTACAGACAGGAGGAAGGTATAGACTATGACCAAACCTTTGCCCCTGTTGCAAGGCTAGAGGCAATAAGGATCTTTCTAGCCTATGCATCCTATATGAAGTTTAAGGTTTTTCAAATGGATGTTAAGAGTGCATTCCTAAATGGTGAGCTAAAGGAAGAGGTGTTTGTTGAACAACCTCCTGGGTTTGTTTCTTCAACTAAACCCTCATTTGTTTATAAGTTGCAAAAAGCTCTTTATGGAGTTAAGCAAGCACCCAGAGCCTGGTATGATACTCTAGCTAGTTTCCTATTAGAGCACAACTTTGTTAGGGGAGTAGTTGATAGAACCCTATTTGTTAAGCATCACAAGGACACAATCCTGGTTGTTCAAGTCTATGTGGATGATATTATCTTTGGTTCCACCGATCCTAAACTATGTAAAAGGTTCTCAGACCTGATGCACTCTAAGTTTGAGATGAGTAGTATGGGTGAGCTATCTTACTTTCTTGGTCTCCAAATAAAGCAAGATGCTGATGGAATCTTCATCTCCCAATCCAAATATGCCAAGGAATTGGTAAAGAAATTTGGGATGACTGATGCTTCAGCAATGCATACACCCATGGCTACAAATGTAGTTATAGATTTTGATGATAAGGGTAAGCCAGTTGATCAGAAAAACTATAGGGCCTTTATTGGTTCGCTATTGTATTTAACTGCAAGTAGACCTGACATAATGTTTGTCACATGCCTATGTGCTAGATTCCAAGTCAACCCCAAGGAATCTCATTTGATTCTTCTCAAGATAATTTTGAGATACCTGAAGGGATGTCAAAATTTAGGACTGTGGTACCCAGCTGAATTAGAATTTGAGTTAATTGGATACTCTGATTCTGAATATGCTGGTTGTAGAGTTGACAGGAAAAGTACCTCAGGTACATGTCAGTTCTTGGGAGAGAGATTAGTCTCTTGGTTCTGCAAGAAACAGGCTTCTGTCTCAACTTCAACTGCAGAGGCTGAATATATAGCAGCTGCTAGTTGTTGTCCACAGATCTTGTGGATTTAAAACCAGCTTTTGGATTATGGGTACACACACAAGAACACAAAAATCATGTGTGACAGTACCAGTGCTATTTCCATAGCACAAAATCCTGTGCACCACTCTAGGACCAAGCACATTGAGATCAGACACCATTTTCTAAGAGATTGTGTGGAAAAGAATAAGATCAATCTTGAGTTCATATCCACAGACCTTCAAAGGTAATATTTTCACCAAGCCCTTAGATGAACAGAAGCATCTGTTCTTTTTGAATCAACTAGGTATGATAAATGGAATAGACCAAGTGTAATTTCTGCCTATGTTGAAATCTGCTCGAATATCGTCGAATGTCGTTCGACCATAGTCGAACAGGTTGAGCCTATCGTCGACCTATGGTTGATGACGGCTCGATTGTTTGTGAAGACAGAAATAGTCGATCGATAGCTCGACTACTTTGCTTCAGGAAACGATCGTCGAACGATCGATCGACCATCGTTTCTAGTATCTGTTGAAATAGGTCGATGATTGTTGTTTAAATATAAACCGATGGTCGACCTAGGTTAATAGATCGTGCTTTTTGTAGTCGACAGAGCTCGTCTTTTCATATTCCTCATTCCTGCTTGAAAAGTTTGACTTGAGCTCTACCCCACGCTTTCTGCTTTCGTTTCTCTCGTCTTCCCCAACCAAATCCATGGCGATTGCTCTAGCTTTGCTGACCGTGATGAAGTTTGATGCCGGCTTTAGCGTTTATTTTGATTCTTTCAGTGCCTGCGAAGCTGATATTCTCGAGATGCTACAACTATGCAAAGATCAAGGACTGGAGAAGCTTATGTCTACAAGGATTAAGATAAATGTTCCAGAAATCAAAGAATGGGTCTATACATCGTCTTCCAACGACGAATCGATGACAGGGACTATCGGTGGCGAGGAGGTAATTTTGACTCCTGCCGTCTTAACTGAGATTTTTGGTTTAATCAATGGTCAAGAAGAGTATGATCAAGATACTCAGGAGAATAGCAGGATGCTATTAGAGCTAGGACATGCTGAAGGCATTCCTTCCAAGTTGCTGAAGATAAGCTTTCCGATGAAGATCAAGTTCTTAGCAGAATTACTAGGGAAAGTGTTGTTGGGAAAGCACTCTGCGCACGATAACATTACCAGGCAGCAGTTTGCCTTAATGTGTGCTATTGCTAACAGGAAAGCAATAAATTTGGCTGGAATAGTTTTTGAATTAATCAGGAGAAAGAACTCAAAGAAAGAGATAACCCTTGGAAGGGTGATTGGGATATTTCTAAGAGAGAAATATCCTAAGCTGTTGGGAACAGTCTCAACATCAATGAATGCAAGAAAGAAGACGGATCCCACTCTGTTTATCAAGTGGAGAAGGAATATCCAGAAGCCTTCACCTGCTGGGGTTGCTCTTGTTCCATTTGAGAACAGAAGGACAGTAATAGTCACCCCCCACCTAATTGAAGAAGGCTCTTCCATTTCCCCCATTCCATCTACATCTGCATTGCCACCCACTTCTATTGCAGTACCATCTACATCCACTACTATTCTCCATGCATCACCACCAGCATCTCAAACTCCTTTACACCTTGCTGGGATTTCAAATCTTAGCATTGATCTGTTGGTTTCTGAGACACTTTAAACTCCACCTCAGTCACCAATTTCACCTCAAGATCATATTGATCTTCATGCATCTGCATCTCCATCACCAGTTCACACTCCATCTCATCAGGAGAACATCATCCTTGATGCTCATCCATCTGTTATGATTCCCCCATCTACATCTTTTAAAATCACACCAGCTCTCATTGCAAGCATCATGGAGCTAATTACTACTTCAATCAAATCAATGATTGAAGCAGCAATTGCCCCTCTTGTTTCCTCCATTTCATCTCTTACATCCTCCATTACAGCCCTCTCAAATTCTGCTGAGCCCTCTTCTCTTAGGGGCCTGAGTTCAGTACCCACTAAAGTCAGGCAGGGGGAGATGTTCCAGGAAGATGTCTCAAGACTTCCACTGGTCATTCTTTCAGCTGAAGTTCCAGAAGATACACCATCAGATGAAATTCATACAGTTGCAGATTCAGAAATTACAACATCAGTTGCAGTTGCAGTTCCAGATACAGCTGAAGTTATAGCTGAAATTAAAGACACAGCTGTTTCTCCAGAAGCTCAAGTTTAAGAACAAAGGATAGCTGAAGTTATAACTGAGGCTGAATTTGCTTTCAGAGTTTGTCTTGAAGAATCATCTACTCCTATTATTGACATGTACCTAGAAGGAGTCATTACCTCCTACCTAGATGATTTATGGGAGTTAGGAAATTCTGCAGGTAATATAATTACTCAATTATCTGACCTGTTGACTGACATGCTAACTTGTGAATACCTTGAAGGGATGTTTCTATACCATTTAGAAAATTTTTGTGTCCCTTTGGCTATAGATCAAGCTCAAGATGTTCAAGAACCTGCTCCAGAACCTGCTGCAGAAAATAAAGAACCCGAGTCTGTTATACCAGATCAGGAATTTGTGTAAGCCTCAGAAGAACTTGTCCCCAAGACAGTTACAGATGAGTCAGTAGAAAGATCAACTGTTTGGGATAATACTCCAAGACCAGATCTTGATTCTCAATTGGCTCAGGATGCCATAGAAGAAGAAAAAGAAAAGGCTATTTTAAAAGCCAAAGCAAAAGCTATTCAAGATATCATTGATCCATATGACCAACCTCAGTCATCATATTCTGATGATGAGGAAGATTCAGAGGATTCTGAAGGAACCAAGAAAAGGAAAATTGCTCAAAGGAAAAGGAAAGCTCAAGCTCCTCCTCCTCCTAATCCAGAGAATGACATCCCTTATTACATATTGAAAGAGATTGACCCCAAGTCTAAGGACTTTCAACATTGGATGGGATTGTCTAAGAATCGGCAGAAGAAGAGGAAGAAGAGCAAGAGATATGATACTCCAGCTCCCAAGTGGACTCCCAGAGGTCCTCCTCCTCCTCCTCCTAGTGCAGGAGCTTCAGGGAATGTATCTTCTAATACCTCAGATCCTCTAGCCAGATTTACTCCTTCTAAGGCCTATCAGAGAAGAGGAAACCCAGGTTACTAGGGTAGACCCCATTCAGGCCAGCAAAGACAAGTAGCTGGACCTAAAGAGCAGGTGAAGGAGATGACTTACCAGAAACCAACATTTTCTCCTCCTCCTTCACCTAAAAGAAAAGTTTCACCTCCTAAGGAGAGAAAAATTCTTCCCTCCAGAAAGCCAGCTCAGATTAAGCAAGTAGATTTAAAAGGAAAAAAGAGTAATTTACTCTGACAAGTCAAGCAAGAAATTTGCAGAGGTTGCTCCACCATCATCTCTTGTTATTCAAGAAGGCATAGAACCAGCTGCAGTTCTGTTAGACCTTTCTACAAAGTTCAAGACTATAAAGCCTCTAGATCCAGCTGATGAAAATTCTTATGAAAGCCAAGAGCTTAATCTTGAGTTCAGGATGGCCAGATTTCTTGAGTTAGTTGGATCAGCCCAAATTAGAAAAGCTAAAGCTGAAGGCAAAGACATAACAGGCTTAACAACTATATCAAAGTTCAGAGAAAAAGAACTAGACAGATTTCAAGTCAGACCAGAAGTTTTTGATGCCTCAAAATATATGGAAAAGCATCCAGAGGCTGTTTTGCCCAGAGCAAGAGAATCTAAGATTATTGGAGAACAGGACTAGAAGACTTCAAAGAAGGATGCTCTTGATCCCAAAAGGAAAATTTCCTTCCTTCCTGTTTTTTTCAATTCTAAACCAGACTCTGATAATGTATAAATATATTTGTATTGACAGTCTGTTTTGCTTGATTGTTTGATTTAATTTTTGATATGAAATGCTGCTTATTGATATGATATGATACACGTTGATCCTAACAGGTTATTATTATTTATATATATATTTATAGCATTCTTTTTGTTTTGAGAGACTTGACCCAAATAGGGGAGATTGTTAGTACCCTAGTTTGGATTTGAGTTAAGTCTTCTCAATTAGTTTCTTGACCCAAGATTTATCTATGGTCAAAGGTTAGATTTTGGTTAGATTCCATCAGTTGTGTAGAGTTGTTGTTTATCCAGTTGAAAATCTGGTTAAGTGTTTTTTAGTTCGACTATAGTCGAACGCCGCTCGACTATCGTCTATCAGTTGATCGACTATCGTCTATCAGTTGATCGACTATTGTCAGACAGTAGATCGACTATCTCTGAGTTAGTTCAACTCTGTTAGCTCGACGATCTGTGGTCTCAGTATCGTCGATCGTCGAGTCCTGCTCGACTATTTTTGCCCAGACAGATATATTGTAGGTCGACGATCTTCTCTAATAGTTTGACGATCGTTGTGATTCATTCGACTATCTTTTTGTCTGCATTTAGTGATTGTGTACTCTTTCTCTTCTGTGAATTATTTCTCATTTATCTGGCTTATTTTATTAAAGATTATTTCATTGATTTTATGCTTACATATCAAGGCAATCTTTGCCTCATTCTTTATGCATAAGTCAAGTTCTATCTGACAATGTCTTTTGTCCTATTATTTGAAAAATCTTTGTGCTTTATTTTCCATGATGTCCTTTATAGCCGTTAGACACAGATGTCTTTCTTTGGCCGTAAAGAGTTTGTTTTTGATGTGACTTTCTCTAATATCTTTTGGACTTGCAGAATGGATAAGCAGCTTCTAAGAAAGCTTTATCTCTTTATAAGATGTCCTTCTGCAGGCTATTTGTACTATGTGTTATTTGCAGCCCAGATTGCAGATCTCAGAAGAAGACAAGATTAAAATCAAGTGAAAGATAGAAGCCGTTACAAAGGCTGATATATAAAGAGCTAGTGAGAGAAGTTAATATACAAATATATAGATATTCATATACACAGATACACAGATTCAACAACAAGAACAAGTGTAGAACAACTCTCTTCAGAGCTCTCTTCTTCAATCCTGAGTTCATCCTGCTTACAGGATCATTCATACTTAGAGCTTCAAGTAGTAGAAGAAGAAGAAAGAAAATCTATTGAAGAAGAACAACCATTCCATATCAAGAGTCTTCTTCAAGCTTCTCCTTCAAGAACCTCAAGACAAACAGATCTTCTCTGTCAAGAGTTCTAAAGAGAACCTGCACCCTGAAGCAAGGCTTATTCCTTTATATTCTCTAAGCCAGGGGGAGCTTTGATTCCTTCAGAGCTTTCTATAGCTTAGTGCAATCCACTAGCTTCTCTAATTTTGTTTAACAATAGAGAAGACATTCTAACTCTCTCAACCTCCTATACAAAGGTTTATTACTCCCTTCAAAAGTGAACCTTGGTGGAAGGGCACCTTAGCAAAAACCTGTGTTGGATTTTGAGCTCCTGATCAAAAGCTCAAAGGGTTTACTTGATCTACCTAAATCAGATCAGTTGGTGGCAGGGCAGTTGAACAAAAACTTGTAGTGGATTCCTACTAGGGTGGTAGAAGAGTTGATGTACCTATTGAGAGGGAACCACTATAAATCTTCTTGTGTTGTCTGTGTTGCTTATTTTAATTACTGCATTGTAGCTGTGAGTAGAATTAACTAGGATTGCTAGTTGTTGTGTTAGGACTAAAGCTTAAACTGTAATTACAGTTATCTTTTCCTTGTGCACCTCACCTTGTGTTAGGCTCTAGGGTTTCATATATCTATTTACTTTTTCCGCAAATTAACTCTAAGGGAGTTAAGTAGATTATCATATTTTTGAATACTCTATTCACCCCCCCCCTCTAGAGTTGTATCTATACTCACTTTCACGTCGAGTGCTATGGCTATCGCCAGCGATACCCACTGTCGCCCGGCGATAGCTACCAAAAGTTTTGTTTTAATTTATGGGGTGTTACAAGTACTTGGATGGTTGATCTCCTGGGAAGTCCCTGTGATGCGCTCTTGACTATGGAGTTTGCCTCATCAAAGAGAGGTTGTGGCAACCAACAACTCGCCTATGGGCAAGAAAGGGGTTAGGGTGCTTGGGTTGCAGCCCAGTAGCGTCGCTTAGAGCGGAGCTCTGACATTTTAATGTTGGATCGGCTAGGGTCGTTGCAATAAAAGTGCACTTTTTATTTGAAAAGTCCCAGCGCCCCAGCATGTACTCTAATTTACACCTAGTCTGGTTCTGGTTATCAGGTTGCAGGCCAAGCACCCCCAACCCCTTTCCATCAACTGGCGGGTTGTTGGTGGCCACAACCTCCCTTTTATGCAACAAACTCGATTGTCAAGCGCGCATCATGGGGACTTCCCAGGAGGTCACCAATCCCAGTACTACTCCAGCCCGAGCATGCTTAACTATGGAGTTTTTCAACTTCTCATCACCAATTGAGTTGCAGCTCAACCGTAGCCTAGCAAGGGTCATTATACCCTTCTCCTCTTGGAAATGCCTTTTGTTACACCCTTACCCTAGCCGTCGCTTGAACGCGCATTTCCACTAGTGTGTTGTTGGTGACTTCTTAATTATGAGTTAGTACGCGATATGGGCATTATGAGATCATTGTCATGCCTTTCGGGCTAACTAATGCGCCATCGGTGTTTATGGATTAATGAACATGACGTTCAAAGAGTATCTAGATCAGTTCGTGATAGTGTTCATTGATTATATCCTGGTGTACTCCAAGTCCGAGGATGATCATATGGAGCACTCACATATTATTCTAGAGACCTTGAGGAGTAATCAGCTGTACGTCGAGTTCTCCAAGTATGAGTTTTGGCTATCTTCGACGGCATTCCTTGGTCCTGTTGTTAGTGGTGAGGGTATCGTGGTGGATCCGGCAGGGGTTGATGCATTACGAGAGTGGCCTGTGTTGTCTTCTGTAGCGGAGGTTCGGAATTTTCTGGGAATTGTCGGCTACTACAGGTACTTCGTGGAGAACTTTTTGCAGATAGTTTTACCCCTCACGACCCTGACAAGGAAGGATCAAAAATTTGTCTGGTCTCCAACGTGCGAGTAAACCTTCGAAGAATTGAAAATTCGTCTGACCACGGTGTCTATTCTATGCTCCCCATGTGGGAGAGAATGCTTTGAGATCTACAGTGATGCTTCAGGCAGCGGCTTAGGCTGCATTTTGTTATAGCATCAGAAATCAATAGCTTATGGTTCGCTCCAGTTGAAGGTGCATGATAGGAATTATCCGGTCTATG
The DNA here is from genome assembly GCA_039513925.1 of Platanthera zijinensis. Taxonomy (NCBI): domain Eukaryota; kingdom Viridiplantae; phylum Streptophyta; class Magnoliopsida; order Asparagales; family Orchidaceae; genus Platanthera; species Platanthera zijinensis. Next base: position 164,238,593 of record CM077083.1, on the reverse strand, counting down.
ATTTGGAGTTGGCAGTCGTGATATTTGCATTGAAGCTCTGGAGGCACTATCTGTATGGAGTGAAGGTCGACATTTACAAATACCATAAGAGTTATAATATACCTAAAAGGCATGAAGTTTTGCTCAAACGGAGCACGCTGAACTATGGAGCCCGATAAGGGTCGTTACACCCTTCTCCTCTTGAAAATGTGCATTCAAGCGATCCCAAATCTCCTTGGTAGTCTTAAAACGATTGTAGGTCATGGAGAGACGAGGATTTAGGGAACTTAGGAGGTAGTCCTTGCAGAAACATTATCCTTAATCTACTGATATTCATCCACAAGCTCTCGGGTAGTGGCGAAATCGCTCAGAACTGTGTTGAATATATCACGTTCTTTCATACCCAGTTGGACGTGCAGTATCCAAATGTGGAAATCAATGGGAGAAAATGACTAAAGCTCAACGATATCGAGTGAGCTACACCTCGACATCTCAATTTAGCTTGAACAGAAAACTTGTAAGAAATAACCTGAACCGCGCGGAGATGACCCAGTGTCTTTAGATCCAATCCAGTATTAGTTTCTCGTTCCACCTTCCAAGAGGCACAGAGGTAGTGAGTGCTCCACCAAATGGCACAAAATATCTTTAGCATGCACCAAAATCACTTTGCCCTCAACAAGCAATTGATCTTGGGAACAAACAGACATCCAAAGCACAAGAGAGATGGGACCCTTCTCCACGATCAGCAACGAGAATTAGATCTGTTAACTTCTCTACCAAAGGAAGCTGAAAAAATAGGAGCGACAAAATTGATCTATTGTAGGACAAATGAAGATGGATCTACTGCAAGGGCAAGGGCAGAAAAAAAGAGTTATGAACTTGTAATTGATCTGATAGCAGGAGGCTTTCTTCTTCTACAATAAGATGAACAATCCCTCAAATCTGAGCGATAGTAGAACCGTTGGACCAGATCTTGGACAGAACCGGACCTTTCCGACAGAAGATGCATGGGCGACAGCACGGCTTATTTCCAATCTACATGAAGATACAACGACGAGATCTGACTCATTGTCTGATGTTATTGTGGAAGCGGGGCACACCGAAGAGAAACCAACAATTCTTCCCGATCAGATCTACGACGAAAGAGTCTTGCGCATGAGCGGCACTGCTCATGAGAATGGAAGTGGCGGTAGGTCCATGCACAACCAATGACAGCCTTTCTCCTTCACGATCAAGCGTTGGATTCCTTTTTTTGAACGATGAATGATGATGGGATGAAGAGCCGTGCACAGGAGAATCGTTTCCTCTTCCCGACCGAGAGCTGCAGGGTGCGGCAAAATTACGAATGGGAGACGGACGGGAAAACCTTAGTAGAGCACAAATGATACTTTGAGAATGTTGGGGGATGCACCGCTCAAAGTATTCTACATGTCCCTATCAAGTTTGGAATAGGTATATATAGTACCTCAAGTATAGAGCTTAACCCTTAAATCAGCACGAAACCAATGACCCATTCCAAGCCGATCTCGACACGTGAGGACATATATGCAATATATCTAACAGTTAACATGTGCTAGGTGGGCGACATGCCGCCTTATATGAAGCTTGATTCTAGTATCCTTCGGCGATGGACGCTACTGGGCACCGCGCGAATGCTGAATGCGGTCGCAGAACATGCGGAGTAATATGGACGAGGACTTGCGGGAAGTTACACGCAAGGAAGCTTCTCTGAATGGCTCACGAGTCTTGATTTCCACGGTGGGCTTAGAAGAATTTTTGGTGGAGAAGCGGCGACTCGTAGGAGAAATCTGGCAGAGCTCTGACCTGAGTAGGAAGAAAGCACGGAGGAAAAATATGAGAAATGAGGAGGTCCAGGGCCGATTTATAGCCTCCATGAGGTGGTTACGGTAGTTATGCGGCTATCCACATACTGTAACCACCATTATCATTATTTTTTAGAATAGTTATGAGCATATATTTTGGTCATCATATTTGTTATTCGTAGGACAATAATTTAATTAATGAAATTCCCCCATTAACTAAAATGGTTAGTTTGTGGTTTTCAATAGAATAACGATGGCGATCATGATGGAATGATCGAATGGTGGGGAAGGCCCACCAAGAATGGGAGACCAACTTGGCGGCAGACAGCCGCCGGTGAAGGAAGAGGAGGAGCAGCGGCCGGTGGAAAGGCCGACTGTGGCGGGAGAGAACACGGCCACAGGAGGCGGTCGCGGGAAGGGGTGGCCGCAGTGCGGCCGCCCTTCTGTGCAACGCCCCGCGACCTCGGGAAGAGGCAGTCGTGGCGCGGCCGCCCTTACGGGAGAAGCCCCGCTGCCTCGGGAGCAGGCTGCGGGAAGGGGGCAGTCGCTGCACGGCCTCCCCTGCGGGCGAAGCCCCGCGGCCGCGGTGCAACCACCCCTGGTTGCCCCTACGGGCGGAGCCCCGGGGCTATGGGTGGCAACCGCAGGGAGGGACGACCACCGCTATGGGCGAAGCCCCGCGGCCGTGGGAGGTGTCCATGGGAAGCGGTGGCCGCCCTTATGGGCGGAGCCCCGTATGAATATTCTATGGGAAGCTGAAAATGTGGTCGCAGGAACACTCAATCACAATCGAAGATAAGTAAAAATCAGTAGCAACAGCAGCACAAGAGTTTCCAATTGAAATTAACTTCTTTTACAGAGCGAGGTATACATTGCAAGACTTGATTACAATGCAACCAAGGGAAAAAGAAATCTGCCACAAGAAGTTAACCATGCAGACAACAAGCTGTAACCGTACAACTCACCTAACCGTGCAGACTACTGTTATTGAAATGCTCAAGGAACACGAACAGAACCTATTGATAGACCGAGCGAACTACTCTGAATCCACAACTCAGAGGAAGAGATCAAGCCGCAAAGACTGCGACCTGCTGCTATCCGCTGACTGCGCTCCGTGAATTGTTTCACGCCAAGCGTCCACTAGTTTCCTAGCCGCCTGATGTTAGCAGTATAGCCTGCATAGAACAACTTCCTTAGTCACAGAGGTTTGGAAACCATAATTGCAAAAACCAAGCACAAGCTATCTCTTACTGTTCACTGTTATTTATGAGGAGTAGAGGACTCCTATGTATAGGTGTGAGGAGGAGTGCCGTCACCACCCATAGCGATAGGATAACTGCTCGTCAGACCCGTCAGCTAACAATACGTATCCGCACAGTCTGTATACCATCACTAGTACGCCAAGGTCGCAACAATCACCAAGACAGATAGAATGAATAGTCTTTCATGCCTTCCATCAAACCACAACAATGGCGAACACAATATAGGTGAATTGCCAAACACCACTACCAGACCTCACAACCCTGCAGACACTATTTCCAGTCCGCGCAAACTGCATCTTGCAACTAGCACAAAATCTGTGCCTAGTGAATCTGCTGAACTCAGCGAATGCCAGGAGCAGTCTGCGAACAGGCATACTCAGCAAGCTAGACAACAAGTTGGACTTAGTAATACAGACCAAGTACACCACAAGCTCCGCAGTCACCAAGTAACCGCACCACCTGATACCAAAACCGAGCCCTCTGAATAACACCAGTCCGCCACCTTGCGGACTGCTCAATCAGACCGCACGACCACTAGGTAAACTAGTTTGTGTGCCTATGCCGACCACCACGATCTAACCTCTAGACCGTAAGCACATAACCATGCCAGACACCTGTGAGCTCACGAAGAGTCCACCACAATCGCGGTTAGCCAACCCTAACCGCCCGGTTAACAAAGAATGCTTGCTGACCCAGACCGCAAGAACTACCAGCAACCCGCCAAAGGCTATCCGCCAATACTATCCACTAGGTCGCGGTGGACTCTGCAGTCTATGCGGTTTGAATAGTCAAACTGTCCAGCTTCACTTATAACCCCACTTCAACAATTTCAACACTCCCCCTTGAAGTGGGAAGTGGAAACCAACCCGAGCAATCCTCGAAACTGAATAAAAGGTCCCTGCATTAGTGACTTTAAGAAGATTTCTATGATGTTTTCCTTGCTCCATATATGCTCAACCATCAGAGACCCCTCCTACACCTTCTCCCAAATGAAGTGATGCTTGATCTCGATGAGCTTCGTTCGCGCGTGAAAAACTTGATTGTTGACCATTTTGAGAGCACTCTCATTGTCGTTGCGAAGCAGAGTAGGACATCGCACCTCCTCATGGATGTCATCCACTAAACTCATAATATAGATTGGCTTCCTGAGCTGCCAAGGTTGAAGCCTTGTATTCTGCTTTTGTAGTGGAGACAGACAATGAATCATGTTTCTTACTACACCAAGAAATAGTTGCTGATCACGTGAAGAAGACGTAACCAGACGTCGACTTCCGATCATCTGTATATCCTCCATAATCAGCATCCATGTAACCATGCAAACATAAGCTTATGTCCATCTTATAAAAGAGACATGTCTCTGAGGTAGACCTGATATACTTCAGAATTCCTTTAGCCGCCACCAAATGAGGTTTTCGTGGCTCTGCCATATACCGACTAACCCGGCCCACCGCATCAGCAATATCTAGCCAAGTAATAGTCAGATATATGAGACTCCCTGTGAGAGACCGGAACACCAAAGGGTCAGTAAGAACCCTTCCCTCATCCCATCGAAGTTTCAACCTGGCATTCAGAGGAGTAGAACTGTTCTTTCCTTTCCGCATGTCAAACCGCTTGATGATTCTTTCCATATAGCCCTTTTGGGAAACGAGCATGACATTCTTCTGCCTCTCAACCTCAAGTCCAAGTAAATGGTGGAGCTCACCAAGATCATTCATCTCAAACCGAATAGCTAACTCAGCCCGGAGCCTAGCTACTTCCTCCTCCGAGTTCCCCGTGACAATCATATCGTCAATGTACAATAGAACAAGGTCTTGAAGCTCCCCCTGCTTCTTAACAAACAGTCTAGAATCTCATTATGAAGCAAAGTATCCGCAGAACTAGAGATATTCCGTGATCTTCCCATACCACGCCCGAGGTGCCTGCTTCAGACCATAGAGGGCCTTCTTCAGCTTGTAGAAGTGCCCATGACATTAACAAACAGAATGATCATGCCATTTATTGGATTGTAACATCCCGACTTTTATTGGGCAACCGAAAACCCTAGTGGGCCTTATAAAGATGACCTAAACATCTACCCATGTCCCATAATAGGTAAGAGTTAACCCTAGACGGGGGTATGGAGATAAAAAAATTCTGATTTGAGTTCTGTCAGTTTCTGTGGCCTCGTATAGTCAATACGAGTGCATTGGAACTCGTTCTATTTAATTTCGTGGTCATATGGTGGATATGGCTATTCCTCGTAGAATGTCGTGAAAATGAGATTTTTGAATATCGAGTTAAAGAACTCTGATCTGAGTTCTGTCAGTTCATATGGTTTTGTATAGTCGATACAAATGCATTGGAACTCATTGCATCGCAATCCGAATTCTAACGATGGATGTGAGCGTTTTAACCATTTTAGTGTGTCGCGACACACAAATTTTGATTATTTAGCAAATGAACTCCGATTTGACCTCGGTTAGTGGCATTAGATTCGTTTGGTTAATACAAAGTCAACAGAATTTGTCCCGGTCAGTTTCGATGATGGGTGGTCAATCCGTGGTCAAGTCAAGCTCAATCGTGCACCGAAAAGCAAGTACACACTAATTGTGGCATGATACCCCAACTTTGACCCGACCCCCGATGATTCGGACCTAGTTTTACTTTAACCAGTAAGGGGGACCCACCCTAGGGTGACTTTGGTCAAACCCCCCTAAAAGTCCTTTTTTTGGAATTTTCAACAGAAGGTGTACACTCCTCTCCATGGCTTAAGTAGGGCTTTACTCCCCCACCCTTGGGCCATCAAGTCAGCTATATAGGGTGAGAGATAGACAATGGGCCAAGATGAGGCCCACCCTCAATTCTTCCCCTCTTCCTCACTCCCAAGCCAAAGCCCGTCAACCCCTCCCTATGGATGCTTTCCATATGTCCTATACTGGACTCTTCAAGTAGTTCCAGCTATCCAAATAGACTGGAGGGAGGAGGAGAACATCTCCTCCTCTCAGGTTAATCCCACATAGGGGAGAGGAGGGGTGGCCAACCTCTCCCAGCATATATAGGCTATGCCCCCTCTATTGTCCTCACTCACAGCTCGGGTTCCACCCTCTACCGGAGCTCTGCCTCGCCAAAAAATCCAAACTAAGCCATCCACCTCCGCCACCTCCCATGGCGTCTCGATCGGGACCTTCCCTAGCTCCTCTAGCCCAGGTAGAAAACCTTGCCCTCCTCCTTCCTTAGTTCCCTGACGTGTTGCATGTGCCTCCCGGCGGTTAGAACGCCGCTGGTGCCACCCGAGCCTTGCTCCAGGTCGGGTGGTGGCCGTGGGTGAAAACCATGCCCATCACCAATGGTGGCACTGCGGGAGTGTTACACCGCTAAGGAAGTCTATCCCCGGTGGTAGATGGTCGTGGTACCGCCGAAATTAGCTGCTCCGGCGGTACCCAACAAGCAATAAAATGCTCTATTTTTATTTCTACAACGACGGCCTACGGTACGAGGCCATCGAACTACTGCTAGAGAGAATCCCTACTCCGGACGTGCCGGCTAGGGGTAGTGCTAAGGCCTGGGGACCACTAGAGAGGTGGAGCGGCGCGACAATGCCGGAAGAAGTGCAAGTCGTGTTACCCGCTCTCGGGTTCGTTTATTATAGTGGTGGCCGGCGGCGCTGGGCCACCGGACCACCGCTCCAAAGCTCACTGGCCCTCGACGATTTGATCGAGGGTGGTGTTGTGGCCTGACGGCCACCGGGCGGCGGCGGTAGAAGCCTGTGAACTTTTGCCACTGGTATTTGATCACCATTGTATAATATCCACCAAGAGATCACACGGCAATGATCATCTTAAATCCCACCCCTACCTCATCATCAGCGCCCCCCACAGTGAATCCGTGCTCGATCTGCTGTGGAGGTAGAATGACAAATAACCTGTCTTGATCGATCTCAGTCGCAGGTTTAGGTTTTGATCTAGCTATATGCAAACCTTTTTAATCAGAAATTTGTGGAATTTTCTGAGAAAAATCTAGGCTCTTAGGGAAAAGTTTTGACCATGAAAGTTGTTCCCCTTGATGAGGGCAATCTCCACAAAAAATTTGGGATTTTTAAAAGCCTAAATAAGAATTATTTGGCCAATTTAGAGACGCAAATTTGCTCGGAAAATTTTGGAAAAAAATTTTGTCTCATTTTAGGCCCTCTCTTAAAGGTTGTATTAAAATTTGAAAACCTTGGGGTAAAAATTGAAGATTTTCCGATTTCTTGGAGCCTAGGGCCGCACTCGGAAATTGATTTGCTCAAAGTCTTTGAAAATGAAAATCAAAGTGCGCAACCACTTTCTATATCGTGTATTAAGTTTAATTGATTAATCGATGAGAGTTATCGAGACAAGATTTCCAGCTCTGAGTGTTTCAAGATTTTTTTCAAAATCACCGAGCGCCTCGCTCTTAAAAATAACTCTCGGGCATTTTAGGTGGACTCGGAAGACGAAAGTACGAGCTTCGAGTAAAATAATCTCCAACCTCGTTTCGGGTGAAGAATTTCCCTCATGTGATTGGAAACGATTTTTGAGGTTAAAATTCGAGGAAGAATGTACTCTCTAACGAGATTCTCAGATTGGATCCGACACGAGCAAATGAGTTTTTGTTTATTCTCAGATGAATGATAAAGGTGTAACTCATAGTTAGCCTCCAAATTCGATTAAGCCGTGATTAAAGGGCGCCACTGAATTATTATCAGATCTTAATAATGGGTGAAACTCAAAGAAGCCTCCTAAAAACTGAAATTGAACTAAACATGCCTCCTGAGAATGGAGATGAAACGGAACTTGCCTCCTGAGAATGGAGATAGAATTGAACTTACCTCCTGAGAACGAAGATGGAACTGAACTTGCCTCATATTAAAGGAGATTGAACTGAAGCCTCCTGAATGGAGTGATTGGACTGCTAAATATTTTCTTTATGATTTATTCCAGTCTCGTACTATTCCATTTCCTTTATTTATTTCAGTTCATTACTTTTTTTAGTACTCTAGTTTCATATTGGTCCTGCTTATTTACTTTCAGTTCAGTTCATTTCTTTTAAGCACTCCTTCTAGTCTCACACAAGTCCTGCTTATTGACTCTCAGTTCAGTTCATTTCTTGTAAGTACTATTTCAGTCTTGTACTAGTTCAGTTCCTTTCAGTACTTACTTTCAGTTCTTTCAATTCAGTACTACTCCAATTTCGTACTGGTCCTATTTCATTACAACATTTCAATTCTACAGGCTATATTCTCAACAAATTTTATTACCATACTTTTATTCCTGCAATTTACCATTTTAAGCACGGGTCCTGCTCTGACGAGCAGTCTTTTGTTAGGTTGAGCCTTAGTTGGGAATAACGAGAATTGAGGTATTCCTCAAAGATTAGCCCCAAATAAAGAGCTCTCATGCTCCTTGTTTGAAGTCGAGTCGAGTTCCGCTTGCCTGAATTATTTGAAGTATAGTAAGGCAGGTTGCCGGAGACCCAATGCGTGCCAGCAAAAACTGATAAATTTAATTGCTTGTAAATTGCTTGTAGTAAATCGTGGAGGTCAGTCACTTCCACAAACCATTCATATAGGTGCGGGAGTTCGACGACTCAAGGCAACAGGGAGATAAGTACCACGGGTGACCGGTCGTTAAGTTTTTTCCCCATTAGGTTTCCTCCGCTAGTCAGCCAAAATGTTATATCCCCAGATGTCACTCACATCCAAGAATACACGAGGTGTATGTTGGGACCTGGGTTGTATAGTATGATCACTGCCAGAAGTGTAAGGACTGGTCACTGCCACTGACGGCTACATTAGTGAGACCAGCGGGGCTCGCTACCCTGCTTAAATAGAAGCGGTCCATACTATGTCGACATAGGGTGTGTGCACGGCGTATTGGCAGGTTTGAATACCTGTGGGGTGAATACAGGTTGTGAATACATGTTGTGCTGAAAGCTAATGGAGCTTTTATTATAACTAATGTATAATGCTACTGTCATTTCAGTTATACTATGATGCACCTTCTTTTAATAATTTCACCCAGCTTATGTATGAAATGTTGTACTAACCCTCTCGTGCTTCGGCTATTTACTTTTATGGGTGTGTGAGCTTGTCTACAGGATATAGATTTGGGGAGGAGATGTGTTTCCACTTAACTCTGTGACTAATAGTTATGTTTATAACCAATCACAGGAGGCGGAGTAATGTGATGATCAGCTGTCGCAGGACGATACACCGGCTGATAAGATTGCCTGAGCAGAGGCACCCCCGTTATCTCCAGATTTTCGAGACGTGAATACTAGCGTACAAGATTGAGAGCATGAGGAGTTTTTAGTAGTAGTAGTACTTTTGTAGCCTACGGGTTTCATGTATAAATAGTGGATGCGGGCTTTACCTACTCTTTTGGATATATATTGTTATATATATATATATATTGTGGCTTCGTGTTAATGCTTCTGCGATAAGATGTGAATATTGTGATTTAAGCCGAGCAAGGAGGCCAACTAGCACTTGGTGGTGTGGTTTGATACCACTTAAGGAGCGATGGGTGGACGTCTTGGGCAAGTAAGATCCCCTTTGGCTAGACCCGGGCTAATGTTGTGGAAGGTAATTTTTCACTCTGCCCCAGAGCTAGACGCCATTAGAGCACCTAGTGACATAGGTAACTCCACCAAAAGATCTGGAGAAGCTTCTCATTGGCCCCCATCTGACCTGCTCTCCTGTATCTCCATAGATGAGCTTCCCTTGAACGAAGTAAGTCCGTTGAAGACAACGTCTATTGAGGCGAGATTCTTTTCATTTTAGGATCCATGTACTTTCATCCCTTCTTCCGCTCATCATACCCAACAAAGGCTAGCTTCCATACTTTTGCATCTAGATTTGTCCTGAGCATGTTTGGAATGTGCACATAGAAGATAGATCTGAACACCTGAAGATGTTTGACACTAGACTCTATTTGAACATCAAATCATGAGGAGATTTCATGTTGTTCGGACTAAGGGGCATCCTGTTGATGACATTCGTCGCACAAGCCATTCCCTCTACTCAGAAGGCCCGAGGAATGCTTTTGGCGTGAAGCCAGCACTTGCAGGTTTCCATCAGATGATGAATCTTCTGTTCTGCAATTACGTTCTGTTATGGAGTGTGAGAACAAGTAAGCTCCCTTTGAATGCCAAATTTTTTGCAGAAGTTTGAGAACTCATGTGAACTGAACTCTCCGCCATTATCAATTCTCAACTTCTTTATCCGCAGATCGAGTCAACCTTCCACCATCTCCTTAAACTCCACGAACATCCTGAACACCTCTGACTTCTCTTTTAAGAAGTATACCCAAGTGTACCTGGAAAATCCATCAATATGAATAAGAATATACCGGCTACCATCGAGAATTGGAGTGACGGTAGGTCCCGTTAGGTCACCGTGGATGCATTCCAGCAGTGCACTACACCTAGTTTGTGATATGTCAAATAAAAGGTGATGTGACTTTCCATACTGACAACCCGCACATACATGACCGTCACCATAGGATGAAAGACTAGGCAGACCATGCACAATACCTCTCACAACCATAGCCTTCAGCTTGTCCAACCTAACATGTCAAAGTCTCTCATTCCAAATAGCAACGCTATCATTAGCTCTCATCTTGTCAACATAGGAACTTATCACTAAAACGAACAAGTCCTTCACCCTCCTACCAACATGAGTGATGTCAGCTTTCAAAGCTGACACCTTCCTGATGAACTTCACTTCTGTCGGGCTAAATAGAACGTGATACCCAATGTCAACCACGTTCGTCACCGAGAAGAGATTTTTCTTCATCCTAGGTACGTGATACACACTCCTCAAATTGAGTGGCACATGATCACTCCTAAAAAAATAGATCTGTCATTCTCTACTTCATGTACAATATCATCAGCAATAATAATGGCATTATTGACTTTGTAATCCTGCAGAGAAGAGAATTTGGACTCATCCCCGGTGAGGTGATGACCACACCCGAAGTCCACGATCCAGTCCTCCTGATAGTTAATCGAGGAGAGTGCCCAAACACAAGTGTCTTTCATGAAGGCACTCCCCATCCTCTTTCCTTAGTCTTGGACTCGGCCTCCTCCTTCCCTACAACATGCCTCAGCTGAAGATTTACCCTGCAGTTCCTGCAGATATGACCAAGCTTATTGCATTGGTAGTACCAAGGTCTGCCTCGCTTTATCCCGTCATCAACCTTAGGAAGCTTTCTTCTATCCTATTATGACGAAGAATACGGACCTTCGCTAATAGGTTCCTTATTCTTCTTGTCTCACCTCTTCTTGTTGTTAGAGAAGAGAGCCTCGCCATCTCCTCCTGAGATTGAGACTCCATCCATCTAGTTTGCCAAATTTTCCTATGAAACTAACAGATTCTCCAACTCAAGCAGTGATTGTTGATTAGCCCAGCCTTGCACAGACATCATAAAGGCAACATACTTCTTCTGTAAGTTGCGGATGATGTGACTCTTCATCTTCGACTCTGAGATCGGCTCTTCCGGGTCCAATGTTGTAGTCTAAAATCATATGCTCTTCATCTTCAAGAAGAAAGAAGAAACTGACATTTCACCTTTAGTGGCCTTCTCCAAATCATTTTCCAAGAACTATAGCTGAGCTACGTTCTTCTTATTCAGCAGGCCATCAAACGCCATCCAGATTTCTGCTGCTAACCAATATTTGATGATGTGGTCAAATAGCTCCGGTGAAACCACACACTTCGGAGAGAATGCAGCATTTGCATCGATTCACTTCCATGCTTTCACCGCTTCAGCATTTTCCCTGGCAGCGACCACTTCTTGTCGATTGTCACCACCGACAACTTCCTAGAGATCTTTGCCAAGAAGATAACTCTCCATGCACGACATCCATCTTTTGAAGTTCGTCTGCGTTAAGAGTTCAATTCCAATCCCTCTTGCAAAACTGGCTTCCATTGCAAACAACTGCATCACTTGATCTTCATGAAGGTATAGCAACCTAAGAATGGTGAACTACTACTCTTCAACACCCCTCTAATACCATGTGAAAATTTTATAGGAAGCTAAAAACAAGGTCCTAGGAACACTCAACCGCAACCGAAGATAAATAAAAAATAGAAAACAACAATAACACAAGAGTTTCCAATTAAAATTAACTTCTTTTATAGAGCGAGGTATGCATTGCAAGACAAGTTTACAATGCAACCAAGGGAAATAAAAATCTGCCATAAGAAGTTTACCATGTGGACAACAAGTTGTAACAGCGTAAGTCACTTAACCGCCAGCTATGTTCGTCAAGACCACCGAAGCCGTCTATCTGTGGCTAACCGTGCAGGCTGCTATTATTAAAATGTTGATGGAACACGAATAGAACTCGCTGATAGACCGGGCAAAATGCTCTGCTTATCCATTGTAAAAATTTGTGAATCACGGAAAATGGGAAACCAGGCGCAGGAACACTCAACCAATCTGAAGACAAATAAACCAGATGCACTAGAAGAGCAAGAAATCTTGTACTATCAACAATCTTTACAAGGCGAGGTATACATGGCGAGATATGATTCACCGATATACCTGATAGAAGAAAAAACTAGAAATACAAAAACTAGACACACGGTCTCAATGAAAAGCCGACGACTCTGTCAAGCTGCCTACGGAGTCCGCTGAACCCGCAAGTCGCCAGACCGCAACCCAGCCGCGCAGACAGCCCGTTATTCCAAAGCTGAAAAAAACTTTGTTCGCTAGTCTGCAAGCCGCCTAAGCGCAAGGTCTCTTAGCCTCCAGATCTTCGTGAACTGCTGTTGTCGAACTGAACAAGCTGCTAGAAGCGAACAGCTTATTTAATTGGGAAAAAGGTTGTCGAAGAATAAGACCGCCTGGTCATAAGCTGCGAGCTGCTGCTAACTGCTAGTTGTTAACTGTAGAGTCTGAATTGTCCTTTACCAAAGTCAGAACAAAGTTACTAGCTTTCCAGCGCTATCCGCACAACCTGCACAGCACAAATCGGTCAAATCTCCAAACCGCGCGAATAGAAAATCCTGTTTGCAGCAACTACCCAAGCTCACTTACCGTTCATTCAGTTGTTGGGTTGATGTAACAAAGGGTCCTATGTATAGGCACATAGAGGAGTGTGATCACCACCCAATTCGATAGGATCACCGCCCTATCTCGCGACGAGCACTGAGTTTATCCGCACAATGCAAATAAAAATCTAGTCCGCTTTGTTACCGTGATTAGGCCGGGCAGCCAGGTCGCCAAGGTCGCACCACCATGGCCGGATACCAAGCCTATCTGCCTTGTCTCTAAACCAACACCATGCTTGGTCTCCATACAGGTGGACACTGCGGATACCGCCCCAGTCTACACTCCTGCGGACATCGCTCCAGTCCGCACGCCACAGCAGATACTACTTTAGTCTGCACACCCAGAGCTCACAACCAGAGCACAAGACAGACTATTGCCGAGCTCGGCAGACAAAGAACTAGTTCGTGCTAACCGAACGATCTCCCAGACTGAATAATCCTAGACTTAGTGCAGATCTAGACCAAGTCCACACCACCGGACATCCCTGGTGACATCACAACTCCGCAGATACAAGTGCCAGCCCACACTAACTGACAAACTCCAGCACCAGTCCGCACTAACTAGTAAACTTCAGCACCATTCCATACTAACTAGCAAACATCGTAATTACCACCAACCGGGCCACCAGAGCAAGACTAAGGCACATGCGATGCCGATCTCCCGAGATCCATTCCAGTCCACAACCAAGACTCAGAGAACTCCATACGAGTCTGCACCATGCCAGTCTTGGCAAACTCCGCGAATATATATGGTATCCACCCGGTTACCATCTAGGAACAAACTGCCTATTGAACACAAGCCAACCTGGCTAGCCTCCAATCTTGTTTGCATAGTCTGCACAAATAGGTCACCCAGTTTGCCACTTTCACTTCATAATTTTCAACACTCCCCCTTGAAGTGAAAAGTGGAGACCAGCTCCAGCAGTCCCCGTAATCGTGTACATGGCCCCTTTGATAGTGCCTTCGAGAAGATGTTTGTGACATAGTCCTCGCTCCGCATATCCTTGACCATAAGGGATCCCTCCAAAACCTCCTGAAAGGAGTAATTCTTCACTCCACCTTCTTCTTCAGCTTCAACCTCCATTTATACGTCACAGGAGTAACACCAATAACCTTGGGCACAATGTACCAAGCCTCATTTCCTTTGAGGATAGTCACATCCTCATCCTTGACATTATTCACCTACTTTACTCTAGTGGTGTGCTCACAGCTAGAAGGCACTTGCTCGACCAGAGGTCCTGCAAAGAAACAAGAGACAAAGCTCATTGCATTTCCGTCGTTATATAGAGCTGGTGTGTTGATGATCCTCTTCGATCTCCGATGAGCTTAATCACGGCTAACTACCTCTCCTGCTTCTTTTGAACCAGCTCCATTCCCGGGCAAACCTGGAGCATCGCTCCCCTTGCTTCTTGAACAAGAAGCCTCTGCCCTGGAACTAGAAGAACCTGGAGCATCACTCCCCCTGCTTCTTGAACCAAAAGCCTCCGCCCTAGAGCTAGAATCACCTGGAGATCCTGGTGACGCAGGTAGCTCCACTAGAAGATTTTCAATAGCCTCTCCCTACCCGTTGTCTTACCTGTTCTCCTATAGCTCCATAGATGAGCTACCCTCATACGATGTCAGTTCGTTGAAGTCCACGTATGTGGAGACGATGAACTTCTTCATCACTAGGTCCATACACTTCCATCCCTTCCTTCGCTCATCATAGCCCATGAAGACAAGCTTCCTCGCCTTTGCATCTAGCTTTGTCCTGAGAGCATCCGAGACATGTGCGTAGCAGGTAGACCTAAACACCTGAAGGTGTTCAACACTGGGCTTCTCCTTAAACATCAACTCATGAGGAGACTTGAAAGTCTTGATTTCAAGAACAACTAATCACCTAGAGGGGGGGTGAATAGGTCCAATTTAAAAACTTAGGCAACTTATCAATTAAAATCATAGCACAATAATCTTATCACAATTAATACCAGTACAGTACACAGAGATTTATAGTGGTTCCCTAATTGATGGGTACATCCACTTTCCTCCATTCGCTTATCTAGCAGTATACTAAATTCAGCCAAACTTCCTTCTATCTTTCTCAGATCCTCAGATCTTACAGCTCAGAGCCCAACCGCCTCCTACAACTCAGGCGCAAGCCCTACCACTCAGATCACCAAGATTCTATAACTCAAGTTCTTCCCAAGAACTCTACCTTCGAGTGACTCTACACTTTTACAGCAACGACAATCCTTCCCTACCTCAGTGTGAATCTACACACCTATAACTCAGGTAACTCCTGCCCTACCTCAGTGTGAATCCACACACCTATAACTCAAGCAACTCCTGCCCTACCTCAGCCTTTATAACACAGGCTTACAACTCAGGCCTTAGCCTTACCACTCAGATTTAAAATGAATCTTATAAAGAAATATTCAATATAATGAATACAGACACCAGATAAAATTCTTTGTACCTATCTACATGGACCAAGCAGATATCAGCCCTAACTTCGTCTTCATAGCAACAAGATGATACAACGATCTTGAAATGATTCCCGGCTTGTTCTGGAATCAACTAGCAGATGAATTTGCTTCTTCTTCTTCAGGAATATCTCTCGATCTGGACTGAGCAGATTTCAGCCCTTCCTTCTTCTTTGATCCAACGAATTGATCTTCAGATTCCGGCTCGGCTTGGATCAAGAAGATAACTTAACCTAGGGCACGCCTAGGATGATTCGTCTCTCTCATAGGATTATTGTGAACCTGCTAGAGTGGATGTTGATTGCACCAGCAAACTCAGAAGCCCTTCAGATTTGAACTTGAGGTTCTTGGCTTCTACAACAATGGCAGATGAAGATGACGAACTCCGCTTCTCGTTTTTTATGAAAGTTAATCAGAAATTAATCCAATAATCATTCTTAGATCTCGATCTATTCTCCTATTTATAATCCCATCACATTGGTGAGATGATCGGCACGTGTCTCAGTTTTAACGGTGGTTAAAACCTTAGATTTATTAACTTGAGATCCACTATAGACTGATGGCGACGTTAATGTCAATTTGCATCAAATCTGAACTTTGTTGACTTGTTGACTTTTCTGAGTCAGCATCATTATGGACTTATCCAAAATCAACTAACTTTTCTGAAATCTTGCGTTCGACGAACTTCAAGCTCAGCTCGATGAAATCTGAGCTCAGCTTGACGAAACAGTGAAGCTGAGATCGACGAATTCTCTTAGCTCAGTTCTTTATTCAAGTGAAGGCTGAGTTCGACGAACTTCAAGCTCAGTTCGATGAAACCTGAGCTCATATTGACGAAACAGTGAAGCTGAGATCGACGAATTCTCTCAGCCTAGTTCTTTCTTTAGGTGAAGGCTGAGGTCGACGAACTTCGAGCTCAGTTCGATGAAACCTGAGCTCAGCTTGACAAAATAGTGAAACTAAGATCGATAAATTCTCTCAGCCCAATTCTTTCTTCAGGTGAAGGCTGAGTTTGAAAAAAACTGAACTCCGGTCGACGAAATCCGAACTCCAGTTGATGAAATCTGAACTCCGGTCAACGATTCTGATAGCTGAGTCCCTCTTATAGGTAAAAGCTGAGATCGGCGAACTCTGAACTCTAGTCAAAGAAAGCTAAGCTCAGCTCGACGAATGGTAGACTCAGTGATTCTAGACTTAGAAATTTCTTCAGCTTTGCTTGATGGCGTTGAGAGCGTTGAGTGAGCTTGCCTCACTCAATGATTTTGGACTTAGCCGATTTTATAGATTCTTCACAGTAAGTCTATGACAGGATAACCATGACTCAATGCTTCTAGCTTATGGCGTTGAGTGAGTTGAGCTCACTCAATGCTTCTAGACTTAGCCCGATTTCTGTCTTTGTAATACTGTTAGTTTTGACTGTCTGCCTTCTCTCAGCACTATTAGCTGAATGGCATTAAGTGAGCTTGCCTCACTCAACGCTTTTGGACTTAGGTAGTTTTCTAAGTTTCTAGCTCCACCTTGAGTCCACCTGTCATTATCTCTTGAACTAGCTGTCCAATCATTTTGGCAAAGACTAACCTGTATGCATGAACTTAACCATACATCAAATACAACTATATCAATCTCATTGACACATTTGACATCATCAAATCAGGTCCATCGGGATCAATGGACCCAACAATCTCCCCCTATTTGAAGATGTCAAAACCACTGATCAATTACCTTAGTCAATGAGATACACATTACACAGGCAATAAAAGCATATTCATATTAAATTTAGTGAAATGAATTTTACCTACTCCCCGTGGATTGATGCAGGGTGAGTTACACCTTAGAGGATTACCTCTTAGCTTGATCCTTTCTTGCTTGATCAACCTCGTCTCCCCATGACTTTCTCCCTTGTGTTTCTGCCATGAAGGAGCTTGATCCTTTCTAATAGTCATCTTCTATCTCTACCCCTTGAGCTTGATCAACCGAAGGTAAACATGACCTCTATCTTTTCACCTTTTTGACCTCTTCAGATAGTCAGGAAGGAGCATCAGGTCTTTTTCTCCCATTGTGTTCTCCCCCTTGCTGACTTGTATATCACTTGATACCACTTGACAACACTTGAAATTTAGTATCACTAGAAATTCTCTACACCACTTGAAAAGACTACTTGAAAGTCTCTAATCCTGCAGCTATTGATACCTCTTGAGAAGAAGCATCTTCTCTCATCTTACTTTCCACTAGGTCTGCAGCACCTGCAAAAAAACAAACTTGTACCAAGCATAATACCTTCGAGAGTACCTGAAGCTATTCTAAGTTCAACATACCCAAACCAATTTTGAAGGTGTTGAACTTGGCTTCATCTAGTGACTTAGTGAAGATATCAGCCACTTGCTTGTCAGTGGAGACAAATTCTAAGCAAATATCTTCTTTCTCAACATGCTCCCTAATAAAATGATACTTAATTTCTATGTGCTTAGTCTTATTATGTGAAACAGGATTCCGAGCAATAGAAATTGCAATAGTAGAATCACAATATAGAGGAGTTCTACTTATCTTAATGTCATAGTCTTCAAGCTGATACTGTATCCACAGTAATTGAGCACAACATCTACCTGCTACAATGTACTCTGACTTTGCAATGGAGATAGCAACACTAGTCTGCTTCTTGCAGCTCCATGACACCAATCTTCAACCTAGGAATTGACATGTATTAGTGGTACTTTTCCTATCTTCCTTGCAACCTGCAAAATCTGCATCTGAAAATCCAGTCAGCTCAAAATCTCTATTCCTAAGGTACCATAGACCAAGATCTGGTGTCCCCTTAAGATACCGTAAAATTCTCTTTTCAATAGAATAATGAGATTAGGGCATGCATGATACCTAGCAGAGACACATGTAGCATGCATGATGTCAGGCCTACTAGCAGTCAAGTATAGAAGGGATCCAATTATCCCTCTATACAAACACTCATCAACAGGTTTCCCTACCTCATCTTTTCCTATAGGCATACTTGACCCCATTGGAGTTCTCATGGTGGAGGCATTCTCCATACCATATTTCTTAATGAACTCTCTTGTGAACTTAGACTGGGATATGGACAAGCCATCATCAATCTGTCTTACTTGGAGTCCCAAGAAGAATTTTAGCTCACCCATGCTTCTCATCTCAAACTTCCCTTGCATAAGTTTGGTAAACTTCCTGTAAAGGTTGTTTTTAGTAGATCCAAAGATAATGTAATCGACATATATCTGGACTAGGATGACCTTTCCCTTAGATTCCCTTAGGAATAGGGTATATCTATTTTCCCCCCTTGGGTATTTGTTCTTAATGAGGAAAGTAGACAATGTTTCATACCAAGCTCTAGGGGCTTGCTTCAACCCATATAGAGCTTCTTAAGCTTATAAACAAAATTAGGAAAGTGAGGATCTACAAAACCTGGTGGCTGATCCACATATACTTCCTCTTTTAAGTCTCCATTCAAGAATGTTGACTTCACATCCATCTGAAAGACTTTGAATCCTTGATAGGTAGCTAAAGCAAGGAATAATCTTATTGCTTCCAGCCTTACTACTGGGGCAAAAGTCTGGTCAAAATCTATTCCTTCTTCTTGTTTGTATCCTTTTGCCACCAATTTTGCCTTATTTTTGGCAATAATGTCATTCTCATCTAGCTTGTTCATATAGATCAACTTTGTTCCTATGACATTATGTCCCTTCAGTCTAGGAACTAGCTTCCAGACTCTACACCTTTTGAATTGGTTTAGCTCTTCCTGCATAGCTCCAATCCAGTAAGAGTCTTTAATAGCCTCTTCAAGCTTCTTAGGCTCTATTTATGATAGGAAGCTAGAACATAGAGCTGTGTTGATGCTCTTGCTCCTTGTCTGGACACCATGTCTTGCATCACTAATGATTTGGTGTGCCTGATTGTCCCTCAGATGTCTCTCAACTGGAGGCATTCTTGCTTCAGCTTGTTGTTCTGCATTGTTCTTAGCTGGCTGAACTTCATTGTCTTCAGCTGGCTGTACTGCATTGTCTTCAGCTTACTATTCTTCATCCTTAGCTTGTGAATCTTGAACTCCCCCTGGACAGCACCCATCTTCTTCCTTATCTTGTCCTGCTGGATCCATTTCCCTAATGGTAAGCTTGTTCATCACATCCTTTAAACCTGCAGAACTAGAAGAGGTGCTTGGTAGCTTACAGTTAATTAGGTTTGACTCATCAAAGACAACATGTACTGATTCTTCTACAACTTGAGTAGTCAAGTTATAGATCATATATGCCCTACTATTGTTGTTGTACCCAAAAAATATCTCTTCTTGGGACTTGGCAGCAAACTTAGTCACATAGGACTTATTATTGTTTAGAACATAACACTTGCTACAAAAAATCCTTAAGTAGGATAAGTTTGGTTTTTTGCCTTTCAGAATCTCATAGGGAGTATTCTTGTGGCTTTTGTTGATGGAAGCCCTATAAAGGACATGACATGCAGTGTTTACTACCTCAGCCCAGAAATATTCTGGGAGAAATGTGTCACTCTACAAGGTTCTACCAACCTCTATGAGAGTTATATTTTTCCTCTCAATAATCCCATTTTGCTGGGGTGTTCTAGAAGAGGATAACTTTTGATGAATCCTAAGCCCTTCATAGAATCTTGTCATGCTTTCATAATGAAACTCAGTCTCATGGTCACTTCTGATTTTGACCACAGTATTAATAAGTTCAATCTGAGTTTGCCTAACAAATGTCTGGAAAGCCTCAGGGGTTTCAAATTTCTTCCATAGAAAGAACACCCAGATAAATCTGGAAAAGTAATCAACAACCACAAGGGTGTAGACTTTCCTACCTAGATTATGAACTGACATAGGACCGAATAGATCCATATACAGGAGGTATACACACCTCACTGAGTCTTTGGTATCAAGGCTCTTGAAGGAGGTCCTAGTCTACTTGCCCTTTTGGCATGCTGAGCAGATACCCTCCTTGATGTACTTCACTATAGGACCATTTCTCACTAACTCTTCACTAAAGAGTTTGCCTATGGTCTTGTAATTCAGATGAGCTAGCCTCTTATGCCATTGGACACAATATGAAGCTTTCTCATCTACAACAAGGCATATAGTAGAGTCCTTACTCTCACAAAAAAAATTGAGACAATAGACATTTTCTCTCCTAGTGCCTGTTAAGATGATCCATTGGTCACTTGACCTCCTAATTTGGCACTCATCCTTGAGGAAAGAAATTTCATAGCCAAGGTCACATAGTTGGCTTATGCTTATCAGGTTATGTTGCAAACCTTTCACATAAGCTACTTATGTGATAGTGATTATGCCATTAAATATCTTACCAAACCCTTTGGTTACTCCTCTTTCTGAACCACCAAATATGTCTTTGGGTCCATTTTCAATTGGAGTGTACTCCTTCAGCATTACCTTATTCCAGTCATGTGCCTAGAACATCCACTATCAAAGTACCATATAGGGGTATGGCCACTTGGACTTACCTGCAATAAATAAATCATCTTTCCTTAGGACCCCAATTCTTATTGGGTCCTGAGTGCAGGTTAGACTGAAATTGAACATGCCTACCTGCAGCTCTTCTGATAGGTAAGCTCGCATTATCTCTCTGGACACTCTTATTATGTCAACAATCAATAGCATAGTGGCCCACTTTGTCACAGTACCAACACTCATAAATGTTGTACCTTCTAAAAGTGAGTGAAAGATCTACCTTAACTCTAGAGGGGGGGTGAATAGAGTATTTTAAAATAATTTACAATTAGAAACTGTAAAGCAGTGGAAGACTTAATTTATGTATATGTTTAAGGTGCTTGCAGTGAAATAAAAACTAAAGCAAGAAATAAGAAATCACACAGCACACAGCAAAGTCAAACACACAGCAACCAGATGACACAAGGATCTATAGTGGTTCCCCAACAACCTGGGTACATCCACTCTTCTACCATCCTAGGTAGGAATCCGCTGCAAGAATAGTTGACCAGGTGTCTTGGGCACCAATGAGCTTTTGAGAAGGTGCTCAAAAACCAGATCTAGATTTTTTGATAAGGTGTCTTGCCACCACTGAGTTTTGATAAGGTCTCAGAAACCAATTTCAGAACTTTTGAAGGGAGTTTTGATAAACCCTTTTATAGGAGGGAAAGGAAAAAGAAAGTAGTTTGAAGATGTTCTTCTCTGTCAACAATCTGAGAGAAGACAAGTGGAAGATGTTGCTAAAGCTCCCCCTAAGATCTGTAAGGGTTCAGGAAGGTGAGCTTTGCTAGGGTGATAGGTCTTCAGTTGCTTCAGATCTCCAGCAAAAGATGATTTCATCAGATGCTGAAATGTGTGATGTCTGGATTCCTTGATGTTGAAGCTTTTGAACACTTGAGGATTTGGAGGAGTAGAATAACATATGATCTCCTCCACAGAAAAGTTCATTGTGTTCTTGAAGATTTTGACTCAGTGAATCTGTATATTCCAGAAGATGAGTTCTTGATCAGAGTATATTTTGATCTCTTTTCTGTAACTCTTTTTCTCAATCTAATAATCTTGTATGTCTCTTGTCTATCTTATTGTATTGATCTATTATCCCTCATTCAAAAACATATTCTGTAGGAGTATATCATATTCTTACTTAGATGGTTGTTACTCAGTCATAAATGACTTCCATAATTGAGAACTGTCTCTAGGGAAAGTCCTAAGTAACATTCCTTTTAGCCTTCCTTGAAACTTGCTCCAGAATGCTTGAAATGGCTACAAAATCCTTTGCAATAAATGCAGGAAATAAATCTGAATGAATTCCATAACTGTTCTTGAATTTGAATTCTGAAAGCGTCGATCTCTCACAGAAATCGTCGACCTGAGCTCAGCTATCGTCGACCTGAGCTCAGAGATTGTATTTATACTAGAGACAGAAAACGTCGACCTAATCTCTACGATCGTCGACCTGAGCTCAGTGACTTGGAAAACAACTAGAGATAAAGCGTCGATCTGAGCTCGAAGATCGTCGACCTGAGTTCGACGCCTTATGGAACGGAGCTCAGAGATCGTCGACCTGAGTTCGACGTTTCGTCGACCTGAGCTCGACAAGAATTATCTTTGTCTCAGCACTGAATCCTGATCTTAGAATGGTCTTGGGAGCAGCTTCAAACCTAAGTTCTAACCCTTAGACTCATTCTAATTCTACCTTTTCAACTATACAACTAGGTCAAACCAATTTCCTAAAAACATAGTGATCCTTGCCCAAATTAGTAATAGGGTGTTCCAACAATCTCCCCCTATTTGGGTTAGGATTACTATTTACAAGACAAAATAAGAAATAAATAAGCATACAGACAAAGCAAAAGCTAAACCAACAATAACATAGCAGCATTGCAGATCACAGATAGAATATCAGCATATATTCAGAGATAGGTGTTTGTTCAGCTTACAGAAATCACTTCTTCTCATTTCCCTTTTTAAACAGAATTTCCCTGTTAGGATTGAGGGCTTCTCTCTTTGATCTTTTGTCATCATCTACACCTAAGGAGGTTTGGGATCTAGGCCTTGGAACTACAGCCTCAGGATGCAGCTTCATATAATCTTCTGGATTAAAGAATTTTCTTGAAGAATATCTCTCTAATTCTGTCTTTCTTTGATCTGATAGGGTTGTAATGTTGGAAATGTCTTTACCTTGCTCTTTGGCCTTTTTCATTTGATCTAGTACAGCAAGCTCTTTCATTCTGGCAATCCATGACAATGGGTTGTTTTCAGGATCTTCAAATAGGACTGAAGGTTCATATCTATTGATTGATTCTGAATCAGTAGGAGTCCTGGTTACAACTGTATCTCTAAGCTTGTATGGGAAAGGACCTTGAGTAGAATCAATAGGACCTTGTCCTTCCCTTTGTTGTCTAGAGTAAGTTCTGTGCTCTCTCTGATTTCCTCTGTACTGACCTCTTCTAGAAAGATAGCCTCTTTGATATTGTCCTCTAGGTTGATATCTCTGTGAAAGTTGAGAGGAACTGTGCTTTGAAGCAGATGATTGAAAAGCTGAGCCTCCACCAGATCCTGAGTCTGGAGGAGGAGGAGGAAACTGAGAAGATCCTTTCTCATATTTGTCAAGCTTTCTTCTTTTCTTCATAGCCTTTAGCTGATTCTTAGAGTATTGCATCCAAGGCTCTGTTATCTGACAGTCATGCAAAATATAATATGGTATATCATTGACATCTTTGGCTTTAGCAGGAGGGACTCTTATCATTGTTTTGTTTCTTGCTTTCCTTTTCTTGGCAATGGTGCCAGCAAAATCATCAGATTCAGTGTTGAATTGATCACAATCTGAACTCTGGGGTCTGTCATATAGATCATCAATGCTTTTAATGTACTCTTCTCTTTGTTTTGATTTCTCAGAGGCAGCAGTAGGAGCAGAAACAATTGGAGTAGCAGCAGGAGCAGAAACAAGAACCTCAGAAACAACAGGTTCTTCTAAGTAAACAGCAAGTTCATCAGCAGCAGCAGCAGCATCAACAGGAGCAGCAGGCAACATATCAATATCAGCAGATTCAACAACTTCAGCAACAGCAGTAGCAACACAAGCAGAAACTTCCTCAGCCTTAAGAGAACTGATATAAGAGATAAACAGGCTGGGATCACAGACAGCAATAGGCACAATGGCCTTAGTAAGGTCTTCAACTCCCTGAGTTGGTAAGCAGCTATTGTGAAGAAAATCAAATTCAGACAACAGTGACCTGAGGTCCACTATGAGTGTTGGTACTGGAGCTAGAGTAGAATTCTCTGGCAGCAGTAATTCCTCAGGAGCAGCAGGCACTACCTCAGCTTCATAGGGCATCTCCCCCTGCCTTGATTCAGTGATAACTGGATCAAGGCACCCCATAGAAGGGATTGCCTGAGGAGAAGAGAGAGAGGATAGCCTGTCAGATAACTCCTTTATGTATTCCAGGAGTGGAGCCATGGAGGTCTCAAGCAGGTCTACTAGCTTGGGGGGCCAGTATCCCATATAGCTTATCTGTCAAAGCTGATAGATCCACTTGCTCAAGTGTGACTTGAGTAGAGGTGGAGGATGGAATGATTTGGGATGGTGATGGATGGACTGCGGGAGATGGTATTGTGGATGGTAGGATGGTTGGTTGAGAGATTGGGATGGTGGAGATAGATGGTATGGGTGTAGATATGGATGGTGTGAAGGATGGTTGGGTAAGAATATCATGCAGGAGTTGTTGATATGAAGAGGTAGAGGGAAGCTCAGCAGGTGAGGAAGGGGAAGCATCCATGAAGGAATCTTCCAAGTTGTTGAAGGATGGAATGTCAAGAGGTGGATAGTAGTGGAGTGGATGGAATTGTTCTGAGGTGGCTGGAGGTGAAATTGGTGAAGAAATGGTAATGAGGGAGGAGATGGATGTGGAGATGGTTGATGTGGAGGTGGAGGTAGAAACAGCAGGAGGTGGAGAAGGAGGAGAAGAGGTGGAGGCAGGCAATTCCTCAATGAGGGCAGGGGCCTGAGGGGAAGAGACTGCAATAGTCCTTGTGCCTGAAGCAGTGGTAGTCCTAGTTGGCTTGATTATCTGCCTTTCCCATTTCCCAAACAGGGCACAGGTTAGCCTTTTTGATGCATTGATGTGCATCCCATTTGATATTAGCAGTTCAGGGCACCTAGAGTGCAGGAATACCCCTAAGATCCTCCCAAAGTTCACAAAACTTTTGTTTATTTTCTTCTTTATCAAATCAAAGAAAATTTCTCCCCAGTTCAAGTGTTTCTTGTCCACTAGGGCTCCCATCAAACAGAACTGATACCTGGATATGGTATCATGTGCCGAGTGCTTTGCCAACAGCACTTTCCCTACAACGTCAACAAGAAATCTAAATTCAATAGATAAGTTCTTTTTCAATAATTTGTTAGGATTTTCTGCAGAGTGACCCATTCTATCTAACATATTCGCAGATTCTTCTCCAGAAAGTTCAATAGAATCATATCCAGTACTCAAATGAAATACTTCAGTCAGGAGAGTAGGTGATAATGATACCTGAGTCCCGCTGATAGTACCAACAAGGGTATTCTGATCCAGATTATGTGCTGTAAATACCCATTCTTTAATCTCATCTGCAACAATCTTCAACGTGGTAGACATTATATGCACTAACTATTGTTCTCGGAAAAGTTCCAGAATGTCTTTGAAAACCTGATCGCTGTCGTCAAACGAATCCATATCTATATCAAATCCTGTATCAAATTTTATCTTGGCGAGAGCGGCAACATTCACGGCCATTGTATACCTGCAAAAAGTAACAAACACAACCAAGTGCAGTAGAGTTTGGAGGGAAAGAAAAAGTTTGCAGAGAGTATGAAAGCGCAAACGAAGAACAACGGCGAAAGAATGATTTTATATTAGGGTTCGACGCCGGAAAGGAAGGATCGCTGAACTTCGTTCGATGATCTGGCCTTATAATGGAATCTGAAGAGTCTTCAATAACGTCAATCTTCGTTCGACGATACTGGAGAACGTCGATCTCCGATCGACGATCGCTGACCAGAAGAAGATAGCCTAGCGCTGTATGGAAAATGCTGAACTCTGGTCGACCCTATTGGAAAGCGTCAATCTCCGTTCGACGCTTTTTGGGAAAAACGTCGAGCGCAGTTCAGAGACAAAACAAAACCTACAGACACTAGAAAATACAAGTTTTTAGCCTAGTCTTGGTCTGTTCTTAGATTTTTCAAAATCTTGGGATTTATTTTAAACTTCCTCCATCTAACATTCCTAACTGATTTAGGAAGAAGGTATGTTTCTTTTCATCCAAAGGTTTGGTGAAAATATATCCCCTTTGCAAATTAGTTGGGATATATTGAATTTCAATTTTATTTTTCTCAACATTATCCCTTAGAAAGTGATGCCTAATCTCTATATGTTTTGTCCTACTATGGAGGACTGGATTTTTTGCTATAGAAATAGAACTGGTGTTATCACAAAATATTTTTGACCCTTCTAAGTTGTAGTCATAGTCTAGGAGCTGGTTTTGAATCCACAAAATCTTTGAGCAAAAACTGTCTACTGCCATATATTCAGCTTCAGCAGTTGAAGTGGACACAGATATTTTTTTCTTACAGAACCAGGAGACAAGTCTATCACCAAGAAACTGGCAAGTTCCACTGGTGCTTTTCCTGTCTACTATACATCCAACATAATCAGCATCTGATAATCCAGTTAATTCAAATCCGGAGTCTTTTGGATACCAGAGACCTAGATTTGGACAACTTTTCACATACCTAAGAATCCTTTTAACTAATGTTAGGTGTGACTCTCTAGGGCTTACTTGGAATCTAGCACATATACATGTAGCAAACATTATATCAGGTCTACTAGTTGTAAGGTATAATAGAGAGCCAATCATTGCTCTATATATTATCTGATCAACATGTTTTCCATGTTCATCAGCATCTAATACAGCATTGGTAGGCATAGGGGTTTTCATACAAGATGCTTCAGACATACCAAATTTCTTAACCAGTTCTTTTGCATACTTGGTTTGAGAAATGAATATGCCTTCAACATGTTATTTGACTTGCAATCCTAGAAAAAAGGAAAGCTCACCCATGCTACTCATTTCAAATTAAGAGTGCATCAGGTTGGAGAACTTTTTGCACAAATTTGAATCAGAAGAACCAAAGATAATATCATCTACATATATTTGTACTAGTAGGGTATGGGACTTATGAGTTCTAATAAAAAGAGTTTGGCCTACTCTACCCCTTATAAAATCATTTTGCCGAAAAAAGCATGCTAAGGTCTTATACCATGCTCTAGGAGCTTGCTTGAGGCCATATAATGCTTTATGTAATTTGAAAACATGGTCATGATAGGTTGAAGAGATAAAACCTGGAGATTGTCTAACATAGACTTCCTCTTTGATGTCTCCATTGAGAAATGCACTCTTCACATCCATTTGGTAGACCTTGAAACCTTTGTGAGCTGCATAAGCTAGGAATATTCTTATAGCCTCTAACCTTGCAACTGGTGCAAAGGTCTGGTCATAGTCTATTCCTTCTCCTTGAGAATAACCTTGAGCAACTAGTCTTGCCTTGTTCCTTACAATAACTCCTTGATCATCAAACTTGTTTCTGAACACCCACTTTGTTCCAACAATTGAGTGATCCTTAGGCCTTGGCACTAGTTCCCAAACTTGATTCCTCTCAAATTTAGGTAGTTCCTCTTGCATAGCAATGATCCAGTGTGGATCTTGTTCTGCATCTTGAATGGATTGAGGTTCAACTTGAGATAGAAAGCAAGTATATATCAGGTTCTGGTTGACCTGATTTCTGGTTTGCACACCAGCTGAGATGTCTCCAATCACTTGGGAGATTGGGTGATCTCTTGTTGTTACTAAATCAACAGGGAGTGTTGATTGTTCACCAACCTGTGTTGTTGTTTCCTCTTGTGGAACAATAACTGGCTCTTCAAGATGGTTTTCTCAAAGATGTTGAACACCAAGATGTTGAGTATCCTCTTCATCTTCACTGATTTCTTCTCTTTGTTGGTTAAGTGAATGTACTGAATCCTTTTCTACAATATGTAACCTATCCAAATTTTTTGAAAGAGTGTACCTGCAATGGTTCTATGGTAGAAGTAGACTTCTCCTTATAAAACATATTAGTCTCATCAAAAGATACATGAACAGATTCTTCAATTTTAAGAGTAGATTTGTTATACACCCTATAAGCTTTACTGATCATGGAGTATCCCAGAAACACTCCTTCATCAGCTTTAGCTTGGAATTTTGCTAAATATTTCTTGTCATTATCGTGAAAATAACAAATGCAACCAAAAATTTTGAAATAGTCTACTTTAGGTTTCATACCTTTGAGCAATTCATAGGGAGTCTTACCCTTCAGTTTATGTATTAGACTCCTGTTCAACACATAGTTGGACGTGTTCACTGCCTCAGCCCAAAATGATAGAGGTAGGTGAGCATCTGTCAATAATGTAGTAGTAGATTCAATTAGGGTTCTATTCTTCCTTTCAACTACCCCATTTTGTTGAGGAGTTCTAGGAGCTGAGAAAGTATGCATGATCCCTTCACTTTGACAGAACTCTTGCATAAGAAGAGAATCAAACTCTGTCCCATGATCACTACTGATCAGGGCAATGTGAGTATTGAACTCAATTTGTATACATTTGAGAAACTCTGTCAAACACTTAAAGTTATCAGACTTCTTCCTCAGAAAGAATACAAAAGTGAATCTAGAGAAGTCATCTACAATCACTAAGGTGTAAGATTTCCCTCCTAAGCTTTGTACTGTAATGGAATCAAAAAGATCCATGTGTAATAGATACAAAATCCTAGGTGAATCACTCTTATTAAGTGACTTAAAACTATTTTTAGTTTGCTTGCCTAATTGACAAGCCCTGCAAAGTCCTTCCTTCTTGTAGGGGCCAGAAGGTAGTCCTCTAACAAGGTTGTCCTTGGACAGCCTAGCAATGGTTCTAAGGTTTAAGTGTCCTAGTCTCTTATGCCATAAATCATTTGGTTTGCAGACTGAATTAAATAAGCAGATATCTATGTTGGTTGAAAGGAAATCTACAAGATAAATGTTACCTTTCCTTTTACCTGTTAACACTGTTGTGTTATCCTCTGACTTGATCTTGCATAAGGATTTGTTGAATATCACCTGATAGTCTTCATCACAACGTTGACTGATGCTGATTAGGTTGTGCTTCAGTCCTTCCACATAAGCCACCTTCTTGAATGTGACTGAGCCAATCTGAACAGCACCATATCCTTTTGTTTAACCAAAGTTTGAATCTCCAAATATTACTTTGGGTCCAAGTTTTGTTCTGAAGGATGTTAGATTCTCCTTGCTCCCTGTCATATGCTTTGAGCACCCACTATCCAGATACCATTATTGGTCCATTGCTGGATAGGTCTTCACCTGCACATAAACAATTTATATGTTTTTGACCGAGTTTACCTTGGGTCTGGGTTGATAACCTTTAAACTCAGAAATAAAAGACATCCCTGGCTGACTCTTATATCCTTCAGGATGGTATATCCTAGGAGGAACTATCCATTCAGTATAAGGGTTGAAGCTTTGGGATGAGGGACTTCTAGGATAGATTTTAGATTTACCTCTGAAAGAATGTTAGAAGCTCTGAGCTCCGTTCGACGATCGTTGAGTTGACTTCGACAATCTTGGGTCAGATCGTCGAGCTCCGTTTGAAGATCGACTATGCCAGAGTTCAGAGTTTAGAAGTCGTCGATCTGAGTTCGACGATCCAGCCTGAGATCGCCGAGCTCTGTTCGACGATCGACGACCTCTGTTCGACGTTTTCTGTTGAACTTTGTTTTCCTTAGGTAAATCAGGACTCTTCCTAGCTACCTCTACAACACCCTTTCCTTTATCAGAAATAAATTTAATTGAGTTTGTTAATACTATAGGTTGGCTGGATGAAGCACCCAAGCCCAGTGTACTGTTGAATCTTGAGTTCACTATGCTTGTGATGTCCATCAGTCTGATGCTTCTCCCATTAAGGGATTCTTCAAACTTATTTGCCTGGGATAGCTCACTTTTCAGTGAAGCTATCTCCTCCTTACAGCATTCTAACTCCTCAGAGAGTTTGAGGTTGTTTGATTTTAAGGTGCTATGTTCAGACAATTGATTTCTGAGAGAAATAATCTCCTTCTCAGACTTTAACAGGTCTAAACAAAGTGCCTTAAACTCAGATCTAAAGTCCTCTGAATCAAAGTCAAAGGAGTCTATTACCTGGTCTTCTTCAGTTTGAGTTTCAGATTCTGAATCTGATCCTTGTTGTGCATCAGAATTTTGCTGAGAGGCATTGATAGCCATCATACAGAATTCCTTTTCTTCAGCATCATCCTCATCATCACTTGAGCTTGATGAGGCTTCTGATTCCTCTTCAGTATCACTCCAGCTTTCAGCTACAAACCCCTTCCTTGTATGTTTATTTTTGTTGGAGGAGGATTTGTTGCTGTTGTTTCCCCTAGAGTCCTTGTCTTTTCTCCTATCTTTCCTGTCCTTCTTGTCCTTATTCTGATTTTCTGGACAGTCAGGCACAATATGGCTTGGTTTCCTGCATCCAAAACAAATTATTTCTTTATTATTTGACTTGTCATACCTTGGCTTCTCATGCCCTCTGGATGACCTCTTTCTGAAATCTTTCCTGGCCATCTTGTAGAATCTTTTGGCCAGCAAGCTCATCAATTCTTCATTGCCTGTGACCTTGTCTTCAGGCTTCTCTTTTATGGCTTTGAAAGCTATGGTCTTCTCCTTTCTGATGACTGGATAAGCAGTCTTTTGCTCTTCTTCCCTATTCTTAATGAGCAGCTCATAAGATTTGAGCTTGCCCAAAAGAGCCTCTGTGGTTATTTCACTTAGACTTCTGGCATCTTTAATTGGCCAGATTCCTGAATCCCAAGTGCTGCGGAAGCACATTAGGATTTTGTCATTTAGTTCAGTGAGTGTGATCTCCTTATCCAATGTCTTCAACTCACTGACTATCAGACTGAGCCTGTTGTACATATCTGCGACTGACTCAGCTTCTCCTTTCTTGAAATTCTCATATTGGGATATAAGATGGGATCTCCTGTCCTTCCTTTCATTAGCAGATCCAGATACAATTTCAGATATCTTATCCCATATGTCTTTAGCTGAGCAGCATTCAGCTACCTTTTGGAATATCTCATCAGACATAGTCTGAGCAAGAATATTCATAGCCTTTGCATCTGCAACTTTCCACTTTTTTATTTCTGCATCTTTTCCTGAGGGAGGTGGAACAGCACTTGTGTTTGTGGTCTCTGGAGGTCTTGGATAAACTGTCAAAACAGAATTGAAAATGTCCTCATCAATAGAATTCATGTACAGTCTAATCCTTGCCTTCCAAAGTGCAAACTTGGAAAGGTTGCACACTTGAGGTCTATTGCTAGCATAGTCTTTGTTTTGTGCCATGGTTTTTGAAAGGAATAAATATAATACAGAAAGTAATACCCCTCTATATAAGATTGATCTTTTCAGAGATCTTTTGGTTCAGGTGTTAGCCTGTAAGAACCAACATGCCTCTGATACCAATTGAAAGTGAGTGAAAGATCTACCTTAACTCTTGAGGGGGGTGAATAGAGTATTTTAAAATAATTTACAATTAGAAACTGTAAAGCAGTGGAAGACTTAATTTATGTATATGTTTAAGGTGCTTGTAGTGAATAAAAACTAAAGCAAGAAATAAGAAATCACACAGCACATAGCAAAGTCAAATACACAGCAACCAGATGACACAAGGATCTATAGTGGTTCCCAAACAACCTGGGCACATCCACTTTTCTACCACTCTAGGTAGGAATCCATTACAGGAATAGTTGATCAGGTGTCCTGGGCACTAATGAGCTTTTGATAAGGTGCTCAAAAACCAGATCTAGATTTTTTGATAAGGTGTCTTGTCACCAATGAGTTTTGACAAGGTCTCAGAAACCAGTTTCAGAACTTTTGAAGGGAGTTTTGATAAACCCATTTACAGGAGGGAAAGGAAAAAGAAAGTAGTTTGAAGATGTTCTTCTCTGTCAACAATCTGAGAGAAGACAAGTGGAAGATGTTGCTAAAGCTCCCCCTGAGATCTGTAAGGGTTCAGGAAGGTGAGCTTTGCTAGGGTGATAGGTCTTCAGTTGCTTCAGATCTCCAGCAAGAGATGATTTTAGCAGATGCTGAAATGTGTGATGTCTGGAGTCCTTAATGTTAAAGCTTTTGAACACTTGAGGATTTGGAAGAGTAGAATAGCATATGATCTCCTCCATAGAAAAGTTCCTTGTGTTCTTGAAGATTTTGACTCAGTGAATCTGTATATTCCAGAAGATGTGTTCTTGATCAGAGTATATTTTGATCTCTCTTCTGTAAATCTTTTTCTCAATCTAATAATCATGTATGTCTCTTGTCTATCTTATTGTATTGATCTGTTATCCCTCATTCAAAAACATATTTTGTAGGAGTATATCAGATTCTGACTTAGATGGTCGTTACTCAGTCATAAATGACTTCCATAATTGACAACTGTCTCTAGGGAAAGTCCTAAGTAACATTCCTTTTAGCCTTCCTTGAAACTTGCTCCAGATTGTTTGAAACGACTACAAAATCCTTTGCAATAAATGCAGGAAATAAATCTGAATGAATTCCATAACTATTCTTGAATTTGAATTCTGAAAGCGTCAATCTCTCGCAGAAATCGTCGACCTGAGCTCAGCTATCGTCGACCTGAGCTCAGAGATTGGATTTATACTAGAGACAGAAAATGTCGGCCTGAGCTCTACGATCGTCGACCTGAGCTCAGCGACTTGGAAAACAACTAGAGACAAAACGTCGATCTGAGCTCGAAGATCGTCGACCTGAGTTCGATGCCTTATGGAACTGAGCTCAGAGATCGTAAACCTGAGTTCGACATTTCGTCGACCTGAGCTCGACGAGAATTGTCTTTGCCTCAGCACTGAATCCTGATCTTTGAATGGTCTTGGGAGCAGCTTCAAACCTAAGTTCTAACCCTTAGACTCATTCTAATTTGACCTTTTCAACTATACAACTAGGTCAAAACCAATTTCCTAAAAATATAGTGATCCTTGCCCAAATTAGTAATAGGGTGTTCCAACACCTTCTTTTAAGGGCTCGCTTTACAACATAGCAGTCAGCAGCTCTCATTATAGCAGGTACAACTGCCTTTTTCTTAAGTCTTCCAGCCACAGCCTGATTTGGGATTTGTTTGGCAGCAGAGGTACTCGGGATATCTTGGACCCTATCAGCAGTTACCTTCTTTTCAGAGTGCAAGCTCCTAATAGCTTCAGATATACCCAAGTCTTGTGTGCTGACAGACTTTCCTTTAGTCTGATTGTGGACTAGCAGACTTTGATAATGGGCTGCAGCCTTATTTTTGAGTGTTGTGGCTGGTACACCAAACACAAATGGTCCAGGATGGGCCATTTGGATTTCTTCATGAGCTGCCTTGTAGGCACTAGCACCCTTGCCATTCCTAACACTATACTCCCAATGACCATAAATGTTCTCATGATCATACCTGTTAGATGGTAGCACCACTTTCCTAAAATGAATTGGAGGCTTGGAGGCTAGTGGATGCACTGGAGCTTTGGTCTTCCTTTTGGAATAGGCAGCTCTAGTTCTCCCTTTGAAGCCTAACCCCTTCTTACCCTTTTGGGAGGAGAAGGAATCAATCAAAGGCAATACTAAACTTGGCTTTGAGAACTTAGTAACTATCTCCCTTCTCCTTTTGGAGTTTAACTTCAAGATTTCTAATGTGGTCATTTTTGAAGGTGATTGTGCCCATCTGAATAACAGTGATGTTTTTCAGCTTATTAACTTCTTTTATCTTCAGGTTCAGCATGTTTGCTGAGTCTGAAATAGCCAACTTCAGAGAGGCAATCTCCTCAGCCTGTTTTTTGGCTAGGAGCCTGCTTCTCATCAGTTCTTACAGGAGTTCACCATAATCATCAATCAATTGATTGACATCTTCTTCTGATTCAGAACCATCTTCATCTCTTGATGCAGATGCTTCTGATTCTGGACTAGTTGCATAATCTGATACAGAAGGTGTAGAATGTACCTTACTTGGGCATGGACTTCTCATATCACTCAGCAATGTCATCTAACATGTCCTGCCTGAAGCTTTCATACTCTTGATTGAGTATGGACTTCCTGTCCTCCCTCTCTTCTTCAGTCCCCTCCATGTAGATAACTAGTGTGTTTCACATCTCCTTAGATGTCTTGTAGTGGGCTAGGTTTTGGAAGGTTGAGTCATTTATGGCACTAACAATAATCTTGTGTGCCCTCTTATCCAATATAGCTAAGATGATTTCATCTTTAGTCATCTCAAAATACTAATTTGGAGTCTTCAGATTTGCATCAAGGACTGATGTCTTCATTGGGATGAAGGGTCCTTCATGTACTATAATATATATCCTAGGATCAGATGCTTCCATGAAAAATCTGACCCTTTACTTCCAGATGCCAAAGGTCTCCTTCCTGCAAAGAGGAAGTTTCATGGATCCAAGTTCTTTATGATTCTCACTTGAACCAATTTTTGCCTTCTGATAGCTACCCCTAGAGATCAACTCAGACTCTTAAGTCTATCTTGAGGAACCTCCCTCTGATACCACTTGAAAGTCTTGATTTCAAGAACAACTAATCACATAGAGGGGGGTGAATAGGTCCAATTTAAAAACTTAGGCAACATATCGATTAAAATCACAACACAGCAATCTTATCACAATCAATATCAACACAGTACAGAGCACAGTACACAGAGATTTATATTGGTTCCCCAATTGATGGGTACATCCACTTTCCCCTTTCGCCTATCTAGCAGTATACTAGATTCGGCCAAACTTCCTTCGATCTTTCTCAGATCCTCAGATCTTACAGCTCAGAGCCCTACCGGATCTTATAAATCAGGCATAAGCCCTACCACTCAGATCACTAAGATCCTAAAACTCAAGTTCTTCCCAAGAACTCTACCTCAAAGTGAATCCATACTCCTACAGCTCAGGCAATCCTGCCCTACCTCAGTATGAATCCATACACCTACAACTCAGGCAGCTGTTGCCCTACCTCAGTGTGAATCAACTCAGGAAACTCCAGCCCTAACTCAACCTTTATAACACAGGCTTATAACTCAGGCCTTAGCCTTAACACTCAGATTCAAAATGAATCTTACACAGAAATATTCCAGATAATAAATTACAGAAACCAGAGAAAATTCTTTGTGCCTGTCTACCTGTATCGAGTAGATGTCAACCATAACTACTTCTTTCACAGTAACAAGATGATACAACAATCTTGAAATGATGCTCGGCTTGTTCTGGAATCAACTAGCAGATGAATCTGCTTCTTCTTCAGGAATATCTCCTGATCTAGACTGAGCAAATTTCAGTCCTTCCTTCTTCTTTGATCCAGCGAATTGATCTTCAGATTCTGGCTCGACTTGGATCGAGAAGATAACTTCAGCTAGGGCACGCCTAGGCTGATTCGTCTCTCAGAGGATTACTCTGAACCTACTAGAGAGGATGTTGATTGCACCAGCAAACTCAGAAGCCCTTTAGATTTGAACTTGAGGTTTTTGGCTTCTACAACAATGGCGGATGAAGATGACAAACTATGCTTCTCATTTTTTTAGAAAGTTAATCAGAATTAATCCAATAATCATTCTTAGATCTCGATCTCTTCTGCTATTTATAATCCCGTCACATTGGCGAGATGATCGACACGTGTCTCCGTTTTAATGGTGGTTAAAACCTCAACTTTATTAACTTGAGATCCACTATAGACTGATGGTGACGTTAATGTCGATTTGCATCGAATCTGAACTTTGTTGACTTATTGACTTTGGTGAGTCAGCATCATTCTAGACTTAGCCAAAATCAACTACCTTTTCAGAAATTCTGCGTTCGACGAACTTCAAGCTCAGATCGACGAAATCTGAGCTCAACTTGACGAAACAGTGAAGCTGAGATCGATGAATTCTCTCAGCTCAGTTCTTTCTTCAGGTGAAGGCTGAGGTCGACGAACTTCGTGCTCAGTTCGATGAAACCTGAGCTCAGCTAGACAAAATAGTGAAGCTGAGATCGACGAATTCTCTCAGCCCAGTTCTTTCTTCAGGTGAAGGCTGAGGTCAATGAACATCGAGCTCAGTTCGACGAAACCTGAGCTCAGCTTGACGAAACAGTGAAACTGAGATTGACGAATTCTCTCAGCCCAGTTCTTTATTCAGGTGAAGGCTGAGTTCGATGAAATCTGAACTCCGGTCGACAAAATCCGAACTCCGGTAGACGAAATCTGAACTCCGGTCGACGATTCTGATAGTTGAGTCCTTCTTATAGGTAAAAGCTAAGATTTACAAACTCTGAACTCCAGTCAACGAAAGCTAAGCTCAGCTCGACGAATGGTAGACTCAGTGATTTTAGACTTAGAAATTTCTTCAGCTTTGCTTGATGGCGTTGAGAGCGTTGAGTGAGCTTGCCTCATTCAACGATTCTGGACTTAGTCAATTTTATGGATTCTTCATAGTAAGGCTATGACAGGATAACCTTGACTCAATGCTTCTAGTTATATGGCATTGAGTGAGTTGAGCTCACTCAACGCTTCTGGACTTGGCCCGATTTCTGCCTTCGCAATACTGTCAGTTTTGACTACCTGCCTTCTTTCAGTACTATTAGCTGAATGGTATTGAGTGAGCTTGCCCCACTCAACATTTTTGTACTTAGATAGTTTTCTGAGTTTTCAGCTCCACCTTGAGTCTGCATGTCATTGTCTCTTGAACTAGCAGTCAAATCATTGTGACAAAGACTAATATGTATGCATGAACTTAACCATACATCAAATACAACTATGTCTATCTCATTGACACGTTTGACATTATCAAATCAGGTCCATTGGGATCAATGGATCCATTAAGACTTCATGTTGATCGGAATCAGAGGCATCTGATTGATGACATAAGATGCGCAGGGCATCCCCATTGCCCAGAAAGACCTAGGAATGCCTTTTGCATGAAGCTAACACATGAAGGTCTCTGTTAGATGATTAATCTTCTGCTCTGCTACTCCATTTTGTTATGGAGTATGAGCACAGGTGAGCTCTCTTCGGATTTCGTGCTTCCTGCAAAAGTTAGAGAAAATAGATGAAATGAATTCACCTATGTTGTTCATTCTTAACTTCATCATCAGGCAAAGTCGTCCCTCCATTAGCTCCTTGAACTCCACAAGAAAATGGAACACATCTGACTTCTCCTTCATGAAGTACACCCACGTGTACCTCGTGTAGTCATCAATCAACACGAGCATGTATCTTCTTCCTCCAAGACTGGCGGTGGCGGTCGGTCCCAACAGCTCACCTTGGATGCACTCCAATGGTGTTGTACACCTGGTATGGGACTTAACAAATGTGAAGCGAAGAGCTTCACCATATTGAGATGTCGCACAAACATGACCGTCGCCGAAGGATGACAACCTAGGAAAACCTTTCACAAGGCTCCTTACCACCATCGCTTTCAACTTGTCCATCTCGACGTATCCTAGTATTTCATGCCAGATAGCTGCACTATCATTGGCCCACATCCGATCAACATAGGAACTTGTTGATAACCCAACCAAGTTCATATCCTTACTCCCTACATGAGCAACGTTCACCGACAGAATTTTAACTTTACAGTCCTTGAAATGGCTAGGCTGGTTGCATTTATTGCACCTTGGCCATTTCTTCCTCTTCCAATCACGCTTAGGAGATACACTCCTCTCTTGCATATATGAAGTAGAAGGACCATCAATAGCTGTCGACTTCTTCTTGACACATCTCCTTTTCTTCCCTAAGAAGTGCGCCTCACTACCTCCTTCAGAGATAGTGACTCCAGCCATATGTCTACTAAGCTCTCCTGCGAAGCCAGCAAGTTCTCTAGCTCCAACAAAGACGAATGAGTGGCCCGGCCTTGAACAGAAGTAACAAAGGTCACATACTCCTCCTGCAAACTGCAGATTATGTGCCTCTTCAAGTTCACTTCCGAAATAGGCTCATCATAGTCCAACGCTGAAATCTCAGCGCACAAGTTCTTCATCTTCAGAAAGAATGTTAAGATGGGAAGATCTCTTTGAGTGGCTCTTGCCAACTCATTCTCCAGGAATTATAGCTGAGCTACATTCTTCCTATTAAACAACTCTTTGAGGGAAGTCCAAATCTCCATAGCTGACCGACATTTGATGATGTGGTCGAAGAGTTACGGTGAGATAGCACGCTTGAGTGTAAACTCTGCTTTCACATTTATCTTCCTCCAAGCTCTCACCGCAGCAGCATTTCCAACAGCAGTAGTAACTTCTTGTATGTCGTCTCCATTGAAAACCTCCCACAGTTCCTCGCCTAGAAGATAAATTTCCATAAATGACTTCCACTTCTTGAAGTTAGTTGATGTAAGAAGCACAATTCCAAGACCCCTTGCAAATCCTCCTTCATTGGATTATCTCTTGTTCACTTAGACTTCTAGAAGCAACAAAGCAAACTGCTTGTTGAACGCTGCTCAAGCCTCTGATACTATGAAAAAATTTGTGAATCGTAAAAAACGGGAAACTAGCCGCAGGAACACTCAACCAATCTGAAGCCAAATAAACTAGATGCACTATAAGGGCAAGAAACCTTATATTATCAACAATATTTATAAGGCGAGGTATACATGGCAAGACATGATTCGCCGATGTACCCAATGGAAGCAAAAAACAAGAAATACAAAAACTAGTCGCGCGGTCTCAATGAGAAGCGGTCGACTCTGCAAAGCTGCCTACGGAGTCCGCTGAAGCCGCCAAGTCGCCAAACTTCAACCTAGCCGTGCGAATAACCCATTATTCCAAAGATGAAAAAAAACTATGTCCGCTAATCCACAAAACGCCTAACCGTGAGGTTGCCTAGCCACCAGATCTCAATGAACTGTTACTATCGAACTCAACAAGCTACCAGAAGCGGACAGCTTATTGAATTGAAAAAAGGTTTCCAAAGAAGAAGACCGACTGGTCGCAAGCCACAACCTATTACTAATCGTTGGTTGTTAATCGCAGAGTCTGCATTGTCCCTGACTGAAGTTAGAACCAAGTCCTTGTCTTTCCAGCGCTATCCGCACAACCTACACAGCACAAACCGGTCAACTCTCCAAACCGTGAATAGAAAATCATGTCTGCAGCAACTACCCAAGCTCACTTACTATTCATTCGGTTATTGTGTTGATGTAACAGGGGGTCCTATTTATATGCGCAGAGAGGTGTGTGATTACCGCATCATCTGATAGGATCATCGCCCTATCTCCCGAAGAGCACTTAGTCTATCCGCACAATGTGGATATAAAGCCAGTCCGCTTTATCTTCGTGACTAGGTCGGACAAACAATTTGCTGAGGTCACACCACCATGGCCAGATACCAAGCCTATCTGTCTTATCGCCAAAGTAACACAAGACTTGTTCACCATACAGGCGGACACTACAGATACTGCCCAAGTACGCACTCATGTGGACATCGCTCCAGTCTGCATGCCACGGAGGACACTACTTCAGTCCGCACACCCTGAGCTCAGAACCAGAGCACAAGACTGACTACTGCCGAGCTTGGCGGACCAAGAACCAGTCTGCGAGAACCACGTGATCTCCTAGACTGAATAATCCAGGACTTGGTGCAGATCCAGACCAAGTCCACACTACTGGTCCTCCCTAGTGCGAACATAGCACCAGCCAATACAAGGTCCAGTCTGCACTAACCAGCAATCTCCGGCACCAGTCTGCATTAACCGGTGAACTTCGGCACCAGTCCGCAAAACCAGCGAACTTCGTGGTTACCATCAACCGCACCACCAGAGTAAGACCAAGGTATAAGACCCCATTTTTTGTTACGATACCGGGTCTTACGCCCATAATCTCCATTTTGCGGTGACACCAACACTCAGGTAGGTCGTCACTACAAAACGTTGATCCTGTCGGCATTAGTAATCACCAAAGAAGTAGAAGTGCATGAAAGAAGACAATTATGTCAAGTCCACAAATCACAATAGATATATAAAAGAGCATGAAAATCACAGCAAGTCCACATGATATAGAGGTACTGAAATAGAATAGTAAAGTAGAAATATAAATGGGCTCATGCCTGGTACATCATGACCTCACTACAATACTCTCGCGGAAGCTAAGTAAAACTAACACTCATGGAGCCAGAAGTTGGTGCTCCTGTACTAGACAGGCCCACCTCCATGTGCACCGCACTTCGCTGGTTCTGCATCTCCTGCTGCTGCTCCCTGTCTCCCATCCGGAGCCCTGAAATGCTTGGTCCACCGACCGTTAGTCAAAAAGACTAAGCCTGATTTCCCCTACGCCACCCCCAGTGGCTCCTAGGCACTGTGCGGGAAGAATGATAGGTAAGCTATGATGGTGGAGAGTAGATAAGAGCAGGTGATGGTGTTCCTAATCTAGCAGTTTATATAGTATACCATGTACAAGAGTCTAAACCAGTAGTTCTATAATAAGTAGAGCAGTAATAAAGGAAAAGTAAAGAGAACAAGTTATATTTTAAGGTAACCTTAATTTATAAGAATGTTCATACAAACTTATAAATTAAGAGGTCATTTTGCAGGGCCTATCATATAAAAAGTTATGTAATAATGGCATGCTATGCTACGTTATGCGGATTTAATGTTATGTTCATACAAGTGCAACACACACACACGACTCTATGTGCACAGACCTTTAGTTCCCCGATTTTGGAAGCTAGCTTCACTCCCAAGAGCCTCCGTAGTGTCCAACGAAGACAGTGGGTTTGGATACCCCACTCCTAGGCGGGTATTCACACTATTGTGTCTAACCCTTACGTACGCCTATGAAGGACACACCAGAGTCACCACGTGCTTTGCTGACCTACCGCCAGTCTTTTGCTTGGCTAAGTGTAAACCACACCTGCCAAGTTATCACATCAACATCGGTGTTAACGAACATCCAATACCGAAGTCCCACCACATATGCACAAGCAACCATGAGTTCCCGAGCCATCGGCTCCTCAGACTAACCCGTCCGTCATAACAACCTCTCGAGCCTTCGACTCGCCGAGCTAACTTGCCCAATTCCACAACCACCAAGCCTTCCGCTTCCGCTCGGGTAACCCAACCAAGCTAAGCTCCCGAGTCATTGGGGTGAGTGAAGGTGAAGCCCTAGTTTACTAATTGCTCTTTAATATTTTAGTCTTACGGTTTAAGGTTAATCTTGGACTGCCTAGGGCATTCCCTGTGAAGGGCTCTCGAGGGCACTAAGAACTACAATGGGTTGAAGCCCAAAGCTCCCTTTCGCATGGTACTTATTATTATTGCTATCTACCAATATCCTAAAATCTCTTAGCATTACACTTGAAATAACCTTAAGTGTATTTAGCCTCTTTCTCCAGGGAAAGACGATCCATCATATCGTCGATCCCGAGCACAACTCTGCCCTTGCTCAGCGGAGATCACACAACTTACCTTCTTATGGTGACCTTATACATTCCAACCAGAGCAGGTACACCAACAACCCTTTCCCATACAAGTTCCACATGCTTCCCTACTTTTACAATTTCTACTAAGTGCAGACCAAATAACCTACCTAATGTGTATGAATGGTGATACTCCAAATAATCATCCAAATGGTCTAAGATTATTATTGGGGGTCTATCATGTACTTTATGAATAAATCTAGAAGATTATAATTTTCCTAAATTATTTGGCATTTATTTTAATTTCTAAAAAATCAGGCCCCATGAGCCTTTGAACACCAAGTGCACTTTTCTGACAAAGTATCATCTTAAAAAATTATTATAAACTATTAACATCAAAATAACAGTAAATACCAAAACTCCTAATTTTCCAAGGTGGATTTTACCTTCAACAAATTATGGGACAAACAAGCACAATATTAATTTAATTAGGGGAAAATTAGAATCAGCCATCCAAAAATTATGAGAAATTTACTAGATGATAAATATGACCAGAAAAGGCTACTGACTAGGAATTATGATTTTTTAGCTCCAATTAATTACATAAAAATATTATATTAAAATATTCAATAAATGGGTACTTATGAAGGATCCTATATGAAAATTCTTTCAATAAATTTATAAAAATTCACACAACATGATTGTATCCTCAAATGTTTCCTGACCAAGTTTCATAATTTTCTAATTAGAAAATAACTCTAAAATAATTATCTTGTAATTGAATCAAACTTAGGGTTTGTGAATGAAGTACTAAAATTATCAGTCCAAAATTCACAACAAAATTTCTATGGAACAATATCATCTAAGTAAGATCACTGTCTAAGTTGTATGAGTATCCAAATTCATTTGAGCATGTAATTAAATATTAGACCAAAGTGCCCTAAACTATCCTTATCTATTCCAAGAGAGTATATGTTCCTAAAGATCCTACAACCACTCTTTTAGAGCTTATTTTTACCCTAGGAACCCACCAACCAAGTTCCAAGGACATATAGCCTCATGTCCTTCAATAGGCCCCAAACTTCAACCCTAAGGATACACTAAGGTGTTTGGGCATCTCCACCCCAAACCACTCAAAATATCTTGAGGGGGTGCTTTAGAGGACTTTGAGGCTGTGGCCAAAGTTTCAGCCCTTTTGGATGAGGTTTGGCCACTCAACTCATCAAATACACACTTGTCTTAATTTACCCTTAAGGGACCAAATTTTGGTCACTTCAATACCTAATCAAATCAACCCCAAATGGGCTTCGATTTTTACCATTGACCTATCAAGACCCTAAGGGTCATCCACTAAAATTTTAGTTGTTTTGAGGTCATTAAACCCCTTAATTAAATCATACATGATTTATTAAATGTTTTCTAAAACTATAGAAAAATGTATTCCAAAAATTCCTATTTTTGGCTACGTCTGAGATATAGACGAGACTAACCTAAGACCTAAATTTTAAGGCATTTCGATGAGTAGTTTAGTGGGGGCACACAAATTTGTGTCTGGTTAATCCTAGGTACAGCTTGCACCATTTGGTGTACTGTGGTCAAACCAGTGAACCAAATTGGTTGAGACCAATTTTAAAATAAACTAGACTCAAAGTACTATAATGTTTATATAGATCATTTTCCTAAATATGTACCTAAGTATTTTTAATAATTATAACAAATCTCTTCATATTTTGTGATAAAAATGAAATAATTCCAAATATTAATATTAAATCAGCGCACGAATCTTAAAGCGCCAATGGACTAGATCGGCTCATCTTTCTCCTTGAGTCAACGGTCTCGATTGTCCCATCCTGGGCCGATTCGAGAGGAATTTTCCCGGCCACCTGAGCACCTCCCCAGCCGGCCAGTGCCATCACCACCTTCATTGAGGTGGTAGCCGGGGATTGGTGGTGGTTGGCCGGCTAGAGGTGGCTAGAATAGGGGTTTAGGCATGGATGAAAAGCTCCAAAAATGGAGTTTTCGGCCACATAGATCTAGGGCCAATTGTCCCCAAACCTTGCAGCCAATGAGTTAGGATCAACCCACTAGAAGAGGAGAAGTGGATAGGACCTTCTGGGAGGGCTGGAGCCTAGCCGATTGTCGGGTTGCCATTGACGTGGTGGTGCCACTCGGTGCTCTGCAACAATACTACCAGAGGGCTCGGCTACTTCAGGGAAAGAGTGGAAATGATTGCTCTCGACCTGGTGAAGCTTTTAAAAGCAACAGATTGGGGAGTGGTCTAGACTCCAATGCCATTAATGTCCATGAGTGAAGGTTTTCGGCCAAGTGGTGGTTGAAAGTATCTAGTTGTCTACCTAAATCACCTAGAGTGGGTGAATAGGTGAGTTCTGTGTCTTTTGCGGAATAAAAATTTGAGAGTAATCAACCCAGAAAATAACCAATCATAACATAGATGACATAAGGAATTTATAGTGGTTCCTCAATCTTGGGTACGTCCACTCTCCACCTCGCCTATCTAGCACCACGGCTAGCCTTGGCTACTTCACTAAATCTCATATTTAAACAATCGTACAACTCGAAGCAACGCTCCTACAACTCGGAGATAACACACTCCTACAAACTCGATCTCATAAGATAGGATCTACACTCAGAAGAACAAACTTCCCATAATCTCGGAGACAAAGCTCCCACAAGAGGTAAAGTAAATGTTACAACAACAATAGAAACATTGTACTTCCAGAT
Source organism: Platanthera zijinensis (assembly GCA_039513925.1). Classification (NCBI taxonomy): domain Eukaryota; kingdom Viridiplantae; phylum Streptophyta; class Magnoliopsida; order Asparagales; family Orchidaceae; genus Platanthera; species Platanthera zijinensis. The sequence continues at coordinate 164,194,316 of CM077083.1, read as the reverse complement.
CTAAAATCTTCAAGGTTCTTAGTATCCGACACGATGGAAAACTGAAAATCTCTGTGAAGAAGATGAGGAAGAAATCCCGAGAAAACTTGATCTGAAAAACTTAGTATCTGACACGATCAAGTAGATGTTGAGGAAATTTAAATCAGGGATCAGTTGAATCTTTTCTTCTTCGAATCGCTGGATCGAGAGAGGAGCGACAAAGAAGAATGATGTCGACGGCGCGGCTTCTCCCGATTAAGAAATTACGATGTAATTCAGAATATTGTTCTTTCTTAGGGTTAGCGATTCCTCTAAAAAGATTTTATATAGAACATCGTCTAATGGTCTGAAATCATTAATTAAAGATCCACATGGACCAATCATGAGATACTTAGGTTAAATCGAAATCCCGTCAGACTATTTGAAAAAGAAATTTTCTGCAACCCTGCTTCTCGAGAAGAATTTGATTTCTCGAGAAATGATTTGCTTTCTCGAGAAATGTACTTAGCTTCTCGGGAAATGATTTTCTTTGTCGAGAAATGTACTTGGCTTCTTGAGAAAATACTTGGCGCAAGATCTTTTAACTAAGGAACTTATTTCTCGAGAAAGAATTTGATGTCTCGAGAAAAATACTTGGCTTCTCGAGAAACACTTTTGACTTCTCGAGAACTACTTTGCTTTCTCGAGAAATGTACTTAGCTTCTCGAGAAATTATTCGGTACTTTCTCGAGAAAAGGACTTAAAGATAGTTTCTAAGAATTTCCCGAGAAGTCTTAAGATTTCTCGAGAACAACATTGCTTTCTCAAGAACTTTACTTAGACTTCTAGAGAAATAGACTTCATCTTCTCAAGAAATACACTTAGAATTTTTTTTGGAAAAATTAATTCTGCTTTGTTGAAAACCAGCAACCCTTCCTTTCTTCCATTATTTTAGTACTTGAAAATAAAGTGCATCCCAATAGAGAGGTTACACATGAGTCAATACCATGGATCACATAATGATGGATTACATTGCATGGCCATGTGTTTGGTGACTCATTGTAAACTGATATTGGTCTAGACTTAGCAATAATGACCTGCAATCACTCAAATAAAGAATAACATTAAATACATAATTAATTAAACTTAGTTGAAGGGTGACTTCACACAAATCTAGGTTCTTGTGGATACAATACCCAACAATCTCCCCCTATTTGTAGAAGTCAGAACCCTCTACACTAAGATGAATTATATCAAGATAATCAAAGAATTAACTAATAAATAAAGTAGTATAAGCAATGATAGTTAAGAAATAATTAGATCATCAAAATTCAAAATTTATATATATATATATATATAGAATTTGTCCATAAAAATATCTAGGTCCACAAATTCCATAGTATTGACAATCATAAATCACTTGTACTATTGCTGGTGTTGTTGTTCCTTCTTCTCTTGTTTCCTTTTCTGGTAGCTGAATGGCTTGGGATAGTACTTTGGAGGATGTGGAGGAGCATTAGGATTATTGCGGCCATATTCACGATCATAAATCCTTCTTTTTTTTTCATAGACTTCTCATATAGCTCCCACTCCTTATGACTGTAATGATCATCCTTATTATCATGAAGCTCCACAACTAATTTCAGAGTGTCTAGAATTAAGGACTTGGAGGTTGGACTCCAAACTTTAGCAAATTCCATTTCTTTTCTTTTGGCAACTTCTTGACTTGGGATTGATCGGCTGGCTGAAGCACCATCACCATATTTCCTTTACTTAGGAACTAGAATTTCAGGAGGTAGGTCCTGAGGTATCTCTGTCTCTGAAAAGAAGTCCAGACTTGAGAATAATTTTCAGGAGGAACTTCATACTGTTCAAGTCTAGGAGAAAATGTAGGCTTATAGACATTTGGTTCAAGATGAGGAGGTGGAGCCGTGTTTGGATCAACTTGAAATATTGGAAAATTTTGATTGTGCATCCATACAGCAGTCTCATAAGTATATATGTTAACACCCTTGATCTGTGTTTCTACATTTGAACTGATCTTTTTCAGTTGATCACCCCACTGAGTCTTCATTTCTTGAACTTTTCTTTCTAGATTTTCTTTCACCTTAACCTCCCCCTTTCTGACTTCTAGGGTTAGTTCATTTATGGTATCTTCCTTGAATTTCCGAACCACTTCACAGGTTTTGAAGTTTTGTTGTTCAGTTTTCTTCAGCAAGAGTATCTGATTGATAGCCACAGTAACTTCTTGTTCTATTACTTCACCAACACTAGTGATAGTGTGGTCCAAAGCCTTTCCACCAATATTGAGCAGTGTTTTGAATTCATTTGTATTATTTTTAATTTCAGCAAATCCTCTGCTCATTTCTTTCTCAAGAGTAGTTACTCTTTCAGTTACTTCTTTGAGAGGCTTGTCAAAGTACTATCTCTGCTTTGTCAACATAGACTCAATCTTACCCAAAAAGGTATCATCAGGAATGACTTCAGCTGGAGGTAGTGGAGGAGGTAGAGCTGGAGCTGTCTAGATCGGTATTTATTTAATAGCAACTGAGTTTTTTCCTCTTTGGGCAGAAGTCATCATATCCCCTTCCTCACCAAGAATAATAGGTAGAGAGAAATTTAAATTCCTGAGAGGAGGTTCTATAGATTCTGGGATAACTTATTCCTTATCAGAGAGCATAACTTCATTCTCCCCCTCAATTTGTTCCTTGGGTTGAGAATCTTTTGATATGTCTCCAGCATCCACTTAGGCATCATGAAGCTTTTCCTGATTAGAGGAATAGTCAAAATCCATACCTGAGCCACCATCATGCATAGAAGTGCTCTTCTCATCATCAGACTGAGCCTGGTTTTACTTTTCCACTGGCACATCATCATCAAGAGATTTCTCTGTAGCCTGATCTGTAAGAACATCTAACTGAAACTCTGTTTCTGGAACCTGAGCTTGCTAATCTTCCTCATGAACTAAAAGAGCAGGCTCCCCCTCAATGGCTGCAATAGATGTGCTAATTGTATCAATATGAAAGGGAGATGGGGTCATGTACTCATCAACTACATTCCTTGGAGCTGCTAGAGCTTGGCCTGGCTTTGGAATTCTGATTCCCCGTCTGTTTATGGATGAGAGTGTGACTTTCTTTAGGTGGTGAATGGACACACCTTTGGACAAATCAAAAATTTTAGGGCGCACTTGATTCAAATAAAGAGAGGTGATCCTTGCAAAATTAGGTGCTTTCATGATTTCCTTGAACTTTTCAAATAATATGTGTCCCCATTGGAACATCTTGTGACACACCACAACAGTCATCATGCAGAAGAAGTCAGAGGATATATATCCAATTGAACCTGTTTTGCAGAGGAGAACTTTTCCAAGAATGTCGGCCAACAGCTTGCTTTCATCATTCATATGTTTTCTGCGAATGGATGTAGTGGATTGAGAGAGACCACAAAATGACAGATCCCTGGAGTAATCGGGTTCTTCCAAGTAATCTTCCTCATCAATGGAGGGAAATCTCAGAAATTCTGTCAAGGAGGACGGCTTGATTTTGATCTTCATATCTCTGATAGAACTTTTCAACAACTTCCCACTCCTCTTAAGCTTAGCATTTCTGAAGAACTCTACTACTTTTGGAATTATAACTTTGCACGGATGCTTAAGAATGAAAGAGAGGCGGCGGTTTTAAGAAGTAGAATGACATTACGGAAATCATCGGAGAGTTCCTCAATACCTGAGCGAACGAACTCACTATCGACACCAATCTTTGCAATAGGAGCCATTGATTGAAGAAGATGAGAAATTTCTGATTTTTCCGAGAAGAATCGACGGAGTTTGCGAGAAGAGCGGTGGATACCTTCGGCGGAACTGAAGGGTTTTTCTCGAGAAAGCTTTTTCGAAAATATGGATTTGGATATTTTATGGATTTATCTATTTATACAAAATTGAAAATTTTGAAGAATAATGAAAAGCGTACCTGAGAAAATGACGGTTGGAATTCTTATCTAAAAGTAAAGTAATCAGATTTCTCGAGAAATTGAGAAGTCTTTTTCTCGAGAAATTTATAAGTTTTTCGTGAAATCTAGATTGATTTTCCGAGAAATCCATTAGGTTTTCCTGAGAAATTCATAAGCTTTCGAGAAATCCAGTAAGTTTCCGAGAAATATAAACTTATTTTTTGAGAAATTCACTAAGTTTCCGAGAAATCCATATCTGAGTTTGAAATTATCTGAAGGTTTTCTGAGTCAGAATTCTCTTGGAATATTCTGAGCGGTTGATTTTAGAATCTTCTCTTAACTTTATATGTGAACTTTTCAGGACTTTATGTTGAGCATACCAAGTTCTTTCTTGAAGAAGGAGAACTTGGCCTCGTCCAATGGCTTTGTGAAAATATCTGCAACTTGTCTATCAGTTGGAACATACTGGAGGTTGATGTCCCCATTCTCCACATGCTCTCAGATGAAATGATATCTAAATTTGATATTCTTTTTTCCGACTGTGAGAAACTGGATTGTTGACAATTGTTATTGCACTAGAGGAGTCACGAAACATAGGAATGTCCCTGAACTTCAAGTTGTAGTCTTCAAATTGATTCTTTATCTAGAGAAGTTGTGCAGAACAACTGCCTGCAAAAATATATTCTGACTCGGCGGTTAAGATTGCAACTCAATTCTATTTCTTGCTACTCCAAGATATGAGCCTTCTTCCTAGGAATTGGCAAGTCCTGGAAGTGCTCTTTTTGTCGTCTTTGCTACCTGCAAAGTCTGCATCTGAAAATCCAATTAGTTCGTTATCATTACTTCTTGGGTACCATAATCCAAGATTTGGTGTTCCCTTAAGGTATCTCAAAATTCGCTTTACAGGAGTGTAGTGTGAAAGTCTTTATTTCAATGTCAACTAAATACCCAGAGGGGGGGTGAATAAGTTCTTGGCCTTCTTTTTAAATACTCTGATTTATATTTGAGTTCTTGATGTTTAGTGATTAATTGATTTGTGCTTTCAAGAACAATCAAAGATGACTCCGAAATATTATAGTGGTTCCCCAATCTTGGGTACGTCCATTGTCCCTCTCCGCCTTTCTAAAAGTGTGTTAGACAAGGCTCTTCACCAATTCCTCGGCTCCTTCAGAGCTTATAACATGATCTCGTAGGATCATTCAGTCTTATCCAAGACCTACAACTCGGCCACTAAGCCCTACCACTCAGATCCCAACTAGATCCTACCTCGGCCTTTATAATAAAGGCCTACACTCAGACACTAAGCCTTACAACTCAGATTCTAACAAGAATCCTACCTCGGACTTTATAACACATGCCTACATTCAGGCACTAAGCCTTACAACTCAGATCCTAACAAGAATCCTTTCTCAGCCTTTATAACACAGGCCTACACTCAGATTCCCTAAAGAATCTTACCATCAGATCCAAATTGAATCTTATAGTGAATATTAAAGAGATGTTTTACACAGACACCATAGAAAGTTCTCTATGTCTGTCTTCCTAGACTGAGCAGATATCAGCCCTATCTTCTTCTTCGCAGCAACGGGTTGAGAAAGAAATCTTCAATTTAATCCTGGCTTGTTCTGGAAGCAACTTGCAGAAAACTCTGCTTCTTCTTCAGGAATCAATCCCGATTTTGCTGTCGTAGATGAGTATTGCGGCAGCTAACTCTCTTCGTATTCAGGTTCTCTGATTTGAACTCCTTCTTATGGCTCGGCGAGAAAACGAGGAAGAAGACGTCGTCCAGCCGCAAGATTGCGAACCCAGAGAACCCTAATGACGTCTCTTCTCGATGTTGATTGTGATTACTTTGATTGATTACTTGTTGTTGTTTCGATCTGATCCTGCTCCTTTTATAGACATCTGATTAGCATCACATTGAGCAGTGGGCCCCACCAGAGTTGGTGGTTGTGATTCAGCCACCTACTTTCCATTGACGGCTGATTCAATAGCTCTTTGCTTTGTGTGGGCCCTAGCGAGTATTCTCTTTCTTAGTGCAGCAAATCATGACAGTTGGACCCCCAGCACCTCTAGCATCATTCCCGCAACATTTGAACCTACTTTGACTTGTTGACTTTATTGATGTTAGCATCATTCTATACTTAGACAAAATCAAGCATCATTCCAGAAATCCTCAGTTCGACGAACTCAAATCTCAGTTCGATGAGTCCATATCTCAGCTCGACGAAATCAAGCATCATTCCAGAAATCCTAAGTTCAACGAACTCAAACCTCAGTTCGACGAACTCAGAGCTCAGCTTGACAAAATTAAGCATCATTCTAGAAATCCTTAGTTCGATGAATAAGTGAAAGCTGAGTTTGACGAACTATGAACTCAGTTTGACGAACGCAAAGCTCAGCTCGACGAAAAGTGGATAAGCAATACTCAACGATTCTGGACTTAGAATTTTCTTCAACTCTGCTAGGCGTTGAGAGCGTTGAGTGTATATGGCTCACTCAATGCTTTTTGCCTCAGTCATATTATTCTGCCCTTTCTGCATAAAAGTGTTGAGAGTGTTGAGTGTATAAGCTTCACTCAACACTTTTATACTTAGCCTGATTTTCTGCAATCTTACCTTCTTGCTGAAGTTTGGCATTGATAGACTTAGCATGGCATTGAGTGATGAAGCTTCCCACAATGCCTTGCTACTTAGACAAATTTTGTCCCATGGTATTGAGTAAGTGAGCTACATTCAACGCCTAACTGCTTAGACATATTTTCTGTCTCATGGCATTGAGTGAGAAATCTACACTCAACGCCTAACTTCTTAGTCAAAAATTCAACACAAAAATTTTTGTGGCTTTGAATTACTGGGCTATGGCATTGAATGAGTGATCTACACTCAACGCCTATGGACTTAGCCACTTTTCTGCTCATTACTTTTTAGGCTTTTACTGTCTCAGCCTATCTCACAGCTTTTTGCTGTATGGCATTGAGTGAGTAGACTATACTCAACACATGTGGACTTAGCCGCATTTCAACCTATTTATGTTTAGGCTTTGACTGTCTCAATGCCTTTTGTTATATGGCATTGAGTGAGCTCAACACACTCAACACCTGTGGACTTAGTTGATTTTCTTGCTAGCCAACATGTTTGGTTGACTATACTCAATGATTTTACTTACCTGGCATTGAGTGAATTGATTTCACTCAATGCCTGTGGACTTAGGCAAATCTTCTGACCTTCCAGCCACTTCTTTGAGTCCACTTGCCTGATCATTGTCACAAGGACCATCCTGCACACTTGAACTTAGTCACACATCAAATACAACTATGTTTATCTCATTGACTTGTTTGACATCTTCAAATCAGGGTCATTGGGATCAATGGACCCAACAATCTCCCCATATTTGAAGATGTCAAAACCATTGATCAACCTTCTTAGTCAATGAGATGCATATCACATAAGCAATAAAAAAACTTATTAAATTCAGTGAGATGAATTTTTAAAGATGAATTTTTACCTAGATGAAGTTTTACCTACTCCCCCTGTATTGTTGCAGGGTGTGTGTTACCTTAGAGTTTTACCTGAGAGTTTTACCTAGATGAATTTTTACCTACTCCCCCTGTATTATTACAGGGTGTGCGCTATCTTTGAGTTTTACCTCTTCGCTTGATCCTTTCTTGAGCTTGTCTCTCCCCCTTGGACACTACTTAAACCTGATCAATCTCCTCTCTCCCCCCTTTTTGACTTCTTCAGATAGTCAGGGAGATGCACCAGTTCTTTTTCTCCCCTAGTGTTCTCCCTCTAGCTGATGTAGTTGAGGCCAGTAGTGCAGCTGCCAACTTGCTCTTTATATAAGGCTGACTTTAGACCTGCAACTGCTGTACTTGCTCCGCCTCAATAGGAGCATCAGCTCTCATGTTGTTCATGATTTCCACTAGGTCTACATCACCTGCAAAAAGAACAAACTTGTACCCAAAAAAATATCTTAGGGAGTATTTGAAGCTATTCTAAGTTCAACATACCTAATTCAATCTTGAAGGTGTTGAACTTGGCTTCATTTAGTGGCTTAGTGAAGATATCAGCCACTTGCTTATCAGTGGAGACAAACTCTAGGCTAATGTCTTCTTTCTCCACATGCTCCATAATAAAATGATACTTAATTTCTATTTGCTTAGTCCTGTTATGTGAGGCAGGATTCCTAGCAATAGAAATGACACTAGTAGAATCACAATAAAGATGAGTTCTATTTATCTTAATGTAATAATCTTCAAGCTGATGCTGAATCCATAGTAATTAAGCACAGCAGCTGCCTGCTGAAATGTACTCTGACTCTGCAGTTGAGATAGCCACACTGGTCTGCTTCTTGCTGCTCCATGAACCAATCTTCCACCTAGGAATTGACATATACCAGTAGTACGTTTCCTATCTTCCTTGCAGCCTACAAAATCTGCATCTGAAAATCCTGTTAGACCAAAATCTATATTCTGAGGGTACTATAGGCCAAGATCTGGTGTGCCCTTAAGATACCTTAAAATTCTTTTTGCAACAAAAAAAATGAAATTTTTTAGGGCAGGCCTGATACCTAGCATAGACACATGTAGAATATATGATGTCAGGCCTACTAGCAGTCAAGTATAGAAGGGATCCAATTATCCCTCTATACAAAGACTCATAAACAGGTTTCCCTACCTAATCTTTGCCTATAGGCATACTTGACCACATGGAAGTTCTCATGGTGGAAGCATTCTCCATACCATATTTTTTAATCAACTCTATGGTGAACTCTGACTGGGATATGGACAATCCATCATCAGTCTGTCTTACTTGGAGTCCCAATTCATGCAAGAAGAATTTGAGCTCACCCACGCTGCTCATCTCAAACTTCCCTTGCATAAGTTTATCAAACTTCCTGCAAAGGTTGTTCTAAGTAGATCCAAAGATAATGTCATCGACATAGACCTAGACTAGGATGATCTTGCCCTTAGATTCCCTTAGGAATAGGGTCATGTCTATTTCCCCCCTTGTGAATTTGTTCTTAATGAAGAAACTAGACAATGTTTCATACCATGCTCTATGGGCTTGCTTCAACCCATATAGAGCTTTCCTAAGCCTATAAAAAAATCAGGAAGATGAGGGTCTACAAAACCTGGTGGTTGTTCCACATATACTTCCTCTTTTAAGTCCCCATTCAGGAATGCTGACTTCACATCCATCTGGTAGACTTTGAATCCTTGATAGGCAGCAAATGCAAGAACTAGCCTTATTTCTTTCAGCCTTGCTATTGGAGCAAAAGTATAGTCAAAGTCTATTCCTTCTTCTTTCATGTATCCTTTTGCCACCAATCTAGTCTTGTTCTTGACAATAATGTCATTCTCATCTAACTTATTTCTCTAGATCCACTTAGTTCCTATGACATTTTGTCCCTTAGGTCTGGGAACCAGCTTCCAAACACTACACCTCAAGAACTAGTTCAGCTCTTCCTGCATTTCTCTAATCCAGAATGGGTCTTTGATTGCCACTTTAAGCTTTTTAGGCTCTTCTTGAGATAGGAATCTTGAACAGATAACTGTGTTGATGCTCTTGCTTCTTATTTGGACTCCATGTCTTGCATCACCAATGATTTGGTGTGTCGGATGGTCCCTCATATCTCTCCCGGCTGGAGGCAATCTTGCTTCAGCTTGCTATTCTTTATTGTCTTCAGCTGGTAGTTCTTCATTATCTTCAGCTGGTTGTTCTTCTTCCTCAGCTTGTGAGACTTGAGCTCCCCCTGGACAGTACCCATCTTCTTTCTTATCTTGTATTGTTGGATCACCTTCCCTGATGGTAAGCTTGTCCATCACCTCCTTTAAACCTGCAGAGCTAGAAGAGGGGCTAGGTAGCTCATAGTTAATCAAGTTTGACTCATCAAAGACAACATGAACTGATTCTTTTACAACTTAAATAGTCAAGTTATAGATCTTATATGACCTACTATTGTTGTTGTACCCAACAAATATCCCTTCTTGGGACTTGGTAGTAAACTTAGTCACATAGTACTTACCATTGTTCAGTACATAACACTTGCTACCAAAAATCTAGAAGTAGGATAAGTTTGGTTTTCTGCCTTTCAGAATCTCATAGGGATTCTTCTTGTGGCTTTTGGTGATGGAAGCCCTGTTGAGTACATGACATGCAGTGCTTACTGTCTCATCCCAGAAATATTCTGGGAGAGATGTGAAAGAAAAGGGAGAGTAATCTCTGGTTAACTCTAGTGGGGGTGAATAGAGTTATTTAAATTTCATTTACAATTTTTATTCACATAAAAATAGGTGATATAGTAATAGCTAGGAGATGATATCAGGAGCAAAAAAAAGCTATACTAAACTACCACAGCATAAGACAAAAAGAAAAATAGCAAGCATACAGACAACACAAGAATTTTATAGTGGTTCCACAACTAGGTACATCCACTCTTCTACCACCCTTGTAGGAATCCACTACAGATTTTTATCAAGTGACTACCACCACAATATCTATTTGTAGGGAGATATTGTAACCCTTTGAGCTTTTGATCAGGTGGCCAAAAACCAAACTCAAGTCTTTTGGAAGGTGACTTGTGAACTAGGCTAACTTTTGAAGGGAGTTAAAACCTTGTACAGTGGGGTGGGAAAGAAAGTGATGTTAGTCTTCTCTTTTCTCAAATGCACTTTGAGAAGACTTTTTGTGGATTCAAGATCTTGTTAAAGCTCTCTCTATAATGTAGAGTTGTTCAGGAAATGAGAAACTTTGTTCAGGAGTGTGTAGGTCTTCAGCTTGTGAAAAGTAGATCCAGGAACTTTAGACAGATGGATCTATAATGTATCTGCAAATTCCTGGAAAACAGAAGATAAAGAAGACTCTTGATCAGTTTGTATTGTTCTTCTTCTATCTTCTTGAGTGCACAGTGAGAGATGAGGATTGAGAGCTTCTGTGAGGTTTTTGCTCTTGCTAAGAATATCTCTCTAAAATTTTCTGCTCTGTAAGAATTGTATCTCTATTCCCAGTCTGTATGAAAAAGTGAACTGTTTGAAAAAGTCTTCTCTCTATTATCCTCGACGACAAAACTTCATTAGAAAATTGAATAACTGCAATTAATGACTTGTTGGAAATCTGGGAAAGAAAACGGCTAGCAAATCTGTCATTATTCGTTTCCTCAACTATCCTGAGAAATATGTAAAATAAATCCTCTAATGAATACCAGAATCAATGCTGCCAGGAACGGCTATATTCATAGGGAATATAAGCATTGATTACTCAGGTAATTTATGACTCAAAATAGTAATAAAGAGGGAACAGAGAAGGAAAGAACAGATAGCTTACAGAAATCGTTGACCAGAGAACAGATTTCATGGACCTGCACTCAGAGAACGTCAACCTGAGAAGTCTTGTTCGTCGACCTGAGCTCTGTGAAGCACACGCTGAATATAAGCAACTGATTCTGGGCTCCAAGAACATCGACCTGAGAATCTGTTTGGAGAAAACTGATTGTCGACCTGAGCTCAAATATCGTCGAGCTCAGCTCAGAGAATTAACTCTGAGTTCGTCGATCAGAGATCGATGATCGTCGAGCTGAGTTCGAAGAACTTCGAACTGATCAAACTGTCTTCTGAAAGACTTCTAAATCTGAATCTTCTGAGGTCCTCTAGTGGCTAGTTCAAGAAGGTTGAACTAAAAGGACTTAGCTTAAATTATAGGACTACTAAACTATACCCTGGCTATACAAGGTGTGTCAGACTCAGCTAACATTAGTGAACCTAGCCCAAATACAACTAGGTATCCAACAATCTCCCCTTATTTGGTTGAGGTCACTAAGAATACAAACAAAAGCAATCATAAAGCAAGAAACATATATCTGGCAGAGATAATACATTTAGCAGATATTTACAACAAATGCTTCATGATATAAACAGAAGTAGAGTTTAAACAATAAAATTACAATAACAAAAATTTACTGTTTTTGCTTGGGAATAGCTTTCTCAGACTTTTAAGTAGATTGTTTGAATAAGATTTCTCTCTTAGGATTAGCAGCTTCTCTTTTTGACATGATCATGTCAGATGCACTAATAATATTCTGAGAAGTTGCTCTTGGTACTACAGCCTCTGGATGTAATTTCATATACTCATCAGCATTAAAGAACTTGTTAGCTTTTGCATACCTGGTTAGTTCTTCTTTCCTATAAGATGACATAGTTGAAAACTGAGAAGGATCCTTGCCTTCAGCTTTAGCTTTCCTAATCTAAGAGAGTCCTACTAACTCCTGAAGTCTAGCCATTCTGGAAAAGGTCTCCTGTTCTTGATCAACAAATGGAATAGGAGGAGACTCCACAACTAGAAAACTGACTTTTAGCCACGGCAGATTGCCGTGGCTAAAAGTCCAAAACCATGGCTAAAGACTTTTAGCCACGGTCTGCCCACGGAAAATGGGTGTGGGCAATACGAGCGTGGCTAAAAGTCCAAACCGTGGCTAAAAGTCCAAAACCGTGGCTAATACTGGACTTTTAGCCACGGTTCATTGCCGTGGCTAATAGTGGACTTTTAGCCACGGTTTAATCATCGTGGTTAAAAGGCCACTCATAACATAAAAAATTCCGGCCGGCCGGCCGCCGCCCGGCCGCCGCCGCCGCCCGGCCGCCGCCGCCGCCGCCCGGCCGCCGCCGCCGCCGCCGCCGCCGCCCGGCCGCCGCCGCCGCCATATTTATTTCAAAGGCCAATTGAAATAAATTCCTTATAAACCCAAAAATCTCATTTTGTTTTGCCGATGTGGGACTAAACGATGCCACGACCTTTTGCCACGGTTCAGGCAAACCGTGGCTAATACTAGACTTTTAGCCACGGTTCAGGCAAACCGTGGCTAAAAGTCCAGTATTAGCCACAGAATAAAACCGTGGCTAATACTCACTATTAGCCACGATTTTTTCCCGTGGCAAAAGAAACAGTGGCTAAAAGCCATTTTTCTAGTAGTGCTCTAGCCTGATTGGACTAGAGTCCTATTGAGATTTATCAGTAGTATATACAGAAACTCTCTTAGAAGAAGCTGGAGGATGATGGCTTGAAGAAGATTGCTGACTGCCATGCCTTGACTATCTATGATAAGTCTTGGTTACTGGAGCAGCTCTCTGAGTAACACTTCTAAAAGTACCTGAGGAGGGAGGAGGAGGAGGAGGAGGGTCTTTCCTGAATTGCCTAGGAGGAGACTTGTACCTTCTCCTCTTCTTCCTTTCTTTCTGATCATTTTTAGACAGCCATATCCAATGGGGCATCCCTGGGTATGGAGTTATATTCTGCAAAATATAGTAGGGAGTATCATTGTTGGGATTGGGCTTATGAGCAGCCTTTCTCTTCTTGATAACTTTCTTCTTAGATTTGGAAATATCAAAATCATCTAAATCATTGTCTGAGTCATCTTCAGAGGAACTCTGGGGATTGTCATAAAGATCATCTATTGCTTTTAATATTTCCTTTGAGATCTGTTTGTCTACTTGAGGAGGAACTGGAGGTAGAACATCTTGAGGAGGAACCACTACATCTGAAATAATTTCAGCTTCCTGAGCCATATCTGTAGCAAAATCTCATCCATATCTGGTAATGGAGAGGTAGAGAAAACAAAAGTGGGTGGGGAAAAAGCCTTGGGCTCATAGAACTCATCCTCAACAACTTTAATAGGCTCAGCCTCTGAAACTAGAATAAGCTCAGGCTCTAGAGCTAAAAAGCTATTCTGAATAAGTTGTAAGACTCCTGAGCTGTCTGGATCTGTATAGCAAACAATGTCTACAGAACTGAGGAGAGACAAAAGAATGAATGTTGTTATACATAAGATCAAAGAAATCAAGAACTGAGTTCAGTTCAACTGCTGGAGAAATGAAGCAGTCTCCATAATAAATATCCAAAGAATGATCTAAATAAGCTATCTCAGAGTCAATGACTAAAAATTCTGAGAGTTCTGAATCTAGTATCTCGGAATCAACAAACTCTATCTCTGTTACTGATGTTGCTGCTGCTGGAACTACTTCTTTATGGAGTATCTCCCCCTGCCTGGTTTCAGTAAGCACTGGAGCCAGGCCCCTGACTGAAGAAGGAGGGATAGGGAAGGCAGATATTTGGGCAGCAAGAGATGAGATAGAAGAAGCAAGAGGTGAAATGGCCTCTGCTATGAGTTATTGGAGGAGAGGTGTGATGGATTGCATAATGGATGTAATGGAGGGTGAAGCAATGTCCATGAATTCAGGTGGTGTCTGAGTAGATACAGATGGATTGAAGGTAGAAGAGGAGGGATGAGAATCTAGCATTTGCTAATCTGGAGGGGATTTAGAATGACTAGGGGATTAAAGAAGATTGAATGAAGGTAGAGATGATAGATTTTGAAGAGGAGGAATTTCAGCAAGATGAGAAGGAAGAGGGGACTGAGGAGGAGTAACATGCTCTAGAGAATGATGTTGAGGGGATAGATGTACTAGAGATTGAATTGGTGAAGAAATATGGATTGGGAAAGCAGGAGGTGTAGGTGGATGTGTTGGAGTTGTGGAAATAAGCTGGAGGGATTTTGAAGTCATTTGAATAAGTGGAGGTGGAGGGGGAATGGAGATATCCTCAGCAGGGTAAGAAGTGGCTAGAATAGCCCTTGTACTCTCAGAAGATCTGGAAGAGGAAGCCTTGGAAGGCTTTGGGATGCTCCTCTCTCACCTGCTAAATAAGGTGTAGGTTAGCCTCTTAGAGGCATTAATCAATATGGTCGGGGTGACCAGTGATTCAGCAGCCTTGGCTTGAAGAAAATTCCCAAAATCTGGCCAAAACACACTTCCTTCTTTGTGTTTTTCTTCTTAATCAAATCAAACAGAATTTTGGTCCAGTTCATGGCCTTCTTGTTTGCCACTGCACACATCACAATTGATGTCTAGTTATGTGATCGTGGGCGATGTGCTTACCTAGCAGAACCTTTCCTACAACATTTGCCAGAAACTTATAATCGGTAGATAGATGTTTCTTCAGTAATCTGTTAAGGTTGTCACCAGAATAACCCATTCGATTCAACATTTCATCAAACTCAGTTGAATTGATTTCTAAGTCCTCTTCTCCATTCACTAAACAAAAAAATTTCAGAAAGAATTTAAGGGGTGAGAGGGACGGCGTTACCCGCTATTATTCCTACCAAAGTATCAGCATCTGAAGACGATAACGAGTAAACCCATTCTCTAATCTCGGTCTCCGCAATCTTTATTATGGTTGTCATTAGATTCTTCAAATGTAAATCTTCAAACAGTTGCAGAATGTCAAGGAAGATTTGATCTGAGTATTTGAAAGACTCGAAGTCGATGTCAAAACACATATCAAATTTCATTGCTGTGAGAGCGCTTGCCGGAATAGCCATGATCACCTGCAATAAAGAAACAGAGAGATCAAGTGCAAAGGAACTAAAAGCTCGGGATGGAGCTTGAAGAAAACCTAGTTATAAGGTTTTTCAGAATATGAAACGTGAAGTTCCGTCCTGCGAAAAATAAAAAAATTCTTCGATCTCAGGTCGACGAAAAATTTCATGAAGAGATAAATTCGTCGATCTCAGACTGAAGATATGGAGATATTTCGTCGTCCTCAGAAATATTTCCTGAAACAGGATCGTCGATCTCAGGTCGACGAAACTGACTTAACACAGATTTCGTCGATCTCCAGTCGACGAACTCCCAACGATAAGTTTGCAAATCGTCAATCTCAGGTCAACAAAATGTTTTCAGATCGTTTACACTAAGGACAGATTTAAAATTAAGCTTTTCCATCTATCATTCCTAACTGATTCGGAAAGAACAAATGTTTAGATTTATACATGGGCATGGTGAAAATATCTACCCTTTACAAATCAGTGGAGATAAATTCAAGGTTTATTTTCTGTTTGTCCACACAGTCTCTTATGAAATGATGTATTATATCTATATACTTTATCCTAGTATGATATACTGGATTATGTACACTAGAAATTACACTGGTACTATCACAAAATATAGTTGAATTAATTAGATTGAAACCATAATCAAGGAGTTGGTTGTGTATCCATAAGATCTGTGAACAGTAGCTGCCAGCTGCCATGTATTCAGCCTCAGTAGTTTATGTGGACACAGATGTTTGCTTCTTGCAAAACCAGGATACAAGTCTATCACCAAGGAACTTACATGTTCCTGAATTGCTTTTCATATCCACTCTACATCCACCATAGTCAGCATCAGAAAATCAAGTAAGCTCAAATGTTGACTCTGTTGGATACCAGAGTCCTAGATTAGGACAACCCTTTATATATCATAAAATCCTTTTAATGAAAATTAGATGAGATTCTTTAGGACTCACTTGGAACCTATCACAAAGACATGTAGTAAATATGATGTTTGGTCTACTTGCTGTGAGATAGAGTAGGGATCTAATAATAGCCCTATACTTGGTCTGATCAACTGGTTTTCCATGTTCATCAGAGTCAATCACAGCATTTGCAGCCATGGGAGTTTTCATAGAGGAGGTATCAGCCATCCCAAATTTCTTAATAAGCTCACTTGCATATTTAGATTGGGATATGAATATGCCATTAGGGGATTGCTTCACTTGTTGACCAAGGAAGTATGATAGCTCTCCCATGCTACTCATCTCAAACATTGAATGCATTAGATCAGAGAATCTCATGCATAGTTTGGGATCAGTAGAGCCAAATATGATGTCATCTACATATATTTGTACTACTAAAATTTTATCATGATGCATCTTAGTAAAAATGGTCCTATCTACCATGCCTCTAGAGAACTTGTGTTATAAAAGGAAGCTAGCTAAGGTTTCATACCAAGATCTTGGAGCTTGCTTTAGACCATAGAGAGATTTATGCAATTTAAAAACATATGAGGGATGAGTAGAAGAGATAAAACCTGGTGGTTGTTCAACATAAACCTCTCCCTTTAGTTCTCCATTCAGGAAAGCACTCTTGACATCCATCTGGTAGACTTTGAACTTCTTAAAGGAAGCATAAGCAAGAAAAATCCTGATTGCTTCTAGCCTTACAATAGGAGCCAAGGTTTGATCATAGTCAATGTCTTCCTCTTGCCTATAGCCTTGAGCAACAAGCCTAACCTTATTTCTCACAATTACACCTTGGGCATCAAGTTTGTTTCTGAATACCCACTTGGTTCCCATTACTAGATAGCCTTTGAGCCTTGGAACCAAGTCTCAAACTCTACATCTATCAAATTGATTGAGCTGCTCTTGTATTGCAATAATCCAGTGGGGATCTTGCTCTGCATCATTTATGGATTGAGGCTCAACTTGAGAGAGGAAACAGGCATGCATCACATCTTGGTTGAGTTGATGCCTTTTCTGTACACCTACTGACATGTCCCCAATCACTTGAGATCTATGGTGATCCCTTAGTGTGACAAGGTCAGTGGGTGGAGGTTGTTCAGCAATAGTATTTGGAACTAATTCCTCTTGTGAAATAAAGTCTGTTGTTGGATGAGGTTCAACCACTTCCAAAATTTCTTCTTCACTATCTTCATCATCTTGTGGAGGAGGATGTGATATGACCTTTTATATAAGGTTTAACACACCCAATTTCTCACACAAGTGTGCTACCTGCAATAAATCTGAGGTAGAAGAATCATTCTCCTTATAAAACATGTTAGCTTCATCAAAAGAAATATGTGCAGATTCTTCCATTTTTAAAGATGATTTATTGAATACCCTATATGCCTTGCTATTTTTGGAATATCTAAGAAAAATTCCCTCTGTAGCCTTAGCTTCAAATTTTCTAATGTGTTTCTTATTATTGTTATGAATGAAACATCTACACCCAAAGATTCTAAAGTAATCAATTTTAGGTTGCTTCCCTTTGAGTAATTAATAGGGGGTCTTACCCTTAAGTTTGTGTATCAAACTCCTATTCAGTACATAGTTTGCTGTGCTCACAGCCTCTGCCCAAAAGGATATGTGTATGTGTGCATCTGCAAGCAATGTTCCTGCAGATTCAATGAGGGTTCTGTTTTTCCTTTCTGCTACCCTATTTTGTTGAGGAGTTCTAGGAGCAGAAAAACAATGCCTGATACCTTCCTCCTAACAGAATCTGTGCATGGGAAGAGATTTAAACTCAGTACCATGATCACTTATGATCAATGTAACTGGAGTAGAATACTCAATCCTTATGCTCTTAAGAAAGTCTGTAAGGACTTTAAAGTTATCTGACTTGTTTTTCAAGATGTACACCCAAGAGAATCTAGAGAAGTCATCTACAATAACTAGAGTTTAAGACTTCCCTCCTAAGCTTTGTACAGCAATAGGTCCAAAAAGATCCATATGTAGCAAGTACAGAATCTTAGGTGAGTCACTCTTATTAATTGACTTAAAGCTATTTTTAGTTTTCTTGCCTACTTGACAAGTCTTGCATAGGCATTCCTTCTTGTAGGGGCCAGAATTCAATCCTCTGACAAGGTTGTCCCTAGATAGCTTAGAGATGTTCTTAAGGTTTACATGACCTAGTCTCTTATGCCAAAGAATATTGTTATTATAAACTTGGTTGAATAGACATATTTCTGAACTAGCAGAGTTAAAGTTTACTAGGTATATATTCCCTTGTCTGCAACCTGTTAAAACAGTTTGGTTATTTGAAGAAATAATACATTGGAAATTAGTAAAGCAAACCTGATAACCTGCATCACGTAACTGACTTATGGATATTAGGTTATGCTTGAGACCATTTATATATGCCACTTTTCTAAAAGTGACAGCTCCACTACTAAAGTCTTCATAGCCTTAAGTTTATCCAAAGCTGGAATCTCCAAAGATCACTCTTGGACCCAGCTTTGCCTTGAAATTGATAAAGCTATCCTTGCATCCAGTCATGTTCTTTGAGCACCCACTATCCAGATACCACTTATTCTGAGTGATAGGATAGTTCTTCACCTGCAAGGGAACAAGTTAGATTTTCTTGACCCAGGTCACCTTGGGTCCTTGTTTTTTTCATAAGAAAAACTAGAAATGTAAGAATATTCAGGTTGGCTTTTATAACCTAAGGGGTAAAATCTTCTAGGAGGAATTATCCATTGGGTGAATGGATTGATATTTTCCCTAGGTTGGTTATGGTTATTATTAGATTTTCTATTATAGTTGAAGTTTCTGTAAGATTGATCTGGGATCGACAAACTCTGGTAAGTTCGTCGACCTGAGGTCAACGAATTGGGATAAGATCTTTGATCTCTGCTCGAAGAATGAAGATATTCATTCTCAGAGCACCAAAATCGCCGATCTCTGGTCGACGAACCAGACTAGTTTCGACGATCGTGGATCCAAGAATAACTATTATTGTAGTTGGCATTCGGAGTTTGTCATTCTGAGGTCGATGAACTGTACATATTTCATCGATCTGAGTTCGACGAAATCTGTTGAACATTATTGTAGTTATTTTTCTTCTTGTTCTTAGATTTTTGTTCAAGTTCCATTTTTTTAAGACTTCATTTACTTTATCTACTTGTTCAGTATTCTTCTTACCCTTGTCTGAAATGAAATTTACAGGTTTATATAACTGATTCTTCTGGATTATAGGTGGTTCACTAGATAATGCACCTAGTCCTAGTTTAATGTTATTAGCCCTAGCATTTATAGTACTAGTTATGTCTAACAGTTGTAAGCTTCTACCATTAAGTGATTCTTCTAATTTCTTGGCTTTGCTTAATTCAATTTTTAAGAAAATAATTTGTTCAATTGTTGAGTTAAGTTCATCTGTTAGTTTAGTATTTTCAGCAATGTATTTATTTTATTCAGCTAGTATTTCTCTAAGAAGTTTGATTTCCTTCTCAGAGCCTATTAGATCTAAGCATAGATTTTTAAATTCAGTTTTAAATTCTTCTGAATCAAAATCATAAGATGTTATTACCTGGTCCTCTGTAGATAGAGATTCTTCATCTTCTGAAGCTTCAGCCTCTGACTGACTGCTGGAATTATTTATTGTCATTAGGCAAACTTCCGTTACCTTCTCTTTGTCTTCATCATCACTGGAGCTGGAGGATGATGACTCTTCCTATGTATCACTCTAGGTTTCTGCAACAAACCCTTTCTTCTTCCTCTTATGTTTGTTTGAGGAGGGCTTACTGTGATGAGTTCTTCTTGAATCTTTTTCTCTTCTCATATCCATTTTCGGAGCTTCTGGACACTCTGAGATGAAATGTCCAGGCTTCCTGCAACCAAAGCAAACAATTTCTTTAGATAGAGTCTTATCATACCTTTGTTTTTCATCTTGACTAGATGACTTTCTTTTGAAGTCCTTCTTTGTCATTTTGAAAAATCTTTTGGCAAAGAGACTCATCAGCTCTTCATTAACTGGGGTCCCTTCAGATTCCTCAGTAGCCATGAATGAAATGTTGTGCTCCTTCCTGGTAGGTGTTGGAGTCTTCAATTCACCTGCTACTTCTCTGGTCTTCATTAGTTGCTCATAGTATTTGAGCTTTCCAAGGAGTGACTCAGTTGATATTTTTGTCATGCTTCTTGCTTCTCTAATTTGCCAGATCCTTGAATCCCATGCGCTATATATGGAAGCACATGAGGATTTTATCCTTTACTTCTTTCAGAGTGATGTCCTTGTTTAAGGTCCTTAGCTCATTGATGATTGAGCTAAGCCTGTTGTACATATCACTTACTGACTAAGCTTCATCCTTTTTGAAATTCTGATACTGTGAGATGAGATTGGATCTCCTATCCTTTCTCTCATCAGCAGATCCAGCCACCATCTAATTTAGAGAATCCCAGATGGCTTTGGCAGAAGTACACTCAGCCACCTTTTGAAAAATATCATCAGACATAGTCTGAGCTAAGATATTCATGGCTCTGGCATCTGCAATCTTGGCTTTCCTCTGTGCATCTGTCCAATCTAGAGGTGGGATTACACTCAGAATTATTGAATTTGAAGGAGGGGAGGCCACTGGAGTTGGTGGTTCTATCAAAATTGAATTAAAAATATCTTCATCAAGAGAGTTCATGTATAACTTTATTCTTGCCTTCCAGATGGCAAACTTAGATAAGTTGCAAACTGGAGGTCTGGTGCTAGCATAATCCTTGTTTTGTGCCATGATATAAAATAAGAAAGGAACAAGATTTAATCCGAGATTATCTTAGGATCTTGGTTATTCCAGGTATTAGCCTGTTAAAATAAAAATGACTAACCTCCCCCTGATACAAATTAAAAGAAAAGGGAGAGTAATCTCTGGTTAACTCTGGAGGGGGGTATAGAGTTATTTAAAATTCCTTTACAATTTTTATTCACATAAAAATAGGTGATATAGTAATAGCTAGGAGATGATATCAGGAGCAAAGAAAAGTTATACTAAACTGCCACAACACAAGACAAAAAGAAAAACAGCAAGCATACAGACAACACATGAATTTTATAGTGGTTCCCCAACTGGGTACAACCACTCTTCTACCACCCTAGTAGGAATCCACTACAGGTTTTGATTAGGTGAATGTCACCACAATATCTATTTGCAGGGAGATATTGCAACCCTTTGAGCTTTTGATCTAGTACCCAAAAACAAAACTCAAGTCTTTTGGAAGGTGACTTGTGAACCAGGCTAACTTTTGAAGGGATTTAAAACCCTATACATTGGGGTGGGAAAGAAAGTGATGTTAGTCTTCTCTTTTCTTAAATGCACTTTGAGAAGACTTTGTGTGGATTCCAGATCTTGTCAAAGCTCCCCTGAGATGTAGAGTTGTTCAGGAAATGAGACGCTTTATTTAGAAGTGTGTAGGTCTTCATCTTGTGAAAAGCAGATCCAGGAACTTTAGATAGATGGATCTATAATGTCTCTTCAAATTCCTAGAAAACAGAAGATGAAGAAGACTCTTGATCAGTTTGTATTGTTCTTATTCTATCTTCTTGAGAGCACAGTGAGAGATGAGGATTGAAAGCTGATGTCAAGTTTTTGCTCTTGTTAAGAATATCTCTCTACAAATTTTTGCTCTGTAAGAATTGTATCTTTGTTCCCAGCCAGTATCAAAAAGTGTGTTGTTTGAAAAAGTCTTCTCTCTATTATCCTCGATGGCCAAACTTCCTTAAAAATTTGAATAACTGCAATTAATGTCTTGCTAGAAATCTAGAAAGGAAAACGGCTAGCAAATCTGACATTATTCGTTTTCAACTATCCTGAGAAATATGTCAAATAAATCCTCTGATGAATACCATAATCAATGCTGCCAGGAACGGCTATATTCATAAGGAATATAAGCATTGATTACTCAGGGAATTTATGACTCAAAATAGTAATAAAGAGGGAACAGAGAAGGAAAGAACAAAGAACAGGCAGCTTTCAGAAATCGTCGACCAGAGAACAGATTTCGTCGACCTGCACTCAGAGAACGTCGACCTGAGAAGTCCTGTTCATCGACCTGAGCTCTGCGAAGCACACGCTGAATATAAGAAATTGATTCTGGGCTCCAAGAACATCGACCTGAGAATTTTTCTGGAGAAAACTGATCGTCGACCTGAGCTCGAATATCGTCGAGCTCAGCTCAGAAGATTAACTCTGAGTTCGTCGATCGGAGATCGACGATCGTTGAGCTGAGTTCGAAGAACTTCGAACTGATCAAACTGTCTTCTGAAAGATTTCTAAATCTGAATCTTCTGAGGTCCTCTGGTGGCTGGTTCAAGAAGGTTGAACTAAAAGGACTTAGCTTAAATTCTAGGACCACTAGACTAGACCCTGGCAATACAAGGTGGGTCAAACTCAGCCTACATTAGTAAACCTAGCCCAAATCCAACTAGGGATCCAACAAGATGTGTCACTTAATAAGGTCCTACCAGCCTTTATGAGGTTTCTTTTTTTCCTCTCAGTAATTACATTTTGCTGGGGTGTTCTAGGTGAGGAGAACTCCTGATGAATCTCATGATCTTCACAGAACCTTGTCATGCACTCAGATTGAAACTCAGTCTTATGGTCACTTCTGATTTTGACCACATAACTATTAAATTCATTTTGAATTTGCTTAACAAATGTCTGGAAGACATTAGGGGTTTCAGATTTCTTCCTTAGGAAGAACACCCAGGAAAATCTGGAAAAGTCATCAACAACCACAAGGGTGTAGACTTTCCTATATAGACTCTGAACTAGCATAGGATCAAGTAGATCCATATGCAGGAGATACAAACAACTCACTGAGTCTTTGGTACCAAGGCTCTTGAAGGAGGTCTTAGTCTGCTTGCCCTTTTGGCATGCTGAGCAGATACCCTACTTGGTTCACTTAACCTTAGGTCTATTTCACACTAACTCTCCACTAAAGAGTTTGCCTATGGTCTTGTAATTTAGGTGAGTTGGCCTCTTGTTCCATTGGACACAATGTGAGGCTTTCTCATCTGTAATTAGGCATAAGGTAGAGTCCTTACTCTCACAAACAAAATTTAGATAATAGACATTTCCTCTCCTAGTGCCTGCCAAGATGACCCCTTGGTCACTTGACCTCCAAATTTGGCACTCATCCTTGAAGAAAGAAATGTCATAGCCAAGATCAAATAGTTTGCTTATGCTTATAAGGTTGTGTTGCAACCCTTTCACATAAGCTACTTGTGTGATGGTGATTATGTCATTTGAAATCTTACCAAACCCTTTGGTTACACCCTTTTCTGAACAACCAAAAATGTCTTTGGGTCCATTCTCTACTAGAGTGTACTCTAACAGTATGCTCCTTGTTACAGCCATGTGCCTGGAATAACCACTATCCAAGTACCATATAGGGGTATGGCAACTTGGACTCACCTATAAAAAATAAATCATCTATCCTTAGGACCCTAATTCTTATTGGGTCCTAGGTGTATGTTAGGCTGAAAATGAATATGCCTGCATGTAGCTCTTCTGACTGGTAAGCCGGCATTAGCTCTCTAGCTAGACACTATCATTATGCCAGCAATCAATGGCATAGTGGCCCAATCTACCACAGCACCAACATTCATAGATTTTGTACCTTCTTTTAAGGGCTGGTTTAACAGCATTGTTGTCAGCACTCTCAGTCCAGCAGGTACAGCAGCAGCCTTTTTTCTTATGTCTTCTAGCCATAGCCTAGTTTAGGATATGTATGGCAGCAGATGTACTTGGAGTATCTTGAACCCTACTAGGAGCTGTCTTCTTTTCAGAGAGCATGCTCCTGATGGATTCAGATATACCCAAATCTGGTTTGCTATCAGACTTCCCTTTGGTTTGATTGTGGACTGACAGATTTTGAAAAGGGGTTGCAGCCTAATTCTTTAGTGTTGGGGCTGGTACACCAAACACAAATGGTCTAGGATGGGCCATTTGAATTTCTTCATGGGTTGCCTTGTAGGCACTAGCACCCTTGCCATTCCTACCACCATAGTGGTGAATAGCTTTGTTCTTATTGGAGAATCCACAATTTTCCCAGTGATCATAGATGTTCTCTTGGTCATACCTGTTAGATGGTAGCAGTACTTTCCTAAAAGGAATAGAAGGCTTGGAGGCTAGTGGCTGTACTGGAGCTTTTCCCTTCCTTTTGGAATTGGCAGCTCTAGTGTTCCCTTTGAAACCTAACCCCTTCTTATCCTTTTGGGAGGAGAAGTAATCTATCAAAGGCAACACAGAACATGGCTTTGAAAACTTAGCCACTAGCTCCTTCTCCTTTTGGAGTTTACCTTTAAGATTCCTGATGTGGTTATTCTTGAAGTTTATTGTGCCCATCTGAATAACAGTGAAGTTTTTCAGCTTGCTGACTTCATTCATCTTCAGGTCCAGCATGTTTGCTGACTTTGAAGCAGTAAGCTATAGAGAGGCAATCTCCTTAGCCTACTTTTTGGCTAGTATCCTGCTTCTCTTCAGTGCCTATAGGAGTTCACCATAGTCATCAATCAATTCATTGATGTCTCCTTAGGATTCAGAGCCATCTTCATCACTTGATGCAGATGCCTCTAATTCTGTACATGTCATATAATCTGACACAGAGGGTAGAGAATGTACTTTGCTTGGACTAGGCTGCTCCTAGCTGGGTTCTTCCTCAGTCAAAGCCATTGCCCAAGGTAATGGCTGTCTTTTTCTCCTTCTTCAGTCCTGGTAGCATCATCAGCTTCTCCAACAATAGCATCCATCATCTCTAAGAAATTTGCCTCTACAGCTTCTTATTAAGCAGTGAATAGCCCAATATAGGCTTCATCTTCATCTTCCTCTTCTGACTCTGATGATGAGGAGTCAATCCAGCTCTTTTGCTTCTTAGCAATGATGGATTTCTCCTTCTTGCCCTTTTTTTTGTTCCTTATTTTCACCAGTACCCTTCCTTTTGACAGGGCAGTCAGTTATAACATGCACTGGCTTGCTGCAATAATAACAAACTATTTTAGAAGAAACATGTTTATTGGGTTTAGAGTCATACCTGTCCTCTTTAGATGTTTTCTTCCCGACCTTGTAGGAGTCTTCTTTAGGATAAGAAGAAGAGGAGCCCTGCTTCTCCAGTACTTTTTCTTCATGAATTTCTGGAATTGCCTGGAGAAGGCAGCAAAGTCTTCATCAGATACGTGACAGTCTGACGTGCTGGTTACTGAACTTTCTGAATCAGATTCAGCATCCCTCTTTGGTGGAGAAGGTGTTTTTCTCCTGCTCCTTCTTGTGACTTAACCTTTGAAGGCCACTGACTTGTTCTTAACTACAGGCTTGCTGATTTTCTCCTCCTCCTTTTGGCTGACAGCTGCATGACAGCAACTTTCCAAACAGATTTTGTGGTGGTGTGTCTGCAAGTATTGCCACTTCTCTGATGGCACAGATTTTTGTTTCCCAATCTTTAGTTAGAGACCATAGAAATTTATCATTTAATTCATATGTGCTGAAGACTCTGCCATATGTCCTCAGCTCATTTACAATCCTGAAGAACTTTTCATAGCACTCAGCTATGTCATCTCTCTTGTTCTGCCTGAAGCTTTCATACTCTTGATTGAGCATGGACTTCCTGTCATCCCTCACGTCTTTTGTCCCCTCCATATAGACAACTAGTGTGTCCCACATCTCCTTAGATGTCTTGCAGTGAACTAGGTTTTGGAAGGTAGAGTCATCAATGGCACTGACTATTATATTTTGTGCCCTCTTGTCCATTCCGGTAAGAATGACTTCATCCTTAGTCATTTCAGAGTATGTCTTTGGAGTATGGACATTAGCATCCAGAATTGAGACTTTCATAGGGATGAATTTCTTTCTTGGACAGTAATAAAAATTCTAGGGTCAGCTGCCTCCATAAACAGCCTAACTCTCTTATTCCATGTGTCAAACCCTTCCTTCCTATAGATAGGAAGCTTCATGGCCCCTAGCTCTTTGTGGTTCACTCATGAACCCATAAGGGCTATCTTTCCTTATTGACCTTGGAGATCTACTCAGACTATTGAGTCTTTAACGAGCAACCTCCCTCGGATACCACTTGAAAGTATTGATTTCAAGGTCAACTAAATACCTAGAGGGTGGGTTGAATAGGTTTTTGGCCTTCTTTTTAAATACTCTGATTTATATCTGAGTGTTGGGTACATGGGAAAATGTGTACCTAATTTGAATAAGCCTCACTTAGTTCAATGATATACATCAAGGTGTATTTGATGTTATTTTGAGTTTATATGTGCAGGTTAAGTATATGCTAATATGCAGGAAAAAGTTTCTAAGTCCATGTGTCGACACTTAAGAAAGTCTGTGTCGACACTTGGAAAAGCTGTGTCGACACCAGAAGCAACTGTGTCGACACACAGAATTTATTAGTCGACATCAACAGTGTCGACACCGAGAGGCAGTGTCGACACACAGAAGTATTAGTCGACATCAACTGTGTCGACACTTGGAGGCAGTGTCGACACAGAATTCTGAGACTACATCAACTGTGTCGACACACAGGACTTGTGTCGACACACAGCAGAGTTTCAACAATGTTGATTACTGTGAAGTGAAGAAGTATCTGTGTCGACACACAGCAGAGTTTCAACAATGTTGATTACTGTGAAGTGAAGAAGTATCTGTGTCGACACAAAGAAGCAGTGTCGACACATTCTATAGATGTAGTGTCAATAAGCTGTGTCGACACCAAAGGAGCTGTGTCGACATAACCAAAGCTTGTGTCGACACTTAATCTACTTGTGTCGACACATAATGACAATCAGTCTCGACGCTTTGCTGACAAAGACAAAGGTTCAAGAACTGACTGGAGACTTGACAGCTGTGTATTCCAACAATTTTGCTGAAGCTATCAGACCTGCCAGAAGTTGGTTAGAAACCGGATCAGCCGGTTACCATGGATGAAGACTATATATTGATGGATTCTGTCAAATCAAAGATAAGAACAATAACAACAACACGAACAACTATTGAAGTATTGATCATTGATAAAGAAAGTGCTCGACACACAGAAGAAGATTTTCGTGAGAAGATCTAAGAAGATAATCTGAAGTTGCAATCTACTCAGAATTTGTCGAAGGAGAATTCAAGCAAGAATTCTGAAGAAACTTCAGAAGTTCTGGAGAGTGAGAGAGATCTCCAACTGTTGAAGTAAAGAAGGAGACATTTATAAGTCTCTTAAGAAGCAGATCTTGAACTAATCTGCTAAGAAGGATTCTGATGTATTTCTGAAATCTAAGGAGGAAGCTGCCAGCCAGTCAACTTCAAAAGAGATCAACCCTACTGAGTTAAGATTCAAGAAGCTTTGAAGAAAGCTAAGAACAGGTTGATTTCAGCCATCAGTCTTATCAAGAAGTTGATCAAGAAACCTTTTATCCCTTCTCTCTGAACAAGGGTAAGAGTCCATCTAAAACACTTATCAAATTTTGTAGGATCTTTTCAAAGATCTGAGTTGTAAGCCTATATTATAAAGGCTGAGTGTAGGAGATATATATAGATCTCTGAGTGGTAGGGCTTTTGAGCCTGAGTGTAGGAGAAATTATTCTCTGAGTTGTAGGCCTTGTGGAAAAGCTGAGATAGGGCTGTTAGCCTGAGCTGTAGGAGTGTGGTTTCACTCTGAGTTATAGGAACCCTTCAGGGTTCTGAGCTGTAAGATCTGTGGATCTGAGAAGAAGGAAGAAGTTAGGTCGAATCTAGCACACTGCTAGATAGGTGAAGGGGAAAAGTGGATGTACCCAGACCTTGGGGAACCATTATAAACCTGTGCGCAATCTGTGATGTATGTGTGATTGTGAATTCTGTGCTGTGATTGCTGTAGAATAGTTAGATTCTCTTTAAAGAACTTAAATATTATTTTGCCTTAAGTAAAAAAGAAAAGAACCTATTCAACCCCCCCCCCCCCCTCTAGGTGTTTGGGTTATCTTGAAATGAATTCTATCAAGTGGTATCAGAGGGAAGTTACTGAAAGTAGGACTTAACAATCTGAGTAAGATCCATAAGGCCGATTCAAGATCAAGAAAATGGGTTCAGGAGAAAATCATAAGGAACTAGGTTCTATGAAATTACCCATATGCAGGAAAGAGATATTTGGAATATGGAAAGAGAGGGTCAGGCTTTTTATGGAGGCTTCTGATCCAAGGATTTACATTACAGTAAAGGAAGGTCCTTATATTCCAATGAAGTTATCAGTTCTAGATGCAAATCAAAGAACTCCCAAGGATTTTTCAGAAATGACTAAGGAAGAGATCATCCTGGCAACTATGGATAAAAGAGCCCAAAATATCATAGAAAGTGTCGTAGATGATTCAACCTTTCAAAATTTGATTCACTGCAAGACCTCCAAGGAAATGTGGGACACCTTGATAGTCTACATGGAGGGTTCTGAAGAAGTCAGACAAGATAGAAAATTTATGCAGAACCAGGAATATGAGAGTTTCAGACAAGGAAAGTCAGATGGTATAACTGAGTGTTATAAAAAGTTCTATAGAATAGTAAATGAGCTGATGTCCTATGGAATGATCTTCAGTACATATGAACTGAATGATAAATTCCTAAGATCCCTGACAAAGGATTGGGACACTAAGATTTGTGCCATTAGGGATGTGGCCAAACTTGTAGATATCTCTCCTCCAACATTGTTTAGAAAATTGATGTCATATGAGATGCAGATGATGGCTAGGAAAGAGGAAGAGAAAAGTGCAAAAGGGGAGCATAGAGAAAAGTCTGTGGTCTTCAAGGTGGAAGCTACTAGGAAGAATAGGAGGATGTCTCCATCACCTCTTGAGATTGTTGCTGAAATTACTTCAGATAATTCAGATAACCAAAGTTCAGACAGCAGTGACTCAGATAAAGACTTTGCTACCTTCACAAGGCAGTTTCAGAGATTCCTGAAGAAGAAGCAGTGGAAGTCTAGGCCCTCCACATCTCAGCCTGTGGATGACTATTATCAAAATAGGAAGTCATCTAGGAAGGACAGGAGCAGGTCTAAGCCTAGCAAATCTACAACATCAAAGATAGTTTGCTACTGCTGTAATAGGCCTGGACATGTTGTGGCTGAGTGTCCAGAAAAAAGAAAGGAGTCTGCTGATAAAACAAAGACTCAACAAAAGAGCAAGAAGGAGAAATCCTTTATTGCCAAGAAGGAGAAGAGCTTGACAGATCAATCATCTTCAGAGTCTGAATCTGAAGCTGAGGCATACATTAGTCTATATGCAGCAGATGAAGAAGATGAGTTTATGCAAATGTTGAACTCTATCTATTAACTAGAAGACCATCAGTGCATGGGACTGATGGTTGTATCAGAAGAAGACAAGTGCCAGGATCATCCTGGTCCTAGTAAGGTACAATGTATTTCTAGAAATTCAGATTGTAGTATTGGTACAGAGTCAGCTACATCTGCATCAAGTGATGTGGATGGGTCTGAGTCTGAAGGTGATATTCATCAGCTGATAGATGAATATGGGGACTTGTTGCAGGCACTAAAGAAAAGCAAAAACCTGGCCAAAACTCAGGCTAAGGAAATTGCAGATCTTAAAATGGCTGCAACTGATTTAGAGAAAGAGTTGGATCAAAAATTAAATGAGATTGCCAAACTGAAAACTATAACTGTTATTCAAATGGGCACAATCACATACAAAAATGATCTAATTAAAAGTCTGGAAGCCAGACTTCAAAACAAAAAATATTTGGTGGCTAGTTATTCCAAGCTAAAATCAGTTTTACCCTTAATAGATGAGTTTGTGGTTCAAAAGGGTAAGGCTGGAATAGGCTTTAAAGGTGACACTAGGGCTGTCTAATTCAAGAGAAAGGGCAAAGCCTCAGTCCAGCCACTGAATTTTAAAGTCCCTGTAGTTTTTAGAAAGGTGCAAGTGCCTTCTAACAAGTATGACCTTGAGAATACTCATGGTCATAGTAAGACTGAAGTTCTGAATGACAAGGGTGTTTATGTCAATAAGGCAGCCCATGTCCATAAACCCCATGTTCTTAAGAAAATAGTGGGTGTAGCTGCAGCAGTACTAGAACAAAAAAAGATTTGTTGTCAATCAGACTGCACGAATGTATCTAAAAATATATACAACAGGTATGAATGTTGGTGTTGTAGCAAGACAGGTCATTATGTCATAGATTGCTGGCACAACATAAGTGTAAAGAAGAACAACAGTCTACTTGTTAGAAGAGCAGCAGGTAGATTTGTTAAGTATGAAGCTAACTTGAACCAAGGACCCAATACTTACTTGGGTTTTAAGTACAGGTAATTCTTTATTGCAGGTGAGTCCAAGTTAACATGCCCCTATATGGTACTTGGACAGTGGATGTTCCAGGCACATGAATGGAACAAGGGGGTTGTTGAAGGAGTACTTACCTATCATAAATGGGTCTAAAGTAATCGTTGGTGGTTCTGAAAAAGGAATCATCAAAGGATTTGGTAATATTTCTAATAACCAGATTACTATCACTCAAGTGTCCTATGTGAAGGGTTTGAAACACAACCTTATAAGCATAAGTCAGCTAAGTGATTTAGGATATGACATTTCATTTATTAAGAATGGATGTCATATCAAAAGATCAAGTGATCAAAAGGTCATATTGACAGGATATATAAAAATAAATGTGTACTGTCTTAACTTTGAGTGTGAGAACAATGTTTCTCCTATTTGTCTTGTAGCTGATGAGAGAGCCTCTCATTATGTCAAATGGCACAAGAGGCTGGCCCATATTAACTACAAAACAATTGGCCAACTCTTTAGCAAAGAGTTAGTAAGGAATGGTCCAAAAGTTAAGTGTATAAAGGATGGGATATGCTCAGCTTGTCAAAAAGGCAAGCAGACAAAATCCTCCTTTCATAGCCTTGAAAACAAGGATTCAGTGAGGTGTCTATACCTCTTACATATGGATCTATTTGGTCTTATGCATGTTCATAGTCTAGGTAGGAAGGTCTACACTTTTGTGGTGGTAGATGACTATTCTATATATTCCTGTGTCTTTTTTCTAAGACAAAAATTAGAAACCCCAAGTGTTTTATATAGTTTGTCAAGAAAATTCAGAATGAACATGGCAGTACAGTGGTCAAAATCAGAAGTGACCATAGCACTGAATTTCAATATGAGAGTATGACAAGACTATGTGAAGAATTTGGGATTTTTCAAGAATTCTCCTCACCTAGAACATCACAGCAAAATGGTATTGCTGAAAGAAAGAATAGAACATTGATTGAGACTGGTAGAACTCTATTGAGTGACACTACTCTCCAAGAATATTTCTGGGCTGAGGCAGTAAATACTGCATATCATGTAATCAATAGGGCTTCTATCACCAAAAGCCACAAAAAACTCCCTATGAGATCATGAAGGGTAGTGTACAACCCCAAATTCGCTGGGTGGGACCCAGAGGCATTAACGGTCGGGGTTGGACCAACCCTAAGTTAGCCCGGGCCTGAAGACCAGAAGTGCTCTCGCGCCGGAGGAGTTCCCGCCTAGGAGATGGCGAGATCCCGCCCATAGCCAAAAGCGGGCGAGAAGGCGCGGCGCTGAGTGAGCTCCACTCACTCAGCACCATGATCAGCAAGGGCGCTGAGTGAGCTTCACTCACTCAGCGCCATGGCCATAACCAAGGGCATTGAGTGAGCTCCACTCACTCAACGTCGTGTCCAGCATCAAGGGCATTGAGTGAGCTCCACTCACCCAACGCTGCGTCCAGCAGCAAGGGCGTTGAGTGAGCTCCACTCACTCAACGTCGCGTCCAGCAGCAAGGGCGTTGAGTGAGCTCCACTCACTCAACGCCGCGTCCAGCAGCAAGGGCATTGAGTGAGCTCCACTCACTCAATGCCGCATCCAGCAGCAAGGGCGTTGAGTGGGATCCACTCACTCAACGCCGCGTCCAGCAACAAGGGGGTTAAGTGAGCTCCACTCACTCAACGCCGCGTCCAGTAGCAAGGGCGTTCAGTGAGCTCCACTCACTCAACGCCGCGTCCAGCAGCAAGGGCATTAAGTGGGCTCCACTTGCTCAACGCCGCGTCCAGCGACAGCATCAAGATTAGAGGAGCTCCCGTCTAGGATCAGCTCCCGCCTGGAGGCAGGCGAGAAGCGTTCACCTTCGATCAGCCAGGACCCGCTCTCGGCAGAGCCGGCGAGAAGGCGGGGGCTGGCTCAGCGTAAGACTTGACACTTCTTTTTTGGCTTCCGCCAAAGGAAGGCGAGAGGGTTCTCGACATAGAGCTCTCGTCGAGTGGGGCCCGGGTTCAGGGTAAAATGTCTTAATTTCCCCCGGGTAAAATTACCCCTATACCCTCAGGGGTTGTATTTAACACTTCTCAGACAGCGGGATTTGGCTATTGGCAGACCATCCAGGGGTATTTTAGTAACTTCAAGGCAGCAAAAGGTTATAAATAGACCAGTAAGCGCTCCTTAGAAGGTAGACTCTCATTTTTCTCTGAATCCATAGTACTTTCTGAGGAGCTCCTAGCCCAGCTTTTGGCTTTGGAGGGGAAGCTCTCAGAGATCTTCCGGGTGTGAGGTGGGACCACCCAGCTGAGGCTTTGGGTCAGTCTTTGGACCTTAGCAGCCAGTCGAGGGTCGAGTCTTGAGGGAAGTAGGTGTTGGCTGCACCCTGGTTTTTGAACTCCCGTTGAGGTCAATTTTGGCTTCAACAGGTAGAAAACCAAACTTATCCTATTTTAGGATGTTTGGTTGCAAGTGCTATGTCCTTAACAATGGCAAGTCTTATCTAACTAAGTTTGCTGCCAAATCCCAAGATGGGATATTTGTTGGGTACAGCAACAATAGTAAGGCTTATAGAGTCTACAACTTGATTACTCAAGTTGTAGAAGAGTCTGTACATGTTATCTTTGATGAAACAAGACAGATTAACAGTGAGTTGTCTTGTAGCTCATGCAGTTCTACAGGTATAGAAGAGAAAATGGACAAGCTTACCATTACAGAAGAATCAACTGAAGAGCAGGAAGTGGAAAATGGTGACTACTGTCCAGGGGGAGTACTAGACTCCCTAGATGCTGTTGAAAACCAAGAGGTGCAGTATATTGAAGAGACAGGAGAGGTTCAACCTGAATATAGTCTACCTCCAGCTGTTAGACACTTAAAGGATCATCCAGCAAATTAGATATTTGGTGATCTAAGACATGGAGTTCAAACCAGAAGCAGGAACTTGAACACAATGCTTTGCTCAAGCTTCTTATCTCAACTGGAGCCAAAGAGATTTGAAGAAGCTATTCTAGACCCACATTGGATTGATGTCATGCAACAGGAGCTGAATCAGTTCAGAAGGTGCAAGGTCTGGGAGTTAGTTCCTAAACAAAAAGACCACAACATCATTGGAATAAAGTGGATCTTTAAGAACAAACTGGATGAGAATGGAATCATTGTGAAGAATAAAGCAAGACTTGTTGTAAAAGGATACAGGCAGGAAGAGGGTATTGACTTTGATCAAACCTTTGCCCCAGTAGCAAGACTGGAAGCAATGAGGATGTTCCTTGCCTATGCAGCATATCAAGGCTTCAAGGTATTCCAAATGGATGTAAAATTAGCATTCCTAAATGAAAATCTAAAAGAAGAAGTCTATATAGAGCAGCCCTTAGGTTTTGTTGATTCTCTCAAACCTGATTATGTTTATAGACTTAGGAAAGCTTTATATGGGTTAAAGCAAGCCCCAAGGGCTTGGTATGAAACCCTGTCTACTTTCCTTATTGAGAACAAATTCTCAAGGGGGGAAATAGACAAAACTCTATTCCTAAGGGAGTCCAAAGGAAAGATAATCTTAGTCCAGATTTATGTAGATGACATAATATTTGGGTCTACAGAAAATAACCTTTGCAAGAAGTTTGCTAAACTTATGCAAGGGAAGTTTGAGATGAGCAGCATGGGAGAACTTAAGTTCTTCTTGGGACTTCAAATAAGACAGACTGATGATGGCTTGTCCATATCCCAGTCTATGTTCACCAAGGAGTTAATTAGATGAGTCTTTGTATAGAGGAATAATTGGTTCTCGTCTATATCTAACTGCTAGTAGACCAGACATTATGTATGCAATATGTGTCTGTGCTAGGTACAAATCATGCCCTAAAGAATCTCATTACACTGCAGTAAAAAAGATTTTGAGATATCTAAAGGGCACACCTAATCTAGGCTTTTGGTACCCTATGAATGGAGATTTCTACTGACAGGCTATTCAGATGCAGACTTTGCAGGTTGCAAAGAAGATAAAAAAAGCACAACAGGCACCTGTCAATTTCTAGGAGGAAGATTGGTGTCTTGGAGCAGTAAGAAGCAGACTAGTATGGTAATTTCCAAAGCTGAGTCTGAATATGTGGCAGCAGGAAGTTGTTGTGCACAGCTGTTATGGATTCAGCACCAGCTAGAAGACTATTGTATTCAAGTAAGTAGAACACCTTTGTTTTGTGATTCTATTAGTGTTATTTCTATTGCTAATAATCCTATTTCACATAGTAGGACTAAGCATATAGAAATTAGATGCCATTTTCTTAGAGAACATGTAGAGAAAGAAGACATCTCACTAGAATTTGTCAAAACAGATTATCAAATTGCAGATGTGTTTACTAAGCCTCTAGATGAAACTAAATTCAATAAATTTAAAATTGAATTAGGTATGTTGAACATAGATTAGTCTAACAAATTTGGCTAAGTAAATCTGTGTTGACACATTCAGAGAAGTGATGTCGACACTTCAGTAGATGGTGTCGACAAAACCAGAGTAGTGGTGTCGACACATAAAGAAATTGTGTCGACACGTGCAATAAGAGTCGACACGAAATTTCTGATGAACTACTAAGTATGTCTAGTGTCGACATATCATCAATTGGTGTCGACACATAGTAGTCATCGTCGTTGTCGAGACAATAGAAGTATGTGTCGACACATTTCAACAGTGTCATTACTTTTAGACAGTTTTTGCCTGCCTTTTGACTTTCTTTGTTTAGAAGGGTATAGATAGGTCAAGAACATATTCTGTCGACACGCTCTCCAGGTTTTCGAGACCAAAACCTTGTGTCGACAAACTCTCTTCTCTCAATCCAAGTTTTCTCACCATCCCAATGGCGCCAAAGGTTGAAGATAACATTAATGAAGGATATGAGGTGGTTCGTCATGCCTTTGATGATGCGGAGTCAGAGATTAAAGGGGTCATTACCCTGTTTGTTGATAGTGGTTTGGAGTTTCTGGTATCCGAACCAACCAAGATTTGGAAGAAGGAGGTTTTTCAGTTTTTTGCTGCAGTAACAGTAGACTCAACTGGACTTAAGATTAAATCAACAGTTCATGGAGCAAGAGTCAAACTGACCTTGAAAAGTTTGAGAAAAATTCTTCATCTTCCAAGAACTCAGGATGAAGAAGAAGTACCAGTATAAAAACAAGGGAGGCACTACAATGGTGTGGATTGGATCCCACCTTGAAGATTTGAGCAGCAATTAACAGAAAAGGGATGAATCAGCAAGGAAAATTCCTTTCAGAAGTGGTAGGAAAGGTAATTCTGTGTAAGCCAGGGGGACATGATAGGATTTCTGCCTATATGTTCAACCTCATGACAAGGATAATTTTTAAGCTCAACATAGATTGGTCTATAGTCCTGTTTGAGAAGATTAAGGAAGGAATAAAGAAGCCTAATTTGGCTAGACAGATGAGTTTATACTTGGCTGGAGTCATTCCAGAAGTAATGCAAGAGGCAAGAGGCTGTAGTGAAATCACCTGTACAGGACCTTACTGAGAATGCACAAGTGCAGGAGGAAATAGTTAGTGCACAAGTGTAGGGGGAGCTAGATAGTGTACAAGTACAGGACCTGACTGAGAATGCACAAGTGCAGGGGGAGACAGTTATTACACAGGTGCAAGGGGAAGAGAGAATCCACTTGGCAGAGGAAATAGATTCACAAACATTCCTTGAGACATCTCATGTCAATAGTCCAGCACTAGATGTTATTATGGAGAATACATCTGTAGTTGCTGATGCTCCTGAGAAAGTAGTACCACCCGTCTACACTCAACAGGAGTTTACTCTTGAGGACTTGTTTCCTGATATTGAGGGAGCAACAAGTAAGGGGGAGCAAGTAAGGATTGAGGGGGAGCAGGCTGACATTGAGGGGGAGCAGCATAGGACTGAAAAGGAGCTGCCTCCTAGTCCTAAGGAAAGAGTAGACATTCCCAGTTCATCTGCTTCAGAAGATTAAGAGTTTAGAAGTACAAAAAGGAGAAAACTGATGGTCTTTAAGAGAAGGAGCCAGAGCGATAAGAAGGCATTGCAAACTACTACTCCACAACCTACCCTAGAGGCTGATTACAACTCATTAATGGTGGCTTTGCAAGTTAAATTAGATGAGCTGAGAATGGCTCTAGAGAGGTATGTGGATGAAAGCCATAAGTCACTACAATTTGATTTGGCTCAAGATATTAAATCCATCAGGTTTGAAGTAAATCTTCATAAGAAAGAAATGACAGATTGTTTCCAAAAAGGGGGCAATGTTGTAGTATTTCTGGCTGA
The DNA here is from genome assembly GCA_039513925.1 of Platanthera zijinensis. NCBI lineage: Eukaryota > Viridiplantae > Streptophyta > Magnoliopsida > Asparagales > Orchidaceae > Platanthera > Platanthera zijinensis. The sequence goes on along the minus strand of CM077083.1, from coordinate 164,157,538 downwards.
GCAGCAAGTAGCAGTCAAGGCTCAAGTTGATGATATTGCTGTTAAACAAGGCTATGTCCTTGAAAATCAGATTAGAATAAATGACAATCTGACTGAATCTCATAATGAGATAGTCACTGAAATAAAGAAAACAATCACTGCAATGACTGCAGAAAGAGCTAAAGAAAAAGAGGAGTTTGATAAAAAGCTACAGGATGCCTTAGACTCATTTAAGACAGCCATTTCTACTTCTCAGAAAATAATCACTGATAAGCTTCTCAAGTTAAAATCATTTTATAAAGATGGTGTAAATTTTCTTGATGGTCAAGTAAGATTTCAAAAAGATGACTTAAGAGACCACATTGAAAGAGAAGTCATAAAGGGGGAGAGCGTGTTAGTCAAAGCAGGCTCAGATCATGCCAAATGGATATCCAATAGCATCAGAGCCACTCTTGGATATCCACCCCTTTGTGATGATGATAATGTTATTGAGTCTGGGGTGCAACCTGATTATGTTGAAGGTGATCCACCTGAAGTTGCTCAGATCATCTACCCTCCAGCAGATTTTGATATGATTCAACAACAGGTTCAGACAATGTACAGTCCTCCACAGGAAGTTGATAATATTATAATAGAGAAAGTCAAAATGCTAGAAGCTGCCTTGAAAGCTCAGCAGGAAGCTCAACTATCTAAGAAAAGGTTCAGAGAACAGGCTGAGTTAAAGCCTGATTTTGAGCAATGGAGCCCCACTTCCAGGAATATCATTTTGACTGCCTGGAAAGCTGTGAAAGATCAGGTTCATTAAATGGGCAAGTGGTATAATGAACAAGAATGGCAGAAGTATGAAAAAAGGCAAGAAGCCATTGTGCAATATAGAAGAAAGGCTAAGATTGGGAAGCTACCTCCTAATGCTCAGGAGCCTAGCAAATACTTCCCTAAGCCTTTTCATTATTTTGAAAGACAAAGGATTAAGGCTGAAGCTCAGAAGAAGGCAGAGTTGAAAGGAAAGAAGCCCATTGATGATGCAGAACCTACTGTGCAAGCTCAAATTAAGCCAGGAAAAGGCATAGTCATCAAGGAGCCTGATCAGCCTTAGGTAGATTTACTAGATTTTGCAAGAACAATGTAATCTTTAGTATTAAGGAAATCTATGTAATCAATTGTTAAGAAACTTTTTGATAAGTATAAACAAAACAATGTTTCATGTTCATTGAGCTTGTATTATTATTCTGTATTGTCATATTGATATTTGTTTTGTTTATAAGTTACCCTGTCATATAATGCTTATATATATCATAATGTTTATTTATTATAAGTGGTGTATATCACTGACTAAAGGTTATGACTTCTCCAAATAGGGGGAGATTGTTGGGTACATGGGAAAATGTGTACCTGATTTGAAGAAGCCTCACTTAGTTCAATGATATACATCAAGGTGTATTTAATGTTATTTTGAGTTTATATGTGCATGTTAAGTATATGCTAATATGCAAGAAAAAGTTTCTAAGTCCATGTGTCAACACTTAAGAAAGCCTGTGTCGACACTTGGAAAAGCTGTGTCGACACCAAAAGCAACTGTGTCAACACACAGAATGTATTAGTCGACATCAACTGTGTCAACACCGAGAGGCAGTGTCAACACACAGAAGTATTAGTCGACATCAACTGTGTCGACACCGGGAGGTAGTGTCGACACACAGAATTCTGAGACTACATCAACTATGTCGACACACAGGACTTGTGCCGACACACAGCAGAGTTTCAACAATGTTGATTGCTGTGAAGTGAAGAAGTGTCTGTGTCGACACAAAGAAGCGGTGTCGACAAATTCTACAGATGCAGTGTCAAGAAGCTGTGTCGACACCAAAGGAGTTGTGTCGACATCACCAAATCTTGTGTCGAAACTTAATCTACTTGTGTCGACACATAATGACAATCAGTCTCGACGCTTTGCTGACAAAGACAAAGGTTCAAGAACTGACTAGAGACATGACAGCTGTGTATTCAACAAAGTTTACTGAAGCTATAAGACCAGTCAGAAGTTGGTTAGAAACCGGATCAGCCGGTTACCATGGGTGAAGACTATATATAGATGGATTCTGTCAAATCAAAGATAAGAACAATAACAACTACACGAACAACTATTGAAGTATTGATCATTTATCAAGAAAGTGCTCGACATACAGAAGAAGATTTTCGTGAGAAGATCTAAGAAGACAATCTGAAGTTGCAATCTACTCAGAATTTGTCTAAGGAGAATTCAAGCAAGAATTCTGAAGAAACTTTAGAAGTTCTAGAGAGTGAGAGAGATCTCCAACTGTTGAAGTAAAGAAGGAGACATTTACAAGTCTCTTAAGAAGCAGATCTTGAACTAATCTGTTAAGAAGGATTCTGATCTATTTCTGAAATCTAAGGAGGAAGCTGTCAGTCAGTCAACTTCAAAGGAGATCAACCCTACTGAGTGCAGATTCAAGAAGCTTTGAAGAAAGCTAAGAACATGTTGATTTCAACCATCAGTCTTATTGATGTAGGCTACCAGGGCAAATTGTCTGGCACGTTCTAGCGACTAAATCTACCCGCACACGATCTAATTTAGGAACACTACACGCAAGCGCAGCCATGTTTTAGATGAATGTTTATCGCCACACAACGACTTGAGGGTCTCTAACCCCCTTAGGATCAAATAGTGACTAGAGTCCACTATCCTTTCCGGCAAAATGAACCCACACGGTTCGGTCGAGTGAAGTCGTACCAAGGAGATCCACCAAAGAAAGGATTCGGAAAGTAGTTGATCTCCCCCGACTAAGAAAACCAAAGGTCACCACCCTTCTTTGAATGCAATAAACTTAGAGAATCAAATAAGAAATCAAATGGAAATACTTCGATTAAAATTTCAGATTTAACACCAAAACTTTCGCATAAGAAATATGCTTAGATGTAGAGGAAACACAAGGTAGAGAAGAGGAATCGTTACCCCAACTCATAGATAGTTGCACGTGGAGAATCGCTCTACCACGGTTCTGCCGGAGTCACACCGAAAGAAGCTTTGCACGTCCACCTTCAACGGAGTCACACCGCGAAGTTCCAACGCCGGAAGAGGAGGGCCTTCACTTGGCCGAAATCTCCAAGGAGGAGGAACAAGAGGGGGGCGGTGGCAAGAAGGAGGAGTTCTCCAAAAGCTGAAATTAATTTAGGTTTACTTTCTCTCTACCTAAAACCAAGGGAGATGATGTCTTATATATGGCCCACTCTAACTAAAAGTTCATACATAAAATATTCAGAAATTAAAAGCTATTGGAGGCTAAATGCAGGCCACCAATTACACAAAATAAGCATAAAAATGGCTATCTGCAGCCCGGCAGTTTTTATGACAACAACGTCACTTGATGGCGTTATCTTGCGAACGAAGATTGTAGCGGTGAGAGGTGAGGTACCGCGCTCCCACGTATTTATTTAGCCGTAGATCTTTGCTTTGTAGTGGTAGCGTGTCATCCGTTAGCGCTTCAACATCAACGGTCGCGGGTTGGAGAGGGTCGGCTCCGTTAATCCTCCCCCTCTCAAAAGGAATCATCATCGAGGAGTTGGCGTCTTTGTAGCGGCGAAGGAGAGCATCATCCAAGCGACCACTTCATCTTCGGGAACCCATGAATCATCGAAGGATGGGCGATCACTCCAGTGGAATAAATAGCAGCGAGAGGTACCATGCGAGGACAGGAGAACATCATCGGCAAGTATCCTGTCTTGTAAGAAAGAAGTCTTGGGAAAACTAGGAAAAGCATTAGTCGAAAAAGGTAAGACCAAAGAAAAATCATCAACCAGCGTACCTCCAACGGAATCCGTAGTAAAAGGCAATTCAAGATACCTTCCCCCCCCCAAGCCCAAGAGAAGAATGAGAGGAAGAAGAAAAAGGAGAGTTGCATATTTCAAGCGGTGGAGAAGTATAAGGTGTTAAATCGGAAACATTAAAAATAAGGGATATACCCCAATCAGATGGTAAATCCAAAAGATACGCATTGTTTCCTAATTTCTTAGCAACTCGAAATGGGCTGACTCTCCGATTGGCGAACTTTTTGATGGTACCCGTAGGCATCCGCTCGGGAATGAGACGAACCAAGACCAAATCACCAACATTAAAATGGACAGCTCGACGGTGCAAATTCGCGTGTGACTGATCGGACGCATATTGCGTGGCTAACACTTCTTGTATGTGTTTATGTAAATTTTGAATGTGTTGGGCAAATTCCTGTGCGAAGTGACTTGATTTATAAGTGGGCGGTAGGGGAATCAAGTCAAGTGGCACGGGCGCCTTATAACCGTGCACAATCTCATTTGGCGACAACCCGGTAGACCTATTCTTAGAATTATTATAAGCGAGTTGTGCATGAGGGAGAATGAGATCCCAAGTGCCTTTGTGCTCTCCAACAAGACATCGTAAAAGATTGCCCACGCTTCTATTTATGACCTCCGTTTGGCCATCCGTTTGCGGATGATAGGCGGACGAAAATAAAAGTTTGGTTCCCATAAGTTTCCAAAGCGTCTTCCAAAAATAACTAGTGAATTTGACGTCCCTATCACTAACGATAGTTTTAGGAACGCCGTGGTGCCCAACAACTTCCTTAAAATAAATTTTTTCCATGTGCGAGGCGTCACTAGTTTTGCTACACAGAATAAAGTATGCCATCTTCGAGAACCGGTCTACAACTACCAAAATAGAGTCATGTCGTCGGAAGGTGGTCGGGAGGCCTAAAATAAAGTCCATACTCACATCCTCCCAAGGGATAGAAGGGATGGGTAGAGGGGTGTAGAGGCCGGCGTTCGTCTTACTACCTTTCGCTAGTTGACAAGTACGACAACTACTAACAATTTTACCAACGAGAGATTTCAAACCCGGCCAATAAAATTTCTCCTCTACTAAAGCTAGTGTCTTATCCCGACAAAAATGGCCACCATGGCCCCCACCATGAAGCTCCTAAATGATGTGATGGCGGAGGGAAGTTTGTGGGATACACAACTTCGTGTGCTTAAATAAGTAACCATCCCGGATGTAGAATGCCAAAATAGTGGAGGGAGACTCCTCTTGGGTGGCAAAGTAGATGTCCTTAAAGTCCGGACATGACGCGTATTCATCCTTAACACGCTCAAAACCAATCACCTTAACTTGCATGGTGGACAATAATAACGAGAGTCGGCTACGGGCATCGGCCACACGATTGTTGGTCCCCTTAAGATGCTTAAGAGTGAACGTGCACTCTTGGAGGAACGACACCCACTTAGCGTGTCGGGGGCTGATTTTATGTTGGGAATTAATAAAACGTAAGGCTTCATGATCCGAAAGAAGCACAAATTCCTTGGAAAGGAGATAGTTGTAATGCCCCCGATTTTTTCGACGATTTTATTTAAATGGGAAGCGTCATATTTATGACGTCATGGCGTTACCTTTAACATCAAGATGACGGCGTAATGCCATAAAGGCATTTTCGCTTCAATGCAATCAAGTCGGCCTAATTCTTATTGTAATGGGAAAATTTTGCATTTGGAATTTAAGTTGAGTAATTTTGACTTACACGTCAAGTTTCGTCGCGATCCGAGCGATATTTGGGCCTCGGCGTTTTTCCAAAATTTTGTGGAATTTATGTTCGTCGTAAACTTTGAAAACTTATATATCGAGAATGGCTCGTCTGAATTTTGGTTTTGACTTCGCTGTTGTGTTCGTAGCATCTGTGTTCGCCTACGGCGTGAGTTTCGTTCAATTCGGCGCTCGTTTGGGCCTCCGTTTTGATCTCGTGTTTCCTTATTCAAATATATATAAATACGATTATTTTAATATTAAATTACTATTCAAAAATGAAAAGTACTATTCATTCTTATAGTTTGATCAAAAGGTTAGATTTGCCAAGAAATTGTTTTTCCTGCAACCTTGACTCGTGTGAAGTTTCTGCTTATTATGTAAATCTTCTGTTCCTCCATTTCTGTATACTCGAGTAGTCTGTTTCTGTATACTCGAGTAGCCTTCTGTATACTCGAGTAGTCTGTTTCTGTATACTCGAGTAATCTGTTTTTGTATACTCGAGTAGCCTTCTGTATACTCGAGTAGTCTATTTCTGTATACTCGAGTAATCTGTTTCTGTATACTCGAGTAGTCTGTTTCTGTATACTCGAGTAGCCTTCTGTATACTCGAGTAGTCTGTTTCTGTATACTCGAGTAGCCTTCTGTATACTCGAGTAGTCTGTTTCTGTATACTCGAGTAGCCTTTTGTATACTCGAGTAGTCTGTTTCTGTATACTCGAGTAGCCTTCTGTATACTCGAGTAGTCTGTTTCTGTATACTCGAGTAGCCTTCTGTATACTCGAATAGTCTGTTTCTGTATACTCGAGTAATCTGTTTCTGTATACTCGAGTAGTCTGTTTTTGTTTACTCGAGTAGCCTTCTGTATACTCGAGTAGTCTGCTTCTATATACTCGAGTAGTCTGTTTCTGCATACTCGAGTAGTCTGTTTCTGCTTACTCGAGTAGCCTTCTGTATACTCGAGTAGTCTGCTGCCTTTCTCGTGTAGTCCGTCATATTTTGTGTTCGGGAGCCTTTTTGAGGGTCAAAACAGTGCCGTATGGAAAAATGGCTAACATGAAATTTGTTCGTCTCGACGAGATCTACAACTTTTATGTTGGGCACTTTTCGATTTGAAGCCATACTAGACCTCTAATTTTGTTTTCTGCGAACTGCTCGTACTTAAACCGTTTTTTTTATATTTAGACAAAATATTTTATAAGTACTTATATATATATACTCTTATACTTAGGTTATTAGAAAAGAATAAACACTTCATCTTCTCCGATTCTTTCTCCCGAACCAGAGCGGCGTGAGCGAGAGAGAGATTATTTCGTGAATCTTCCGGTGGCCGCCGACGGAGCTCCGGTGCTCGAAATCATCAACCGAGCGTAGATTTGGAAAGCTCTCACCGAGAGCTACGCTATCGTGGTAAATTTTTCCCCTTTCTTTGAGTTTTCTCGTTAGGGTTTTTCGGCCCTAACCCCTTTTCGACCATTTTTGTCTAGATTTCAACTTCCTCCATCCTCTTTTGCCCCGATCTATGACGTGGACTGATTTGGAGAACTTTTCCGGTAAAACCAAGGCAAGTGGTGGTTTCCCCTCATTTCTCCTTGTCCGATTTGATGGTAACGGTTCAGTTTTTATGTTCTTTAAAATTTTCTTCACTTTATTTTCCAAGTTATTGCTACGATTAACCTTTTTGGATGATCTCTCGAGATTGTAAGATTTTGTCTTGGTGAACTTGATTTTGTCATGATATATTTAATCGTTCTTGATGTGCCTTATTAATGCCTTTAAATGCATTACCTATCGTTATTGATCGTATTAGAGTTTGTCTAGGATTGTAAATCGTTCATAGGGGTTGATCAACCATGTCTTGAAACTAGAAGTGTCAAGTAGAATCTGATGAGCCAAATCTCGAGATATATTTGTGTTGTGGTTTCTTTGGGTTTCTAAAATTTGCAGGAGTTAGTGGATAAAACCACCTCTGCATGGTCTGACTCCTTTATGGTACCTTGTGGAAGCCTACCGGGTTTTTTTTGGGCATCTGCGGTGTATGGTGGAGAGTATGAGACTCCCTCGCAGTTAAGCGAATAAATTATTCGTGAGGGGTGTGTCCAGTTGAGGGACCACCTCGCCCGTGTTTTGAGGTAGGGTCGACCACAGGTGCTTTGTAAAGCTAGTTAAATTTCTTCTTTATGTTTTTACTTTTGTTGTTCCCTTTTTGCCTTGAGAAATCTGGTGTATTTGCGGGAGTACGTGACGATTCACGTAGGTATTTCTTTCTTTTCCTGTTTGGCACCTTACTTCAGTACTGTTGTTCTTGGGTTGGTACCCCGTCTGACCTTTGTTTTATTTTGTTTAATTTTTCTGCCACCATTTGTACCCTCTTGCTGAGGTGTTCTGTCTTTGGAATGCCTCAGGTTCGGAGCATTAGCAGGTAGCGGAGCCGGTTTTGGAGCCTTAGCAGCAGCAGTTTGGCTGTAGTTTTCGCCCTCGCCGTAGCGAGGTAGTTTGTTGTTTTAGTTTTCTTTGCCCAGTTTCAGACATATTCTTACTGTGGGTTCATGTCAGGTTGTTGACGCCCACAGGTTTGTTGACCTTTTAGACACTTGCTAGCTGTTGTGGTTTCCTTATGTTTGGTTTACATTACTTGCTCTCTGGGATGATTTATTGCTAGGATTGCATGTTAGATATTTTTAACCTATAAAACCCTACAATTAGTAAATCATACTTGTCATCTCTTTCAAAACTAAGCCACTACTTTCTATTTAGCGTAAAGACTTTTCTATACTTATTATAAATCTAGGGTTTGCATTGTATGAGTTGTTCCTCGGGGACATTCATACTCATGTAGGATATTAGAGTCAATTTAAATAAGTATTTTCTGCAAGCGTATAATTTATATTTTAAATCGTGAACTAGATGATTCACTAAGCCGAGGGATACGGCTAGCATCATAACTTAAACTGGATTTTATTCATAACCATTTATATTTCTTCTAAAATTGTAGAGTTTGGAGTCTTGCCTGAACGTCTGCAGTTATCCCCTACACGGCGTGGCATCACGACGCATATTTTCCCCTTGCTCTGATATAATTAAATTGTTGGGAAAAATGTGGGTTGTGATAGTTTGTATCAAAGGGAGGTTGCTTGACAATTGGTCGGGCAACCTTCCCTTGTTAGTGTTAGTTGCTTAGTGTCATATCATACACACACCGATGTGTCATCAATATGTCTTGGCTGAAGCATGAACAGTACACTCATAAGCATGATTATAAGTATACGGGGCATATTATGTAGTATGGAATGCATAATATGTGTTTGTATATGGATCCACCATAGGTGGCAACATGTGAGGGTTATGTAGTATGGGATGCATAACCTCACCACATGAATGCCCATTAGCATGTTTTCTTTTCGTTGCATGCAATATTATGTAGTATGGGATGCATAACATTGCATGTGTACGCCGCTCATAACATGCATTAAGGCCTTTTATAGAATTCATAGCACCACATGCATAGCATAACATAACATAAGCACAACATGCCAAGCTAAATATTTACTTGATGACATATGTACACACATGATTTTAAATAAGAGTAAAGAATTCATGCATCCATATCATAGGCACATGAGTCAATAGGATGATAGGATATCATCCTGAGTAGGACATATCATCATCATATAATCCCAGAGCAAGTGACAGCTTTAGCAAGTGTCTATCAAGTATGGTCTAAACTAGTTTTGTTTGCCCTAGTCGTAATCTAGGATTTTAATTGGGTTGTTCGTTTGCCTTTTTAGAAATGCCTCCAAAGCATATTGCGACGAGATCGACTCCCCAGTCGGAGGGTGAGTCGTCAGGTGCGCAGAGTGATGCGTTGATTGAGAGTTTGCGCCAGAGCAACGAGGCTCTGTCAAGGCAAGTAGTTGCGATGCAAATGCAAATTCAGTCATTGTTTTCTACCACTCCAGCGCGGCAACCTTCAGTACAAGAGCCATCCTTGGGTCAAGTCATGCCCGATACCCCTGCTCCTCTGGTGGCCCTAGTGGTAATACCACCAGAAATGAATTTCATATCGCATTTCCAGCGATTGGGACCTCCCACCTACGACGGGAGTGCCGACTTTATGATTTTGGATGATTGGATCATCTCAATCGAGGAGATGTTTTCGTATTCCGGGATTCTAGAAGCCCAGAAGGTTATGATTGCAGCCTATCAGTTAAAAGGCCTAGCAAAGAGTTGGTGGATTCGTGAAAAGGAGAGTCTGAAGGAAGGCTGTACCTGGGACTCTTTCAAGAAGATGTTGCTAAAGAAGTTTCTGCCCTCGGTCGAGCAGGACAGTCTCATGAATAACTTCCTACATTTGAAGCAGAGACAGCTCACGGTGAGCGAATATGAGATTGAGTTTAGCAAGTTGAGTAGATTTGCTCCCGATTTGGTAGCTTCGGAGGAGGGAAGAGTGAAACATTTTCTGGGAGGACTAAGAAGTTATGTCCAGCAGTGGTCATGCGCTTATGGGGCTGATAGTTATGTTGTGGTAGTGGAAGCCGCACTAAAAGTTGAAGCGATTGAAAATGCCAAGAACCGCGGTGCTGCGGCGAGGAAAGAGAAAAGGAAGGGTGTTGAGGATGGTAGCTCCAGGGCATCTGGCCCTTCTTCGAAGAAGAAAGGTAAGGAAGTGTGTAGTTTCTGTGGTCGTCCTGGCCACCCTTACGAAAGATGTTTCAAGAGAACAGCCATCTTGAAGCAGCAGCAAGTGCACGCCATCCAAGGTGCACCCAAGGGAGAGCTCGTGTGCTCGTTCTGTGCAAGGAAGGTTCATGATGTGAGTCGGTGCTGGATGAAAGAAAGGACCTGCTTCCAGTGCGGGCAGAAGGGACACCAGAAATCTTCGTGCCCCCAGGCTCAAACCCCACTGCAGCCTGCCCCGCTTCGAGCTCTGCCACCACCACCAACCCTAGATAAAGGAAAAGGAAAGCTGAACGTGATGACTAGCGAGGAAGCTCAAAACTCTATGCAAGTTATTTCAGGTTAGCCCCAGTCTATTTTATCCCTATTATTTATCGTTGTTGCTATGGTTATCGTTCGTTTAGTTATGTATGTTACGGTTTTAGGGGAGTTTAAGGTGCGGAATAGGTGGGCGCGTGTTCTGTTCGATTCGGGTACCACCCATTCCTTTGTGGCCAGGAGGTTTGTTGATAAACATCGCCTGGATGTTGATCAATTGAGAGACTCCTTCAACGTCAAGCTTCCCTCCGGTGATTCGGTGATATCCAATCAAGGAGTTCTGAGATGCCCTATTCATCTTGGCAATTTTCTTGCCCTTGCGGATCTGTTAATTTTAGATCTGACTGATTTTGATGTGATTTTGGGCATGGACTGGCTGTCCAAGTATGATGCAGTCATCCAGTGCAAGGTAAAAAGATTGGACTTCAGGATGGACAATGGCCAACCTATGAGCGTCTATGGATTTCAGGACAGAGTTCCCCTATCATTTCTGCGGTACGTGCTATAAAGCCTGGTTGCGAGGCGTTTTTAGTTTCTATTTCTGCTCTGGAAATAGCTTCTGTTACACTACGTCTCGAGGATGTCTCGGTGGTGCGAGAGTTTCCAGATGTCTTTCCTGATAGTCTTCCAGGACTTCCTCCTGAGAGGGAGATTGAGTTCGGGATTGACCTCGAGCCAGGCACTTGTCCCATCGCCAAGGCACCGTACCGTATGGCTCCACGTGAGTTGGATGAGTTGCGTACTCAGCTCGATGAGTTGCTGAGGTGTGGTTTTATTAGACCAAGTTCTTCTCCGTGGGGTGCTCCGGTTTTGTTCGTAAGGAAGAAGGACGGATCGATGAGGCTTTGCACCGATTATAGGGAATTAAATAAGGTGACCGTTAAGAATAGATATCCCCTGCCAAGGATCGATGATTTGTTCGATCAGTTGCGTGGTAGCTCGGTATTTTCAAAAATTGATCTTCGCTCAGGCTACCACCAGTTGAGGATTTGCGAGGAAGATATTCCCTGAACCGCATTCCGTTCACGGCATGGACATTATGAGTTTTTGGTGATGTCTTTCGGTTTAACCAATGCACCCTCTGCTTTCATGGATTTGATGAATAGGGTGTTTAAGGACTTCTTGGACCGATTCGTTATTGTGTTCATAGATGATGTCCTAGTGTATTCCCGCAATGTTGAGGAGCATACTCAGCATTTGCGTTTGGTTTTGTCGACCCTAAGGGAGTATAAGCTATATGCGAAGTTGAGCAAATGTGAGTTCTGGCTACCTCAGGTGTCCTTTCTGGGTCATGTTGTAGGCAAGGACGGTATTTATGTAGACCCGACCAAGATTTCTGTCGTGATGGAATGGGAAAGACCTTCTACACCTAAGGAGATTAGGAGCTTCTTAGGCCTCACTGGCAATTATAGAAGATTCGTGGAAAGATTCTCAGTGTTGTCTGCTCCTTTAACTAGACTTACTCAGAAGAATACTGCATTCATTTGGAGTGATAAGTGTGAAGAGGCTTTCCAAGAGTTGAAGAAGAGACTGTGTACTGCCCCAATTTTAACCTTACCTACTGAAGGAGTCGAGTATGTTGTGTACGTCGATGTATCACACATCGGACTTGGTTGTGTTTTAATGCAAGATGGTAAGGTGATCGCGTATGGATCGAGGCAACTAAAGATTCACGAGAGAAACTATCCTACGCACGATTTAGAGTTTGCTGCCGTAATTTATGCGCTGAAGCTGTGGCGACACTTATTGTATGGCGCACTGTGCAAGATCTATACGGACCATAAGAGTTTGAAGTACGTCTTCACTCAGAAGGAACTAAATCTACGCCAGCGTCGGTGGTTAGAATATGTGGCGGATTATGAGGTAGAAATTCTTTATCATCCGGGAAAGGCTAATATAGTAGCTGATGCTTTGAGTAGGAAGACCGCTAAAATTTTTAATCTATCGGTACAGTCCTTAGTAGAAGAATTCTTGTTGATGAACATCGAGATTGGGAGTAGTTCTACGCCTGCTAGTTTGGAAGCAGAAGCGCCCTCTTGGATTTCCCTTACTAGGGTGCACCAAAAGGATGATCCGGAATTGTTGCACCTCTGGAATAGGACTGAGAAAGGGGAGTTATCTGATTTTTCTTTGGATGAGCTAGAGTACTCTGAAATATCGGGGTAGATTCTGTATTCCTGACATGGGTGACATTCGGGCTAAAATTTGTGAAGAAGCTCATGGTTCCAGTGTTTCCTATCATCCTGGTTCCACCAAAATGTATAAAGATCTAAAGCAAATTGTTTGGTGGGCAGGGATGAAGGGCAATATCGCAAAGTTTGTATCAGAATGTTATACGTGTCAGCGTGTCAAGGCTGATCATAGAAGGCCTGGTGGTAAATTGACACCTCTTGATATTCCAAGTTGGAAATGGGAAAGTATTTCAATGGATTTTATCACCGGTCTACCAGAATCTCCCCGTGGGCATGACTCAGTTTGGGTGATAGTCGACAGACTGACAAAGTGTGCCCACTTTGTTCCGTTTAAGATTGGGTATTCGATGAAGAAGATAGCTGAGCTATATCTTTAAGAGGTCATCAGGTTACATGGAGTGCCTGTTAGCATTGTATCAGATCGGGACTCCAGATTTACGTCTCGCTTTTGGAAGAGCCTGCAAGAGGGGTTGGGTACCGACTTGAGGTATTCCACCGCCTATCATCCGCAGACGAATGGGCAAACAGAAAGAGTAAATCAGATCGTGGAGGACATGATTAGATGTTATATTTTGGATCATGGTGGTGCTTGGGATGAGCGTCTCAGACTCATGGAGTTTGCTTACAATAATAGTTATCAAGAGAGCTTGCAGATGGCCCCGTTTGAGGCCTTGTATGGGAGGCGTTGTAGGACTCCCTTATTTTGGGCTGAGGTTGGTGAGAGACCATTGCTAGGTCTAAAAGCCCTTGAGGAGATGAATTGTGCGGTGACTCATATTCGAGAGAAGTTACGTGTAGCACAAGAGCGTTATGAGAAATATGCTAATCGACGAAGGGTCGATTTGGAGTTTGCCGTTGGGGACTTGGTTTTCCTGAAAGTTTCTCCGATGCCAGGGGTAAAAAGATTTGGAAGGAACCACAAGTTAGACCCCCGGTATGTGGGACCTTTTCAGATTCTGGAGCGCATCGGAGTGTCAGCTTATCGACTGGAATTACCTGCTAGCTTCCCTGGTGTCCACGATGTGTTCCATGTGAGCCAGTTATGGAAGTGTATTCGTAGTGATCGTCAAATTCTTGACTCGGTGCCCCAAATTCAGCCCAATCTGTCGTATGTGGAAGAGCCTGTCCGCGTTTTGGAATCTCAAGAGCGTGTCTTGCGAAGGAAGATCATCCCAATGGTTAAGATTCTTTGGAGAAATCAAGACGTCGAGGGCGCGACGTGGGAATTGGAGTCAGCAATGAGAGAATCTCAACCGCACCTCTTCTCCTAGTTTCGGGTACGTCGTTATGTTTTCAGTGACGTTTGATTTTATCATTTTGATTTGGTTTTGGAGTTGTGTTAAGTTTCGGGACGAAACTTCTTTTTAGGAGGAGTGACTGTAACGCCCCTAATTTTTTCGACGATTTTATTTAAATGGGAAGCGTCATATTTATGACGTCATGGCGTTACCTTTAACGTGAAGATGACGGCGTAATGTCATAAAGGCATTTTCGCGTCAATGCGGTCAAGTCGGCCGAATTCTTATTGTAATGGGAAAATTTTGCATTTGGAATTTAAGTTGAGTAATTTTTGACTTACTCGTCAAGTTTCGTCGCGATCCGAGCGATATTTGGGCTTCGGCGTTTTTCCAAAATTTTATGGAATTTATGTTCGTCGTAAACTTTGAAAACTTATATCTCGAGAATGGCTCGTCTAAATTTTGGTTTTGACTTCGCCGTTGTGTTCGTAGCGTCTGTGTTCGCCTACGGCGTGAGTTTCGTTCAATTCGGCGTTCGTTTGGGCCTCCGTTTTGATCTCGTGTTTCCTTATTCAAATATATATAAATACGATTATTTTAATATTAAATTACTATTCAAAATTGAAAAATACTATTCATTCTTATAGTTTGATCAAAAGGTTAGATTTGCCAAGAAATTGTTTTTCCTGCAACCTTGACTCGTGTGAAGTTTCTGCTTATTATGTAAATCTTCTGTTCCTCCATTTCTGTATACTCGAGTAGTCTGTTTCTGTATACTCGAGTAGCCTTCTGTATACTCGAGTAGTCTGTTTCTGTATACTCGAGTAATCTGTTTCTGTATACTCGAGTAGCCTTCTGTATACTCGAGTAGTCTGTTTCTGTATACTCGAGTAATCTGTTTCTGTATACTCGAGTAGTCTGTTTCTGTATACTCGAGTAGCCTTCTGTATACTCGAGTAGTCTGTTTCTGTATACTCGAGTAGCCTTCTGTATACTCGAGTACTCTGTTTTTGTATACTCGAGTAGCCTTCTGTATACTCGAGTAGTCTGTTTCTGTATACTCGAGTAGCCTTCTGTATACTCGAGTAGTCTGTTTCTGTATACTCGAGTAGCCTTCTGTATACTCGAGTAGTCTGTTTCTGTATACTCGAGTAATCTGTTTCTGTATACTCGAGTAGTCTGTTTCTGTTTACTCGAGTAGCCTTCTGTATACTCGAGTAGTCTGCTTCTGTATACTCGAGTAGTCTGTTTCTGCATACTCGAGTAGTCTGTTTCTGCTTACTCGAGTAGCCTTCTGTATACTCGAGTAGTCTGCTGCCTTTCTCGTGTAGTCCATCATATTTTGTGTTCGGGAGCCTTTTTGAGGGTCAAAACAGTGTCGTATGGAAAAAAGGCTAACATGAAATTTGTTCGTCTCGACGAGATCTACAACTTTAATGTTGGGCACTTTTCGATTTGAAGCCATACTATATCTCTAATTTTGTTTTCTGCGAACTGCTCGTACTTAAACCGTTTTTTTTTATATTTAGACAAAATATTTTATAAGTACTTATATATATATATACTCTTATACTTAGGTTATTAGAAAAGAATAAACACTTCATC
Source organism: Platanthera zijinensis (assembly GCA_039513925.1). NCBI lineage: Eukaryota > Viridiplantae > Streptophyta > Magnoliopsida > Asparagales > Orchidaceae > Platanthera > Platanthera zijinensis. The sequence goes on along the minus strand of CM077083.1, from coordinate 164,141,963 downwards.
TTCTCCGATTCTTTCTCCCGAACCAGAGCGGCGTGAGCGAGAGAGAGATTATTTCGTGAATCTTCTGGTGGCCGCCGACGGAGCTCCGGTGCTCGAAATCTTCAACCGAGCGTAGATTTGGAAAGCTCTCACCGAGAGCTACGCTATCGTGGTAAATTTTTCCCCTTTCTTTGAGTTTTCTCGTTAGGGTTTTTCGGCCCTAACCCCCTTTTCGGCCATTTTTGTCTAGATTTCAACTTCCTCCATCCTCTTTTGCCCCGATCTGTGACGTGGACTGATTTGGAGAACTTTTCCGGTAAAACCAAGGCAAGTGGTGGTTTCCCCTCATTTCTCCTTGTCTGATTTGATGGTAACGGTTCAGTTTTTATGTTCTTTAAAATTTTCTTCACTTTGTTTTCCAATTTATTGCTACGATTAACCTTTTTGGATGATCTCTCGAGATTGTAAGATTTTGTCTTGGTGAACTTGATCTTGTCATGATATATTTAATCGTTCTTGATGTGCCTTATTAATGCCTTTAAATGCATTACCTATCGTTATTGATCGTATTAGAGTTTTTCTAGGATTGTAAATCATTCATAGGGGTTGATCAACCATGTCTTGAAACTAGAAGTGTCAAGTAGAATCTGATGAGCCAAATCTCGAGATATATTTGTGTTGTGGTTTCTTTGGGTTTCTAAAATTTGAGGGAGTTAGTGGATAAAACCACCTCCGCATGGTCTGACTCCTTTATGGTACCTTGTGGAAGCCTACCGGGTTTTTTTTTGGGCATCTGCGGTGTATGGTGGAGAGTATGAGACTCCCTCGCAGTTAAGCGGATAAATTATTCGTGAGGGGTGTGTCCAGTTGAGGGACCACCTCGCCCGTGTTTTGAGGTAGGGTCGACCACAGGTGCTTAGTAAAGCTAGTTAAATTTCTTCTTTATGTTTTTACTTTTGTTGTTCCCTTTTTGCCTTGAGAAATCTGGTGTATTTGCGGGAGTACGTGACGATTCACGTAGGTATTTCTTTCTTTTCCTGTTTGGCACCTTACTTCAGTACTGTTGGTCTTGGGTTGGTACCCTGTCTGACCTTTGTTTTATTTTGTTTACTTTTTCTGCCACCATTTGTACCCTCTTGCTGAGGTGTTCTGTCTTTGGAATGCCTCAGGTTCGGAGCATTAGCAGGTAGCGGAGCCGGTTTTGGAGCCTTAGCAGCAGCAGTTTGGCTGTAGTTTTCCCCCTCATCGTAGCGAGGTAGTTTGTTGTTTTAGTTTTCTTTGCCCAGTTTCAGACATATTCTTACTGTGGATTCGTGTCAGGTTGTTGACGCCCACAGGTTTGTTGACCTTTTGAACACTTGCTAGCTGTTGTGGTTTCCTTATGTTTGGTTTACATTACTTGCTCTCTGGGATGATTTATTGCTAGGATTGCATGTTAGATATTTTTAACCTATAAAACCCTACAATTAGTAAAGCATACTTGTCATCTCTTTCAAAACTAAGCCACTACTTTCTATTTAGCGTAAAGACTTTTCTATACTTATTATAAATCTAGGGTTTGCATTGTATGAGTTGTTCCTCGGGGACATTCATACTCATGTAGGATATTAGAGTCAATTTAAATAAGTATTTTCCGCAAGCGTATAATTTATATTTTAAATCGTGAAGTAGATGATTCACTAAGCCGAGGGATACGGCTACCATCATAACTTAAACTGGATTTTATTCATAACCATTTATATTTTCTTCTAAAATTGTAGAGTTTGGAGTCTTGCCTGAACGTCTGCAGTTATCCCCTGCACGGCGTGGCATCACGATGCGTATTTTTCCCTTGCTCTGATATAATTAAATTATTGGGAAAAATGCGGGTTGTGACAATAGTGTCTCCAATAGTGCAAACTTTGGACCACCGCATAAAATTCCCTATCGTAATTGAAGTAGTTTAATTTAGCCCCGGACAACTTCTCACTAAAATAACAAATGGGGTGACCCTCTTGACTTAATACTCCTCCAATCCCAACCCCGGACGCATCACATGCTAATTTAAACACCTTAGAGAAATCTAGTAAGCGTAGGAGGGGTGCTTCCGTCATAAGAGTTTTGATCATTTGGAAGGCATGAGTGGCGGATTTAGTCCATTTGAAATCACCCTTCTTCATGCACTCCGTTAAGGGAGCCATGATGCTACTAAAATTCCTAATAAAGCGCCGATAAAAAGTAGCGAGACCATGGAAACTTCTAACTTAACGGATGGACTTGGGCTCCGGCCACTCGCTAATAACTTGCACCTTTTTCGGGTCGAATTTAATGTCGTCCGCTCCTACAATATATCCTAAGAACTCAACCTCACGAATAAGGAACGTACATTTCTTCAAATTTAAAAATAGTTTTTCGTTCCTTAAAGTAGTTAGGACGGTCCTCAAGTGATTTGTATGTTCGGCGGTCTTCAAGCTAAATACCAAGATGTCGTCAAAATACACAACCACGAATTTCCCCATAAAGGGTTAGAATATTTGAGTCATCATCCGAGAGAATGTGCTTGGTGCATTAGAAAGCCCGAATGGCATGACAAGCCACTCATATAAACCATCCTTAGTTTTAAACGCCGTCTTCCATTCGTCCCCTTCCCTAATTCTAATTTTATGGTAGCCACTCCTTAGATCTAACTTGGAAAAGATCGTGGCTCCGGCAAGCATATCCAAAAGATCATCCAATCGGGGAATAGGGAACCTATATTTAATAGTGATCTTATTAATCGCTCTACTATCGACACACATTCTCCAAGTGCCGTCTTTTTTTGGAGCTAATAGGGCCGAAACGGCACATGGGCTCAAACTATGGCGGATGAACCCTTTAGTTAAGAGTTCCGATATTTGAGTTTGAAGCTCTTGGTGTGCCGCCGGGTGGAGCCTATAATGGGGCTGATTTGGGAGTGAGGAACCCGGGACGAAATCAATGGCGTGTTGGATGTCACGTAGTGGTGGTAGGATGGGGGTAACTCGGCCGGATACACATCTTTATACTCATCCAATAATTGTTTTAATTCCTCGGGAATATCAACTAATTTATCACCATCCCCCTTACTACTCATGAGCACTAACGCATAGATCACTCCATCTAGAAATGGGTCGCGGGTGAACTCTTTTCTTCCTATTAAGCTCAAGGTTTTCTTCTCCACGGGTACAATGGTATCCTTGGACGGAATAGTCGGATCCTTAGGTGGAGTTGGTTTAAGGTTAATAATTTTCCCTTTAAACTTAAACTCATAAGTATTAGCCCTACCCAAGTGGGTCGCGTCGTGGTCATATAGCCAAGGCCATCCAAGAAGGACGTGACATGCATCCATGGGGATGACATCACACCATACTTGTTCGGAATAAGATTTGATGTTAAGGGGAACTAGACAACGCTTCGTGATAGGAAGAGAAGTCTTATTTACCCAAGCTACATGATAAGGTTGGGGGTAAGGTTCGGCAACAAATGACATCCTTGCAACCGCACTCTCCGAAACGACGTTCATACAACTCCCACTATCGATGATAAGCTTACATAACTTTTCTCCGCTCTTAAAGATCGTCGAAAAGAGTGTCGTCCTATTCCAATCGTTAGGCGTTCGGGGAACCGTGAAGATACAACGCATAACCATGAGGTTATGTTCATCCTCCAAATCACTCGGGAATCCCTCAACATCGAACTCCTCGTCGGCCTCATAAATTATTTCGGCCAGGTCGTTTGGAGCCTCCAATAAAGCTAAGGCCTTAGGCTTGGTGGGGCATTCGCTCGCATAATGCCCTTGAACTCCACAAGTGTAGCATGTGGCATTCGTCTTGTTAACTCTCCCAATTGGCACTCGCTCTCCGGTTGGATTCTTAGAATTCCTAGCGGTGATGACTATCAAATTTGTGTCGGTAGCCTTAAACTTTCCTTTGTCTTTATACGTGGACTTTCCCTTTTGGAAATATTTTGCTTTAGACTTGAGAGCGATATTTTTCTCAATGTCCAAGGTCGCGTTGTACGTGGTGTTTATATCTGTATGTCAATAACACAAAAGCTTGCACTAAATATCCGGATCCAACCCCTTCTGAAACCTCGAGAGAGTCACTTCGGGCATCTTCTTAACGTCGCAGCGTACTAGCATATCCTTAAGTTTACCCATGTAATCAGACACCGACTGACTCCCTTGCTTAAGAGAGGCTAAATCGTCAAACAGTTATGTACGGTAGTACGTGGGGACGTATTGATCCGACAATATCGCTTTCATAACCTGCCAACCAATTGGTGGCAAACCCTCAAGTGCTCCCATGCGTCTCTCCTCGTTGAGCCAAATACCTTGGCCCGGTCTAGCAACTTTAACCTAACGACTTGGACCTTTTGTCTATCGGTTAAGTTGTGCCACTCGAAGTAGCACTCGATATCAATTATCCAATTTAGAAAGATTTGGGGCTGCCCCATTCCGTCGTAAGTAGGGGCTTCTATACGGATGACTTTCGTGATGTTGAACTCTTGTGGAGCTCGATTATAATAATGTGGACCACGTGGTGCAAGGTCATCGTAGTCCTCCTCAAATCGATGAGGGTAACGGGGCTGGTGGTGGTTCGGGGGGTGAGGATTAATTGGTAGAGGTGGATTAGGAGGGACTGGTGGAGTCGCTCTAGCAGGCATAAGTTGAGCGATCATGTCCCTTAACTCATTCATGCGACGCTCTTGATTCGCGATGTGCTCATTAAACTTTTGTCGAAGAGCCTCGATGGGAGTCGGCTCTTGACCTCCATGCCGCTCGTCCCCCATATTGGAAGAAGAGGGTGTGTACTCGGTGCCGTGCCTTTTGCGCATGCAGATTTTTTTTTTCTTCACTAAAAGAGGCCTAAACACCCTGACTGGCTAGAATTTTATAAGAAATAATTTTTTTCCCGCCTGATCGATGGACCAAACTAAATTTTTTATAAAATTTAATTCTTCCTAAGGTGAAGAGCGTACCATAAAAAAAATTGAGTTCGAAGAAAAATTTAGATTTTAGCCCGCTATTGGCACACCAAAAATAGTGATTTTGCTTAAATACAGGTTTTGCTGAATTTGTTTTGCGAAATCGAAGCCTACTCAAGCGGAGAAGGATTGCGCTGATTTAGGAACCGGCACGAACCTCCCTCTGATACCAAATTGATGTAGGCTACCGGGGCGAATTGTACGGCACATTCTAGCGACTAAATCTACCCGCACACGATCTAATTTAGGAACACTACACGCAAGCGCAGCCACGTTTTAGATGAACATTTATCGTCACACAACGACTTGAGGGTTGCTAACCCCCTTAGGATCAAATAGTGACTAGAGGCCACTATCCTTTCCGGCGAAATGAACCCACACGGTTCGGTCGAGTGAAGTCATACCAAGGAGATCCACCAAAGAAAGGATTCGGAAAGTGGTTGATCTCCCCCGACTAAGAAAACCAAAGGTCACCACCCTTCTTCGAATGCTAGAAACTTAGTGAATCAAATACGAAATCAAATGGAAATACTTCGATTAAAATTTCAGATTTTACACCAAAACTTTTGTTGGGTACATTGGAAAATGTGTACCTGATTTGAAGAAGCCCAACCTAGCTCAATGATATACATCATGTTGTATTTGATGTTGTTTTGAGTTGACATGTGCAGGTAAAGAATTGTTAAAGTTTACAGAAAAAAATTCTAAGTCCAAGTGTCGACACAAAGGAACATGTGTCGTCACATAGAAGAAAGTTGTCGACACAACACTGGGAAAGTGTGTCGACACAGAAGGTGTAAGTCGACACTACTCTGGGAAAAAGTGTCGACACATAACATAGTCTACAACAACACTGGGAAATTGTGTCGACACAGAAGAAGTAAGTCGACACAACACTGGGAAATTGTGTCGACACAGAAGAAGTAAGTCGACACAACACTGGGAAATTGTGTCGACACAGAAGAAGTAAGTCGACACAACACTGGGAAATTGTGTCGACACAGAAGAAGTAAGTCGACACAACACTGGGAAATTGTGTCGACACAGAAGAAAAACGTCGACCTCAACATTGGGAGAATGCGTCGACACTGAAGAGTATAGTCGATCTCAAGTTTGTCGACATCATCTGAATATGTCGACACAGAAGAAAATAGTCGACACCTGAAGGCTAAGTCAACACTTACTAAAGTTATGATTCTACAACAACTGTGTCGACACACAGGACTTGTGTCGACACACTGCAGAGTCAAAGACCAAGTTAGTTTCAGAAGAAGATGTGTCGACACAAAGGCAATTTAGTCGACATCACTGAAGGCAGTGTCGACACCAAAGTCAATTGTGTCGACACAAATAGACAGATGGTCTCGACACTTTCTGACAGACTGTTTCAACACTAAGGCACAGGACTTGTTTGAAGACTTGACAGCTGTGGGTTATCACCAGTTAACTGAAGTTGTCAGACTTGTCAGAAAACGGTTAGAAACCGGATCAGCCGGTTACCATGAAGAATGTCTATAAATAGACAGATTCAGAAGGAGAAAAAAGAGAATGAACAACATATAGAACTGACCCTTTGAAATACATTGGATCAGAAAGTGGAGAAGGATTACATTCTACTCATTTCAAGAAAGTGCTAGGCACTTAAGAAGATCTTCTCCGGGAGATCTAAGAAGACTATCTAAGGGTAGATCTAAGAAGAGTTCTAATCAGAATTCAGAAGAATCATTCAAAGTTCTGGATAGAGAGAGATCAAGTCAGAATTTGAAGAAGAAGAAGGAATCCACCAGTGGATTCTCAAGAAGCTGTTTGGAATCAACTCAGCTAAGTACATTTTCAAGAAGCTTTGAAGAAGGCTAAGAAACAGTTGATTGCATCAGCTGATTAAGAATTGTCATTGCCTTTTCTCTCTCAACTTGGCAAGACAATTTAAACAATCTTTTCTATATTTCTGTAGGATCTGTTTATACAGATCTGAGTTGTAAGCCTATGTTATAAAGGCTGAGTGTAGGAGTGTTGAACTCTGAGTGGTAGGGCTGATTGCCTGAGTGTAGGAGAAGGATATTCTCTGAGTTGTAGGCCTTGGGGCAAGGCTGAGGTAGGGCAGTTGTGCCTGAGTTGTAGGAACCTGTTGGGTTCTGAGTTGTAAGATCTATTGATCTGAGATAAGTGGAAGTTTGGCCGAATCTAGCATACAGCTAGATAGGTGAAGGGGGAAAGTGGATGTACCCAGACCTTGGGGAACCACTATAAAACATAGTGCAATCTGTGATGTTTTGTTTTCTGTGATTGCTGTGTTTTCATATTAATTAATAAATTGAATTCTGTCTAGAAGTTTTAGAAAGAGAAGCAGAACCTATTCACCCCCCCCCCCCTCTAGGTGTTTAGGCTGCCTTGAAAGTTAAACTATCAAGTGGTATCAGAGGGAGGTTCCTCAAAAAGGACTTAACAGTCTGAGGTAGATCTGTTAGGCAGATTCAAGAATCAAGAAGATGGGTTCTGGAGAGAATCATAAGGAGCTAGGGTCAATGAAATTACCCATATGCAAGAAGGAAATCTTTGGGATCTGGAAAGAAAGAGTCAGATTGTTTATGGAAGCATCTGACCCAAGGATTTACATCACAGTACAGGAAGGCCCCTTCATACCAATGAAGATATCTGTTCTTGATGCAAATATCCAAACACCAAAGACTTATTCTGAAATGACCAAGGATGAAATCATCTTGGCAACCATGGACAAAAGGGCACAGAACATCATTGTCAGTGCCATAGATGATTCAACATTTCAGAATCTGATTCACTGCAAGACCTCCAAGGAGATGTGGGACACATTGATTGTCTACATGGAGGGATCAGAAGAAGTAAGGCTGGACAGAAAATCTATGCTAAATCAGGAGTATGAAAGTTTTAGACAAGGAAAATCTGATAGCATAACTGAGTGCTATAAGAAATTCTATAGAATTGTGAATGAGCTAATTTCCTATGGAAGAGTCTTCAGTACCTATGAACTGAATGACAAATTCTTAAGATCCTTATCAAAGGATTGGGATACAAAGATCTGTGCCATAAGAGAAGTGGCAAAATTGGCAGAGATATCTCCTCCAACTCTGTTTGGAAAGTTGCTATCCTATGAAATGCAACTTATGGTAAGGAAGGAGGAGGAAAGAAACTCAAGAGGAGAGCATAGAGAAAAGACTGTGGCATTTAATGCTGAAGCCACCAGAAAGAATAGGAGGAAATCACCATCTCCTCCTAAGGAAGTTGAAGAAGGTAGTTCTGAAAATTCAGATAAGGGTTCAGTCAGCAGTGATTCAGATGCAGACTTTGCTGCATTCACTAGGCAATTTCAAAGGTTCTTGAAAAAGAAGCAATGGAAGTCTAGGCCTTCCATCATCACAGCAAGTAGATGACTATTATCAGAAAAGAAGGTCATCTAGGAAAGAGAAAAGCAGGTCAAAGCCCAGCAAAGCCACTACTTCAAAGATTGTCTGCTATTGTTGCAATAGGCCTGGACATGTAGTGGCTGATTGTCCTGACAAAAGGAAGGAATCTTCAGAAAAGAAGAAGACTTATCAGAAAGGCAAGAAGGAGAAATCCTTTGTAGCAAAGAAAGATAAAAGTCTGTCAGACCAGTCAACTTCAGAATCAGGATCTGAAGCTGAAGCATATATTGGATTATATGCTGCATCTGAGGAAGAGGAGTTTATGCAGTTGCTAGACTCCATCAATGAACATCAATGCATGGGGTTGATGACTAGATCAGAAGAGGACCTATGCCAGAATCAGTCTGGTCCTAATGAGGTAAACTGTCCTTCCAGTACATATGTTTGTAGTACAAGTGAAGAATCAGCTACATCTGCATCAAGTGATGAAGATGCATCTGAATCTGAAGGAGATGTCTATCAATTGATAGACAAGTATGGGGACTTGTTGCAGGCCCTTAAGAAAAGCAAGAACCTGGTTAAATCACAGGCTCAGGAAATTGCTGATCTAAGGGTTGCAACAACTGAGTTAGAAAAAGTCCTTGATCAAAAGTTAGCTGAAATTGCCAAGCTGAAGAATATAACTATTATTCAGATGGGCACAATTAACTATACTAATGATCAAGTAAAGAGTCTGGAGGACAGACTTAGAATTGAAAGGGATTTAGTGGCTAGTTACTCTAAGCCAAAATCTGTCTTACCCTTGATAGATGAATTTGTCACTCAGAAGGGTAAGGCTGGATTAGGATTTAAGGGTAACTCCAGGGCTGGCAGATTCAAGAGGAAAGGCAAAGCCCCTATTCAGCCACTAAACCTTTCAGTCCCCATAAGGTTTGGTAAGGAGAAAGTGCCTTCTAACATATATGATCATGAAGACATTCAGGATCATATCAAGACAAATGTTCTGAAGAACAAGGGTGTTAAGGCAAGCAGGCCTACCTATGGTCATAAGCCCTATGGTTTTAAGAAACCAGTAGGAGAAGTTGCAACAGCACCAGCAATGAACAGAAATGCTTCTGACAAGGATGTATCTAGATCTAGATACAATAAGTTTGAATGTTGGTGCTGTGGCAAGAGGGGTCATTTTGCATTGGACTGCTGGTATAACACAAGTGTTATAAAGAATAAGAGTCTACCTGTTAGAAGAGGTTATGATAACTTTATTAAGGCTAACCTGAACCAAGGACCCAAGACTTACTTGGGTTCTAAGGGTAAGTAATTCTGTATTGCAGGTGAATCCAAGTTACCATGCCCCTATATGGTACTTGGATAGTGGTTGTTCCAGGCACATGACTGGAACAAAGGGCTGCTGAAGGAGTATTCATCTGTCAAAGATGGACATAAAGTGATCTTTGGTGGATCTGAAAAAGGAGTCATCAAAGGATTTGGTAACATCTCTTCAAACCTAATTACTATCACCCAAGTGGCCTATGTAAAAGGTTTGAAACATAATCTAATAAGTATAAGCCAGCTGAGTGATCTAGGATATGACATTTCATTTGGTAAGGATGGATGTCATATCAAAAGGTCAAGTGATCAAGAGATCATATTGACTGGGTATAGGAAGAGAAATGTGTATTGCCTTAATTTTGAATGTGAGAATAAGGCATCCCCCATTTGTCTTGTAGCTGATGACAATGCTTCTCATTGTGTTAAGTGGCACAAGAGATTGGCTCATCTAAACTACAAGACAATTGGCCAACTCTTTAGTAAAGAACTAGTGAGGAATGGGCCTCAAGTTAAGTGTATAAAGGAAGGGGTATGCTCAGCTTGTCAAAAGGGCAAGCAGACAAAAACCTCATTTCAAAGCCTTGAAAACAAGGATTCTGTGAGGTGCTTATACCTCTTGCATATGGATCTTTTTGGTCCTATGCCAGTTCACAGTCTAGGTAGGAAGGTCTACACACTAGTGGTTGTAGATGACTATTCTAGATTTACATGGGTGTTCTTTCTGAGACAAAAATCTGAAACCCCAAGTGTATTATTTAAGTTTGTAAAGCAAATTCAGAATGAACTGAACAGTACAGTGGTCAAAATCAGAAGTGACCATGGTACTGAGTTTCAATCTGAAAGCATGACAAACTTGTGTATAGACTTTGGGATTTTCCAAGAGTTCTCCTCACCTAGAACACCTCAGCAAAATGGAATTGCTGAAAGAAAGAATAGATCATTAATTGAAGCTGGTAGAACTCTATTGAGTGACACCTCTCTCCCAGAATATTTTTGGGCTGAGGCAGTTAACACTGCTTGTCATGTCATCAATAGGGCTTCTATCACCAAAAGCCACAGGAAGACTCCCTATGAGATTGTGAAAGGCAGAAAACCAAATCTATCCTATTTTAGGATCTTTGGCTGCAAGTGCTATATACTTAACAATGGTAAGTCTTATTTGACTAAGTTTGCTGCCAAATCCCAGGATGGGATATTTGTTGGGTACAGCACAAATAGTAAGGCCTATAGAGTCTTCAACTTAACTACTCAAGTTGTTGAAGAATCTGTGCATATTGTATTTGATGAAACAAGATTAATCAATTGTGAATTGTCTTGTAGATCAAATGACTCAACAGGTATAAGCAAGAAGATGGACAAGCTCTCCATTGCTGAAGCTTCAAAGGAAGAGGGAGCATTGGAAAATGAAGGCTGCTGTCCAGGGGGAGTACAAGAGATAATGGAAGCTGATGAAAACCAAGAGGAACAGCAGAATGAAGAAGCTGGAGATGCTCAACCTGAAGGGAATCTACCTCCAGCTATAAGATATCTAAGAGATCATCCTACTGATCAGATAATTGGTGATCCAAGACAAGGAGTGCAAACTAGAAGCAGAAATCAAAGCACAGTTTTGCATTCTAGTTTCTTGTCTCAAATGGAACCTAAGAAGTTTGAAGAAGCTATCCAAGACCAGCACTGGATTGATGCTATGCAAGAGGAGCTGAATCAGTTCAGAAGGTGCAAGGTCTGGGAGCTTGTTCCTAAACCAAGAGGCCACAACATAATTGGGACTAAGTGGATCTATAGGAACAAGCTAGATGAAAGTGGAATAATAATAAAGAATAAAGCAAGATTGGTTGCAAAAGGATACAGGCAGGAAGAAGGGATTGACTTTGATCAAACCTTTGCTCCAGTAGCAAGGCTGGAGGCAATCAGAATGTTCCTTGCCTATGCAGCCTACCAAGACTTCAAAGTATACCAGATGGATGTAAAGTCAGCATTTCTGAATGGTGATCTTAAAGAAGAAGTATATGTAGAGCAGCCATCAGGTTTTGTAGATCCTCTTAAACCTGATTCTGTGTACAAGCTTAGGAAAGCTTTGTATGGGTTAAAACAAGCTCCAAGGGCTTGGTATGAAACCCTGTCTACCTTCCTCATTGAGAATAAATTCTCAAGAGGAAAGATAGACAAAACTCTATTCCTTAGGGAATCCAAAGGAAAGATCATCTTAGTCCAGATCTATGTTGATGACATAATCTTTGGATCTACTGAAAACAACCTTTGTAAAAAGTTTGCCAAACTTATGCAAGGGAAGTTTGAGATGAGCAGTATGGGAGAACTTAAGTTCTTCTTGGGACTCCAAGTAAGACAGACTGATGATGGATTGTCCATATCCCAGTCTAAGTTCACCAAGGAATTAATTAAAAAAATATGGTATGGAGTCATCCTCCTCCATGAGAACTCCTATGGGCACAAGTATGCCAATATGCAAAGATGAGGCAGGTAAACCTGTTGATGAATCATTGTATAGAGGAATAGTTGGGTCACTACTATATCTCACTGCTAGTAGACCTGACATTATGTATGCAACATGTGTCTGTGCTAGGTACCAAGCCTGCCCTAAAGAATCTCATTATACTGCAGTAAAAAGGATTCTGAGATATCTAAAGGGCACTCCTACTCTAGGTCTTTGGTACCCTAGGAATAGAGATTTTCAACTAACAGGCTATTCAGATGCAGATTTTGCAGGATGTAGAGAGGATAGAAAGAGTACTACAGGTACTTGTCAATTCCTGGGAGGAAGACTAATATCTTGGAGTAGTAAAAAACAGACTAGTGTGGCAATTTCCACAGCTGAGTCAGAGTATATTGCTGCAGGAAGCTGCTGTGCACAGCTATTATGGATGCAGCATCAGCTTAAAGATTATGGTATTCAGGTAAGTAGAACACCCCTTTTATGTGATTCTAAGAGTGCTATTTCTATTGCTAATAATCCAGTTTCTCATAGTAGAACTAAGCATATAGAAATCAAATATCATTTTCTTAGAGAACATGTAGAAAAAGGTGACATCTCATTGGAATTTGTAAAAACAGATTATCAAATAGCAGATGTATTTACTAAGCCTTTAGATGAAACCAAATTCAATAAATTCAAAATTGAATTAGGTATGTTAACCATTGATTAATGTATTAAACAAAATCATTAACGATGCTATTGAAATGGGTTATAAGTAAGTAAAAGTAGTAACAACAATAATCAAGTGTTAAAAAGGACACATTGAAGTTACAGAAATTGGCTAAGTAAGAATGTGTCGACACATTCAGTAATAATGTGTCGACTCAGAGAAATTATGTCGACAAGTCAGAAATATTGTGTCGACACAGAGAATATGTGTCGACACTTAAGAGTTTTATTGTCGACTTAACCAGAAATGTAATGTCGACTCAACCAGAATTATGGTGTCGACACTTACAAAATATGTGTCGACACTTGTCCTTAGTGTCGACACAGAATTTCTGTCTTTCTACTATGTATCCAAGGTGTCGACATAACCACAATTGGTGTCGACACATAGTAGGCTGATGAAATGTCGAGTTAATAGAAGCTTGTGTCGACACATTCCGTCTGTGTCGACACATTTAGACTGTTTTTGGCGCCTTTTGAACTTCTTTCAACAGAAGCTATAAATAGGTCAAAAGCTCTTTTGTCGACACGCTTTCAAGGTTTTCGAGACTCAAACCCTGTGTCGACAATCTTTCTTTCTCTCCTCTCTCAAGCCTTCTCGACGACTCGATGGCGCCAAGGATTGAAGACAATGTTAATGAAGGGTATGAATTGGTGCACCAGGCGTTTGCAGAGGCGCCGCCTGATGTTCAAGGAGTTATCACCCTTCTCTCTGCATCAGGGTTAGAATTTCTTGTCTCAGAACCATCCAAGATCTGGAAGAAGGAGGTGCACGAGTTTCTTTATCTCAGCATCAGTCCATTCTACAGAACTCAAGATCAAGTCCATTGTTCACGGGACTAAGATTAAGATTACCCAAAGAGGTTTGAGAAAGTTTTTGCAATTACAAGTAGTTGAAAATGAAGAAGAGGTTCCTAGTTCTAAGACAAGGGAAGCCCTTCAATGGTGTGGTTTGGATTCAAACATGAAGATTGGAGCTGCATTCAATAGGAAAGGTATGAATCAGCAAGGGAAAGTTCTTGTCTGAAATAGTTGGGAAAGTAATTCTCTGCAAGACAGGTGGACATGATAGGATTTCTGCCTATATGTTCAACCTTATGACCAGGATTGCCTTTACAATTCCTACTGATTGGTCAGTAATCCTATTTGACAAGATTAAAGAAGGGATCAAGAAGCCTAACATGGCTAGGATCATAAGTCTATATCTCAATGGAGCAATTCCTGAAGTGATGCAGCAACTGCCAGGATCTAAAATCAATCATATGAGAAGGATGGACATGAGACTATTCTCCAGGTGGGAAAGGGTGCTGTCTAAGGATGTGCCTGAAGAGAGCAGGCCAGACACCCCTGTGAAATCCCCTTCTCCAGCTCACGAGACTGAGCAACAACAAGAGGACCCACTTAGGATACAGAGTGAAGAACAACCTGCCTCCACTATAGTTCATCAAGTAGATACATCTGCACAGATGCAGGGGGAGCCAGTTCAATCTCCTGCTCAAAATGTATCTATCCCTGCTCAGGTACAAGTGGTACAGGTGTAGGGGGAGCAAATATATTTTACTATAAAAGACTTTCTAAAAGTTTTTTTTTCTCTGCACAGGTTCAGGGGGAGCATGTGTCTTCTCCTACTCCAGATATGCAGCTGCCTGAGAATGTGCACAAGGATGCACCTAATGACTTATCTTCAGGTTGCTCCAGTTCAAAAAGAATACACTCTGGATGAGTTATTTCCTCATGCTGACATAACTACTGATAGAATAGAAGAGGACCAAGATGTTGAGCAGCCTCTTGACATAGAGCTAGAACAAGGAGTGGAGAAAGTTCAAGAGATTGAAAAAGTACAAGAAGTAGAGGAGGAGCAAAGAATTGAGGGGGAGCCAGTACATGTTGAAACTGAGCAACATGGCACTGAAGCAGATAGAGTTCACATTGAGAGTACTTCTGAATCTGAAACTGAAGAAGCCAGGTTGGCTAAGAAAAGAAAACTGGTTGTATTTAAAAGAAGAAGCAAGACTTATAAGCAGGCTTTACAGACAACACCTCCACCACCACCTCCTGAAGTTGATTATAACAAGTTCTTGGTGGATTTACAGGTGAAATTGGATGACCACAGGGTGGCCATTGAGAAATATGTTGATGAAAGCAACAAATCTCTGCAGTTTGACTTAGCCCAAGATATCAAATCTATCCAATTTCAAGTCAACTTGAATAAAACTGAAATGACAGATTGCTTTCCACAAGGGTGGCAATGCTGTAGTTTATCTGGCTAAACAACAGCAGGCTATCTCTACAAAGGTGGATGATATTGCCTTTGAAGCAAGGTTATGTTCTGGAAAATCAAATAAGAATGAATGACAATTTAACTGAATCTCATAATGAGATCATTCAAGAGGTGAAGAAGATTGTTCCAGGGATGCCTGCAAATAGAGCCAAAGAAATGGAAGAATTTGATAAGAATTTTCAGGCTGCTATTGCATCTGTTAAGACTGCCATCACAACCTCTCAACAGGAAATATCTGAAAAGCTTCAAAAGTTAAGACCATTTTTCAAGGAGGGAGTGAATTATTTGGATGGCCAAATTCGATTCCAGAAAGAAGATCTTAGAGATCATGTATCAAGAGAAGCCATAAAGGGGGAGAGGATGCTAATTCATGCAGGCTCTGAGCATGCCAAATGGGTGACCAATAGTATAAGAGCCACATTGGGATATCCACCATTGTGTGATGATAACATGGTGGCTGAGTCAGGTCTACAAACAGGACTACTTGAAGGTGACCAACCTGAGGTTGCCCAAGTCATATACCCCCCTCCAGATTTTGATGTATTGGATCAGCAAGTGCAATATATGTATAGTCCTTCAAAGGAGGTTGTAAATGTTATCTTTGGAAAGGTTGATAAGCCTGAGGTAAATTTGCAAGAACAGCAAGATGCTCTACTGTCAAAGAAAAGATTTAGAGAGCAGGCTGAGCTGAAGCCAGATTTTGAGCAGTGGAGTCCTACTTCCAGAAATATAATACTCACTGCATGGAAAGCTGTCAAAGATCAAGTTCATGAAAGGGGCAAGTGGTACAATGAGCAGGAATGGCAGAAGTATGAGGCAAGACAAGAAGCCATTGTACAATTCAGAAGGAAAGCTAAGCTGGGAAGACTTCCAACTGATGCTATGGAGCCAAGCAAATACTTCCCAAAGCCTTTTCACTATTTTGAAAGGCAAAGGCTCAAGGAAGAAGCTAAGAAGAAAGCTGATCTTAAAGGAAAAAAGATGGCTGAAGAATCAGAAGCTCCTGTGACAGCTAAAATTAAATCTGGCCAAGGGATTGTTATTAGAGAGCCTGATCAATCCTGATAATGTTTAGTTCTTTCATAATGTTTTGTAATGATGTAATGTGATCAGTCAAAGAAAAACCATGTAATCAAACATTACCCAGTAATAAACAAAATATTGTTAAATCTGTGATAGATTGTTTTATCCATGATGTTCTTATTATTTTGTTTATAATTAAGTATCCATGTGTATTGTCATATATCATCATTTTATACTATTTATAAATGGTGTATATCATTGGCTATAAGGGTTATGACTTCTCCAAATAGGGGGAGATTGTTGGGTACATTGGAAAATGTGTACCTGATTTGAAGAAGCCCAACCTAGCTCAATGATATACATCATGTTGTATTTGATGTTGTTTTGAGTTGACATGTGCAGGTAAAGAATTGTTAAAGTTTACAAAAAAAAAATCTAAGTCCAAGTGTCGACACAAAGGAACATGTGTCGTCACATAGAAGAAAGTTGTCGACACAACACTGGGAAAGTGTGTCGACACAGAAGGTGTAAGTCGACACTACTCTGGGAAAAAGTGTCGACACATAACATAGTCTACAACAACACTGGGAAATTGTGTCGACACAGAAGAAGTAAGTCGACACAACACTGGGAAATTGTGTCGACACAGAAGAAGTAAGTCGACACAACACTGGGAAATTGTGTCGACACAGAAGAAGTAAGTCGACACAACACTGGGAAATTGTGTCGACACAGAAGAAGTAGTCGACACAACACTGGGAAATTGTGTCGACACAGAAGAAAAACGTCGACCTCAACATTGGAGAATGCGTCGACACTGAAGAGTATAGTCGATCTCAGTTTGTCGACATCATCTGAATATGTCGACACAGAAGAAAATAGTCGACACCTGAAGGCTAAGTCAACACTTACTAAAGTTATGATTCTACAACAACTGTGTCGACACACAGGACTTGTGTCGACACACTGCAGAGTCAAAGACCAAGTTAGTTTCAGAAGAAGATGTGTCGACACAAAGGCAATTTAGTCGACATCACTGAAGGCAGTGTCGACACCAAAGTCAATTGTGTCGACACAAATAGACAGATGGTCTCGACACTTTCTGACAGACTGTTTCAACACTAAGGCACAGGACTTGTTTGAAGACTTGACAGCTGTGGGTTATCACCAGTTAACTGAAGTTGTCAGACTTGTCAGAAAACGGTTAGAAACCGGATCAGCCGGTTACCATGAAGAATGTCTATAAATAGACAGATTCAGAAGGAGAAAAAAGAGAATGAACAACATATAGAACTGACCCTTTGAAATACATTGGATCAGAAAGTGGAGAAGGATTACATTCTACTCATTTCAAGAAAGTGCTAGGCACTTAAGAAGATCTTCTCCGGGAGATCTAAGAAGACTATCTAAGGGATAGATCTAAGAAGAGTTCTAATCAGAATTCAGAAGAATCATTCAAAGTTCTGGATAGAGAGAGATCAAGTCAGAATTTGAAGAAGAAGAAGGAATCCACCAGTGGATTCTCAAGAAGCTGTTTGGAATCAACTCAGCTAAGTACATTTTCAAGAAGCTTTGAAGAAGGCTAAGAAACAGTTGATTGCATCAGCTGATTAAGAATTGTCATTGCCTTTTCTCTCTCAACTTGGCAAGACAATTTAAACAATCTTTTCTATATTTCTGTAGGATCTGTTTATACAGATCTGAGTTGTAAGCCTATGTTATAAAGGCTGAGTGTAGGAGTGTTGAACTCTGAGTGGTAGGGCTGATTGCCTGAGTGTAGGAGAAGGATATTCTCTGAGTTGTAGGCCTTGGGGCAAGGCTGAGGTAGGGCAGTTGTGCCTGAGTTGTAGGAACCTGTTGGGTTCTGAGTTGTAAGATCTATTGATCTGAGATAAGTGGAAGTTTGGCCGAATCTAGCATACAGCTAGATAGGTGAAGGGGGAAAGTGGATGTACCCAGACCTTGGGGAACCACTATAAAACATAGTGCAATCTGTGATGTTTTGTTTTCTGTGATTGCTGTGTTTTTCATATTAATTAATAAATTGAATTCTGTCTAGAAGTTTTAGAAAGAGAAGCAGAACCTATTCACCCCCCCCCCCTCTAGGTGTTTAGGCTGCCTTGAAAGTTAAACTATCAACTTTCGCACAAGAAATATGCTTAGATGTAGAGGAAAATACATGGTAGAGAAGAGGAATCGTTACCCCAACTCGTAGATAGTTGCACGTGGAGAAACGCTCTACCACGGTTCTGCCGGAGTCACACCGGAAGAAGCTTTGCACGTCCACCTTCAACGGAGTCACGCCGCAAAGTTCCAATGCCGGAAAAGGAGGGCCTTCACTTGGCCGAAATCTCCAAGGAGGAACAAGAGGGGGGGCGGCGGCAAGAAGGAGGAGTTCTCCAAAAGCTTAAATTAATTTTTGTTTACTTTCTCTCTACCTAAAACCAAGGGAGTGGATGCCTTATATATGGCCCACTCTAATTAAAAGTTCATACATAAAATATTCAGAAATTAAAAGCTATTGGAGGGTAAATGCATGCCACCAATTAAACAAAATAAGCATAAAAATGGCTATCCGCAGCCCGGCAGTTTTTATGACAACAACGTCACTTGATGGCGTTATCTTGCGAACGAAGATTGTAGCGGTGAGAGGTGCGGTGCCACGCTCCCACGTCTTTATTTCGCCGTAGATCTTTGCTTTGTAGTGGCGGCGTGTCATCCGTTAGCGCTTCAACATCAACGGTCGCGGGTTGGAGAGGGTCGGCTCCGTCACTTATCAAGAAGTTGATCAAGACCTTTTATCCATTCTCTCTCAACAAGGGTAAGAGTTCATCTAAAACACTTATCAAATTTTGTAGGATCTTTTCAAAGATTTGAGTTGTAAGCCTATATTATAAAGGCTGAGTGTAGGAGATATAGATCTCTGAGTGGTAGGGCTTTTGAGCCTGAGTGCAAGAGAAATTATTCTCTGAGTTGTAGGCCTTGTGACAAGGCTGAGGTAGGGCCGTTAGCCTGAGCTGTAGGAGTGTGGTTTCACTCTGAGTTGTAGGAATCTTTCAGGGTCCTGAGCTGTAAGATCTTTGGATTTGAGAAGAAGGAAAAAAGTTAGGCTGAATCTAGCACACTGCTAGATAGGTGAAGGGGGAAAGTGGATGTACCCAGACCTTGGGGAACCACTATAAACCTGTGTACAATCTGTGATGTATGTGTGATTGTGAATTCTATGTTGTGATTGCTGTAGAATAGTTAGATTCTCTTTAAAGAACTGAAATATTATTCTGCCTTAAGTAAAAAAGAAAAGAACCTATTCACCCCCCCCCCCTCTAGGTGTTTGGGTTATCTTGAAATCAATTCTATCACAGAGTTCTTGATGTTTAGTGATTAATTGATTTGTTCTTTCAAGAACAATCAGAGACGACTCTGAAATTTTATAGTGGTTCCCCAATCTTTGGTACGTCCACTATCCCTCTCTGCCTTTCTAACAGTGTGTTAGACAAGGCTCTTCACCAATTCCTCGGCTCCTTCAGAGCTTACAGCACGATCCCATAGGATCACTCAGTCTTATCCAAGACCTACAACTCGGGAACTAAGCTCTACCACTCAGATCCTAACTAGACCCTACCTCGGCCTTTATAACACAAGCCTACAGTCAGACACTAAGCCTTACCACTAAGATTCTAACAAGAATCCTACCTCGGCCTTTATAACACAGGCCTCAATTCAGGCACTAAGCCTTACAACTCAGATCCTAACAAGAATCCTACCTCGGCCTTCATAACACAGGCCTACACTTAGTTTCCCTAAAGAATCTTACCCTCAGATCCAAATTGAATCTTACAGTGAATATCAAAGAGATGTTTTACACAGATACCATAGAATTTTCTCTATGTCTATCTTCCTGGACTGAGTAGATATCAGCCCTATCTTCTTCTTCACAACAACAAGTTGAGAAATAAATCTTCAATTGAATCCAGGCTTGTTCTGGAAGCAACTTGCAGAAAACTCTGCTTCTTATTCAGGAATCAATCCCGATCTTGCTGTCGCAGATGAGTATTACGGCAGATAACTCTCTTCGCATTCAGGTTCTTTTATCTGAACTCCTTCTTATGGCTCGGCAAGAAAACGAGGAAGAAAATGTCATCCAGCCACAAGATTGCGAACCTAGAGAACCATAATGACGTCTCTTCTCGATGTTGATTGTGATTACTTTGATTGATTACTTGTTGTTGTTTCGATATGATCTTGCTCCTTTTATAGACAGCCGATTAGTGTCACATTGAGCAGTGGGCCCCACCAGAGTTGGTAGCTATGATTCAGCCACCTACTTTCCATTGACGGCTGATTCAATGGCTCTTTGCTTTGTATGGGCCCCAGCGAGTATTCTCTTTCTTAGTGTAGAAAATCATGATAGATGGCCCACCAGTACCTCTAGCAGCTTTCCCGTAACATTTGAACCTGCTTTGACTTGTTTACTTTATTGATGTTAACATCATTCTGGACTTAGACAAAATCAAGCATCATTCCAGAAATCCTCAGTTCGATGAACTCAAACCTCAATTTGACGAATCCATAGCTCAGCTCGACAAAATCAAGCATCATTCTAGAAATCCTCAGTTCGACGAACTCAGAGCTCAGCTCGATGGAATCAAGCATCATTCCAGAAATCCTTAGTTCGACGAACAAGTGAAAGCTGAGTTCAACGAACTCTGAACTCAGGTCGACGAACGCAAAGCTCAGCTCGACGAAAAGTGGATAAGCAATACTCAACGATTCTGGACTTAGAATTTACTTCAGCTCTGTTAGGCGGTGAGAGCGTTGAGTGCATATGCCTCACTCAATGCTTTTTGCCTCAGTCATATTCTTATGCCCTTTCTGCTTAGAAGCATTGAGAGCATTGAGTTTATAAGCTTCACTCAACGCTTTTATACTTAGCCTAATTTTTTGCAATCTTACCTTTTTTTTGAAGTTTGGAGTTGACAGACTCAGCATGGCATTGAGTGATGAAGCTTCACTTAATGCCTTGCTACTTAGACCAATTTTGTCCCATGGAATTGAGTAAGTGAGCTACACTCAATGCCTAACTGCTTAGACAGATTTTTTGTCTCATGGCGTTGAGTGAGAAAGCTACACTCAACGTCTAACTACATAGTCAAAAATTCAACATAGAAATTTATGTGGCTTTTATTGACTGGGATATGGCATTGAGTGAGTGAACTACACTCAACGCTTGTGAACTTAGCCACTTTTTTGCTCATTACTTTTTTGTCTTTGACTGTCTCAGCCTATCTCATAGATTTCTGATGTATGGCATTGAGTGAGTAGACTACACTCAATGCCTATGGACTTAGCCACATTTTAGCTTATTTCTGTTTAGGCTATGACTATCTCAGTGCCTTTTATTATATGGTGCTGAGTGAGCTCAACACACTCAATGGTTGCGGACTTAGCTAATTTTCTTGCTAGCCAACATGTTTGTCTGACTATACTCAACGATTTTACTTACCTAGCGTTGAGTGAATAGATTTCTCTCAATGCCTATGGACTTAGGCAAATCTTCTGTCCTTCCAGCCACTTCTTTGAGTCCACCTACCTGATCATTATCACAAGGACTATCTTTCACACATAAACTTAGACACACATCAAATATAGCTATGTCTATCTCATTGACTTGCTTGACATCATCAAATCAGGGCCATTGGGATCAATGGACCCAACATAGTGAGATTCCTTAGAGTTCACCTGATATCTAGCACACACACATATTGAAAACATTATGTCAGACCTACTAGCAGTAAGATAGAGCAAGGGTCCAATTATGCTTCTGTACTTGGTTTCATCAAAAGGTTTCCCTTTCTCATCCTTATCCAGAGACATAGCAGAACTCATTAAAGTCCTCATAGAGGTTGCATTCTCCATTCCAAATTTCTTTAGCAACTCCTTGGTGAGTTTCATTTGAGAGATGAAAATTCCATCTTCGGATTGCTTCACCTAATGTCTTAAGAAATACTTCAGCTCACCCATACTGCTCATTTCAAACTTCCTTTGCATAAGTTTGGAAAACTACTTGCAAAGGTTGTCATCAGTAGAGCCAAATATAATATCGTCAACTTAGATTTGCACTAGCAAAATCTTTTCTTTTACTTCCCTAAGAAATAATGTC
Source organism: Platanthera zijinensis (assembly GCA_039513925.1). NCBI lineage: Eukaryota > Viridiplantae > Streptophyta > Magnoliopsida > Asparagales > Orchidaceae > Platanthera > Platanthera zijinensis. The sequence goes on along the minus strand of CM077083.1, from coordinate 164,119,665 downwards.
GTATCTATCTTTCCCCTTGTGAACTTATTCTCAAGAAGAAAGTTAGACAGTGTTTCATACAAGTTCATGGAGCTTGTTTTAAACCATATAATGCTTTAAATAATAAATAAACATAATCAGGATGGTTTGGATCAATAAAATCTGGGGGTTGTTCCACATACACTTCCTCCTTTATTTTACCATTGAGGAAGGCCGACTTCACATACATTTGATAGACAATGAAGCCCATGAGAGTAGTATATGTGAGGAACAACCTGATGGCTTCAAGTCTTGAAACTAGAGCATAGGTATGATCAAAATCGATGCCTTCTTCTTGTCTACATCCCTTAGCTACAAGTCTGGCTTTATTTTTTATGATGGTTCCATCTTCATCCAACTTTTTCCTGTAGACCCACTTTATTCCAATTATATTTTTTCCTTTGGGTCTTGGTATAAGCTTCTAGACTTGGCAGCGCTTGAACTGATTGAGTTCTTCTTCCATTGCAACTATCCAAGATGCGTCTTTATTTGCTTCTTCAAATTTCTTAGGTTAAACCTGTGAGAGAAAATTCAAATGCATATTTTCATTAGTAGTACCTCTTCGAGTTCTTACACCATCACGGGGATCTCCTATGATTTGATCAACCAGGTGATCCCTCAAGTGTTGGAGCTCTAGGGTCCTTGCATCGGGAACTTCTACAATTTCTGGTTTCTTCTTCAACTTGGATGACTTCTTCATCTTGATGATCTCCCTCTCTAATTGAGATTGGAGGAGTGATCTCGATGAACTTTTGAGCATTTTCTTCAAACTTCTCATCCAAGATTAACTGTTTCAGCCTTGAACCTTCATCTTCAACGAAAATACTGGAAGAGCTGCTATGTAGCATGCTCGTCTCATCAAATACAACATTTATTGACTCTTCTACCACCAGAGTTTTCTTATTAAAAATTATATAAGCCTTACTACGGCTACTATAACCTACGAAAATACCTTCAAAACATTTTTCTCCAAACTTTGTACGATGATATTTCTCATTATTAAGTACATAGCATTTGCTTCCAAAGATCCTGAAGTAAGACACAGTCGGTCCCCTACCTTTCAGTAGCTTATAGGGAGTCTTACGATGATTCTTGTTGATCAATGCTCTATTTTACAAGTGACAAGATGTATTAACGGCCTCAGCCCAGAAGTACTCTGGTAGAGATGAGTTAGTCAGTATTTTAGTACATGCTTCAATGAGTGTTCTATTCCTTCTCTCTACAACTCCATTTTGTTGCGGAGTATGCAGGAAGGAAAACTTATGAAAGATACCTAGGCTTCCACAGAATTCTGTCATGGCACCAGATTCAAATTGTGTTCCATGGTCACTTCTGATTCTGACCACTGAACAGTTAATTCGTTCTGAATTTGCCTGACAAAATTCATGAACACATCAAACGTATCTGACTTTCATTTTAGAAAGAACACCCAAGTGAGACGAGAGTGATCATCAATAATTACTAGCGTATATGACTTACCTCCTAAGTTACGAACTTGCATTGGACTGAATAAGTCCATGTGTAGTAAATATAAGCACCTTGAGGAATCTTTATCTGCAATACCTTTAAAGGTTGCCCTTGTCTGCTTTCCCATTTTGCATGCGTGACATGGACTCTCTTTAATGCACTTAATAGTCGGAGCATCACGTACTAGGTCTTGAGAAAATAACATATTAATAATTATGAAATTAATTTATGCCAGTCTCTTGTGTCATTGGTCACAAAGAGATGCACTATCTTTTGCAATAAAACACATTGGTGTAGTAGTGTCTAAACATAGAAAATTAAAACAAAAGATATTTCTACTCCTAGTGCATGTTAATACCGTCTCCATAGTAGAGGCCGATTTTATCAAGCACTGATCCTTAAAGAAAGTAACAATGAAGCCTTTATCACATAACTAACTTATTATGTTCTAATCCTTTTATATAAGCCACATCAGTGAATGAGACTACACCATTAGAAATCATACCGTAGCCTTTTGTAATTCCCCGGTCAGAACCACCAAAGAAATCCTTTGGACCGTCTTTGACTGGAGTATAATTTTGAAGTAGGCTTCTTGTCCCGGTCATATACCGAGAGCATCCACTATCCAAATACCAGATAAGCGTTTTATTGGCCTTTATACATACCTACAATCGTAGATCATTTTACCTTAGGAACCCAATAAGATTTGGGTCATTGGTACCTTGTTAGCATACTCCCCCTACGAGTGTTAACACTATGAGTGCTCTGTCTCGTATGATTAAATTGAGGAGTTACAATATTTCTGGGATTAAACCAGCAATCCACAGAAAAGTGACCAACTTTACCGCAGCACCAACAGTCAAACATATTGTATCTTTTCCAAGTCTCTTGCTTGACCTTTTGAACGTATGGTCTAGTAGGAGCGGTTGACTTGGCGTTAGAAGCCTCATGATGATAGCACTCACATGGCTTCTTCTTCTCGAGTGGCTTTTGAACAACGGGTTTCACTCTTGGAGCTTTCTTATCATTAGGACCATGAACATAGGGACCATAGCTCTGTAGAGTGATCTCTTCACAAGGTGCTTTGAAGACACTTGAACCGAAGTTTCGTGGACGAGTCCCCCCTTTATAGTCCTTGACTGGTTCAAACTGAATTTGTCTTATTAAGTGACCATAGGAGCTATGAAAATAAAATTCGTTGGAAGGAAAAATAACCTTCTTAAACGTGATCTGACTGATAGGCCCCTTCCCTTTCTCTTTGGCAGTTGCTTTTGTAGCAGCCTTATTTTTCTTTTTAGCTTTGGCCTTCTTGGAGGATTTATTAGGACCAGCCACATGACCTAAGCCAGCTCCTTTAGCCTGAGCAGAGAATTCAGCAATAAATGGAAGGATTGTCTTGGGCTTGGAGAAACTTTCAACAAGTTTCTTTTCGACAGTAAGCCGTCCTTCCAGCTTCTCGATGTTTTTCTCTTTTTGGTTAAGGAGCTTGTGTGAGTTTTTTTTTGTCATCGGCCAGGGCATGGAGTTCCTCTCTGAGTGAGTTCATTCTTGCAACTTCCTCCCTCAGAGTTATCTCCTTAGCCTTAAGGGATTTGATCTCCTTGGGTTGAGTTCTAACAACTTTTCTACTCCGGTCATAGGCCTTGATCAGCTTTTTATACTGAGCCATGAGTTCTGATTCATCATCAGAGGAATAGTCCTCATAAACATCGTCTGGAGCATCAGACTTTGAAATAATGGTGTGAGAATTTACCTCCCCATGAAATTGGGGGTCAGCTTCTTCTTCGTCGGAGTTATTCAAGAGCCTGAAGTAGGCATCTTCATCCTCACTTGACTCAGATGAGCCAGTATCACTGAAGCTCTTCTGCTTCTTTACCATGAAGCTCTTCTCCTTCTTTTTGCCATGGGAGGACTTATGCTCTTCTTTTCTTCCACCCTCCTTCTTCTTATGAGGGCAGTCAGCGATCATGTGACCTGGCTTATTACAGCAATAGCACGCAATATCAGTAGAATTATGTTTGTTCTGCTTTGAGTTATACTTGTCATTTGTGTGACGTTTCTTTTGATGATCACCATCGTGACGTGATTTTTTGTATGAGGAGTCTTTTCCTCTCATCTTTTACTTCTTACTGTAACCATCCCACCACTAATTTGAAATATGTTGACTTGTTGACTTGCTGACGTCATCAGCTCTTGACTGAGCCAAAAATCAAGCAACATTAGCATAGGGGTTGAGTGAGTAATATTCACTCAATGCCAAACTACTTAGAAAATAAATCTGTTTCTAGGCATTGAGTGATTCAGCTTCACTCAACGCCAACTTTGCTTTATCAGCTTTCTGTTGTTTGGCGTTGTGTGAGTGAGCATCACTCAATGCCAAAACACTTAGACAAAATTATGTATCCACTAGGTGTTGACAGCGTTGATTGAGCAACCTCCACTCAACGCTTTTTTCCTTAACAATATTTCTGCCTCTGCTACATCTTAAGCATTGAGAGCGTTGAGCGAGTAACCTTCACTCAACGCTTTCTGCCTTAGGCATTTTTTTGCCTAACTGTCTCAGCGTTTTATTGTTCTCTGCTAAGACAAACACTTGTCTCAGCGGTTATTTTGAGAATAACACTTATCTCAGTGATTATGCTGAGACTAAAACTTGTCTCAGTGGTTTTTTCTTTAGACAAAATCTTTCTGCTTCTCTGGCATTGAGAGCGTTGAGTGTGTCTTCATCACTCAATGCTTTTTGCCTTAGCCAATTTTTTGTGTTAAAAAAACACTGGCTTAGACTGTCTTACTTTGAACTGAGTTCGATGAATGGTGAACTGAGCTCGACGAACAGTGAGCTCAGCTCGACGAACTCTGAACTCAGTTCGATGAATTCTCAACTGATCTCGATGAAATCAGAATCTCAAGCTCTGAATTTAGCTCGATGAATGGTGAGTTGAGCTCGACGAACTTTGAACTCAGTTCGATTAATTCTGAACTGAGCTCGACGAATTCTTTCTTAGTTGTCTCAGCAGTTATGCAGAGACAATCTTCTCAACTGTCTCAGCTATCTCGACATTTTTGCCTTAGTCAAATTAGCTTACTTCCAGCATACTCTTTTTGTTCATCTTAGCGGTTATGCTGAGACATTCTTCTCAGCTGTCTCGACGTTTTTGCCTTAGTCAAATTATCTGACTTCCAGCTTACTCTTTTTGTTCATCTGTCCAATCAAGGACAACCTGCATACATGAACTTAAGCACACACAAATACACTATGCTCTTAGTCTTGATGGTGATGCCTCTTCAAATCCACTTTAGGAAACATTGTGGGCAATGGACCCAACAAAAAGTCTTCTTCTTTACTTTCTTCCTGAGTGGGAGTAGGAAATGTTGCTTTAGCCTTTCTTGAGCTATCTACCTTCAGTGCAACAGATTTCTCCTTTGATGAAGATCTGTTGCCCTCTTCTTCAGCTTTTCTGGCGTTGATTTGAAGCTCATAGGACATAAGCTTCCCGAAGAGGTTCTGGGATCAGTGTCAGCCAGTCTCCCAAACTCCCTGATATCACAAATCTTTTTGTCTCATTCCTTAGTTAAGTATCTTAGTAACTTGTCATTAAGCTCTCCATTAGTGAAAGCCCGGCCGTAGTTCTTCAGGTCGTTGACGATCTTGAAGAAGTTCTCAAATGTATCAGCTATTGTGTCCTGGGGGCCTTGCTTGAAGGCCTCATACTTCTGGTTCAGAAGGGATCTTCTGTCATCCCTTACTTCTTTGGTGCCTTCCATCAAAACAATCAGAGACTGCCACATTTCCTTGGTAGATTGGAAGTGTATTAGGTTCTGCAACATTGAATCATCGACTGCACTTGCGATGATATTCTTGGCTTTCTTGTCTATAGAGACAAGGGAAATCTCATCTTTATCAAGATCCATCAATTTCTTTGGCACTTTCTTGATTGGATTGATAGTGGAAGCAATCATGGGAACATAGGGACCTTCTTCCACTATTATGAAGATGCGGAAATCAACAGCTTCCATGAAGAATATTACTCTCTCTTTCCACATGGGAAAGTTAGCCTTGGTGCACACCGGATGCTTTGCAAAATCCTTGGATCTGTCCATGATTGATAATCTCTAAGACAACTAGAAGTAGATTTGTTCAAGGTGTGAACCTTTTTGTGAACAACCTGCCTCTGATACTAATTAAAAGCATCTTTTGCGGAATAAAAATTTGAGAGTAATCAACACAGAAATAACCAAGCATAACCCAGACGACACAAGGAATTTATAGTGGTTCCCCAATTTTGGGTATGTCCACTCTTCACCTCGCTTATTTAGCAACATGGCTAGCCTTGGCTACTTCATTAAAATTCGGATTTCAACAATCCTACAACTCAGAGCAATTCTCCTACAACTCAGAGATAACACACTCCTACAAACTCGATCCCACAAGATGGGATCTACACTCGGAAGAACAAACTTCCAACAATCTCGGAGACAAAGATCCTATAAGAGTTAAAGTAAATGTTATAACAACAATAGAAACTTTGTCCTTCTAGATCTAAAATCTTCAAGGTTCTTCCTTTTTGAAAAATGAAAATCTCTGTGAAAAAGATGAGGAAGAAATCCCGAGAAAACTTGATCTGAAAACTTAGGATCTGACACAATCAAGTAGATGTTGAGGAACTTTGAATCTGGGATTTGTCGAATCTTTTCTTCTTGAATCGCTGGATCGAGAGAGGAGCGACAAAGAAGAACGATGTCGACGACGCGGCTTCTCCTGATTTAGAAATTACGATGCGATTCAGAATATTGTTCTTTCTTAGGGTTAGTGATTCCTCTGAAAAGACTTTATATAGAACATTGTATAACGATTTGAAATCATTAAGGAAAGATCCGCATGGACCAATCATGAGATACTTAGGTTAAATCGAAATCCCGTCAGGCTATTTGAAAAAGAAATTTTCTGCAACCCTATTTCTCGAGAATAAATTGATTTCTCGAGAAATGATTTTGCTTTCTCGAGAAATGTACTTAGCTTCTCGAGAAATGATTTGCTTTTTCGAGAAATGTACTTAGCTTCTTGAGAAAATACTTAGCGCAAGATCTTTGAACTGATGAACTTATTTCTCGAGAAAGAATTTGATTTCTCGAGAAAAATACTTGGCTTCTCGAGAAACACTTTTGACTTCTCGAAAACTACTTTGCTTTCTCGAGAAATGTACTTTAGCTTCTCGAGAAATGATTCAGGACTTTCTCGAGAAAAGGACTTAAAGATAGTTTCTGAGATTTACCAAGAAGTCTTAAGATTTCTCGAGAACAGCATTGCTTTCTCGAGAACTTTACTTAGACTTCTCGAGAAACAGACTTCATCTTCTTGAGAAATACACCTAGAAATTTTTTTTGAAAAATTAATTCTGCTTTGTTGAAAACCAGCAACCCTTCCTTTCTTCCATTGTTTTAGTACTTGAAAAAGAAGTGCATCCCAATAGAGAGGTTACACATGAGTTAACACCATGGATCACACAATGAGGGATTACATTGTATGGTCCTGTGTTTGGTGACTCATTGTAAACTGACATTAGTCTACACTTAGAAATAATGACACGCAAGCACTCAATTAAAGAATAACATCAAATACATAATTAATTCAACTTCGTTCAAGGGTAACTTTACATAAATCTAGGTTATTGTGGATATAATACCCAATAGTGGTTCAGTGCACCCAGCCATTGAAAGGGCCTAGAAAGCCTTTGATCTTCTCAGAACTGATGGGGGAGATGAATCAAGCCATTGGAGATGAAGAGAGGAGGCCCCTTGGCCTTCCAAGCCATGAATGGCCATTTTTCTCTCTTTCTCTCTCCTCCATTAAAGGGCAACTTGAGGTTTCTCTCTCCTAGTCACCATTTCCAGCATATGAATGACAAATTGGGTAATTATAAATCTCATGAGGCTAGTGGGCCACCTCAATTGGGTTTAGCCCAAGTGGATTGAGCTAGGTAAGGTTAACTTGAGTTAGTTTGACCCATTTAGAGGTAGGGTTGACTTTGGTCAACTTGACCACTTTGATTGACCCCAATGGGTCCTTAGTGACCCTATGGACCTCCTAAAGGGGTAGGGGTTTTATGGTGGGGTCCTGGAGTCAAGTTGAAGCCCTAAAGTCAAACCCTAGGGATGGTGCTTGAATTGAGCTATTTGCAGACCAAGGTGATCTCACCTTCATTCCTAGGTTCACTTGGTCTTCTTGGGCTTTCTAAGATTTTGTCATGACCTAGTCATGACAAAACAACTCTTAGGGGTGTAGTTGTTTGAGGGATGTTACAAATCTCAATACATAAAAATAAAAATTTCGTCCCTGAAATTAAGCTTAAGCCTACAGGGTTTCTACTGAATTAAAATCATGTAACATCCCTAGTAAATTGAAGGCATACCTGACTCAAAGAGATCCGGGTACCTCTGCTATATCAGGTCCTATGGCTCCCAAGTGTGCTCCTCTTGCCCATGATTCCTCCACAGGACCTTGACCAGCGAAACCTTCTTGCGTCGCAAGACCCGCACTGATGTGTCATCGATACTGACCGACTCCATGCTAACTGATCTATCAAAAGCCACCGGGCCATCTGTAGTTGAAATCAGCTGCTCCGGCCATAGTAGAGCCTTTCTAAGAGAGGAGACGTGGAAGAAATGGTGCAAACCCGCTAACTCCGGCGGTAGCTCCAATCAGTAAGCCAATTGGTTGATTCGTTCTAGAAGCCTATAGGGCCCCATATTCCTCGGACTGAGCTTCTTCCGCCTGCGTACTCGTGAGACTCCATGCATCGGACGAATCTTCAGGGACCCACGGTCTCCATCCTAAAACTCTACATGACAACATCGCGCATCGTAATACTTGGTCGGTCTGCTCTAAGCCTCCAACATCCTTTCTCGAATCAGTCACACCTGGGTATATGTATCCTCCATAAATTCCAAGCTGAGTTCCTTTGGATCCTCATCCTAGATCCAATATAGTGGAGTCTTGCACCTCTTTTGGAACTCTAATTCTGATTTGGGCAAGGATTACTATTAGGATACCTAGGTTGACCCAATATGTATAGTCAAGGGTCATAGGATTATTTCCAGGACCATTCCTTCAGAAGAATTCCAAAGAAATTCAGATTTCAAGTTCAGGAAATTTAGTTCGACGATAGTCGAACTAACTCAGCTCGACGATCGTCGATCTCAGTTCGACGAACTCAGAGTCCCTTCTCTAAGTTGAGCTCGACGAACTCTTATCTTCGGTCAACGAACGCTTATCTCCAGTCAGAAACTCAGCTCGGTGAAATCCAAGCCCAGATCGACGAACTCCAAGCTCAGGTCGATGAAATTATTACTTCGATCGACGATTTCTTTAGGCAATTGCAGTTACTAAAGACAGAATAAATTCAAGGATTAATTACAGCCAATTAAACTCAGATACTTAATGCTAAATATTCTTAATTAATATAGTCATTCTAAGGCAATACTAAATATGGATTAAACCAGAGATTTTAATGTTATTTGATTCCCAAGACAGCTACCATTCTCCGGGAATGCTTCAGCCGTTTCAGATGAAATGAGTTCAAATGTTTGAATTCCCCTCAGACTTTTTGATATATATTACCAGAAAGTTTTTCCTTAAAAAAATAAAAAAAAGAAGAAGATAAAAGATTACGAAGTTAGGACAAATTCTTGGGATATAAATTGAGTCTGTCAACAGATATAGATCAACACATTCAGTTTTACAGATAATCTGTTTCATCATCTGCTCCTGGATTTCAAGAGACAAACAGTCACAATCAGTCTAAGAGTCTGAAGAGCAACATCATTTGAAGGCCTACACCCTAAAGCAAAGCCTCCACTCCAGAACTATTCTACATCTTAGGGGGAGCTTTGACAATATCAACAAAATCCACTAGTCTTCTCTCAGATTATTGAGATAGAGAAGAACATCATCTTCATTTATATTCAATATGTACAGGGTTTTAACTCCCTTCAAAAGTTAGTCTTTGGTTGTCAAGTCTCCTGATCAAAAGACTTGGTTTGGTTTTTGGGCACTTGGTCAAAAGCTCAAAGGGTTGCTAGATCTCCCTTGAACATAGAACTTGTGGTGACAGGGAACCTGAGCAAAAACTTGTGGTGACAGGGCACCTGATCAAATACTTGTAGTGGATTCCTACCATGGTGGTAGAAGAGTAGATGTACCCAAGTTTTAGGGGAACCACTATTGTAACACCCCCTTATCCGTCACATGGCATATAGCAGTAGGTTCGGTCGGGGCCCGACGCCATATACTACAGACAGACCGAAGGGTTACTAAATGAAACCATCCTTCCAATAACACACGTCCTACACAGAGCACATTCTAGCGGAAGCATTTTAAAGGTTGCAAAGAAAAGAACCCAAGACACAGCATGAATGTCCACTAAAAGCCCAAAGTAGTAAGGTGCGTACAAATACACAAAGTACTTGGCCTTATGGCCTTACAAGAGTTTACTTTAAACAATAACTGTCTTCCAAACATCGGCACGCAGGCCGGTCGCACATGAGTATAAAAGTAAACGTTCGCATTTGCCTTCAAGGGCTGGCTCAGCAACAAGAGCTTCAGCCCACTATTTGTCACTAGGCTCCGCAGCACCTGCAATCAACATTCCACCACAGCGGTGGCAAAGAAAAACAACGGTCAGCTAAACCTGACAAAATTATAACGACCCCACCCCGAATTTGGGGTGGCGGTGCTCCTTCCCTGCATTTTAGTAGCAAAGCCAAACAATATAGTGAAAGTACAACAACAGCACACTTCACCACAGGTGTAGGAACGGACCGCCACACACCCTGTGCTCTCAGGGCACTTACTTGGTGAACCCAGTCCGAACCCAGCTCGTTCCGCAGTCCACCACTGCCCCCAAGACGGCAACATCATGAGCATAAAAGTCCTTTCAGCAGAAGCCTAGATTTTCTCTCCAAGCCAACGGTAAGTCCCATGTACCTTAGGTCGCTTTAACTGAACCACTTGGAGTGGGTAATGTTCCACCAGCCCGTTGCTCACCTCGCCACGGCAATTTAGCTATCGGCGCAGGACAAGCTTCATAAAATCCCAATGTATCGATTGACAACAATACATAGCTCGGCTATGTACATGGCTGGCTCCCAGGCCACCAAAACGGCAGAACTTCGCTTCTGTCCAGACTTCCGGGTGCACCTTGGAGTTAATCCCCAAGACTCCCTATTGCAATCTACAGCGTAGAAAACCCGTAAAGCAAACGGCACGGAGTCTTCTCCGGCACTACAAGCTTTTTGAAAACATCACCGATCCAGACTAACTTGTCCGAGTAGGCTTCACACACCATGCCTATGTCTGTACTTCGATTCCGGACTCTATATGCAAAACAACGGGGACTATTCATGTCCACCCGAAGGAATACCTCGCACTCACCGCTCACTCGCGGGAGGGAGTTTCATGTGCAAAAAGGAAGAGGACTTCACATGTCCAAGAAGAGAATCGTTACCCTTGCGGTTTGCTTTGGCGCCATGGAGATCTAGACAGATGAAAAACACCGCAACGGCCTCGCCTCCACAGATCTGTACTCGGCTAGAGAATCTGGGCTCTGAAGCTCCACCGGTGGCCCAATTCCTCCTTCACCTTCTTCCTTGCTCTCCCCTCTCTCTAACACTTTAGACAGAGAATGGGTGAAAAGAAATGAGGGTTAAACCCTCATCTCCCGGCCATATACTATCAGGGGAAAGTATGATCCGTCGGATCCTATTTGAAGGAAATGAACGATCACGATTCGCCCAGAAAATAACTTTCCTGGGCCGAACATGGCTTTTGACACGCCCGTGTCATAGGCTGTGTTCCACACTTGCTGTAATCCAGTAAACACAGAACAGGACACGACATCTGACACGGCTTGGGAAACGTCCGTGTCAAACATGGACATGCCCGTGTCATAGGCTGTGTGCCCCAATCGATGTTGAAACCGTCGCATCCCGAACAGGACACGGCCATGTGACACGCTCATGTCACAGGCCATGTGCTAGACACTCCCGTGTCCCAGGCCGTGTAACTCACTCGATACAGCCCTACATAACACAGAGTAGGACACGGCCCTTGTATGCCTGTGTCACAGGCCGTGTGCCCAACCTGTCTTGACTCCGAGGATCGTCGACTGCATTTCGTCAACCTCAAGCACGACACGGCTCTGGACACACTCGTATCACAGGACGTGTGAACCAAATCAGGCAGCAAATTTGCCTTAGAACGCTATCCATTCCTTAATGAGTTTTGGGGGCGTTACAATTCTCTCCCTCTTAAAAGAATTTCGTCCCGAAATTACTGAATGGAAGAGATACACAAAATTAAACGGTACCTGAGTGAAATAACTCAGGATACTCCTCAAGCAAGATCTGCTCTCGCTCCCATGAAAGCTCCTCATGACCGCAGTTGTCCCATCGGACTTTGACCATCCTGATGTCTTTTTTACAAAGTCACTTGACTTCAAAGTCCTCAATGCGAACGGGCTTGACCTTCGTCATCAACCCATTATCAATCAGTACCTGATCGACCACAATCACTTGCGAAGGCTCTTGCACCGCCTTCCGCAACACCGATATATGGAATACATTGTGTAGACCACTCAGTTCCACTAATAACTTTAGTCGATAAGCCGCTTCACCAATTTGCTCTAGAATCTCAAACAGTCCAAGGTACTTCGGGCTCAGCTTCTTCAAGCATCGTACCCGTGAAACACCCTTGAATGACTTAATCTTCCAATATACCCAGTCGCCAATAGCGAACTCAACGTTCATATGCTTGGCATTATAGTATTTGGCATGCCTGTCCTGAGCAATCAGCAATTGTTCTCGTATTATTTGTACCAACGAAGTGGTGCCTTCCACTTCTTGCAGTTTGTACAGCTTCGACTCTCCCGTCTCCAACCAAGACAACGACGTGCGACATTTTCTACTGTAAAGGGACTCTAAGGGCGTCATTTGAATACTCACTTGGTGGCTATTGTTATAAGTGTTGGGACTTGTCTCCACAATACCTCAGATTTGTAGGAGGTCAGACCTTGAACTAAGATGAATTAAGGTGTATTTGATGCTGTGTTTAAGTTGTATGTGTGCAGGTCCTTAATGCCAAGTGTAGACCAATGTCAGTCTATAATGGGTCACCAAACACAGGACCATACAATGTAATCCCTCATTGTGTGATCCAAAGTGTTGGCCCATGTATAGCCTCTCTATTGGGATACACTTCCTATATGCACTTGAAATGGTGGACTCAAGCATTGAAGTATGATTTTCAGAAGAAATTTTTCTAAGTCCACATACTCGAGTAGTACCTTCACATACTCGAGTAAGTGACTTAGTACTCGAGTAGATCCTTGGACATACTCGTGTAGACTCTATATACTCGTGTAGGTAAGTCTATACTCGAGTAGATAGTCAGTCACTCGAGTAGGTCATTTCCTATACTCGAGTAAATCCTTCTGTTCTTAATCAGAAATTTTTCTAAGTCCACATACTCGAGTACTTCTCTAGTATAATCGAGTTAGTGGGTCTGTACTCGAGTATAAGTTAGTTTAAATACTCGAGTAGACTTGTATTCACTCGAGTAAGTGATAACTTGTACTCGCGTAGTTGGTTAGTTACTCGAGTAAGTGCCTTGTTTATACTCGAGTAGTTCTGTTCTTCCCATTTCAGAAATATTCTAAGTCCACATACTCGAGTAGTTCCCTATATACTCGAGTAAGTGACTCTGTACTCGAGTAATTATTTTTCATACTCGAGTAAGTCAATGTTTACTCGAGCAGTTGTTCTAAGATACTCGAGTAGTTCATTTTCCCCTCACTCGAGTAGTTCTCCTAATATACTCGAGTAGTTCTTTTTCTCTCACTCTGCAACTCTTGTACTCGAGTATTTATTCACACTTTATCTGAAACTTTTCTAAGTGTTTTCACTCGAGTATCTACTCTCATACTCGAGTAGTTCGTTAATCACTCGAGTATTGATCTCTGGATCACTCGAGTAGTTTTCTCTTCTCTTACTCGAGTATGCCAATCCTTTCCACTCGAGTATATAACTTCTCTTACTCGAGTATGCCAATTCTTGTTCACTCGAGTATATACTATCTGATACTCGAGTATGTATCTTCTATGACTCGAGTATGTCTGTTCAAATCTTTCCTGAATTTCTCTAAGTCAATGTCACTGTACATTTTGATTTGATCCTTTCTGATAGGTCCACGTATCATCATTAATTATTCTTATGACCGTTGGAGTCTACCTATAAATAAGTCATTTCAGATTTGACTATCATTAAGTTCCTTCAGAGATTATTATTTTAAAGAAAGAGAAAGAGAAAAATCTCGTGAACCCTAATTCTTCAAGTCGTCGCCGCCGCCATTAACGTTCACGGAAGAAGCTCTGGATCGACGATCTCTGATCTCTGTTTGCAACTCTGATTCTTCAGCGATCCAGACGCAAGTCAATCACTCGATCTCGCCGCGCCTTAAAGATTCCAGATCTATTTTCTCGATCGAGGTGATTTAGTTTTTCAGATTTGTGGATCTCTCTCAAGTCGTCTTCAACTTTTCTGATCAAGCCAAAAGCTCTTAAGGAAGAAGACTGTCAAGATCCAGATCTGAGATTATTGTTTGTATTTTCTTTAAACAAATTATTGTGTAGGGGTTTTTCTCCGAGATTCATAGGAAGGCTTTTGCTTCCGAGTTTTGTAGATCCGATTTGGATCGAGATTTGTAGGAACGTGGTTCCGAGGTGTAGGATTGTTTTCAATCCGAGATAGTGGAGTAGCCGAGTCTAGTGATTTGCTAGATTGGTGAGGAAAGTGGACGTACCCAAGGTTGGGGAACCACTATAAATCTCTTGTCGTCTGTGATTGCTTGATGTGTGCTGTGTTAGTTTTTAATTCCGCATTTGACACGCATTTCACCTATTCACCCCCCTCTAGGTGATTTAGGCTAACAACTTAGACCTCTCAATTGGTATCAGAGGGGGAGGTTGATCGTTAAAAGGTTAACACCTTGATCTTATCCTTCTATGTTGTTTCTTGAAAGGTATCAAGCATGAGTAAGACCAAGGATTTTGCTAAACTCCCTATCTGCACCAAGAACAATTTTCCTATGTGGAAGGAAAGAGTAAAGTTCTTCATGGAAGCAGTAGATCCCCGGATCTTCATGATTGTTGAAGAAGGTCCCCACATTCCTATGACTACTTCCACCATAGATCCCACCAAGCAAGTTCCCAAGAAGTTGATGGATCTAGATAAGGATGAGATTGCACTTGTCTCTCTGGACAAGAAAGCTAAAAATATTATAGTAAGTACAGTCGATGACTCAATGCTGTAGAATCTGATTCATTGCCAGTCTGCCAAGGAGATGTGGCAATCCCTAGTGACTCTAATGGAAGGTACAGAGGAAGTGAGGGATGATCGTAGATCCCTTCTGAATCAAAAGTATGAAGCCTTCCGGCAAGGTCACAAGGAAGCCATAGCTGACACGTTCGAGAACTTTTTCAAGATAGTGAACGGCCTAAGAGTTTATGGCGAGTCTTCACCAACGGGGAACTCAATGACAAATTCTTAAGATCCCTAACCAAGGAATGGGACAATAAGGTATGTGCCATTCGGAGTTTGGAAGGTTAGCTGAGACGACCCGCAGAATCTGTTCGGAAAGCTTATGTCTTACGAGCTGCAAATCAACTCAAGAAAAGCTGAAGAAGAGACAAGCAGGTCTGCATCCAAGGAGAAATCTGTCGCTCTAAAGGCAGACAGCTCAAGGAAGATAAAGGCTAGCTCTCCTGCCCCAGTTCCTGAGGCTGATGAAGAAGAATCATCTGAGCCCAGCTCATCTGGCTCAGAACTATCTGATGGAGAGTTTTCCCTACTCTCAAGGCAGTTCAAGAAGTTCTTGAACAAGAAGAAGCAATGGAGAGGCAAGGATGCCTCATATAGAAGATCACGACATGACGGTGATCATCGAAAGAAAGGCTCAAGCAGCCATGATAGGTATAATTCTAAACAGAACAAACAGATCTCAACTGACATCATTTGTTATTGTTGCAATAAGCCAGGTCACGTCATCGCCGATTGCCCTCACAAAAAAAAAGAGGGTGTAAGAAGAGAGGAAAAGAAATCCTCACACCATAAGAACAGGAAAGAGAAAAGCTTAGTAGCCAAGAAGAGCAAAACTCTCAGCGACTCTGACTCATCTGAGTCGAGTGAAGAAGAGGAAGCTTACTTTGGGCTCATGGCTCATTCAGATGATGAACAAGTCCCCCAGTTTACTGGGGAGGTAAAATCTCACACTCCTCTCTCTGATTCTGATGATGACAATGAGCAAGAGGGATATTCCTCTGAAGATGAATCTGAGCTCATGGGTCAGTATAAGGAGTTACTCACCGCTTACGAAAAATGTCGTAGATTAATGAAAACTCAAGCCAAAGAGATAAATACTCTACGGGCTAGTGAGAGCAGCTTGAGAGAAGAAGTCAATAAGACTAACTCTCTTCAAGAGAACCTCAATGTAGCTATGGAGGAATACAATAAAGCTCTCAAGCACATCGACCTTAAAGAGAAAATCATCAAAGAATTGGAATGATAACTCGAGGCTGAAAAGAAGCTTGTTGAGAGTTTCTCTAAGCCTAAGACAGTTCTTCCAATCGTTGTTGAATTCTCTGCTAAAGCCAAGGGTGCTGGTTTAGGCCACATTGGCTCTTCTAGTAAATCCTTTAGGAGAAACAAGGCCAAGAGAAAGAATAAGGCTGCCCGGAAGGCTCTAGCTGAAGAAAAAGGGAAAGCTCCCTTGGAACCTGTTGTGTTCAAGAAAGTTATCTTTCCCACGAACGAACTCGATTATGAGTCCACCTACGGACACTTTTCTAGGCCGATCCCTGAGAAGCCTAAGTCAATATACCAAGGTTGGACTCATCCTCGTAACTTTGGCGAGAGTGTCTTCAAGGCACCTTATGAGGAGATTCAGCTTCAAAGCTATGGACCTTATGCTCATGGTCATAATTTCAAAAAGACACCAAAAGTAAAACCCATTGTAGAAAAGCCTATGAAGGAGAAGACCTCATGTAACTGCCATCATCATGAAGCCTCTTCCTCCAAGAGTAAAGCTCCTGCTAGACCTTCATTCCAGAAAGTCAAGCAGGACTACACAAGGCAAAGATACAACAGGTTCAACTGTTGGTGCTGTGGCAGAATTGGTCATTTTGCTAGTGATTGTTGGTTCAATCCTGAAAATGCTGCAACCCCTAAAGTTAGCAACGTGAGAGTGACCACTCATGAGGCTAATACTCGTAGGGGGAGTATTCTAACTCGAGACCAAGGACCCAAACTTGTTTGGGTTCCTAAGGCTAAATGATTGTAATTGCAGGTATGTCCAAAGGCCACCAAAACGCCAATCTGGTACTTGGACAGTGGATGCTCTCGGCATATGACGGGACAAGGAGCCTACTACAGAATTACACCTCAGTCTGCAACGGACCAAAGGTCATCTTTGGAGGTTCAGATCGAGGAATCACTAAAGGCTATGGTATGATTTCTAACGGTAGCGTATCCTTCTCGGATGTAGCCTATTTTGAAGGATTGGAAGACAATCTCATTAGCATAAGCCAACTATGCGACAAAGGATACGTAGTTGAATTTCATGCTGACAAGTGTTTGATAAAATCGGTTAACAACTTGGAAACTATTTTATCAGGCACTCGAAGCAGAAATATTTTCCGTTTAAATTTTATTTGTATAGACTCCTCGACACCAGTGTGTCTTTTGGCAAAAAGTAGTGCATCTCTTGCTGACCAATGGCACAAGAGACTAGCACATATTAATTTCAAAACTATTAATAAATTATTCTCTCAAAACTTAGTGCGTGATGCACCTAATGTCAAGTGCGTTACGGACAGTCCTTGTCACGCTTGTATCAAAGGCAAGCAAACAAGAAGTTTGTTTAAAAGCATAATAGGCAAGGATTCCAATAGAAGTTTGCAGCTTCTCCATATGGACTTGTTTGGTCCACTGCAGGTTAGAAGTTTGGGAGGTAAGGAATATACGCTGGTTATTGTGGATGATTACTCGCGCTTTGCGTGGGTGTTCTTTCTGAAACACAAGTCAGATACCTTCGGTATTTTCACTAATTTTGTGAGGCAGATCCAGAATGAATACAACTGTTCCGTAGTCAAAATCAGAAGTGACAATGGAACGGAATTCAAATCTGGAGCCATGACAGAATTTTGTGAAAGTCAAGGTATCTTTCATGAGTTCTCCTCTCCTCGCACTCCACAGCAAAATGGAGTAGCTGAGAGAAGGAACAGAACACTCATAGAGGCTTGTCGGACCATGTTGAGTGATGCCTCACTTCCGGAGTATTTCTGGGCTGAAGCCGTCAACACCGCTTGTCACGTGCAAAATCGAGCACTCATCAACAAGAACCATGATAAGACTCCTTACGAACTTCTAAAAGGCAGGCAACCAACCATTTCATACTTTAGAATCTTTGGATGTAAGTGCTTCGTACTTAACAATGGCAAGTATCACACTACAAAGTTTAGCGAGAAAAGCTTTGAAGGTATTTTTGTAGGATATAGTAGCCATAGTAAGGCTTATAGAGTATTCAATAGAAAAACTCTGGTGGTGGAAGAGTCGATACATCTTGTATTTGATGAGACGAGTCTGTTGCAAAGCAACTCGTCTAGTGTGCCTATTGTAGATGCAGGTACAAAGTTGAAAGAACTTAGCTTGGATGAACCTAGTGAAGATAAAGATGAGACATTCATCAAGATCCCCTCTACAACCACCATTGGAGAGGTAGATGATCAAGATGAAGAAGACATCCCAGCTGAAGATGCAACTCCAGTGGCTGAAGAGATCCCAGATGCAAGGACTTTAGAGTTCAGACACTTGAAGGATCATCCTGTTGACCAAATAATAGGAGATCCTCGGGATGGCGTCAGAACTCGTCGAGGTACAACTAACGAGAATTTACACTTAAGTTTTCTCTCACAGGTTGAACCAAAGAAATTTGAGGAAGCCAACTCCGACGCATCCTGGATTCTAGCCATGGAAGAAGAATTGAATCAGTTCAAACGATGCAAAGTCTGGACACTTGTTCCTAGACCCAAGCATAAGAACGTCATCGGAACAAAATGGGTCTACCTGAACAAGATGGACGAAGATGGAATAATTATAAAGAATAAAGCCAGACTTGTCGCCAAGGGATATCGTCAAGAAGAAGGAATCGACTTCGACCAGACTTATGCTCCAGTAGCAAGACTGGAGGCGATCAGGTTATTTCTTGCCTACGCTGCACTTAAGGGCTTTACCGTCTATCAGATGGACGTAAAGTCCGCCTTCCTGAATGGTGACATAAAGGAAGAAGTGTACGTAGAGCAACCGCCAGGTTTTGTTGATTCAACCCATCCTAATTATGTATATTTATTACAGAAAGCACTATATGGTCTTAAACAAGCTCCTCGAGCTTGGTATGAGACTCTGTCTAGCTTCCTTCTTGAGAACAAGTTCACAAGAGGAAAGATAGACAAAACATTATTTCTTAGGGAAATAAAAGGCAAGATTTTGCTAGTGCAGATCTATGTCGACGACATTATTTTCGGATCTACGGATAACGACCTCTACAAGAAGTTTTCTAAACTTATGCAAGGGAAGTTTGAAATGAGCAGTATGGGAGAGCTGAAGTATTTCTTAGGGCTTCAGGTGAAACAATCTGAAGATGGGATTTTCATCTCACAGACGAAGTTCACCAAGGAGCTGCTTAAGAAATTCGGAATGGAGAATGCAACCTCTATGAGGACTCCAATGGCCTCAGCTATGTCTCTGGACAAGGATGAGAAAGGGAAACCTTTTGATGAAACCAAGTACAGAAGCATAATTGGGTCCTTGCTCTACCTTACTGCGAGTAGACCAGATATAATGTTCTCAACATGTGTATGTGCTAGATTTCAGGTGAACTCTAAGGAATCTCACTACATCGCTGCAAAGCGAATCCTGAGATACCTCAAAGGCACACCAAATCTTGGCTTATGGTACCCAAGAAGTAATGATAGTGAACTAATTGGTTTTTCAGATGCAGATTTTGCAGGTAGCAAAGACGACAGGAAAAGCACTTCCGGGACTTGCCAATTTCTCGGAAGGAGACTTATTTCCTGGAGCAGTAAGAAGCAGAACTATATAGCCATCTCAACGGCTGAATCAGAGTACATCCCTGCAGGCAGCTGTTGTGCACAGCTCTTATGGATCAAGAGTCAGTTTGAAGACTACAACATGAAGTTCCAGAACATTCCCTTGTTCTGTGATTCTTCCAGCGCTATAGCAATAGCCAACAACCCAGTCTCCCACAGCCGGACCAAGCACATAGAGCTTCGCTATCATTTCACCCGGGAGCATGTGGAGAATGGAGACATAGATCTACAATATGTCTCCACAGACAGGCAAGTGGCAGATATATTCACGAAGCCGCTGGACGAGTCCAAGTTCTCGTTCTTCAAAACGGAACTCGGACTGCTCAACAAAGAGGAATAGTGATGGTGGATTGACAGCCGGGCTCAGAGTTGAAGATATCAGTGGCAGTAAATCTCTCCCAAGAAAATTGTATTTCAAAGTGATATACTCGAGTATATAGAGACATATACACGAGTAAACGGAAATACTCGAGTAGAATAAAATTGACATACTCGAGTAGTTGGTAACCTACTCGTGTATGTCATTTAACCTACTCGTGTATGTCACTTGACCTACTCGTGTATGTCACTTGACCTACTCGTGTATGTCACTTGACCTACTCGTGTATGTCACTTGACCTACTCGTGTATGTCACTTGACCTACTCGTGTATGTCACTTGACCTACTCGTGTATGTCACTTGACCTACTCGAGTATACGGAAATTAGAAATTTGAAAATCTCCTTTTTTCTTCTATTCGCACCAAAGTTTTGGCGCTCCATATCAGGTATGATTTTATTTTCAATACTCCTCCTTAAACCTAATTAGGGTCATATATATATTTAGAAAAATCGGAAATCCTTTCCACTTCTCATTTCACTCGAGTAGCCGCCGTCTCTTCGTCTCCCAGAACAGTTGCAGAGCTTTGTCTTCCTCATTTTTTGTTTCCTTCGCTCTACAAAATCGCTGATGGCTCCCTCCTCCTCCAAGATTGGAATCGGCTCCGAGCTAGTGACAGATGGTATTGAAGATATTTCTGATGACTTCAAGAATTTACTGATTCTCTTGGACACGGCCGGATTGTCCTTCGTTCTTCAAGAACCCTGCCGTCTCCTGCTTCCTGATGTTGAAGAATTCTACAGAAATCTGAAGGTTAGACGAAATGGCACAGTTCTGAAATCCAAGGTAAAAGGAGTTGAGATTCGGTTGGATAAAACTTCAGTCGCCACTCTGCTTCGGATGCCCGTGGTTGACGAAGAAGATGACCTAGAAAAGGAAGATGTTGACCGTACTTCTCTATTCTGTGGTCGAGATCCTGAAGGTGGAGGTGAAACCTTGAATCGGTCTTTGTTCAATTCAGAAGGCAAGTTTCTAGTCGATGTCATCGCCAAAATCCTATGGTGCAAGACATATTCCATAAGAGATGTATCCCAAAATTTATTCGATGTTATGCAAGCCATAGTCTGCAGGAAGAAATTCCAGTTCGGAATGATGATACTGGATAAGATCCGAGAGAGCGTGAAACATCCAAGTTATGCTAGGATTATCTCACTCCTCCTCCATGAGATTAATCCTACAATGTTTGACTTCTCCAAAGGGACTCCTCTTCACCACATGAAGAAAGTTTCCATCTCTTCCATACAGAGGTATGACATCAAGATCCTAAATTCTGCCCAAACTTCAAAAGATGATGCCATCTCAGAAACTCACCAAGAAACCAGTTTACCTGAAGACAGGATTCCATCTCCTCCTCTACATCAAACTACTGCTACCTCTGGTGCATTAGTTGAGGGGGAGCCTGCCTCTTCTCTTCCTCAGCATCAAGTTTCTTCAGAATCAGTGATTCCAGAACAAGAAGAAGTCAGAATTTCTACCCCTCCAGTTTCTCCTACTCCAGCAGCTTTATTGTCTACAGCTGAAGATATTAACAGATTTATTGATGAGCTCAGCTCAGATGCTCCTCTTTTTCAGAATGATTCAGCTGCCAAGTCTCCTGCCAAGTCTCCCATTCAGTCTCCAGTTCCATCTCCTGTGCAGTTTCCAGCTCAGACTCCAGTACAGTCTCCTGCCAAGTCTCCTGATAGTGAGCCCAGCAAATCTGATCATATTCTCTTGTCTGATGATGAGGAACTGTCTCCAGATCCTGTGGAGGCACCTCTGAAGACTTTGGATTTCTCCATGCCATCTTTCCTAAATACAGAAGAAACTGTTGAAATAGAACCCTTCAAAAGAGCTGTTAGCTCAGTGGTCATTACAGAAATCCCTACTTGGACTACTACTACTCCTGCTCCCTCAGTCCCTGCATCAACCTCAGCCCCTTCTTCCTCTTCCTCTTCAGATCTTGTAAGCAAGATTGAGCTTATGCTCAAAGAACAGAGAGATTACTTTGATGCCTCTCTACAGTCAGTCACCTCCAAGGTCTCTGCTCTTGAAAAGGAGATGAGCAGAGGCTTTGCTGAAATTCAAGCAAACACTGACACACTCAAGCAGCTGTTCAAGATTGGAGGCAAAGCAATAGATCACACCATCACAAGCATAGGTGAGCTGAGGAATCAGGCAGAGACAGTAGCTCACAATCAGCTCAAGCTAGATGATAGAGCTGAAACTAATGTTGTGAAAGTATGTAATGAAGTGAGCACCTTCAGAGATGAAGCAATTGCTCAGCTATCCATAGATATCAGCAAGGGGGGGGGGAAGATCGTAAAAGAACAAGTTGAAAAGCTCTCTGAACAAGCTGAAGCTCAAATTAAACAACTATCTACCCAATCTCAAGATGCTGTAAGTGATCTTGTAAAAGGATTGAAAGAATCTATTCTTTCCCAGCTCCAGTCTGTAAAATTTATACCTATGACACTGCTGTCTGGCTGCATAATCAGAACTTTCCTGAGTTTCAACTGAACCCCTCCATCATACCTCAACATCTAGATCCTCTTGCAGAACAGCCTCCAGCAGATGATTCAGCTCAAGCAACCTTTCAAGGAGGTGTGCCAGTCTTCTCACCCAGACCTGAGGGTGATGTGACTGAGCCTCCCCTATCCTATACTGAGACATGGCAAGATGATTTTCCACAAAGTTCTCAAGGTCCCTCAAAGAAGAAAAGAAAATATGGTGACGGCGCTTCTGCCAGCCGTTCTGCACCCAGGAAAGAGCCAGCTTCTGAAGGTAGACCACCTGTTGTACATGCTGAAGTGTGGAGTCCTACCTCTAAGTCTCTAATTCTTGATACCTTGAGGTTAGTGACAGATCTTGGTGAGAACAGAGATAACCACTACAGTTATTCAGAATGGAAAGCCTATGAAGCATCTTAGATAAAGATCAGGCTCCATGACAGGAATTGGGGACACAATAATCCAGCTGCTCCTCCTAGGCCCAGAACTTATTTTCCCAAGCCATTCAGTTACCTAGAGAGGCAAGAGCTGAAGAGAGAAAGGATGCATAAGGAAGGACCCTCTTGAGTAAAGAGAATGTGGAAATGGATTCCTTTTATTAAAAACAATTCTATATATATATTTGATTCTGATTATGGTTATTTCATTAATTATCCTGCTTTAGCTTATTTTTTTTCAAGTATATGTGTATTGTTCTTTTTACTCTGAATAATTCACCTTAGTATAGAGAATGCTGACATCTACAAATAGGGGGAGATTGTTGGGACTTGTCTCCACAATACCTCAGATTTGTAGGAGGTCAGACCTTGAACTAAGATGAATTAAGGTGTATTTGATGCTGTGTTTAAGTTGTATGTATGCAGGTCCTTAATGCCAAGTGTAGACCAATGTCAGTCTATAATGGGTCACCAAACACAGGACCATACAATGTAATCCCTCATTGTGTGATCCAAAGTGTTGGCCCATGTATAGCCTCTCTATTGGGATACACTTCCTACATGCACTTGAAATGGTGGACTCAAGCATTGAAGTATGATTTTCAGAAGAAATTTTTCTAAGTCCACATACTCGAGTAGTACCCTTCACATACTCGAGTAAGTGACTTAGTACTCGAGTAGATCCTTGGACATACTCGTGTAGACTCTATATACTCGTGTAGGTAAGTCTATACTCGAGTAGATAGTCAGTCACTTGAGTAGGTCATTTCCTATACTCGAGTAAATCCTTCTGTTCTTAATCCAGAAATTTTCTAAGTCCACATACTCGAGTACTTCTCTAGTATACTCGAGTTAGTGGGTCTGTACTCGAGTAAGTTAGTTTACATACTCGAGTAGACTGTATTCACTCGAGTAAGTGATAACTTGTACTCGAGTAGTTGGTTAGTTACTCGAGTAAGTGCCTTGTTTATACTCGAGTAGTTCTGTTCTTCCCATTTCAGAAATATTCTAAGTCCACATACTCGAGTAGTTCCCTATATACTCAAGTAAGTGACTCTGTACTCGAGTAATTATTTTTCATACTCGAGTAAGTCAATGTTTACTCGAGCAGTTGTTCTAAGATACTCGAGTAGTTCATTTTCCCCTCACTCGAGTAGTTCTCCTAATATACTCGAGTAGTTCTTTTTCTCTCACTCGAGTATCTGCAACTCTTGTACTCGAGTATTTATTCACACTTTATCTGAAACTTTTCTAAGTGTTTTCACTCGAGTATCTACTCTCATACTCGAGTAGTTCGTTAATCACTCGAGTATTGATCTCTGGATCACTCGAGTAGTTTTCTCTTCTCTTACTCGAGTATGCCAATCCTTTCCACTCGAGTATATAACTTCTCTTACTCGAGTATGCCAATTCTTGTTCACTCGAGTATATACTATCTGATACTCGAGTATGTATCTTCTATGACTCGAGTATGTCTGTTCAAATCTTTCCTGAATTTCTCTAAGTCAATGTCACTGTACATTTTGATTTGATCCTTTCTGATAGGTCCACGTGTCATCATTAATTATTCTTATGACCGTTGGAGTCTACCTATAAATAAGTCATTACAGATTTGACTATCATTAAGTTCCATCAGAGATTATTATTTTAAAGAAAGAGAAAGAGAAAAATCCCGTGAACCCTAATTCTTCAAGTCGCCGCCGCCGCCATTAACGTTCACGGAAGAAGCTCTGGATCGACGATCTATGATCTCTGTTTGCAACTCTGATTCTTCAGCGATCCAGACGCAAGTCAATCACTCGATCTCGCCGCGCCTTAAAGATTCCAGATCTATTTTCTCGATCGAGGTGATTTAGTTTTTCAGATTTGTGGATCTCTCTCAAGTCGTCTTCAACTTTTCTGATCAAGCCAAAAGCTCTTAAGGAAGAAGACTGTCAAGATCCAGATCTGAGATTATTGTTTGTATTTTCTTTAAACAAATTATTGTGTAGGAGTTTTTCTCCGAGATTCGTAGGAAGGCTTTTGCTTCCGAGTTTTGTAGATCCGATTTGGATCGAGATTTGTAGGAACGTGGTTCCGAGGTGTAGGATTGTTTTCTATCCGAGATAGTGGAGTAGCCGAGTCTAGTGATTTGCTAGATCGGTGAGGAAAGTGGACGTACCCAAGGTTGGGGAACCACTATAAATCTCTTGTCGTCTGTGATTGCTTGATGTGTGCTGTGTTAGTTTTTAATTCCACATTTGACACGCATTTCACCTATTCACCCCCCTCTAGGTGATTTAGGCTAACAACTTAGACCTCTCAATAAGCAAACTCAACCATGTACAGTTGATCTTCCCACTGCTTTCCGAAATCTAAGACGCACATACGAAGCATCTCCCCCATCGTCCTGTTGACCCTCTCGGTCTGACCATCCGTCTGTGTATGAAAGGTCGTGCTGAAACTCAGCTTGGTTCCCAACATTTGTTGCACTAACCTCCAGTCATTGAATGTGAAGCGCCCATCTCGATCACTCATGATGCTGCGGGGCACACCATGTAGTCAAACAATGTTATCTACATAGATTTTTGCTAGCTTACCCACTGAATCATCCTTCCTATTCGGAATGAAGTGTGACACTTTTGTAAATCGATCTACGATCACCCAGATGGCATTGTTTCACTTCTGCGACCTTGGTAACTCATGCACGAAGTCCATCGAAATATCGTCGAACTTCCACTCCTGGATTGGTAAGGACTTTAAGACACCTCCAGGCTTCTGGCACTCCGCCTTCACCAGGCGTACGTTTGACACTTCGCCACATAAAATGTCACGTTTTTCTTAAGTCCTAGACACCAGAACAACTTTTTGATATCTTTATACATCTTTGTGCTCCCCGAGTGAATCGAGTACTTAGTATGATGAGCCTCGTACATCAAGTCCTCCCGTAGTTTACCCACACTTAGGACGCAAAGATGATTGTCCTTCCATAACAGCCCATCCTTAACATAAAATTGGGAATTTAACCCATCCAAAGCCTCATCTATAAACTTCCTCATATTGTTATCCCCATCCAGAGCTTGCTGAATCCTATTAGCAAGGTCATACTGCACCTCTGTCCAGTTCAGTTGTGCTTCGGCACTAGTCTGCTTGTCAACACAAGAGATCTCTAATGCCTCCAAGTCACGAATCAAACGCTTATCATGTATCGACAACCAGTTGGTCTGAGCGGGATTCATGCGACTCAATGCATCAGCAACCGCATTGCCTTTCCCAGGCACATAATGAATCTTGAAGGTGTAGTCACCCAGGAACTCCATCCACCTCCGTTGCCGCATGTTTAGGTCCTTTTGGTCCAACAAGTACTTCAGGCTCTTGTGATCGGTGTGGATATCGACCTTCACACCGTATAGGTAGTGCCTCCATAGCTTCAAGGCAAATATCACGGCCGCTAACTCCAAGTCATGGACCGGATAATTCCTCTCGTGTACCTTCAGCTGATGCGAGCCATAAGCTATTACACTCTCATGCTGTAGTAGAACACAACCCAAACCACTGCCAGAAGCATCACTGTAGATCTCAAATCCCTCGGTCCCACTCGGCAAACATAGAATAGGCGTCGTGGTCAACTGACTTTTCAATTCTTCGAAAGCTTGTGCGCACTCAGGCATCCAAACAAACTTCTAATCTTTCCTCGTCAAAGTCATGAGGGGTAACGCTATCCGCGAGAAGTTCTCTATGAAGCGCCTGTAATAGCCGGCAAGCCCCAGAAAACTCCGGACTTCCGCTACCGTAGATAACACAGGCCACTCCTGTATAGCAACTATCTTAGCCGGATCCACTGCAATTCTCTCTCCACTAACTATATGACCAAGGAAAGCTACCGAGGACAACAAAAACTCGCATTTGGATAACTTGGCATACAGTTGGTTCCTCCTCAACGTTTCCAACACCAAATGCAGATGCTTAAAGTCATCCTCCTCATACTGCGAGTACACTAGTATATCGTCGATAAAGACTATCACGAAGTGGTCCAGGTACTCTCTGAATGTTTTATTCATCAGATCCATAAACACAGACGGCGCATTAGTCAGCCCAAATGGCATAACAGTGAACTCATAATGCTCATACCGTGTGTTGAAAGCTGTCTTGGGGATGTCACTTTCTCTTATCCTCAACTGGTAATATCCGATTTAAGATCCAATTTTGAGTACACTGATGACCCAACTAACTGATCGAACAGATCATCAATCCTTGGGATCGGATACTTATTCTTCTCCGTTAACTTATTCAGCTCTTTGTAATCAATACAGAGTCACAAGCTTTTGTCCTTCATCTTAACAAAGAGGACCGGTGCGCTCCAAGGCGACGAACTTGGACGCACATAACCCTGTTCCAATAGCTCTTGAAGTTGAACTTTCAGTTCCGCCATCTCCTTAGGCGCTAACTGATACGGAGAGCGTAACACAGGTTTGGCACCTGGCACTATCTAGATAGAGAAGTCATTCTCTTGCTGAGGTGGGGCTCCAGGGAGATTGTCAGGGAACACGTCAGGATATTCGGATACAACAGGGATACTGTCCAAACTAGGCTAATGCTTCGAAGCCTCCACTAGTGTGAAGAACAGCTCTGCACCAGCATGAACTTCCTTAACCACCTGAAGAGCCGACATCAAAGTCTTGCTCGCCCCTTTCAAGCCCGCAAATGTCGTCTCACGATCAGTTCCCAATTTGACCTCTTTGTGGTTGCAATCAATGTATGCTCATTGCTCCGAGAGTCAGTCCATACAAAATATCATGTCAAACTCCACTAATGGCAGTAGCGACACTTGCAAGTCGAACTCTTGACTCCCAATCCGTATTTGTACGCAACAAACTCTATCCGCGCGCGTTGAACACCCATTAGTAAACAACACATCTAATTTGTCTTTTTCCATCGAAGAAGGTACTCCGATACGCGATACAAATCCTTCGAACAAAAAGGAGTGTGAAGTTCCCGTATCAAACAGTGCTCTCGCGGGATTATCGAAAATCAAAATAAAGCCTAGCACAAGCAGTAATAAGCTAACATGTGCAAGGTAATAAGTATTTAAAGCTAAACTACTATAAATTTAAACCGTACATGTCACCACGTCAGATTGCTTTATGGCCTCTTGTTGGCCAAGGTTATAAACTCTAGGTTTGGATGGAGCATAGTGTGATGCGGCTGACTCCACCGCCTTGCCCTTCTCCTTATAGGTTGCTCCAGGTTTCTTCTCGGACTTTGGACGTCCGCTCTAGCAATCGCGGGCAAAGTGTCCCGGCTTCCCACAATTATAACATGCACCCGGGGTTCGGCCTGTAGTTGCCCCAAATGCACCAGAAGAAGGGGATGGACCCAAAGTCCTACCCTTCTTATTAAACTTACGGAAACCGGGCTTTGAGGAGGTCGGCATCTTAAACTCCGTCCTCTTTGCACTAGAGTCTTTCTTCGCTTGTATATTCCTCAGATCTTTCTCCAACAACCGGGTTGTATTGACCAGGGTTAGGAAGTCCTGCATCATAGGTCCGGAGAGTAGTAGCCTTAGGTCATCCCGCAGACCCTATTAGAACTGGTTTGTCTTACGCTCCTCATCAGCGAACGTAGAGCTAGCATACCGGCCTAACCGTGTAAATTCGTGGAGGTACTCGTCCACGCTACTATCTCCTTGCGTCAACCTCTGGAACTCATTCTCCATCGTGATCCTTTGAGCCAAGGGAAGGTACCTTACCAAGAATAGTCTCGAAAATTACTCCATCGAGACGTCCGTGAGTTGCCTTCCATCCAAGTGATGTAGCTCTAAACCTTCCCACCACAACCTTGCCTCCCCATCCAACAGGAAATTGGCTATGGTGGTCTTCTGCCACTCCTCCGTTTCCATAACTATCAAGACTCTCTTTACTCGGGAGAGTCAATCCTCAGCTTGGGATGGGGATCCAGTCCCCGAAAACACTGGAGGATTAAAGCCCATAACATGTTTGAGCTGTTTTTTGGTCGCTCTTCTAGGTATCAACGGCTCTACCACTACTTGTTCAACCCTTATAGGTTTTGTCGCTTGAAGCCTGCTCCTCTGCAGGGGCAGGATGCTGCATTTGCCTTCCTGGCTGGGCATTTATCATTACAAACACCGCTTCAGCCACCAATCTTATAGTTTCTGCCGAAGGAGGGTTATAGGCACATCATTCGGTGTGCTACTTGCCTCAGAATGCGGGTGTTCTGAAGGTCTTGCACCACTCCTGGTCACCTATAGACGTACAAAACACCATTAAGTGACCGATCAAAATTGCAAGAAGAAATTATAGGAACACGTAGGTTACTCAAACATGTGTATTTTCATTCCTAAGTGGACATTCATAGGTTCTTTTTAAGTTATGTCGATGACGCGCATACATGTGCTCACCAGCCCTTAAAAGAATTCGCCCACGAATTCTAATAAGCAAGACCGAAACCGGTAGTCTGATACCAAATTGTAGCACCCATATCCGTTACATGGCATATAGCAGTAGGTCCAGCCGGGGCCCGATGCCATATACTACAAACAGACCAAAGGGTTACTAAATGAAACCATCCTTCCAATAACACACGTCCTACACAGAGCACATTCTAGCGGAAGCATTTTAAATGTTGCAAAGAAAAGAACCCAAGCAACAGCATGAATGTCCACTAAAAACCCAAAGTTGGAAGGAGTGTACAAATACACAAAGTATTTGGCCTTATGGACTTACAAGAGTTTACTTTAAATAATAAGTGTCTTCCAAACATCGGCACGCAGGCCAGTCACACATGAGTATAAAAGTAAACGTTCGCATTGGCCTTCAATGGCCGGCTCAGCAACAAGGGCTTCAGCTCGCTATTTGTCATTAGGCTCTGCAACACCTGTAATCAACATTCCACCGCAACGATGGCAAACAAAAGCAACGGTCAGCTAAAGCTGACCAAATTATAACGACCCCACCCCAGATTTCGGGTGGTGGTGCTCCTTCCCTGCATTTTAGTAGCAAAGCCAAACAATATAGTTAAAGTACAACAACAGCACACTTCACCACAAGTGTAGGCACGGACGGCCACACACCCCGTGCTCTCAGGGCACTTACTCAATGAACCCGGTCTGAACTCAGCTCATTCTGCAGTCCACCACCGCCCACAGTACGGCAACATCGTGAGCATAAAAGTCCTTTCAACTGAATTGACCTAGGTCTCTCCAAGTCCCATGTACCTTAGGTGGTTAACCGAACCACTTGGAGTGGGTAATAGTAATTGCTCACTCATCGCCACGACCATTTAGCCATCGGCGCGGGACAAGCTTCACCAAATCCCAATGTATCGATCAAACAACAGTACATAGCCCGACTATATACATGGATGGCTCCCAGGCCACCAAAACGGCAAGACTTCGCTTATGCCCAGACTTCTGGGTGCACCTTGGAGTTAATCCCCAAGACTCCCTATTGCAATCTACCGCGTAGAAAACCCGAAAAGCAAACGACATGGAGTCTTCTCCGGCACTACAAGCATAATGAAAACATCACCGATCCAGACCAACTTGTCCGGGTAGGCTTCACACACAATGCCTATGTTCGTATTTCGATTTCGGACTCTATATGCAAAACAACGGGGACTATTCATGTCCACCTGAAGGAATACCTCGCACTTACCTCTCACTCATGTGAGGGAGTTTCCTATGCAAAAAGGAAGAGGACTTTACATGTACAAGAAGAGAATTGTTACCCTTGCGGTTTGCTTTAGCGTCATGGATATCTAGACGGATGAAAAGCACCGCAACGACCTTACCTCCAAAGATCTGGACTCGGCTCGAGAATCGGGGCTCTGATGCTCCACGGGCATCTGGATTCCTCCTTCACCTTCTTCCTTGCGCTCCCCTCTCTCTAACAATTTAGAAAGAGAATGGGTGAAAATTAATGAGGGTTAAACCCTCATCTCCCGGCCATATACTAGCAGGGAAAGGCTGAGCCGTCGGATCCTATTTGAAGGAAATGAACGCCCTGAAAATAACTTTCCTTGGTCGAACATGGCTTGTGACACGCCCGTGTCATAGCCCGTGTTCCACACTCTCCGTAATCCATTAAACACAGAACAGGACACGGCCTTTGACACAGCTTGGGACACGCCCGTGTCAAACATGGACACACCCGTCTCATAGGCATGTGCCCCAATCGACATTGAACCGTCGCATCCCGAACAGGAAACGGTCATGTGACACGCCCGTGTCACAGGCCATGTGTCAGACATGCCTTTTGACATGCCCGTGGGACGCAACTCACTCGACACAGCCCGACATAACACATAGCAGGACACGGCCCCTGACACGCCCGTGTCACAGGCCGTGTGCCCGACCTAGCTTGACTCCGAGGATCATCGACTGCATTTCGTTGACCTCAAGCATGACACGGTATGGACACGCCCGTGTCACAGGCTGTGTGAACCTAATCAGGCACCAAATTGGCCTTAGAACGATATTCGTTACTTAATGAGTTTTGGGGACGTTACAATTATAAAATCCTTGTGTCGTCTGGTTTGCTTTTTGCTTTCTATTTATGTGTTGAATGTTTCCTTTTTATATATATATATATATAAACTCTAGAGTAAAGATAAGATCTATCCCTTCACTTTCAATTGTCCGTCTATATAATTCCTCATGAGGTCATGGCTATGCTGGACTGATGACTATTGTTATAAGAGAGCTCGATTAGCGGATACAGTCTCTCCTGTGGCTCTCCGCGATCCAGAATGCATATGCATAAAAGATCATCCAGTGTCTGGATGGTACGCTTTGTCTGCCTGTCCATCTGGGGTGGAGAGCTATGCTGAATGTCAACCGAGAGCCCAGATAATCCTGGACTGATCTTCTCTCCTTGAATGTAAACCGTCCATCATGATCCGACACGACCGTCTTGAGCACACCATGATAACGAACAACTACCCACAAATCTTATGAAACACCAACGGGAGCTTTCTTCCGGATCGGAGTGACCCCAGCTACCTCGGTAAATCTATCCTTGATGTTCCAATTATAATTGTGTCGGTAGTGGGGATGTGGTAACCTGTGTATGAAATACATAATTATATCCTCGAATTTCCACTCTCACTCGGGCAGTGACTGTAGTATTTCCCTAAAAACCCTTGCACTTACCTTCACAAGCCGACAAACTTCACCGTGCGTCACAAATCCATGACGTCTTTTTTTATTCCGACGAAATACATGTTCTGATTAACACAACTTTCTTCCGGTAAATTGAGTTCTCATTTGTAAGTGTAGACGGTGACTCTATAACCTTCCTCTACACGATCAGGTTCTTATTCCTTTGAGTATGCACGAGTAATCAATCAACTCAACTTCACGATTTATCCAACTCTTATCATTTAATGGATCTACTCACATCGTCATGCGTCACATCATTCTCAAAGTTTAATAGCGTGTATTCGTGAATCTTAGGAGATTATCATTAATACCCATTAATTTTCATGTCATTTTGTCATAGTTACACTTGATAATCAAAATCCATTTTTCAAAGTCATGAATCTTGCTAACCGTGACTATGTCATCAAACGTATAAATTTTGGTCCTTGATGCTATCTAAATCAAGTCTACAGAGTCATACCTAAGGTATACGTCTTCGATATATTATGATCTTTACACATGGGTACACCACAGCTTCCGCTGCTTAGTTTGTTCACAAACTAATGCCTGCGTTGGGTGACATAGTGTTGTGGACTTACTTTTTATGATCGTGGTCTCCTCTGATACCAGTTTGTAAGGCCCCCTTTTTTTGCTACGCTACCGGGTCATATGCCCAAAACCTCCATTTTGTGGTGACATCAACACTCGGGGAGGTCGTCACTACAAGACGCTGATCTTGCCGGCATTAGTAATCACCAAATAAGTAGAAGTACATGAAAGAAGACAATTATGTCAAGTCCACAAATCAAAATAGATATAGAAATGAGCATGAAAATCACAGCAAGTCCACATGATATAGAGGTACTGAAATAGAACAGTAAAATAGAAATATAAACAGGCTCATGCTCAGTACATCATGACCGCACTACAACACTTTCGCGGAAGCTAAGTAAAACTAACACTCACGGAGCCAGAAGTTGGTGCTCTCATACTAGACTGGCCCACCTCCATGTGCACCGCACTCCGCTGGTGTTGCATCACATGCTGCCGCATCTTGTCTCCTATTTGGAGCCCCTGAAATGTTTGGTCCACCGACTGTTAGTCAAAAAGACTAAGCCTGATTTCCCCCACCCCTCCCCCAGTGGTTCCTAGTCATCGTGCGGGAGGAATGATAGGTAAGATATGATGGTGGAGAGTAGATAATAGTAGGAAACATTGGTCTTAATCTATCAGTTTATATAGTATACTATGTACAAGAGTCTAAACTAGCAGTTCTATAACAAGTGGAGCAGTAATAAAGGAAAAGTAAAGAGAACAAGTTATATTTTAAGGTAACATTAATTTATAAGAATGTTCATACAAACTTATAAATTAAGGGGTCTTTTTGCAGGGCCCATCGTATAAAAAGTCTCATACCACTTTATACGATTGGGGCTGGGGTTTAAATGCAATAATGGCATGCTATGCTACGTTATACTGAGTTAATGTTATGTAACACGCACACACGACTCTATGCACACAGACCTTTAATTCCCCGGTTATAGAATCTAGATTCACTCCCAGGAGCCTCTGTAGTAGCTAACGGAGACAGTGGTTTGGGCCACTCCACTCCTAGGCGGGTATTCACACTACCAGGTCTAGCCCTTACGTACGCCTCTGAAGGACACACCAGATTCACTGCGTACTATGTTGACCTACCGCCAGTCTTTTCCTTTGCTAAGTGTAAAATACATCCTCCGAGTCATCGTATCGATGTCGGTGTGAACGCCCGTCCAATACCAAAGACCCACCACTTATGCACATGCAACCATGAGTTCCCGAGCCATCGGCTCCCCGGACTAACCCGTCCGTCACAACTACCTCTCGAGCCTTCATCTCGCCGAGCTAACTTGCCCAATTCTACAACCACTGAGCCTTCCGCTCGGATAACCCAACCAAGCTAACCTCCGGATTCATCGGGGTGAGTGAAGGCGAAACCCTAGTTTACTAATTGCTCTTTAACATTTTAGTCTTACGGTTTAAGGCTAACCTTGGTCTGCCTATGGCATTCCCTGTGAAGGGCTCTCGAGGGCACTAGGAACTACGATGGGCTGAAGACCAAAGCTCCCTTTCGTGAGATACTTATTATTATTGGTATCTACCCATGTCCTAAACTCTCTTAGCATTATACTTGAACTAACCCTAAGTATATTTAGCCTCTTTCTCCCGGGAAAGACAATCCATCCTTGATCCCGAGCACAACTCTGCCCTTGCACAGTCGGGATGACACAACCTACCTTCTTATGGTGACCCTATACATTCCAACCAAATTAGTTACACCAACAACCCTTTCCCATACAAGTTCCACATGCTTCCCTACTTTTACAATTTCTACTAAGTGTAGACCAAATTACCTACATGATGTGTATGAATGGTGATACTCCAAATAATCATCCAATTGGTCTAATATTATTATTGGGTGTTTATCATGATACTTTATGCATAAATCCAGAATATTATAATTTTTCTAATTTATTTTGCATTTATTTTAATTTCTACAAAATTAGGCCTCATGAGCCTTTAAACATCAAGTACAGTTTCTAACTATGTATGGTCTTAAAAAAATAATGATGAACTAATAACATTAAAATAACAGTAAATACGAAAAATCCTAATTTTCCATGGTGGATTTGACCTTCAATAAATTATGGGACAAACAAGCACAATATTAATTTAATTAGGGGAAAATTAGAATCAGCCATCCAAAAATTATGTGAAATTTACAAGATGATAAATATGACCAGAAAAGGCTACTGACCAAGAATTATGATTTTTTAGCTCCAATTAATCACATAAATGAATTATATTAAAATATTCAACAAATGGGTACTTATAAAGGATCCTATATGAAAAGTCTTTTAATAAATTTATAAATATTCACACAGCATGATTGTGTTATCAAATATTCCATGACCAAGTTTCATAATTTTCTAGTTAGCTAATAACTCTAAAATAATTATCTTGTGATTGAATCAAACTTAGGGTTTGTGAATGAAGTACAAAAATTATCAATCCAAAATTCACAACAAAATTTCTTGGCAACTATATCATCTAATTAAGATCACTGCCTAAGTTCATGAGTATCCAAATTCATTTGAGCATGTAGTTAAATATTGGACCAAAGTGCCCTAAACTATCCTTATCTATTCCAAGAGGGTATATGTTCCTAAAGATCCTACAACCACTCTTCTAGAGCTTATTTTTACCCTTGGAACCCACCAACCAATTTCTAAGATAGTCCAAGGACATATAGCCCCATGTCCTTCAATAGGCCCCAAACTTTAACCCTAAGGCCTATACAAGGGTCTTTGTGCATCTCCACACCAAACAACTCAAAATCTCTTGAGGGAGTGATTTAGAGGACTTTGAGGCAATGGACAAAGTTTCAACCCTTTTGGATGAGGTTTGGCCACTCAACTCATCAAATACACACTTGCCCTAATTTATCCTTGAGGGACCAAATTTTGGTCACATCAATACCTAATCAAATTAACCCTAAATGGGCTGAGATTTTTAACAGTGACCTTTCATGACCCTAAGGGTCATCCACCAAAATTTTGGGTTGTTTTGAGTTCATTAGACCCCTTAATTAAATCATACATGATTTATTAAATGTTTTCTAAAACTATAAAAAAATGTATTCCAAAAATTTCCATTTTTGGATATGTCTGAGATATAGATGAGACTAATCTATGACCCAAATTTCATGGCATTTGAATGAGTTTTTTAGAGGGGACACACAAATTTGTGTCTGGTTAACCCTAGGTATAGCTTGCACCATTTGGTGTGTTGTGGTCAAACCAGTAACCCAAATTGGTTGAAACCAATTTTAAAATAAACTAGCCTCAAAGTACTACAACTTTTATATAGATCATTTTCCTGAATATGTACCTAAGAATTTTTAATAATTATAACAAGTCTCTGCATATTATGTGACAAAAATGAAATAATTCCAAATATTAATATTAAACCAGCGCACGAATCTTAAAGCGCCAATGGACGAGATTGGGTCATCTTCCTCCTTGAGCAAATGGTCCCGATTGTCCCATCCTAGGCCGATTTGAGAGGCGTTTTCCCGACAACCTGAGCACCTCCCCGGCCGGCCAGTGCCGCCACCACCTTCGTTGAGGTGGTGGTCGGTGATCGACGATGGTTGGTCGGCTTGAGGTGGACGGAACAAGGGTTTAGGCATGGATGAAAAGCTCCAAAAATGGAGTTTTCGGCCACCAAGATCTAGGGCCAATTGGCCTCAAACCTTGCAGCCAATGAGTTAGGATCTACCCACTAGAAGAGGAGAAGAGGATAGGACATTCTGGGAGGGATGAAGCCTAGCCGATCGTCGGGTTGCCATTGACGGTGCTGGCGTCGCTCGGTGCTCTACAACAACACTACCAGAGGTCTCGACAACTTCAAGTAAATAGTGGAAACGATTGCTCTTGACCTGGTGAAGCTTTTAAAAGCATCAGATTGGGGATAGGAGAGGTCTAGGCTTCAATGCCATTAATGACCATGAGTGAAGGTTTTCGGACAAGTGGTGGTTTAGTGCACCCAGCGACTGAAGGGCCTGTAAATCCCCTTGATCTTCTCAGAACTGATGGGGGAGATGAATCAAGCCATTGGAGATGAAGAGAGGAGGCGCCTTGGCCTTCCACGCTATGAATGGTCATTTTCTCTCTCTCTCTCTCTCTCTCTCTCTCTCTCTCTCCTCCATTAAAGGGCAACTTGAGGTTTTTCTCTCCTAGTCACCATTTCCAGCCTATGAATGGCAAATTGGGTAATTATAAACCTCATGAGGCTAGTGGGCCACCTCAATTGGGCGTAGCCCAAGTGGATTGGGCTAGGTTAGATTAACTTGAGCTAGTTTGACCCATTTAGGGGTAGGGTTGACTTTGGTCAACTTGATCACTTTGATTGACCCCATTGGATCCTTAGTGACCCTATGAACCTCCTAAAGGGGTAGGGGTGTTTTGGTGGGGTCTTGGAGTCAAGTTGAAGCCCTAAAGTCAAACCCTAGTGATGGTGCTTGAATTGAGCTATTTGCAGACCAAGGTGATCTCACCTTCTTTATTAGGTTCACTTGGTCTTCTTGGGCTTCCTAAAGTTTTGTCTTGACCTAGTCATGACAAAACCACTCTTAGGGGTCTAGATGTTTGAGGCATGTTACACAAGGCACAAGCCATGTCGATCTCCCGAGCTCCAGTCTAGTCTACAACTCAGACTTAGCGAACTCCATACTAGTCTGCACCACGCCAGTCTTGGCGAAATCTGTGAATAGACATGCTATCAGCCCGGTTACCATCTGGGAACGAACTGCCTGCTGAACACAAGCCGGCCTGGCTAGCTGCCAATCCTGTTCGTATAGGTCGCGCGAACAGGTCACCCAGGCCGCCCAGGTCACCACTTTCACTTCATAATTTTCAACATCCCCAACTCGGAGGAAGAGATCTAGTCGTAAAGACCGCAACCTGCTGTTATCCACTGACTGCTATCCGCAAGCTGTTTCACACCAAGCTTCCACTAGTTGTCAAGCCACCTGATGTTAGTTGCACAGCCTGTACAGAACAACTTCCTGAGTCATAGCGGTTACAAAACCATAACTGCAAAACCAAGCGCGAGCTAGCTCTTACTGTTCACTGCTATTTATGACAAGTCGAGGACTCCTATTTATAGGTGTAAGCAGGAGTATCGCCACCTCCCATTGCGATAGGATAACCGCTCGTCAGACATATCGGCTAACACCGCGTATCCGCATAGTGCAGATAGCATCACCAGTCCGCCAAGGTCGCAACAATCAACAAGACGGATAGAATGACCAGTCTGCCATGCCTTACATCAAACCACGATAATGGTGAACATAGCATAGGCGGACTGCCAAACACAGCATAGGCGGACTGCCGAACACCGCTACCAAACCGCACAACCCTGGGACACTGCTTCTACTCTGCGCAAACTGCAGCCCGCGACTAGAACAAAATTCATGCCCAGTCAATTTGCTGAACTTGGCGAATACCAGAAGCAATCCACGAACAGGCGAACTTGGCGAGCTAGACAACAAGCTGGACTTAGTCCCAAAGACCAAGTCCACCACAAGCTCTGCGGTCTCCAAGTAACCGTGTCACCTGATACCATGACTGCGCCCACTGAACAACACTAGTCTGCCAACTTGCGGACTGCTCCATCAGATCGCGCGACCTCCAGGTAAACCAGTCTGTGCACCTGTGTCAACCTCCACGATCTAACATCCAGGCCGCAAGAACAGAACTAAGCCGGACACCGGCGAGCTCCAGAAGAATCTGCCACAACCGTGGTTAGCCAACCCTAACCGTCCGGTTAACCAAGGATGCTTGCTAACCCAGACCGCAAGAACTACCAGCAACACACAAAAGGCCATCCGCCAATGCTGTCCACCAGGCTGCGGCGAACTCTGTGGTCCGTGTGGTTTGACTAGTCTAACCGTCCAGCTGCACTTATACTCTCACTTCAACATTTCAACACCCTTGCGACCGTGAAAGTCGGACGCAGGGATGGGCAGTCGGGCGAGGGCTGTCCGACACCGGCGATGGCGGCGCCGGCGGCCGGCCGCGGTGGCTGCTCGGATGGTGTATGAAGTGGGATCGGTGTGCGATGGATCGAGTGTCGTGATCGCGTGTGTGACGGTCAACCCCATAATCCCACTAAGTTAGTGGGGATCATGAATAGTGTGTTAATTGCACCTCAATTTTTTATAAATATCATGATAGCCTCATCAAGAGTAACGTCAATTAAGTAGGGTTTTAAAAGCTATTGATTAGGATGAAAATTTCCATTAATATGACATCTTTGATCAATGTTAGGATGAGTTTGGACAAAAACTCCACTGTCAATGTTTTTGATATGACAACTATTATGACCGCTGCAGATTAAAAAACTAGTTTTGAACGTAAAAGTGAATGAAATTAATTAAGTAATGTTAGACCATGAAAGATGATTCATAACTACCGTGTTGCATGACCTTGAGTGTCGTGCAAAACTAAGGTTCCGTTTGGGGGGATTTATTTTCACTGGTCAAGCGGTTACGATCGCATGAACTTGACCTTAATTTAAGATCTGGTTCATGCGATAGTCCAATAAAAATAAGTCCCACAAACAAAGTCTAAGCCTAGATGATTGGGTGTGAGGTTTTCCATATTCCAACCGTTACAAACGTTATTTTTTTACTCTCTTTTATTTCTATTTTGCAAACTTATTTTTAAAGTTTTT
The DNA here is from genome assembly GCA_039513925.1 of Platanthera zijinensis. Taxonomy (NCBI): domain Eukaryota; kingdom Viridiplantae; phylum Streptophyta; class Magnoliopsida; order Asparagales; family Orchidaceae; genus Platanthera; species Platanthera zijinensis. The sequence goes on along the minus strand of CM077083.1, from coordinate 164,080,247 downwards.
TTTAGTTTCTCCTTTTGTTATTTTTCTTTCTTTTATATTTTTATTTTTATTATTTCATTCAAATTAATAAAATTAATTTATTTTATAGTAAAATTTATATGTTATTATTTAATTAAAATTTATAGTAAAATTTATATGTTTTTATTTAATTAAAAATGAAAGCATGTTAAGTAGTTCTAAATAATTTAATGGTGGAGTAGGAGCCCACCAAGTTAAACTTGTTGGTTAAAGTTCCAATCACGTCAAAGTTGGAGAGTTTTCGAAAAGAGGAGAAAATGAAGTTTTTTGCGGAAGCTTTTCCCACTGGTAAACAATCCAAACGAATTCTTAGGTGTGATACGTAGTGTTTTTTAGAAAATAAAAATGAGTTAAAAACCCTAACCCTAAATCTAGCCAAAAAGTTCACTTGAACAAAGATGCAATCAATAGGAACTACAACAGAGTATTCTCCCAAAAGTCGGTAAAACTTTTTTTTTAGCGATGATTTTCAAAACACCGCCCAAAAACGTCTTAATTTGATCATAGACATTTATTCTTGTTGTGGCAATAGTTACACATGAAAAAAAATAAAAAATATTTGACGAATTATAAGGATCAAGGATGAGAGAAATATAGAGGGAGAGAGTTGTTGCGGTCAAACTCGATGCTCCTAAACCGTTTTAGATTGCACCGTCTTTGCCCGGGAGCGATAAAGTGCGCAAAGAGTCACAGAATAAGAGAACAAATGCACAAGACAATTTTAGTGTGGAAAAACCCCTCCATCGTGTAAAAAACCACGTGATTGGATCTGTGCCGATAAAACTCCACTATGAGCTTCGGGTTACAAATCTATTGCAAAATCGAGGGCGACAGACCGTTTCTCGTTACAATTGGGGATTAGAGAGAGAGATAATTCACCTGTGCTCGGTGGGCGACAGGCCGCCTCAAGCGAAGCTTGACGCTAGTATCGTTCGGTGATGGCGAACGCTCCTGGGTACCGCGCGAATGTTGAACACGATCGCGGAACGTGCGGAGTAATGTTGGCGAGGACTTGCGTGATGTTGCACGCAAGGAGGCTTCTCCGAACAGCTCACGAGTCTTGCTTTTTGCGGAGGACTTAGAAGAATTTCCGGTGGAGAGGCGGTGACTCGTAGAAGAAATCTTGCAGAACCCTGGTCTGAGGAAGAAGAAAACACGGATGAAAATATGAGAAATGAGGAGGCTCAGTGGCCTTTTTATAGGGTTTAGGAGGTGATTATGCTAGTTATGCGATCATCCGCACATCGTAACTACCAATATTATTATTTTTAGCATAGTTTTGAGTGTATATTTTGGTCATCATATTTGTTATTCGCCGACAAATAATTTAATTAACGATATTCCCTCACTAACCAAGGTGATTAGTGGGTGGTTTCCAATGAAATGGAAGGTGGCGATCGTGATGAAATGATCCGACGAAGGGAAAGGCCCGACATGAATGGGCGGCCAACTCGGCAGTAGACGGCCGCCGGTGAAGGAAGAGGAGTCGCGGTCAGCGTAATGGCCGGCCGCGGCGAGAGAGAACGCGGCCACGGGAGGCGGCCGCGAGAAGGGGCAACCGCGACGCGGCCGCCCGTCCTAGCGACGCCGCGTGGCCGCGGGAAGGGGCGGACGCGGCGCGGCCGCCCTTGCGGGCGGAGACCCGCGGCCTCGGGAGGAGGCTGTGGGGACGGGGGGCGGCATCGAGGCCGCCCCTGCGGGGGGAGCCCCGCGGCCGCCCCTGCGGGGGGAGCCCCGTGGCCGCCCCTGCGGGCGGAGCCCCGCGGTCGTGGGAGGAGGGCAAGGGGAGGGGCAACCGCGGGGAGGGACGACCTCCCCTGCAGGTGAAGCCCCGTGTCCGCGAGAGGCGGCCGCGGGAAGGGGCGGCCACGGCGGGGCCGCCCTTGCGGGCAGAGCCCCGCGGCCTTGAGAGGCGACCGCGGGGATGGGCGGCTGGGCGCGGGCCGCCCGACACCGACAATGACGGTGTCGGCGGCCTGCCGCGGTGGTTGCTCGCATGGTGCAATAAGTGGGATAGGTGCACGTGGGATCAGGTGCGGCAATCGCGTGTGTGGCGGTCAACCCCATGATCCCACTAAGTTAGTGGAGATCATGAGCAGTGAGCTAATAGCACCTCAATTTTTTATAAATATCATGATAGCTTCATCAAGAGTGATGTTTATTAAGTAGGGTTTTAAAAACTATTGATTAGGATGAAAATTTTCATTAATATATGAGTGTTGTTCTCCGCACCGCAGTTTTGACTAGTTGCACCGCACTTTATCTTAATTTTTTGTGTCTTTTAAAAATACGTCTTGTACATGCATTTTTAGGAAAAGTGTTCAACACAAAAGTTGTAGATCTCGTCGAGATCTACAACTTTTGTGTTGAACAATTTTCCTAAAAATGCATGTACAAGACGTATTTCCAAAAATCTCGAAACCTGGGGGTATTTCCAAAGTACGCCTTATACATGCATTTTTAGAAAAAGTGTTCAACACGAAAGTTGTAGATCTACAATTTTCGTGTTGAATACTTTTCATAAAAATGCATGTACAAGACATATTTCCAAAAGACGCGAAAAATTAGGATAAAGTGTGGTGCGACTAGTCAAAACTGCAGTGCGGATATCAGCGCCCTAATATATCTTTGATCAATGTTAGGATGAGTTTGGACAAAAACTCCACTGCCATAGAATGTTTGATATGACAAAGTTTTGAACGTAAAAGTGAATGAAATTGCTAAGGTGATGTTAGGCCATGAAGGACGATTCATAATTACTGTGTTACGATCTCCAGTGTCGTGGGCTCCGTTGGGGGGACTTATTTTTAGAGATATGCGATCGTAACCGTTTGACTGGTGAAAATAAATCCCTCCAAATGGAGCCTAAGAGCATCTCCAATGGGGAGAGCTAACATCACCTAAGGAGCAATTCCAACAATGTTTTTCATATTTGAAGAACACGATACTTATATATATACGAGTGACAGGCATGTGCTTCCGGCCCAATGGCCACGCGCCACAGTACCCGGCCGACGACGGCGGGCTTCGCCAGCTCCCCGGCGGGCTTCGCCAGCCCCCAACCGCTTGCTTTTTTTAAATTGAAAACATTAATAAAATAAATTAAAAATTAATTAATTAAAATTTAAATTGAAAAGATGAAAAAATTAAATTGAATTAATTAAAAAAATTACATTGCTATTGACATGTCTAATGATAGCCTATCATAGTAGGTGTAAGAGCTCTACTAAAAAGTTTTTGAATTTTAATGGATTTTCATCGTTACTCTAAATTTGGGATAGTGTAATTACTTGAATTGACATTATATTTTTTTTTTTGAAATAGATTGTAATATATATCAAGTCATTAAAATTTAAAAATGAGGATATACTTGACATTTTTGAATGTTGCACCAAAGACAAATTTTCTTATATAGTAGTGAAAGATATAGGTATAAATATTTATAATGTACATAATATTTATATATTTATATGTATACATAAATATCCATAATAATTATAATGATAAATTTTAGGTTCAGTAAAACCTTTTTTTATTTTTTTATGATAAATAATAATTAGAAGGTATTCAATATTAGTCTCGTTTTGTAGGTCTCAAAAGGATGATTTTTTTGATATATTATGTGTCAAATTTGAAGAAGTATATTAGTGACTACAAAGATTATAACTTAATACTAAATTTTTTAAAATAAATAATTAAAATAATAAATAAAATAAAATAATAATAAAAAATACAGGTGGCCTCCATTTCCTCCCTCCCTCCTCTAAATTTAGGTGGCGTTTAGCGCGGCTTATGCTCTCCGGTTCGTTTCTAACGCACCGCAATTTTGCAAATAAGCGTCATTTGGCCCGGCTTGTTTTAGAAATGTCGGTTACTATCAGCCGCATTTTCCTATTATACGCTAACCGCGATTGTTTTCCACGTTCAGCCGCATTTGCCTTCCTCCCGATAACCTAACGAGCGGAGTATCGAGCGGAGCCTCCGACGGTCGCGCTGCACTGTCTTCCCCAATCGACGACGCCATTCGCCGATCTCTACCGACGACCGGAGATTCTCCGGTGCTTCCCGCCACGAAGAAGGCCGGCGCACAACGAAGCTTTCCCGTCCACGAATCGCTCCGCCTCTCCCACCGTTAACCCTACATTGAGGTATACTCCTTCTTCCTCCATATCCTATGCAAATTTCGGGTTTCTTTAGGGTTTAGGATGCTTGTAAGTCCTTCCCTCATCTCCATCTTCCACCGTCCTCCTTGATGCACAACTCAGTCCCGATTAGGGTTGTTCTCAAGCGAAGCTGGAGTAATTTCGGGTTTCTTAACTGTTTCTGTGATTGTTCTTGTGTGAAGTATACCTATTACCTTTGCTTGTTCTGGTGTATATGTGTGTGTGTGTGTGTGAGTGTTGATTGTGTCTTTTTTTTCTGTGTGTGTGTATATATGTGTGACTATGTACATATATGTGTGTGTGTGTGTGTGTATATGTGTGTGTGTGTGTATATGAGTATGTGTGTGTGTATATATTTGTATGTGTGTGTGTGTATATATTTGTATGTGTATGTGTGAGTGTGTATATATGTGTTTATGTGTGAGTGTGTGTATATTATCATTAATGTGTGAGTGTATGTATATGATTGTTTATGTGTGCTTATGTGTATATGTGTGAGTGTGTATGTGTGTTTACGTGTGAGTGTATGTATATATGTGTGTGTGTGTGTGTATATTTGTGTGTGTATATATGTGTGTGTGTGTATATGTGTGTGTGTGTGTATATGAGTATGTGTGTGTGTATATATTTGTATGTGTGTGTATGTGTGAGTGTGTATATATGTGTTTATGTGTGAGTGTGTATGTGTGTGTATGTGTGAGTGTGTGTATATATTTGTATGTGTGTGTATGTGTTGTTGTGTTGGTGTATGCGTGTGTGTTATGTTGGTGTATGTGTTTGTTATGTTGGTGTATGTGTGTTATGTTGGTATATATGTGTGTATGTGTGTGTGTGTGTGTGTGTATGTGTATATATGTGTGTGTGAGTGTATATGTGTGTGAGAGTGTATATGTGTGTGTGAGTATATGTGTGTGTGAGTATATGTATGTGTGTGAGTATATGTGTGTGTAATGTTTTTTTTAATATTGTTCTCTTTTGAATGTGTTGTCTTATAAAGATGGCTGTTGGTACCCTAGTTTGATTTGAGTTTAGTCCTCTCCTTTGTGCCCCTTGACCCAAGAAATATCTATGGTCAATGGTTAGAAGTCTAGCTGTAGAGTCCTCGCTTTTCCAAATTGAGAATTTGGTTAAGTAGGTTTTTCGTTCGACTATAGTCGAACGCCGTTCGACTATCGTCTATCGGCTGATCGACGATCGTCTATCAGTTGGTCGACGCTTAGTCTGCGCTGATAGTTCGACTATCTGTTGATAGTTCGACTATCTGTTCTGCGCTGATAGTTCGACTATCTGTTGATAGTTCGACTATCTGTTCTGCGCTGATAGTTCGACTATCTGTTGATAGTTCGACTATCTGTTCTGCGCTGATAGTTCGACTATCTGTTGATAGTTCGACTATCTGTTCTGCGCTGATAGTTCGACTATCTGTTGATAGTTCGACTATCTGTTCTGCGCTGATAGTTCGACTATCTGTTGATAGATCGACTATCTGTTTCGTCTTGATAGTTCGACTATCGGTTGATAGTTCGACTATCTGATAGCTCGACTATCTGTTGATAGTTCGACTATCTGTTTTCTGAGGTAGGTCGACTATCTGCTTGATAGGTCGACTATCTCTGTGCGTTTGATAGTTCGACTATCTGTCCTAGATAGATCGACTATCTGATGGTTCGACTATCTGCTCTGATAGTTCTACTATCTGCCGGGGTAGTTCGACTATCTTCTTCGATAGTTCGACTATCTGGATCGTTCGACTATCTGCCCGATAGCTCGACGATCTCCGTGCGTCGTTCGACGATCTTCGAAGGTCGTTCGACGTTTTCTGTCTGCCTTTGTATTTTGTATTTATTTATTATATTTAATTATTTAATACATTTTCTGGCACTCTATTTTAAGCTGTATGATAAAGTTTCCAGGCATTATTTGCTCTATTCTTTTTGCCTGAGTTAAAATCTTTTAAGATAAAGTTGTTTGTCTTATTAGCTGTCTCTTTAAATTACTTTATCTGCTGACAGCCCTTTATAGCCGTTGGACTGAAAAGTCTTCTTTTTGCTATAAAGAGATTATTTCTGATGTGACTTTATTTAGTCCTTCTGTTATCTGATTTAAGCCTGCAGCTTCTTAGAAAGAGGTTTATTCCTTTTTATAGAATGTTTTGCTGCAGAGATATTTCTGTCTTCTTGATATTTACAGCCCAGGTCTCAAGGCTTAGAAGAAGACAAATAATTCAAATGGAAGAGAGCCGTTGCTTGCTGATGATTATATAAAGAACCCTTTGAAGAAGGATTCAAGCTAGTTAATAGAAGCTAATAGCCAACCAGTGTTCATTCAAGCTCTCAAGCCTTCATCAAGCTCAAGCTTCCTACTCTCAGCAATCTCCATCTAACTGAGAAGTGTTAAGATCTTCATCTCTTCTTCACCTGAGTTCTCCTGTTTTCAGGAAGTTCAACTCAGAGTTCCTTTGAAGAAGAAGAAGAAGAAGATAGCTGCTTGAAGAACTTTGATTTTATTATTTTCTTTCTTCCTGTAGCTCTTTCCTTCAGAACTTTCTGAAGAGTCTTTCTGCACTGAAGCAAGACTTCACCTGGACATCTTTGAGCCAGGGGGAGCCTTGATTCTTTAGAGCACTCTAGCTCAGTGCAAGCTTTTTGTGCTTCTCTAATCTATTGAAAAATAGAGAAGACATCTTAACCTTCTTCCCCCTCCTGTACAGGGTTATTACTCCCTTCAAAAGTATTCCTTGGTGGCAGGGCACCTGATCAAAAACCTGTGCTTGGTTTTTAGACACCTGATCAAAAGTCTAAAGGGTTTCTGAATGTACCTAAATCAGATTCTGTTGGTGGCAGGGCACCTGATCAAAAACCTGAGTGGATTCCTACCGTGTGGGTAGAAGAGTGGACGTACCCAAGTTGTTTGGGGAACCACTATAAATTTCCTTGTGTCGTCTGGATTCCACTGTTTAATTCCTGCATTGTGGCTGTGATTAGATATAACTAGGTTGCTAGTTGCTGATTAGGTTTTTCCAAGCTTAACTGTAATTACAGTTAGCTTGTGTTTGTACACATCACTTGTGTTAGGCTTTAAGGTTAAATCAATATCTATAATCTTTTCATTCCGCACTTCACTCCAAGGGAGTTGGGTAGAATATTAAGTTTTGTCTGTGCAAAATTTGATAACTCTATTCACCCCCCCTCTAGAGTAGTATCTATCCCTTCACTTTCAATGGCTTTACATAATTTCATTCGCCGACACCCTTCCCGCAATGATATAGATTTCAATGAGTGCGAGCAGGAGGGTCAAGATGATAGGGTGGCCTCACAAGGGCGACAAGAAACCTGCTCTGACACTGCAGATGGAGTAGAGGAGATGATCGCGCTACGTGATAGTATAGCGGATCAGTTGTATGAATCGAGAGCATAGTCGAGATTGAGGGTGTACCTAGATTTCTTGTGTTATGTGTTTATTTAGCCTGTTTTTTTTTTTGGAAAAAAAAATTTAATTCTGTTGAATTTTCTCAAGTTGATCAACAAGGTAGCCCAAACACCAAATTAATATCTTCGGCACTACCTAGATCACAACTTGAACCGCGGAAAGTAGGAAGCAACTTAGATAACCAAACACACAGACAGAAGCAAACAGATCAAAAATTTATTCAACTTCTTTACAAGGCGAGGCATACGTGGCGAGACATGATTTCGCCAGTATGAAAAAGCAGAAAAACAAGCCGGGCGGATAGAACACTGAGACCGCCGAGTCGGCCGAGACCGCCGAGCTCGCCCAGTCCGCACACCGCCAAACTGCTGAAGCCGAGCAACAACAAGGAGTCCGCGAAGACCGCGAGGTCGTGCGGACAACCCGTTATTCGCCTAACTGCTGCTGAACAGAGGAACAAGCCGCCTGTCCGCCGAGACCGCGAGGTCGCGCGGACAGAGAAGAAACTTGAGATAAAGCTGATGCTGGTAACCGCCAATGCAGCCCGCTAACTCCAGCGGTCAGAACCAAACTCCTGGTTTGACACTGCTAGTCGCGCCACCTGCACACAGAAATCGGTTAAGCAAACAGCCCGCGCGGATACAAAAAACGAGTCCGCAGCCAACACTCAAGCCCAACTTACTGTTCACTCTGCTACCAAATGACGTGCCGGGGGGGTCCTATTTATAGGCCGGGTGAGGAGTGCGGTCACCACCCTATGAGATAGAGACACCGCCCCTTGATCGCGACTAGCAACGCCATCTCGCCGAGTCCGCTCGATAAAGCTCAAGCAACCCGCCTGGTCACAGCGGATACTGCGGAAACCAAATTCATCTCGCGCAGTCCGCGACCACTGGCACAAGCCCAGTCACAGCGGAAACTGCGGAAACCAACTCCACAAGGGCAAGACAAGAAGGCGCGAGCTCGGCGGATACAAAGTCCAGTCCGCTAGCTCCAAGCCCAGTCCGCACGGGCCGCGCACACTTCCTTGCAGAGCTCGGCCCACTGCCGGACTCAACCAGTCCGCGCAGTCCGCAAAGCCAACCCGCAGCTCACTACCCAGGTCGCCAACTACCAACCCGCCGGACTAGAACCAGTCCGCGCGGTCAAACCGCCCAGGTCGCCCGGACTGCCGATCACCCCACTTCCACTTCACCAATTTCAACACTCCCCCTTGAAGTGAGAAGTGGTGATCAAACCAAGCAGACCTCGAAGCCGCTGAAAAAGCCCCTTCGACAGCGACTTGGTGAAGATGTCAGCAAGGTTATCTTCACTCCGAACATGACCAACCACAAGAGATCCTTCCAACACTTTCTCTCTTATGAAGTGGTGATCGATCTCAATATGCTTAGTCCTGACATGACAAACTGGATTGTTCACCAGCTTGAGAGCACTCTCATTATCCCCTCGGAGCAAAGTAGGGCCTTGCACTTCCTCATGGACGTCATCTACTAGCCTCCTTAGCCAAATGGCTTCCCGAGCTGCCAAGGCAGACGCCTTGTACTCAGCTTCCATAGTAGAGACAGATACCGAGTCCTGCTTCTTGTTACACCACGAAATGCCCGCTGATCCACAAGTGAACACATAACCAGAAGTTGACCTTCGGTCATCCGAATCACCACCATAGTCAGCATCCGTGTAACCTAGCAAAGAGAAACTCGCATCCCTTCTGTAAAGAAGTCCCATGTCAGAAGTTGCCTTGACATATTTCAGAATGTTCTTTGCCGCTACAAGATGAGACTTCCTTGGCTCTGCCATAAACCGACTTACTCGACCAACAGCATAAGCTATATCTGGTCTAGTAATCGTCAGGTAGATCAAGCTTCCAATAAGGGACCTGAACACCAAAAGATCAGGAAGAACCCTTCCTTCATCTCGTCGAAGTTTCAGACCTTGATCCATAGGAGTAGAGCAAGTCTTTCCTTCAATCAAGCCAAACCGGTTCACAATGCGCTCAGCATATCCCTTCTGGCAGATAAGGATCCCGCTCTCCTTCCTCTCCACTTCGAGACCAAGAAAGTGATGAAGCTCTCCCAGGTCTTTCATCTCGAAGCGAATGGCTAGCTCAGCTCTGAGCCTAGCAACCTCCTCCTCAGAATTCCCTGTGATGATCATATCATCAACATACAGCAGGACCAAGACAGAAAGCTCCCCCTTTTTCTTGATGAACAAGCTAGAGTCCGAGTTTGAAGCAAGGTATCCACAGAATTACAGATATTCTGCTATCTTCCCATACCAAGCTCTAGGAGCTTGCTTCAACCCGTAGAGAGCCTTCCTGAGCTTGCAAACGTAATCAGGATGAACTTCAGAAACGAAACCAAGTGGCTGATCCATAAAGATGTCTTTGTCAATCTCTCCGTAAAGAAAAGCATTATTTACATCAAGCTGCCACATCCTCCATCCTTGGCAAGCAGCCAATGCAATCACCATCCGAACTGAAGTCATCTTTGCAACAGGGCTGAACGTCTCCTCATAGTCTTCTCCATATTGTTGAGAGAACCCTCGAGCAACCAGGCGAGCCTTGAATCTCTCAATGCTCCCATCTGCCTTCTTCTTCAACTTAAACACCCACTTGCATGTCACCGGAGTAATGCCATCAACTTTGGGCACAAGATCCCAAGTTTCATTTTTCTTGAGAGCATCCATCTCCTCTCTCATGGCATCTTCCCACTCCTTGACACCAGTGGCCTCATTGAAGCTAGCAGGCTCTCGCTCATCCAGAGGACCTGCAAAGAAGCATGAGACATAGCTCACAGTGTTTCCTTCGCAGTAGCGAGCTGGAGGCTTGATAACCCTCTTTGACCTCCGAAGAGGCTGCTCCTTGCTAATCACTTCCGCTGCTTCTTCTGGTTCACCTCTGCTCTCTGGCAAGCTTGGAGCAATGCTCCCCCTGCTTCCTGACCCAGAAGCTTCTCCTCTAGAACTTGAAGCAACTAGAGGTGTTGGTGACACAGCCAGCTCCACTTGATCAGCTACCTCAGCCACCTCCTGACCTTCATCAACCTTGCTCTCCGGCAGCTCAACCGAGCTTCCTCCATATGATGTCAGTTCATCAAAAACAACGTCTCTTGACACCACGAACTTCTTCGTCACCGGATTCATGCATCACCATCCCTTCTTCCGCTCATCATAGCCAACAAAGACAAGCTTCCTTGCCTTTGCATCAAGCTTAGTCCTTAGCGCATCAGGGATATACACATAGAAAGTTGATCCAAACACCCGAAGGTGTTCCACACTTGGCTTCTCCTTCAGCAACATCTCGAAGGGAGACTTCATGTTGATCGGGCTAAGAGGCATCCGATTGATGACATAGGCAGCACAAGACATTCCCTCCACCCAGAAGGACCTTGGGATACTCTTGGCATGAAGCCAACATTTGCAAGTCTCCGTCAGATGACGGATCTTCGGCTCCGCTACTCCGTTTTGTTGTGGAGTATGAGCACAAGTGAGCTCCCTCTAGATTCCATGCTTCCTGCAAAAGTTAGAAAACTCGGAGGAGACAAACTCTCCGCCATTATCAGTTCTAAGTTTTTTGATCTTCAGGTTAAGCCGGCCCTCCACTAGCTCCTTGAACTCCACAAACAATCAGAAGGCTTCAGAATTCTCCTTCAAGAAATACACCCAAGTGTATCTTGAGTAGTCATCAATCAAAACTAGCATATACCTGCTTCCACCAAGGCTAGCAGTCGTGGTTGGTCCCATCAGATCACCATGAATAACCTCCAATGGTGCTTTGCTTCTTGTTTGTGACTTATCAAATGGAAGACGATGAGACTTCCCATATTGACATCCAGCACAAACATGACCCTCACCGAAAGATGATAGCTTAGGCAAGCCTCTCACCAGGCTCCTACTTGACATAGCCTTCATCTTATCCATCCCGACATGCCCCAGCCTCTCATGCCACATAGCTGCGCTATCATTGGCCCTCATCAGATCAACATAGGAGCTTGTTGATAAGACAAACAAGTCCTTTACTCTCCTTCCTACATGAGCAACATCAGCCTTAACCGCTGATACGTTGCGAAGGAACTTCACTTCTGTTGGCCCAAAGAGAACGTGATAACCAGCATCAACCGCATTGGTCACAGAGAAGAGGTTTTTCTTCATACCCGGTACGTGATAAACACTCCTTAACGTGAGTGGCCCCTTATCACTGCCCACCGTTACTATACCCTCCTTCTCTACTGCATGAATAGTGTTATCAGTAGTTATGATAGCTTCATTACCTGAGTATGCCTGCAGCGAAGAGAACTTTGACAAATCTCCGGTGAAGTGATGACCACACCCAGAGTCAACGATCCAGTCGTCCTCCATGTCACTGGTGGACAAAGCACGGACACAAGTGCCCGTCATGAACGCTCCACCCCAGCCAGCTTCCTCCTTGCTTGAGGAGGCTTCCTCCTTGCCTGCAGCATGCCCAGGCTGCAACTTGACCTTGCAGTCTCGCTTGAAGTGGCCTGGATGATGACACTTGAAGCACTTCAGGTTCTTCTTCCAATCCTTCTTAGGAGCAGGGCTCCCCTCCTGCTGTTTAGAAGATGAAGGTTCATCTCCACCTACAGACTGCTTCTTCTTCCCTTCCCATCTCTTCTTCTTCTTCTCAGTGAAGAGAGCATCACTAGCTCCTTCAGAGACCGTCACCCCGACCATCTGTCTTGCCAAGCTCTCTTGCGAGGCAAGCAGATTCTCCAGCTCCAGAAGAGAGGGCTGAGTATCCCAGCCTTGAACAGAAGTAACGAAGGCCACATACTCCTTCCGCAAACCGCGGATTATGTGTCTCTTCAGCTTAGCCTCGGAGATCGGCTCATCAGGATCAAGAGCAGAGAGCTCAGCACACAAGCTCTTCATCTTCAAGAAGAATTTGGAGATAGAAAGATCTCCCTGAGTTGTCTTAGCCAACTCATTCTCTAAGAACTGTAGCCTTACTACATTCTTCCTATTGAACAACCCATCAAGGGAAGTCCAAATCTCAGCAGCAGACTCACATCCTAAGATGTGATCAAAGAGTTCAGGTGACACCGCCCGCTTGAGAGCAAACTCAGTCTTGGCATTTGTCTTCCTCCACACTCTTACCTGCTCGGCTGTACCAAACTCAGCAGTTATTTCTACTTGATCATCTCCACCGATGACCTCCCATAACTCCTCACCCAGAAGATAACTCTTCATGCACGACTTCCACTTCTTGAAGTTAGTCGGCGTCAGAAGCTCAATACCAAGACCTCTTGCCAAACCACGGTCCATGGCGCTAACTTGGTTATCCTTCAGAAGCACACAGAGCAACAACAAAGCCTGTTGATCACCGCTCAAGCAACTGAACCTCCCTCTGATACCATGTTGAATTTTCTCAAGTTGATCAACAAGGTAGCCCAAACACCAAATTAATATCTTCGGCACTACCCAGATCACAACTTGAACCGCGGAAAGTAGGAAGCAACTTAGATAACCAAACACACAGACAGAAGCAAGCAGATCAAAAATGTATTCAACTTCTTTACAAGGCGAGGCATACGTGGCGAGACATGATTTCACCAGTATGAAAAAGTAGAAAAACAAGCCGGGCGGATAGAACACTGAGACCGCCGAGTCGGCCGAGCTCGCCCAGTCCGCACACCGCCAAACTGCTGAAGCTGAGCAACAATAAGGAGTCCGCGAAGACCGCGAGTTCGCGCGGACAACCCGTTATTCGCCTAACTGCTGCTGAACAGAGGAACAAGCCGCCTGTCCGCCGAGACCGCGAGGTCGCGCGGACAGAGAAGAAACTTGAGATAAAGCTGATGCTGGTAACCGCCAATGCAGCCCGCTAACTCCAGCGGTCAGAACCAAACTCCTGGTTTGACACTGCTAGCCGCGCCACCTGCACACAGAAACCGGTTAAGCAAACAGCCCGCGCGGATACAAAAAACGAGTCCGCAGCCAACACTCAAGCCCAACTTACTGTTCACTCTGCTACCAAATGAGGTGCCGGGGGGTCCTATTTATAGGCCGGGTGAGGAGTGCGGTCACCACCCTATGAGATAGAGACACCGCCCCTTGATCGCGACTAGCAACGCCATCTCGCCGAGTCCGCTCGATAAAGCTCAAGCAACCCGCCCGGTCACAGCGGATACTGCGGAAACCGAATTCATCTCGCGCAGTCCGCGATCACTGGCACAAGCCCAGTCACAGCGGAAACTGCGGAAACCAACTCCACAAGGGCAAGACAAGAAGGCGCGAGCTCGGCGGATACAAAGTCCAGTCCGCCAGCTCCAAGCCCAGTCCGCACGGGCCGCGCACACTTCCTTGCAGAGCTCGGCCCACTGCCGGACTCAACCAGTCCGCGCAGTCCGCAAAGCCAACCCACAGCTCACTACCCAGGTCGCCAACTACCAACCCGCCGGACTAGAACCAGTCCGCGCGGTCAAACCGCCCAGGTCGCCCGGACTGCCGATCACCCCACTTCCACTTCACCAATTTCAACAAATTCAAAACTCCATTTGAATCAAAAAACTTATTCAAAACTCTGTTTTCAAAACTCCATTTCATTCAAACAGTTTTTTAACAAAACTCTGTTTTCAAGAATCAGCACTTTCTCTATCAGCAGTTTCTTATCAGCAGTTTTCCATCAGCAACAGCCCAACCAAACAGAACCTTAGAGGAGGAGAGAGAGGATCTCCATTTATGGAGCTCAATTTAGATGTCGATTGGAGCTCTTTTGAGCACCCTCCGAGATGCTCTAAGCCTAGATAATTGGGTGTGAGGTTTTCCATATTCCAACAGTGACAAACGTTATTATTTGTACTCTCTTTTATTTCTATTTTACAAACTTATTTTTAAAGTTTTTTTTATTTCTTGTTTTGTTATTTTTCTTTCTTTTATATTGTTCTTTTTATTATTTCATTCAAATTTAATAAAATTTATTTATTTAAAATAAAATTAATATGTTATTATTTAATTAAAAATTAAGGCATATTAATTATTAAGGCTCCGTTTGGAGGGACTTTTTTTCACCGGTCAAGCAGTTGCGATCACATGAATCGGAGCTTAATTAAAACCTGATTCATACAGTCGCAACCGCTTGATCGATGAAAATAAGTCCCCACAAAAAAAGCTTTAAGTAGTTCTAATTAAGGGCTTGTTTGGCGGAGCGGCAGCACAGCGGCATGCCGCTGATTTTGCTGCCGCCCCGCCAAACAATAACTGGCGTGTGGGCGGTGGCAAGAAGCCACCGCCCACGGCGGCAGCACAGCGCTGCAGCCCTTAAAAAAGGGCTGCAGCGCTGTTTTTTATATAATAAATATATTATATAATTATATATATAATATTATATAATATTAATTATAATATTATATAAAATATTAGTTATAAAATATTTCATAATTAATAAAATATTAAATATTAAATATATAAGAATAAATAATATATATATATTAATTTATAATTTATATGCATTTATATTTATAATTATTTATATTATATAAAATTTATATTAATAAGTATTTAATAAATTATATATCATTAAATTTTTTTTGATAATTAATTAAAATATTAATGTATAAAAATTAATTAATATTTAAATGTTTAATAATTGTTATTGCGGGTCACTCGAGATTAGGGATGCAAGTTGAGTTAAGTCGGTTCGAAAAAAGCTCAAACTCGAGCTCGATTCGTAATCGAGCACGGGCTCATGTAGTCGTGTTCATGAGCTCGCGAGATTTTTATTTATACATTTTAAAAAAATAAAAAAAAGGAAAATAAAGTTCAAGAGCTCGATCTAGGATAAATGAGCTTGTCGAGCTCGACTCGTTTGCACCCCTACTCGAGACGCTCGTGAATCGGTCAAAAATGAATCGTCCACACTCGTGAGTGAATCGAGTGCGCATACGTGCGTCTTGACGTCCGTTTGAAATTGTAGCGTCGAGCCGGACAAGATCGGAAAAACAATCTATACCTCGTCCGAACATATTTTGGAAAGCTCATCAATATTAATATATTTCCTCCGTACCACCGCGGGCCTTCAAGTCGGGGAGTGGTCTCCCAATTGTTGGAAAATCCGGTATAATTCGCAGACACAACTATAAAATTGCAGGTAAGCAAGAACACAAAAATAGCCACAGAATTTATAGAATGGAAATATAAATTCAAATACAAGGAAAAACAGGAGAGAAAAAAAAAACAAGGGAAAAATTTAAAAAGAAATAAATATTTCCTTATCTCAATCAAATGGCAAATCCCCCAAAGGAAGAAAACTAGATTTTCCTTCTTTATTTTAGGATTTAGGTGGCAATGATTTATGAAATCATTCCAAAACTGGATCCGAACCAAATTTCAACAATCACCACCTTGGTTCGAGATCCGGAACCACCACCTGCACGAAGCACTCCCTGCACAACACCGTCTGCACCAGGCATCAACTGCACGAAGCAACACTGCACGTAGCACGATCTACACAAAGCACCAGTCTGCACGAAGCACCACCTCAAGAACCTGAGGCGTCAGCCGACCTGCTCCAGTCGACTCATCCCTGCTCGGGCTCAACCTCTGAATGTCGACGCAACTGGATCGCTGAATCTGACTCGCCTAGTCAGACTACCAGAAGGGCGATCCCCTGCACCACCTCGACCATCAACTCTGTCAGCCGCAGAAATCATGGGCACACCACCTCGCATAGTGGTCCCCATCAGCCGGTACAGACTACCGCACTGTATAGCTCGCATGAGCACGGTGCGACCTCGCGTCACCGTCAGAACTCCACCTCTCGCCGTAAAACTGCATCCCCTGGAGTATAGTCTACCCAGCGATATCAAATTCCTGCGCAGCTTGGGTACCAAGTGTACCCGCTCAAGCCTACGTACTGCTCCATCATGCATCCTGATATCCACCGTCCCTGACCCTGTGACCTCACATGCTGAGCCGTCACCCAGAAAGACCGACCCAGTCGTCACCTCCAGTGAACTGAACATCCCTGCATCCGAGCAAATGTGCTGCGAAGCACCAGAATCCAATACCCAACTATCAGAGTCACATGGACTCTTAGTGACGAGGAGAGACACATCACTATCATCTGCCGTAGCTACCGCCGCCTTGCCCGCACCCTGGACGTCCCCAGAAAACTGCACACGCTGCGGACAATTTCTCCTGATATGGCCACTCTGCCTGCAATGGTAGCACGTCACTGCCTTCCTCGATGCGGATCTGGCCCGTGCACTTCCAGATCCCTTCTCGAACTGCCTCCCTCGTCGTCCTCCTACTGCCAAAGCATGCTCACCCTCAGGAGCGGGGTCTGACAGCATCTGACTGGACAGTAACGCAGACGTAATCTACTCCACGTCTACTGTATCCTTCCCATACAGCAGGGTGGTCTGCATGTGCTTATACGACGCCGGGAGCGAGGTAAGAAGCAATAAGGCTTTGTCTTCTTCCTCCACCTTCACACCAACCACATGCAGTTGGCTCAGAAGTCCATTGAACACGTTGAAGTGTTCCTGCAGGTTTCCACCTTCCTGCATCTTCAGGCCGTACAATCTCTGCTTCAGTAACAGCCTCGTGGTCAACGACTTGCTCATGTAGAGTCCCTCCAGCTTCTCCCACAACGTGACAGCTGACTCTTCAATTCCGATGTTGAATAGCACCTTGTCGTCGACGCACATCCGAATAGCGCTAGTGGCGCGCTCATCCATCTCCGTCCACTCAGAATCCTTCACCGGAGCGGGCAAAGTATCACGCCCCCGCAACACTTGGATCAACCCCTGCTCAACCAGCATATCCTTGACCCGAATCTGCCATAGGCGAAAGTTCCCGCTACCATCAAATTTCTCCACCGAATATCTGGCCAACACAGTGTTCTTCGCTGCCATAGCTGCCTGTAGTACCTCTAGATGATCTGATTAATTCACGGATCAGATCTGGGAAGATAGGGAGCGGACCGATGTCGTCACCTACCGTTGACCCAAAACTAATACCGGAACGTCCAATCAGTCACCTACACGGAACCTGCCTCTGATACCACTTGTTGGAAAATCCGGTACAATTCGCAGACACAACTATAAAATTGCAGGTAAGCAAGAACACAAAAATAGCCACAGAATTTATAGAATGGAAATATAAATTCAAATATAAGGAAAAACATGAGAGAAAAAAAAACAAGGAAAAAATTTAAAAAGAAATAAATATTTCCTTATCTCAATCAAATGGCAAATCCCCCAAAGGAAGAAAACTAGATTTTCCTTCTTTATTTTAGGATTTAGGTGGCAATGATTTATGAAATCATTTCAAAACTAGATCCGAACCAAATTTCAACACCAATAGCACGTTCCACATGCGTTTTCTTTCTCCGCACACTCCAGGCGTGTCTCCCGATAATTAATTAAACCGTTAATTTATTAATTTTTAAAATTGATATTAACATATTATTAATGTATTAACATTTTAATGTTTAATAATTTTTATTACGGGTCTTTCGAGGTACTCGTGAATCGATCAAAAAAGAATCATCCTATCTCATGCGCAAGTCGATCGAGCTCGCATACGTGCGTCCTAATATATTTAGGGTTTATAATATGTGGCACCTGGCTTGAAGGGTTCACAAATGTGGCAAATAGCTGGGAGAGTTCACAAATCTGTATCACAAATATTTATGTCGAGCAAATTGTTAATTCTAAGTTGAACATCATAAATTATGCGAACTTTTTAATTTTATACATGTTTATTTTTCATTACTGTTTTGTTCTGCACCACTGTTTCACAAAGCACTGCAAATACAGTTTTCCAAACAGTTTCATAAATTTTTTCACCACTGCAAAACAGCTGATTCCTGCACCACTGTTTTCCACCACTGCTTCCTGCACAGCCACAGCTTAGCCAAACAGGCCCTAATTTAATGGTTCAGTTGGAGCCCACCAAGTTAAACTTTTTGGTTAAATTCCCAACCAAGTCAATTTTGGCTCTCTTTGGCGCTGTTTTTTTTTTGCTCCTATGAGTTTCTTCAAAAAGGCCACCACCAATCCACCATATAACGCATGTTTGGAAAGATAATGGTTATGATCATCACCAAAAAAAGAAAAATAGTTTTGAACATAAAATTGGATGGAGGTCCTCAGATGATCGAGGTTGAGTGTTCAAAAACTATAGTTTATAACCACCGCATTCGCGACCGTCGTTACCATGCCAAACGGAACCGTTTGGCACGGATTTGGCACGGTGGTGGAGGTCGTAAATCTATGGGTCAAACCGTCAAGTATTAAGGATCGCCTAGCAAACATCATCTGTTTAAACATAAAAATGGATGAAGTTTCTTAGGTGAGCGTTAACGAATGACAATTTACCCCCATGTTTAAGATCGCCATCACCGTGCCAAACGGAGCTTAAGGCTTCATTTGGCGCGGCGTTTGGAGGCCGTGTTTGCGGCAAATGCCGCCGCAAGGAGGGGTAACCAAACGTCCGGAAGCGGTGTTTGTTGTGTCTCCACCCGCCCCTGTCTCCATTAGATTAAACCATAGCAATTTAATAATCTATATTATTGATAGATTTTAGTTAAGCAATTGTGGATCCTTCATTTAATAATACGAGCACGCGCACATACTTCATGGTAGCTCTAAATAAATAATAAAATAAAATATAAGAAACTAATGCTTGCAATTTCAAACTTCAAACAGATAGATAAAAAATATTTTGAAACTATTTTTGAATGCTAAGTTTTGATTATTGGGTCAAAAAGTCAGCATTGTGACTTTTGAGGTTCTGTTTTGAATTGAATGAGCTCAGTGTGGCAAATTTGAAAGGTTATGGATCTACACTTTTTCTGTGCATTGATGAGTTTGAAGAACAAAATTTCTCGTTTGAATTAATTAAGTTGTTGGATTTTGAAAGGCAAACAATTTAACGTGACTTCTATCGTAAATTTTATAAGTTTATTTTGGTTACAGATCAACTCGATCCACTCTTAAATAGGTCAAAAATAAAACAGTCCTATCTCAAGAGCGGTCAATCGTGTAAATAGTCAAAGAAAGAACTGACGGCTGACAAGATGATTTTTTACGCGAAAAATCTTGGAAAGGGGAAAAATCACGGGGTCGGGTCTGTGTTAGTCAAATTTCCACCATCTTCTTTTTGTGTTATAAGTAAAAGTTGAGAATTCGAGGGTGATGGACCGCCTCTCGTTCCATAATAGTGAAAGAAGAAGAAGAAGAAGAAGAAGAAGAAGTTTTGAGGGTGACAGAGCACTGCTCGTGAAGCTAAGTACTTTCTGGACTACTACAACGGGGTGCAATGTTTTTGTTGCACTATGGAGTCTTCAGTTGGTGCTTGGAAGCGGCAGAGGCGCACTCGACATGATATGGAGTCTGGCGCTTGCCTCTGGTTGCAAGCAGAGGAGTCTGGAGCGATGTTCTTGTTGCTATGTGTTGGGCGCAATGCACATGATGCAATTTGCACATCGCAATATGCGCAGTGCAATATGCACGGTGCATTGTGTTCAGTGAGAGGTGCAATGTATGTTGTACAATGTGGGCGGTTCAATGTACGCGGCGCAATATGTGTAGTGCAATGTGCGTGGTGCATTGTGTTAAGATTGTTCTGCTCAAAGTATTCTACGAATATCACATCAAAGTATGGAATGAGTATTTATAGTACTTCCAGCGTAGAGCAAGCCCTAGAATGACACGAACTCGTTAACCTAATCCGAGTCGGCCTAACACACGTACATACATATATATAAATATATAACACATTGTGCATGGTGCAATCCATAAGGGATCTTCGAATGCTTCTAAGAGATTTTTCAGAGATCTTCGAAAGATTCTTCGGGAGCTCTCTCGTATGTAGGAAGTCATGTGGAATTAAAGGAGGACCTAGGTGTTGGGGTTGTGGAACACTTCCGGTCCTCTTGTTTCTCACACCGGGTTCGCCCACGTGAGCTTAGAGGAATCGAAGTGTGATCCCCCCTCGACATCTCTGGGACCCACGACAGCGGGGGTCCGGGGGCGGCAGCCCCCGGCGGAGGTCCCGCTGACCGGACAGCGGGCAGGGGTCCAGGGGACAGCGTCCCCGGTGGGGGTGCGGGGGCAACGCCCCCGGCCCAAATTTTTGGGGGGTGTTTTTCCCCAAGCGTCGAACTGGGTTCGACGTTCGTCGAACTCAGCTCGACGTTCGTCGAACGGGCCATGTTCAACGAACGTCGAGCGCAGCTCGACGAACGTCGACCGCCGTTCGACGATCGGTCGAACGGGCTGAGCTCGACGACTCGTCGAGCGCCGTTCGACGATCGTCGGCGTTCGACATCGCCGAACGTCGAGCGCAGGTCGACGATGCTGCTTCTGGGTGCATATTTAAGGCTTTTTCGGTTCCTTTTTAGGGATACGGACGAGAAAGACGAAGTTATTGACAGGCGGCGGCGTATTCTTTTGGAGGCGATCCAGAAGGTATTCTTCTACGGTATTCTTCTTGTCCAGAAGTAGAGAAGGTAGGATCAGGCTTTAGATCCTTGTAACCTTTGTGTAATCTGTAATTTTCTGGTGAATACAAGAAGGGAGGAGAAGAAGGGGAGAGAGGACGTAGCCCGGTATTGGGTGAACCTCTGTATATCTCTGTGTCTGTGATTGCTCTGGTTTTTTGTTCTCCGTTTTGTTATTCGTTTTTTCGAATTTCTGCTTCTCGGCGCTCCGGATTTCCTTACACTAGGGGCCTTTTTATAGATTTTGAGGGAGGGGGTGGGGTGGGGGGGGGGGGGGGGTGTATTCCAATAATTAAGTGGCTAGAGAGTTCGGTTATCCGCATACCGTAACAAATTTATGTATTATGCGCACACCCATTATGAGTAGTTTTATGACTATAAGCGCGCCCATGATGAATATGGTCATGCACACACTATAATCATATTATTTACTATACCAAGATCGATATGCGTATTTTCACTGTACGCACACTGTAATGAAAATTTCTACTATCCACACCGAACCATCTTATATTTTCATTATGCGCATATTTATAAAATTGGTTATGCGCACACTCATTATGAGATTCAGTTACATGCACTCCCCATAATGGATGGTTACGTATATGATGGGGGCATGGTGGTTATGCGTTCAAGCTGGCTGGACATCAGAAGTTAGGCGGCGACCGAGGGGCCGGCCTGCTGCGAAGTCTGGCCGGTAGTGACCGGCCAACAAAGATTTCTTGGTGGTGGGGCCCGGCCAGTAGCAGGCGGATGATTGAGGGCCGGTCGGGTGGCCGGTCGTGTGCCCATAGAGGGACTGCAGGATGGCCAGCCGACGGGCCGGCCATGAGGCCTTGCGGTCGCGAGCGGCTAGTTGGCTGACCACGCCGCATGATCAAGGGGAAACTAGGCCGCACGGCGACGTGTGTCGGGCGGCCAGCCGTGCGCGGCCCTGCGCGCGCAACCGTGCGGACACACGGCCTTGCGGATGCATGACTATGGGGCCTCGCAGCCTCACAACAGTGCGCGGATAGACGACACGGGGCCGCGCGGCCTTTCAACAGTGCGACGACGTGCGGTGCGGTTGGGAAGCCAACAACGTAGCGGTGGGCGATGGTATATATGGTTGTGCGCATTGTCGGGTTGTTCATGCGGTCATGTCGTTAGGGTTGACTTTTGCCAACCCCACTTAACCTCAATTTTCCCCCACTAAGTTAGTGGGAAAATTGAAATTTGGGCTATCAGTAGCCCATTTTGCGACCAAACACATCCGTTCATCCGAAACTATTTTCGGGACCCATCATTTGCTATTTTATTTTTTTAAAGAAATAAATAGATAATATCAATTCATTGGTTAATCGTTTTGTGTTTAAGATGAAGTTTGTGATGGTTTGAGTAGCTTGGGCATGATAATTTCTTAGGACACATATCAGGATTTTAATTATTAAAAAAAATTATGTATGAGTAGAAATTAATATCATATGATGATGATACAAATCTATGATAGTGGATATGAATAACTAAGCAATGTATATATCAATGATATCTAATAAAAATAGTAAATTAAGCTTCATTGAAAGAAGGTATAAACCAAGTACTGAAGGTGCAAGAGAAAGCTTGATTAAAAACTTCAAACACAATCTTGAAGACTCATAGTGATTGCTAAAAAAGATTTTCATTCTATCTCCTCATTCATTGTGAGGCTGATTACAAAAGCTATGAGAACTATGTGTAGAGGATTGAGGGAACTCTTGGTTTGAGAAAACCGGACCGGACCGGCCGGTTCAACCGGTCGGACCGCCGACCAGTGCACCAGGCGGTCCGGTCTGGGCTCCAAAACCGCTCCAGCATAGAACCGGGCCAAAATCGGCGAACCAAACGGTCCACCCGTAAGAACCGCTAACCGGGCGGGTTTAGCCGAACCGGACGGCTCCAACCCCTCATAATAAAAAGCTTTTTTTGACAAAAGCTTTGATTCATGTACCTTCATAATACTCTCCCGTTATTCATCCAATCAAGCCAAAAGATTTTGATGTATATTGATTTTTTTTGAATACTTATCCATTCTTTAATTATATTACCTATACCTATATGCAATAGTCCATTATTCCTATAAATTAAGCAACTTATTTTTTTTATAGATAATGTGTAATGTATTATTTACTTATATGTATTATATATATTATGTTATATACTTATATACAATATAAATAAATATATATTATATAATGCACATTTTTATCACTTATGTGTGCACGACTTAATTAAAAGTATAAAATATTAATATTGAGATTAAAGATGATAATAAAATATATTGAGATTTAAGATTTGAATTAAATTATAATAGATAATTTTAATATTTATTATATTATCTAACATAACGGTTCAACCCCGGTCTGACCGGTCGGACCTTGAATCTTTGATCTCTCCGATTCGTTCTCCGGTCCGGTTCTCAAAATCTTGGTTCTTCTATTATTTTGCACACCTTACTGATAACAGTCATTTATTAATATACTAATTGTTGTACTTGAAATAGACTGTGGTTGTTTATTTGCCTCTTTGATGCTTGGTGAATGCCCGCCCATCAAATGATTACTTCATGCAACTGCCTATTTATTACGTGAAAATCACTTTTTAATTAACATTAGTGACATGTAAAATGTTCTGTGGATGCAATTATGAATTGTTTTGATACGTGGAAATAATATTTCTTTGATGCGTCCTACTGTCTGTCAATATGACCACTTAAGGCTATACAGTTGACCACCTCAAAGTTTTGAGTTGATGTGCAGAAAAAAATGCAAAACTTTGATTGAATTTGTATAGTGATGACCTTCAATTCAAATTAGAAAAGGCGACATAGAAGAATGAAGATGATCGGGAGGATTTTAGAACACTGGGCGGAGTTGTAAGGACGATGAGGAATGCAAGAGAGGGGGGTGGGCTTTGTCGTTGAGGTCGGTTAATGTTATGAAAATGGTTACCAGACAGATAACTTTCATATTCTCATAAGTAATCTAGCGGTAAAAAAGAGAGCAGTTACGAAAAATAATAAGCACAAAATAATAAGAAACACCACAAATAAAGAGCATCAAATATAAAGTTATTTCTCGAAATTGGGTACGTCACCATAATATAAAATTGTTCCCCAAATATTTTCTTTTCTTTTCTCAAGCATACAATATGGCTAAAATGGAGGAAAAAAATAAGCCGAGAGATTTATGCCAATTTCGAATCTTCCTAGAACCGGCTATACACGTTTTGATTAGGGCTTATATCGAGTCGAGTTCGCGCGATTTGGGCTCGACTCGAAATTGAAATTTTCGAGTCGAACTCGGCTCGAAATCGAAATGGCTTGATTCCGAGTTGTCTCGAAATCGAATCGAGTCGGCTCGAAATCGAATCGAGTCGGCTCAAAATCGAATCAAACCGGCTCAAAATTGAGCAAATTTTCTCTTAATTCCTAATTGGCTCAAAATTAAATTGGGCAACCTCTAAATTTAGCAATCAAAACACTTAAAGCATTCACTCTTTTTATTTAGATTTAATTTTGTGTTTTTTATTTTTAAAAAAGAATATTTTAATAAATAAATAATATTTTTAATCAATTCGAGTTGATTCGAATCATTTTTCGAGTGATTCAGAGCTGGCTCGAAATCAGATTCGAGTCAAATTGAATCGATTCAAATTGAGTCGAATCAATTTTAACTGATTCCGATTCGGCTCAATATTCGAGCGACTTTTGAGTTTCGAATAATATGCTCAGCGCTAGTTGTGATGGTGGGTGCAGTG
The DNA here is from genome assembly GCA_039513925.1 of Platanthera zijinensis. Classification (NCBI taxonomy): domain Eukaryota; kingdom Viridiplantae; phylum Streptophyta; class Magnoliopsida; order Asparagales; family Orchidaceae; genus Platanthera; species Platanthera zijinensis. The sequence goes on along the minus strand of CM077083.1, from coordinate 164,055,395 downwards.
TATTTTGTTACAACCATGGCCTATACGTTCATGCTTTGTGTCATTAGAAATATCTTCATGCGAGTTCTCCAATGGTTGTAGTCACTCTCCATAAACAATGGAGGTCTACTCACACATTGACCCTCAAAGAAAGCATGATTCACGTTTGTCATCTTACTTCAGGATGTTAGTCCTTTTTGAAGTAACCTACCTCTAATACCACTTGTTGGATCGGGTTGCCAACCTTAGAGGTGTGTGTGGGGGGGGGGGGGGGGGGGGCGAATGAGTTTTTTTTAATAGTTACGAATTAAAACTATGTTTTACCGAGAGAACGAGTTCTAGAAGCTACAGCGAGCGGTAAGGCTAGCGTCTGACAGTAGGTCACAGAGATCGATTTTCTTAGCAAAAACTTTGTTTTTTGATTTTTTTTTTCCACGATAGTCAAAACCCTAGCAGCATACACCCACGAATGTCAGATGAAAAAAAGACAAATATAATTTTATTCAAAATTCTTTAGAGTCTTACAAAAATAAAGCTAGATCTCCGTGACGCCGGAAATCGAAGGCAATAAGTACAATCTTTATTTGTTTTCTATGACCCTCCCAGGACCGGTTGGCTCTCGCTCTTCTTTCCAAGAAGATCGACGAGCCGCCTCATCACCTTCCTCCCCGGAAGGGTCTTAGAGCCATACTAGATCTCCCAGATCTAGACGTCCTCCCAGGACGATTTCCTGCAAATTCTTCCCAGAAATTTGACGACCTCCCAGGTCGATTTTCCTTGCTCAAAATACAGATAGAAAAATGAAATTGCAGAAGAAAAATAAAGAGTTTCAGATTATTTCTCCCTCAAAACTTGAACTCTTCCATAGGACGGTGCGTGATCGATGATCTTGAATATCGTTTCTCTTGCAGTAGACCAGCCGATGCATTGTCGTTGCAGTTTCCGTCCTTCGGAGTTCCTCGATCACGAGCGGGAGGCAAAAATAACTCTTTTTCTTGAACGGAGATGAAGATTCGTCCTCTCACAGACGACGGCCGAACCCTAGAATGAATACTCTCCTTATTGTTATCTCCAGGAAAAGAAACACACGCTTTTATACTCGTTTCTAAAAATACTCTACCGCCAGCGGTAGGGTTAGCGCCCGGCGGTAGGTCGCTTTACCCGGTGCTAACAGCTGTCCAGTAATTTTGGAAAGATATCCTGAAATATTTTTTCCGCTTTTTGATATCGCGGCATGGTAAAACGATAGCACCCGACGGTAGGTCATTGAGAACTTGTGCAAAATTAATTCTAATCTAGCGCTACCGCTCACTGGTAGGTCTCAAGGATTAATTCTCTTGTTCTTTTATACTTGTAAAATTGCAAATTATACCCAACACACGTATGATCAAATATAACAAGGGATTTGATATTGTCAAACTAAAGAGATGTGAACCATAAGTTACAACAGACGTTATGTTCGTCGCTCTATGAAGTCTCCTACGTGCGTTGTACAACCTCGTGCCCGACAAGTTGGCCTGTCAGGGGAAGGTTCCTAAGGGGATGTGCGGTCTAAGTCTCAAGTGAGTCGGATGGGCGAGTGCAGCAGAACCTCCTCGACTCGCCCAGCCCGAGCTATAAAAAGCGAGTGGGGCGAGCAGAGCATTTAGGCTCACACTCGCTCCGGGCTCGTGGCAGGAGAAGGGCGAGTGGGGAAATCGAACCCGCACTCATCCTAGGCTCCTGGTTGGCGGCGAGTCCCAGCCCCATCGAGCACTTGCCGCCCTTGGCGAGTGGTATTTCCATGGGCCACCCACCCATCAGTATCTTTTACCATTTTACCCCTATTGGCCTGCTAGTAGCCTTTCAGAACAGCGGAGTTACGCTGTTGGCAGACCAATTTGGATTGCATATAACATTTCAGAACAGCGAAGTTACGGTGTTTGCAGACCAGCCTTGGAATTCTATAAATAGACCATGTGGACACCCTTTTGAGGCAGGCAGTTATCTTTGGCTTCTTCCTCCTTGGGTTATTTTGGTTCGGCTATGTAAGCCCTTCAAGGTGCCCAGCTCAGCTTTTGGCTCGAGAGGGGAAGCGCTCTAGATATCTTTCAGGTGTGTGGTGGGACCTCCACGCTGTAACTCAGGGTAGATTTCTAATTCTGAGCATCTAGTCAAGAGCTCAAGTTCGGGAGAAGTAGGTGCGAGCTGTTGGATTTTTCTATATGTCACAACATTTGTGCGCGGCGGAATTAGGAACAAGAAAACCCAAAAGAAATTCAGATCTAGCGATGAATATTGATCAAGAAGTATCATAGCCATCAAAAAATTATACCTTTGAGTGATTGAGTCAATACTCAACCAAGGTGCTCCGAAGAAATCCAACGAACGCTAACGACCGGAGTTCCGAGCGTAGAATAGTGTCTACACCTCTACGGGTATCCACACGAGAATGGAGAATCCTTAGACTCTTATCGCACAAGATCTAGGTTGGAAGAAGGTTCGCCCTCAACGTCTCCATAGACTACTAGATCCATTAAAGGAGAGGCAACAACGACGAAGACGATGCCCAGGAAACACTTTCCGGCGAAGTACAAGAACGACGAACGGTCGGCGACGAGATCGGCTTTCACGACCTATCAGAACAGTTCCGTCGAGAAGAAGATCGTCTTGCTCCGTATCGCACGATTAGGTCAAAAGGAACAGTTATACTATCGGTTTACTATACATATCGTATATATACTAAATACTGAAACAGTCGATACCTACAGACCATTCCAAACCAGATTTAAAGGAATTAAACCGGATGAAACGGAATTTGTCGAGTATACACGTCATTATTCGACGAATCAAATGATTTGTAACATAGCCAATAACCACCTTTATCATCCAACTTTATCAAGACTGGACTTTTAATAGCATCAAAGCACGCTCTTCCTCACCCGATGAATACTGTGACTTCAGGTCAAAGAACCATAAACACCATTGCCACTTGAGACATACTTGTGACACATTCATATAACTATTTACAAAGTATTCACATGGTGGGCCTGTCTAGCACAACTTGTTCATTAACAAGTACCCATATGATGACTTGATATCACAATATCATGACCTGTGAAAACTGGTCATCAGTCAACACACATGCTAGTCTTAATGTATCATCATCGCCCTTAGCTTCTAAGATGACACTCGACTAGGGATCATTGAAGAATGAAGCTTCTAAGAACATAGGCTTTCATATTCAAGTCACAACTTGACTCCTATGGAAGTAAAAATTCTAAGGGCATTTATTACGTTAAATTAATCTATCATAATAGAAATAAATTTACACAATAAAAGAACTTGCCATAAATATAAAATGAAATGTATAGTACTCTATTCATCAAATGAATTATTATTATAACAATCGATAAATATGCAATTCACAAGACTCCCACTAGGGCTGATTATTAAGGTATAGCATACCCATAGATCTAACATGACCATCATGCTTTTGTTGCGCTAGAGGCTTTGTCAGTGGATCAGCTATATTTTCTTCAATCGGCACCCTACAATTGCCCGCATCTCCTCGATCGACAATCTCTTGAATAAGATGGAACCACCGAAGTATGTGCTTGGAGCGCTGATGAGATCTAGGTTTCAAAGCAAGTACAATTGCATTGTTGTTATCACGGAAGAGAACTATGGGATCTACAATGCTTGGAACTATATCTAACTCGCCGATGAATTTCCTAATACATACAGTCTCTTTCACTGCATTCACAGCTGCGATATACTCGACCTCAGTTGTAGAATCGAAAACTATCTCATGCTAGGAACTCTTCCAGCTAATAGCTCCTCCATTTAGGAAAAATATAAATCCTGACTGAGACTTTGAGTTGTCCCTATCAGTTTGGAATCTATCATCTGTGTAACCCTTTACAACGAACTCTTCCTCTCCACCAAATACCAAAAATGTATCCTTAGTCCTTCTCAAGTACTTAGGAGATTCTTAATACCAATCCAGTGTCTATCACCGGGATCAGACTGATACCTGCTAGTCATGCTCAAGGCATAAGAGACATCGGGTCGAGTACATATCATTGCATACATGATTGATCCAATTTCTGAAGCATATGAAATCAACTTCATGCGGTCCTTATCTTCACAAGATTTAGTACACTGGTCCTTAGAGAGACTCACACCATGATACATGGGTAAGAATCATTTCTTGGACATAAGCATGTTGAACCGTTTAACCATCTTCTCAATATATGTACTCTGGGTCAAACCCAACAACTTCTTCGACCTATCTCTATAGATTTAATACCAATTATATAAGTCGCTTCACCTAAGTCTTTCATAGAAAAGCAGTTCCCTAGGTTGTTCTTAACAACTTATAGGGTCGGTTTGTCATTCCCAATCAATTGTATGTCATCAACATACAATATCTGAAAGACAACAATACTCCCACTAATTCTTTTGTAAACACAAAGTTCATCCTCGTTCTTGATAAAACCAAACTCTTTGATCTTTTCATCAAAACGAAGATTCCAACTTTGAGATGCCTATTTTAATCCATAAATGGATTTCTGTAGCTTGCATATTTTAGTGGCTTCACCTGGAGATATAAAACACTCAGGTTATGTTATATACACTTCTTAAAAGAAGTTTCCATTTAAGAAAGTCATTTTGGCATCCATCTGTCATATCTCGTAATCATAATATGCAACAATATCAAGCAGAATTCTGATGGACTTAACCATAACAATAAGGAAAAGGTCTCATCATAGTCAACACCATGAATTTACCTAAAACCTTTAGCCACCAGTCTCCCTTTGAATGTCTGTACATTCTCATCCATGTTGGTCTTCTTCTTGAAGACCCACTTGCACCCTATAGGTCGTACCCCTTCAAGTGGTTCCACCAAGGTCCAAAGTTTGTTTGCATATATGAAGTCCATTTCAGATTTCATGGCCTCAAGCCACTTCTTGGAGTCCGGTCAACACATAGCCTCTTAGTAGGTTATAGGCTCATCATCATGATCCATAAACAACACATTACGGAAGGGAGATGGGTAGTGGAGAATGTGTTTAGACTTCTCGCTTTTAAATAAATCATGCCGTAAGGATTGCTACCCCCTGCCACGAATCGACGTGTTGGTTGACTCAACCATTAGTTTTTCTATGATGACTTTTTAGATGCTTTTTCAGGTTACCATCAGATAAGGATGCATCCACCCGACGTTAAGGACATCTCCTTCATTACGAGGGAAGGGTGCTTCAGCTATAAGATGATGTCATTTGGGCTAAAAAATGCAGAAGCTACATACCAAAGAATGATGGATCGGGTCTTCAAAGGTCAGAGGGGGAGGAACTTGGAGGTGTATGTGGATGATCTCATGGTGAAAAGTAGGGATGTGGACTCCTACTTGCTCGACTTAGAAGAAACATTTGCCACATTATGAAAATTAAAGATGCGGCAAAACCCCCTGAAGTGTATCTTTGGGACAAGAAGAGGAAAGTTCATAGGCCATCTCATCACGCCCGTGGGGGTGGAACCCAACTCTGACAAGGTGAAGGACATAATGGAGTTGGAATAACTATATAACACCTAAGAGGTTCAGCGCTTGACGGGGAAGCTTGTTGGGCTGAGTAGGTTTCTCTCCCGGGCAGGGGAGAAGTGCTTACCCTTCTTCGAGGTGCTGCGAGGGAACCATAAATTTGAGTGGATGAAAGAGTGCGAAGAGGCTTTCCAGGCATTGAAGAGTCAACTCTCCCAAGCCCCACTCCTTCAGGTACCAAGGGAATGGGAGTATCTAACTTTGTACTTGGGAGTGGGGGATGAGGCTGTGAGCACCATCCTGGTCAGGGAAGAGGGAAAAAATAGTTGCTCATATATTATGTCAGCAGGATCTTAAAGAAGGCAGAGCTTCGTTACCCGATCCTAGAGAAATTGTCTTTCTCTCTGGTTGTGTCAGCTAGAAAGCTTAGATTATATTTTCAAGCTCACACGATCAAGGTGGTGACCGACCACCCCCTTCGCATGATTTTCGAAGGGGTGGAGCACTCTGGAAGGTTGGTCCAGTGGTCCATCGAGTTGAGCGAGTTTGACATCACTTTTGTACCACAGCTCTCATTCAAGGCACATGCGGTATCCGGCTTCTTGGCCGACTATGTCATCAAAGTGGAAGATGAAGGGCCCTTACAGCAGGTTTCCTGGAAGGTGTTGGTCGACGGGGCCTCAGGGAAGCATTCTCTAGGGGGCGGTGTAGTGCTAGTATGCCCTCAGGGGGTCACAAGAGAGCAGGTTGTGGTCTTGCATTTCCCGGTCACTAATAACCAGGTAGAGTATGAGGCCGTTATAGCAGGGATACACTTGGCCAAAGAGCTGGGGGTGCAGGATGTGGAGGTGTTCACTGATTCATTGGTGGTGGCGTCACAAATCATGGGTGAGTACGAGGCGAGGTATGCTACCTTCATGAAGTACTTGACTAAGGTGAAGGGGATCATTGGAGGGTTTCGAACATTTTCCATTCGGCATGTTCCCCTAGAGGAGAATGCTGTCGCCGACCGGTTGTCCAAGTTCGTACCCAGGGCCGGGGGTACTTTGACAGAACTATTTCACCCGACAATCGAGGAGGGTGAATTGATGGAGGTGGATCGGCTCCCCTCATGGGTAGACCCATTCATAACTTTCCCACATACAAGCTCCCGGAGGAGGTTAGGGACGGAATGTGCTTTAGGCACAAATCAGCTCATTATCTGATGAACAAAGGAGGGTTGCACTGAAAGACACTTTCGGGGCTCCTAGCCCAGTGTGTAGTAGAGGAGGAAGTTCCGAAGATCCTAGAAGAGGTGCACTCCGGCGAATGCGGCAACCATTCAGGAGGCAGGACCTTGGAGGCAAGGGTGGTCCGACAGGGATACTTCTGGATGACCTTGGGGAAGGATGCAATGGAATTTGCAAGGAAATGTCAAGGGTGTCAGTTGTATGCTCCACTCCAACTTTTGCCCGCCCAGAGGCTTAGGAGCATCATGGCACCCTGGCCCTTCGCCATATAGGGGATGTATTTGGTTGGACCTTTTCACCAGGCAAGTGGGCAGAGAAGGATTCTCTTAGTCATGATCGACTATTTCTTAAAGTGGCTGGAAGTAAAGGCGTTGGCCAAAGTGACCTCCTAGGTTATCCGTAATTTCAGATAGGGAGAGATTATATGCAGGCAAGGGCTCCAACAAGCCATAGTCATTGATAATGGACCCCAGATTGCTAGTGAAGAGTTCATCAACTTCTGCACTCAGCTGGGGATCGACCTTAGGTTTACCTCCGTCTGCCACTCTCGAAGCAACGGGCAGGTGGAGGTGGAAAAAAAGATCATTGTGAATTTATTGAAGAATAAGGTGGAGAATCTGAGGGAGAATTGGGTAAAGAAACTTCCCTCGATGATATGGGACTTGAGAACTACCCCCAACACGGCCACCGGAGATACCCCCATCAAACTTTCTCACGGTTATGAAGCCATTCTACCTGCTGATTTCGAGGTCAGGTCGTCGCGAGTAGTAGCTGCCAAGGAAGGAGACGAGGAATGGAGGATAGAGAACGAAGAGGGACTATGGCTCTCGCTGGACCTAATAGAAGAACTCCACGATGTATCTGTCGTCAGGTAGGAGGAGATCAAGTGACGGATGGCCAAGTATTTTGACAATCATGTCAGGATCAAGCAGTTCATAGAAGGGGATCTTGTACTAAAAAAGGTAGATGCTGCGGGAAGGTCGACAGCAGTTGGAAAGCTCAATCCAAATTGGGAAGGTCCGTACATCGTTAAAGAAACACTAAAGTAAGAAGAATACCGCCTCCAGAATGTGGAAGGAGAAACCTTGAGTCATACCTTGAGTGGTGATGATCTGAAACGCCTCTATCCCCGAACCTTGTAAATAGAATATTCTCGTTTATAAGCTCTTGTTTCTCAATCTCTTTTGTGAGTAAACTGTGTATGATCGGAGATAGTTTGAAAGGTTGACCCCAAGAAGATCCCATTGTCCATGCTCCCACTAGCTGGCAGGGCTGGAAGTTACTCAGTGGTAGAATGAGAAATTATCCTGAGAAGATCCCGCTGACCAGGCTTCCACTAGCTCGCAGGGCTAGAAGTCACTCAAAGATTGTTTGAAAGGTTCACCCCGAGAAGATCCCGCTGTCCAGGCTCTCACTACCTAGCAGGGTTGGAAGTCACTCGGTGGTAGAATAAGGAATTGGCCCGAGAAGATCCCGCTGACCAGGATTCCACTAGCTGGTAGGGCTAGAAGTCACTCAGAGATAGTTTGAAAGGTTGACACCAAGAAGATCCCGCTGTCTAGGCTCTGGTGGGCCAAAACCCGAACAGGCAAGCGTACCTGTTGAATTGTAGTACCAAGGTCGTATTTAAACACGGGGCTGTCAATTACTTCTACTCACGCTTTAACTATTATCCTACCGGAGAACTAATGGGATTTGAGAATATTTTAAAGTAAAATGAAAGACAAATTGCGAGACGAAAAACTTATAATAAAAAGCTAGCATTCGATCAATGATTCACCATGAAATTAGATGAGAGAGATAAAAATAAAGATAGTTTTAATTTTGCAAATCAAACTCGACCGTGACGGATCCGATATTAAGACAAAATCTCGCTAGAGCATTAGGTCTCCTAACTTATAAACTCTTTGATCGAAATCTCTTTACAAACCAAAGAAGCCTAAAGTTGCATTATCGAGGTGATCCGCACTATTGGATTTGACTCCAATCCGGAGGATTTACGTCGTCCTATCTCTAGGATTGCGTTCAACTCCTTCCTTCTTTGAGCGATCTTTCAAATCATGAGTCTCTCGACTACTATGAAATGAGAACAAGGCCTACTACCGTATACAGGAAATACGGAGTCGACGCCAAATAAATCAAAGAAGGATCGAGCATGAAATACAAAAATAAAACTAAGAAAGAAAATAAACTCTCATCTCACTTCATGGATCCTCACGATCGAATGCTATAGGAAATTAGCTACGCATAATTGAAAGGGAAGACAAAATAAAAGAAGAGAGGAACATTTTCATTATTATTACTAAAAAGAAACGTCGTTCACAATGCTAAAACAAAATGATCTTAAACAAAGCTTTAAAACAACAATTGAAATTACAACTAAAAGGGAAACTAGAAATGAAAATTACAATGAAAAGAACTCTCTTGAAAAGTACTCTCTTGCTCTCTTGCTCCAATCCAACCCCTTCAAAACATAGGATATGGGTTCCTTTTATAGGAGTGGAGGGAAGCATCTAGAATAGGGGAAGCCCAAGGGGTGGCCGGCCATAGGGGGGAGGAATGTTCATGCATGGTATTAAATGGAGGGGAGAGAAATGCATGCATGTGTTTAATGACAAAATATGTAATGGGAAGGGGGGAGTGAATGAGAAATAAAGGGGAGGAGAGAGATGGTGGAGTGCATGCATGTATTAAATAAAAAATATAAAATATAAAATGGGGGAAAGCATGGAAGCTTGTAGAAGGGGGAGTGTGGCCGGCCACATGGAGGGATTCATGCATTTAGATTTAATGAGGAGAGAGGGAGATGCATGCATGAGAAAGGTGGCAAAAAAAATAAAATAAAATAAAATAGGAGTGAGAGTGGCCGGCCACATCATGTGGGCTGCTAGGTGGGCTTTGGTGAGGCATAGGGGGCTCGGGTAGGCTTCATAGGTTGCTCCAAAGGTGGCCGAGCTGCTCCAAAGTGAAGTGGGCTGCTGCATAAGCTTGTAGAGGGCTCGGGTAGCATGGGCTTGGACAAGGGCTGCTCCAAAATGCAAGAGGGGGCCGGGTAGCTGCTCTCCATGGCTTGGGCTACTCCATAGGGGCTCGGGTAGGCATGGGCTTGGACAAGGGCTGCTCCAAAGGGTGGCCGGCACCTACAAGAAAGAAATAAAAACAAGACATAAGTTAAAATTAAATAAACTAAAACATAAAACAAAACATTAATCATTATAACCTTAGTTATGTAAACCTAAACTAATACAAGATAATAAAAATAAAACATAACATAAACATAACATAAAACATATGTTTATAAAATAAACTAAACATAACATAAAATAAAACATAAGTTTATAAATAAAAATTAACATAGACATAAAATAACAATCAAACATAAAATAAAACTATAGATTTATAAAACAACAACATTCAAGCATACAAAAACATAAAATTATAATAATACTTAGGAATTTAAGCTACTAAATTATCCAAAAAGGGATGACTAACACTAGTCATCAGGCTCCCACTAGCTGGCAGGGCTGGAAGTCACTTAGTGATAGAATGAGAAATTGACCCGAGAAGATCCCGCTGACCAGGCTTCCACTAGCTGGCAGGGCTAGAAGTCACTCAGAGATAGTTTGAAAGGTTGACCCCCAAGAAGAACCCGATGTCCAGGCTCCCACTAGCTGGCAGAGCTTGAAAGTGAAGGGATAGATACTACTCTAGAGGGGGGGGGGGTGAATAGAGTTATCAAATTTTGCACAGACAAAACTTAATATTCTACCCAACTCCCTTGGAGTGAAGTGCGGAATGAAAAGATTATAGATATTGATTTAACCTTAAAGCCTAACACAAGTGATGTGTACAAACACAAGCTAACTGTAATTACAGTTAAGCTTGGAAAAACCTAATCAGCAACTAGCAACCTAGTTATATCTAATCACAGCCACAATGCAGGAATTAAACAGTGGAATCCAGACGACACAAGGAAATTTATAGTGGTTCCCCAAACAACTTGGGTACGTCCACTCTTCTACCCACACGGTAGGAATCCACTCAGGTTTTTGATCAGGTGCCCTGCCACCAACAGAATCTGATTCAGGTAGATTCAGAAACCCTTTAGACTTTTGATCAGGTGTCTAAAAACCAAGCACAGGTTTTTGATCAGGTGCCCTGCCACCAAGGGATACTTTTGAAGGGAGTAATAACCCTGTACAGGAGGGGGAAGAGGGTTAAGATGTCTTCTCTATTTTACAATAGATTAGAGAAGCACAAAAGTTTGCACTGAGCTAGAATGCTCTAAAGAATCAAGGCTCCCCCTGGCTCAAGAATGTCCAGGTGAAGTCTTGCTTCAGTGCAGAGAAACTCTTCAGAAAGTTCTGAAGGAAAGAGCTACAGGAAGAAAGTAAATAATAAAATCAAAGTTCTTCGAGCAGCTATCTTCTTCTTCTTCTTCAAAGGAACTCTGAGTTGAACTTCCTGAAAGCAGGAGAACTCAGGTGAAGAAGAGATGAAGATCTTAACACTTCTCAGTTAGATGGAGATTGCTGAGAGCAGGAAGCTTGAGCTTGATGAAGGCTTGAGTGCTTGAGAATATATGTGTAACACTAGCTTCAATCCTTCTTCAAAGGGTCCTTTAAATATTATCAGCAAGCAACGACTCTCTTCCATTTGAATTATTTGTCTTCTTCTAAGCCTTGAGACCTGGGCTGTAAATATCAAGAAGACAGAAATATCTCTGCAGCAAAACATTCTATAAAGGGAATAAATCACTTTCTAAGAAGCTGCAGGCTTAAATCAGATAACAGAAGGACTAAATAAAGTCACATCAGAAACAATCTCTTTATAGCAGAAGAAGACTTTTCAGTCTAACGGCTATAAAGGGCTGACAATAGATAAAGTAAATTAAAATGACAGCTAATGAGACAAACAACTTTATCTTAAAAAGATTTGAACTCAGGCAAAAAGAATAGAGCAAATAATGCCTGGAAATATTATCATACAGCTTAAAATACTGTGCCAGAAAATGTATTAATTAATTAAATATAATAAATAAATACAAAATACAAAGGCAGACAGAAAAACGTCGAACGACCTTCGAAGATCGTCGAACGACGCACGGAGATCGTCGAACTATCGGGCAGATAGTCGAACGATCCAGATAGTCGAGCTATCAAACAGATAGTCGAGCTACCGCAGCAGATAGTCGAACTATCAGGACAGATAGTCGAACTATCAGATAGTCGATCTATCTAGGACAGATAGTCGAGCTATCAAGCGCACAGAGATAGTCGACCTATCAAGCAGATAGTCGACCTACCTCAGAAAACAGATAGTCGATCTATCAAAAGATAGTCGAACTATCAAAACAAACTAGATAGTCGATCTATCAGCAGATAGTCGAACTATCAGAACAAACTAGATAGTCGATCTATCAGCAAATAGTCGAACTATCAGATAGTCGACCTATCAGAACAGATAGTCGAACTATCAAAACGAAACAGATAGTCGATCTATCAACAGATAGTCGAACTATCAGCGCAGAACAGATAGTCGAGCTATCAACAGATAGTCGAACTATCAGCGCAGAACAGATAGTCGAGCTATCAACAGATAGTCGAACTATCAGCGCAGAACAGATAGTCGAACTATCAACAGATAGTCGAACTATCAGCGCAGAACAGATAGTCGAACTATCAACAGATAGTCGAACTATCAGCGCAGAACAGATAGTCGAACTATCAACAGATAGTCGAACTATCAGCGCAGAACAGATAGTCGAACTATCAACAGATAGTCGAACTATCAGCGCAGACAAGGCGTCGACCAACTGATAGACGATCGTCGATCAGCCGATAGACGATAGTCGAACGGCGTTCGACTATAGTCGAACGAAAAACCTACTTAACTAAATTCTCAATTTGGAAAAGCGAGGACCCTACAGCTAGACTCCTAACCATTGACCATAGATATTTCTTGGGTCAAGGGCACAAAGGAGAGGACTAAACTCAAATCCAACTAGGGTACCAACAATCTCCCCCTATTTGAGTTAAGTCTCTCAAAAACTAAAACAGCTAGCAATAAAACACTAAAAAATAAATTCAGCAAATAGTTAACAATAAACTGGCAGATAATCAATCAGATAAACAAATAATCAAATATATCACAGCAGTTTAATTAAACTATTAAGAATCTTTAGAGTCTGGTAAAGGATCAGAAGAACTAGAGACAAAAGAAATTTTTCTTAGAGGGTCATCTGATTCTTTCTTTGACATCTTCAGGTCCTGAGCACCAATGATCTTCAGCTCTGTAGCTCTGGGGACAACAGCTTCAGGATGTTTTTCCATGTATTTTGCTGGATCAAAAATCTCAGGATTGACTTGGAATTTTTCAAATTCTTTCTTTCTGTAGGTTGACATGGTAGTAAAACCAGTCGTATCTTTACCTTCGGCTCTTGCTTTTCTTATTTGGGCTGCTCCTACAAGTTCTTGAAAGCGAGCCATCCTAAAGTTAGGATCGAGCTCAGGATTTTCATATACGGGCTCTGGAGAAGCAGCATCAGCTATTATATCTAGATAAGACATTAGAGTATACTTAGCAGAGAGGTTCTTGCTAGATATCTTAAAACAAAATAAACTATTTACCTTTTGATACAGTTTCCTCAGTCTGAACTGGAGAAGGAGGTGGGGAAAAAGTTGGTCTTTGGGCCACAACCTCCTTCATTTGTCTTTGAGAACCATAAGATGATTTGCCTTGAGAACTTTGATGACCTTGTCTTGGTTGGGGCTGAGCAGACGCAGATTTTGCAGAAGAGGCAGAAGGATGAGCTGAAAGGTTCCCAGAGGCTCCTGCACCTGGAGGTGGAGGAGGGGGACCTCTGGGAGTCCATCTTGAGACAGGACTGTCATACCTCTTGGTTCTTTTTCTTTCTTTTTGCTGATTCTTCGAAAACCACATCCAATGCTTAAAATCCTTGGATTTAGGGTCAATGCCCTTCAAAATGTAATAGGGAGTGTCATTATCCTTATTTGGAGGTGGAGGAGGAGCAGCTTTTCTTTTCTTTGCAGCAGATTTCTTTTTCTTTGACTTTTCAGAGATATCAGAATCATCATCATCAGAATGGGATGATGGAGGGTTCTCATAAGGATCATAAGCTTCTGAGACAGCCTTTTCTTTAAGCTTTGAAGCAGATTTCTCCCTTTCCTCTTCCATGGCATCCAGAGCCAGAAGGGAGTCTAAATCTAAACCTGGAGAGTCATCCCAGATGGATGACTTTTCAAATTGCAAATCTTTCTCTTTCTCTTTTAAAGATTGAACTCTTAAATTCCATGCTGCTCTTGCTTGAGCTTCTTCCAAACTCAGAACAGGAGAGTCAACTTTGACTTCCTCTTTCTCAGACTCATCTTCTTTATTATCTAAGAAGGATTCCAACTCAGGGTCTACTTAAGTAGCAGGAATACTTGGGTCAGCCTCAGAAACTACTGCTATGATTTGAGCAGTTAAATCTTCTTTAATAATATCTGTAAAATTATGAATACATATCTGCTAAATAAGCTTGAATCATTCCTTCAAGGTATTCACAAACTATCAAATTAATCGACTCATCAACAAAACGAATGAAAGAGTTACCTTCATATTTAACCATTTCCCATGATTCATTCAGATAAGAGGTTATGATTCCTTCCAGGAATCTAGCAATCATAGGAGTGGAAAGATCTTCTAAGCAAACCTTAACTGCAATCTCAGATAGCAGGATTCCATCTGCTATTTCCTTCTCAGACAAAACTGGAACTAAAACTTTCTCAGCAGGAGCTGTTTCTTCCTGGGCTGGAGCTATTTCTTCCTCAGCTGGATCTATCTCTTTCTCAGCTGTCATGACAACATCTGGAACTATTTCTTCCTGAGCAGACATTACTGAATCTTTTAAAGCTGGAGGAGAGGCAGGAAGATCTGAGGCATCTTCATTGAACATCTCCCCCTGCCTGATTTCAGTAGATACTGAAACCAGGCCCCTAGAGGAAGATGGCTCAGCAGATTTAGTAAAGGATTTGATGGAGGCAGACAAAAGATCAATGGAGACTGCAAGGGGAGCGATTGCCTCGTCAATCATGGTTTTGATTGACGGGGTAATCAGCTCCACAATGCGGGAGATAAGCTCTGGAGAGATTTCAAAAGATGAAGGATGAGAGGTGGATGGAGCTGCAGCAGATATGGTAGTGGTGCTGGGATGAGGAATGGTGTGGACAGGGGATCGAGCAGGAGATGGAGCAGGAGAGTTTATTGGGGAATGAATTGGAGAATGAATTGGAGATTCAGGAGGAGTAAGAATTCTCTCTGATCCTAACAAATCAAAGCTAGGAGCAGATATCCTAGCCAGATGAGCAGGTAGAGGAGAGGCTGGAGGAGACAGAGGAACAACCGTAGTTGTTTCAGGAGCAGCAGAGGAAGAAGGTCGTACCTCAGCAGAAGTTGATGGTACTTCAACTGAGGCAGACGGCAAAACAGAGGAGGAGGAAGGAAGAGCTGAGCCAGCTTCAACAGGTTGAGGAGCGACTGTTACAGTCCTTGTGCCCTCAGATGTTGCTGGAGCAGATTTCACAAATGTCCTCTTCCACTTAGAGAACAAGTGGGGATCCATCTTCTTGCTGGCGTTGATTGTAGTTGCAGTGGAACTCAGCAGCTGGGGATATTTCTCTTTAAGGAAAATACCGATAACCCTTCCTAGGGTGACTTCCTTCTTGCCAGTCTTCTTCCTGATTAAATCAAACAAAACAGCTGCCCAATTTATCCTTTTTCGATTAACAATTGCACACATGAGTGCGAATTGCTGCCTTGTTATATTGTCGTGGGCAGAGTGCTTACCCAGGAGCACTTTTCTGACTACCTCAGCGAGGAACTTGATCTTGAAGGGGAAGTTTACCTTGAGCAGCTTGGTGGGAATGCCCTCAGCATGTCCCAGCTCAACCAGCATTCGTCCAAATTCCTGAGCGTCTTGCTCATAATCCTCTTCACCAATAACTAAACCAAAAACATCAGATAAGATGGCCGGAGTCAGGATAACTTCTTCTCCGCCTATGGTACCAGTCATCGATTCGTCTGTGGAAGACGACGTGAAAGCCCATTCTTTTATTTCTGGAATGTTGATCTTAATCCTTTCAGACATCAGCTTCTCCAAACCTTGATCCCTGCAGAGCTGGAGAACTTCCACGATTCCGGCATCGCAACTGCTGAAAGCTTCGACATCCACACTGAATCCGGCATCAAACTTTACTACGGCTAGAACAGCTGGGGAAATCGCCATGGATTCGCCGGAGAAAGCACGAGAAAGCTGGAGAGAGAACGAGAAAGACGAAGCGCCAGAAAATCGCAAGCGGTAAAGCAGAATGCGAAAGGGCACGCTCCGTCGACGATAAAGCAAAAGATCTTTTAACCTAGGTCGACTATCGGTTTTATATTGGACCGGAAATAGTCGATCTATTAAAAAGATACTTGACCCGATAGTCGAACGACCGTTCGACGATCGGCTCAGAAGCAGAGTAGTCGAACCATCGTTCGGCTATTTCTGGCTTCACACGCAACAAGCTGTCGTCGTTCAGAGATCGACGATGAGCTCAACCTGTTCGACGATGGTCGAACGTCGATCGACGATCCTCAAACAGATAAGCTACCATTAACCAGAGGTCGACGATAGGCTCAATCCGTTCGACGATCTTCGATCATCGTTCGACGATCTTCAAGCAGATTTCAACAAAGGCAGATATAGTCACACTTAGTCTCGTCCATTAATCATGCCTAGTTGAACTAAAAAGAACAGATGCTTCTGTTCATCTAAAGGCTTGGTGAATATATCACCTCTCTGAAACTCAGTGGATATGAACTCAAGACAGATCTTGTTCTTTTCCACACAATCTCTCAGGAAATGGTGCCTAATCTCAATGTGCTTGGTTCTAGAGTGGTGCACTGGATTTTGTGCAATAGAAATAGCACTGGTACTATCACACATGATCTTGGTGTTCTTGTGTGAGTAACCATAATCCACAAGCTGGTTTTGAATCCACAGGATCTGTGAACAACAACTGGCAGCTGCTATATATTCAGCCTCTGCAGTTGAAGTTGAGACAGAAGCCTGCTTCTTACAGAACCAAGAGACCAATCTCTCTCCCAGGAACTGGCAAGTTCCTGAGGTGCTCTTCCTGTCAACTCTGCAACCAGCATAGTCAGAATCAGAATATCCAATTAATTCAAACTCTGACTCAGCTGGGTACCAAAGTCCTAGATTTGGACATCCTTTCAGGTATCTCAGGATTCTCTTTAGAAGAATCAGATGAGATTCCTTGGGGTTGACCTGGAATCTAGCACAAAGGCATGTAGCAAACATTATATCTGGCCTACTTGCAGTTAGATATAATAGGGAACCAACAATGGCCCTATAATTCTTTTGATCAACTGGCTTGCCGTGATCATCAGAATCAATAACTACATTAGTAGCCATGGGTGTAGGCATTGCTGAAGCATCAGCCATCCCAAATTTCTTTACCAATTCCTTGGCATATTTGGATTGGGAGATGAAGATACCATCAGCATCTTGCTTAACTTGGAGACCAAGAAAGTAAGACAGCACACCCATACTACTCATCTCAAACTTAGAATGCATCAAGTTGGAAAACTTTTTGCACAGTTTGGGATCAGTGGAGCCAAAAATAATATCATCTACATACACCTGAACTAACAGGATTGTGTCCTTGTTATGCTTGACGAAAAGGGTTCTATCAACTACTCTCCTAGTGAAGTTGTGCTCTAACAGGAAACTAGCTAAAGTCTCATACCAGGCCCTAGGAGCTTGCTTTAGTCCATAAAGAGCTTTCTGCAACTTAAAAACATGAGAAGGCTGAGTTGAAGAAACAAACCCTGGTGGTTGTTCAACAAACACCTCTTCCTTAAGCTCACCATTTAGGAATGCACTTTTGACATCCATTTGGAACACCTTAAACTTCATGAAGGCTGCATAGGCCAAGAAGATCCTTATTGCTTCTAGCCTTGCAACAGGAGCAAAGGTTTGGTCATAGTCTATACCTTCCTCCTGTCTGTAGCCCTGAGCTACAAGCCTAGCTTTATTCCTTACTATTATTCCATTTGCATCTAACTTGTTTCTATACACCCACTTGGTGCCTATGATCAGTTGGCCTTTAGGTCTTGGAACCAAAGTCCAAACTTTACATCTCTCAAATTGATTGAGTTCCTCTTGCATTGCAATGATCCAGTGGGGATCTAGCTCTGCATCTTTAAAGGTGAGGGGCTCAACCTGTGAGAGGAAACAAGCATGCATCACATCCTGTCTTAATTGGTGTCTTGTTTGTACACCAGCTGATATGTCTCCAATCACTTGAGATGTGGGGTGATCTCTAAGTGTGACAATATCAGCAGGTGGGATGTGATCTTCAGCAACAGTTGGGATTAATTCCTCAGGAGGAATTTGATCTACTGTTGGTGGTACAACAGCAGCTTCAACAGCTTCAGCAATGTCTTCATCACTGTCTGATTCAGTGATCTGAAGAGTTGATAGTTGAAGGATTTCTTGAGGGGCATCAGGTACCTGCAAAGAACTGGAGGAAGGAGAATTTTCCTTCTCCTTGTAAAACATCTGAGACTCATCAAAAGTCACATGCACAGATTCTTCTATCTTACAGGTTGATTTGTTATAAACCCTATAAGCTTTGCTTACTTGGGAATATCCAAGCATAATTCCCATTGAAGATTTTGCTTCAAATTTTCTAATATATTCTTTATTATTATTATGAATATACACAATACAGCCAAAAACTCTAAAGTAATTAATTTTTGGTTTCTTTCCTTTAAGCAACTCATAAGGAGTTTTACACTTAAGTTTGTGTATCAAACTTCTATTCAAGACATAGTTAGCTGTACTAACAGCTTCTGCCCAATAGGATAGAGGCATGTTAGCATCTGCCAACAATGTACTAGCAGCTTCAATTAGTGTTCTATTCTTCCTTTCAACTACCCCATTTTGTTGGGGAGTTCTAGGAGCTGAGAAGCTATGTTTGATACCTTCTCTCTCACAGAATTCTTGCATGAGAAGAGAATCAAACTCAGTACCATGATCACTTCTGATCAAGGCCACATGAGTAGAGTACTCAGTCTGCACACAAAGTAGAAAGTCTGTAAGGGCTTTGAAGTTATCAGACTTAGTTCTCAAAAAGAAAACCCAACTGAACCTAGAGAAGTCATCTACAATTACTAAAGTGTAATACTTCCCTCCTAAACTCTGTACATTTATTGGGCCAAAAAGGTCCAAATGTAATAAATACAGGATTCTAGGAGAATCACTTTTATTTACAGATTTAAATGAATTCTTGGTTTGCTTGCCTAGCTGACAAGCCTTGCATAGGCTCTCCTTCTTGTAGGGGCAAGAGGGTAAACCTCTAACAAGGTTGTGCTTAGATAACTTAGATATATTTTTAAGGTTTACATGACTAAGCCTTTTATGCCAAAGGGAATTATTATTAAGGGTTACTTCATTAAACATGCAGATTTCAGAGTGAGATGAATTAAAATCTACTAAATAGATATTACCTATTCTAATGCCTATTAAAACAATATTATTATTCAAAGTAATATTGCAAGATGAGTTGGAAAATGAAACCTGGTAGCCAGCATCACATAGCTGGCTGACTGAAATCAGGTTATGCTTCAGTCCATTGACATAAGCAACTCTCTTGAATGTAACTGCTCCAATTGTGATCTTGTCATAGCCTTCTGTCTGACCACAGCTGGAGTCTCCAAAGATAACCTTTGGGCCGAGCTTAGCTTTGAATTTTGACAGTAGATCTTTATTTCCTGTCATATGCTTAGAGCATCCACTATCCAAATACCACTTATTTTGAGTGATTGGATAGGCCTTCACCTGCAAGACAATTATTTAGACAGTGTGGACCCAGGTAACCTTGGGTCCCTTGTTTTTCACATAAGAAAAACTGGAAATATATGAGAATGCAGGCTGAGGGTGATAACCTAGTGGGTGAGATCTCCTAGGTGGGATTCTCCATGCAGATGATGGGTCAACAAACCTAGGGTTTCTATTTTCATTTAGGTTTCTATGATACTGATTATGATTTTGAAAATCATGTTGAAATCGTCGATCGACGTTCGACGATGGGCGTTCAGATCGTCGAGCTTCGTTCGACCATGGAGCATCCGATCGTCGAGCGGCGTTCGACGCTCTTTGCATTTCTTTGAAAAACTTCTTTCTCTTTTCTCTCTTAGCTTTATTTAGGGTTTTATTTACAAGGTTTACTTGCTCAGTGTTCTTCTTTCCACTAGCTGAAATGAAGTTCACTGGAGTTGAAAGGTTATTTTTAAGGAGGACTGGGGGTTCACTGGGAGAAGCTCCTAAGCCTAATTTATCATTACCTGACCTAGTGTTAGTCATGCTGGTAATTTCTAACAGCTTAAGGCTTCTACCATTAAGGGATTCTTCTAATCTCTTAGACTTAGCTAATTCTATTTTAAGAAATTTAATTTCTTCACTACAAGTAGTGAGATCTTCCTTTAACCTAATGTTTTCAGAGGCTATTGATTCTGAGTCAGCTAACCTATTTCTAAGTTCTTTTATTTCTTTTTCTGAACTAATTAAATCTAAACACAAAGATTTAAATTCTAACTTAAACTCTTCTGAAGTAAAATCATAAGATGAAAGTACCTCATCTTCAGTAGGCATCTCTTCATCAGAATCAGAACTCTCTGCAGCAGAGTGGTTGCTGCAGGCATCTATTGCCATTAGGCAAACTTCTTTTGCCTTCTTCTCTTCCTCATCTTCACTGGAGCTTGATGAGGATGATTCTTCATCAGAATCACTCCAGGTTTCAGCAATGAAACCTCTCTCCTTCTTCTTGTTTTTGTAGGGGGATGGCTTGGAGTGCTTCCTGTGTTGTTCTTTGTCTTTTCTCTTTTCCTTGTTCTTCTCCTCTGGACACTCTGGCAAAATGTGTCCAGGCTTCCTGCAACCATAGCAAATGATTTCTTTAGCAGGAGATCGATCATACCTTGGTTTGTCTTCATAGCGTGAAGACTTCTTTCTGAGCTCCTTTCTCCCCATCTTGAGAAACCTCTTGGCAAACAGTGCCATAAGTTCCTCATTGGATTGGCTGCCTTCAGAAACATCTGCAGCCTTAAGAGCTAGAGATTGCTCTTTTCTTGTTGGAGTGGGGGTCTTGGCTTCAGCTTCTGCTTCTCTGGTCTTCAGCACTTGCTCAAAAGACTTGAGCTTGCCGAGGAGAGCTTCAGTTGAGATCTCATTAGTGCTTCTGGCTTCCTTGATGGGCCAGATTCTTAGATCCCATGTGCTAGGGAAGCACATAAGAATCTTATCATTGACCTCTGTCAATGATATGTCCTTGTCCAGGGTCCTCAGCTCATTGATGATTGAGCTAAGCCTGGTGTACATAGCCTCAACTGATTCAGCATCAGTTTTCTTGAAGTTCTCATACTGTGAGATAAGGTTGGACCTTCTGTCCTTCCTTTCATCAGCTGAACCAGCTACAATCTGGTTCAGTGTGTCCCACATGGCCTTTGCTGAGGAGCAGTCAGCCACCTTCTGGAACACCTCATCAGACATTGTCTGAGCCAGTATGTTCATTGCCTTGGCATCAGCAATTTTGGCCTTCTTGTATTCATCATTATAGTCTGGAGGAGGCACTGCACTCATATCAGATGATGAGGCAGTGGCAGCAGCAGGTGCTCTTGGGGGACCTGACAAAATAGAAGCAAAGATGCTTTCATCAATAGAGTTCATATATAATTTAATCCTTGCCTTCCAGATGCCAAACTTTGCTAAGTTGCATGCTGGAGGTCTGGTGCTAGAATAATCCTTAGGCTGGGCCATGATAGTGAATATCTATAAGCTCTTGGTATCTATCAGGATCTTGTGACTTAGGTGTTAGCCTATACAGTCAGTCAACCTCCCTCTGATACCAATTGAAAGTGAAGGGATAGATACTACTCTAGAGGGGGGGTGAATAGAGTTATCAAATTTTGCACAGACAAAACTTAATATTCTACCCAACTCCCTTGGAGTGAAGTGCGGAATGAAAAGATTATAGATATTGATTTAACCTTAAAGCCTAACACAAGTGATGTGTACAAACACAAGCTAACTGTAATTACAGTTAAGCTTGGAAAAACCTAATCAGCAACTAGCAACCTAGTTATATCTAATCACAGCCATAATGCAGGAATTAAACAGTGGAATCCAGACGACACAAGGAAATTTATAGTGGTTCCCCAAACAACTTGGGTACGTCCACTCTTCTACCCACACGGTAGGAATCCACTCAGGTTTTTGATCAGGTGCCCTGCCACCAACAGAATCTGATTCAGGTAGATTCAGAAACCCTTTAGACTTTTGATCAGGTGTCTAAAAACCAAGCACAGGTTTTTGATCAGGTGCCCTGCCACCAAGGGATACTTTTGAAGGGAGTAATAACCCTGTACAGGAGGGGGAAGAGGGTTAAGATGTCTTCTCTATTTTACAATAGATTAGAGAAGCACAAAAGCTTGCACTGAGCTAGAATGCTCTAAAGAATCAAGGCTCCCCTGGCTCAAGAATGTCCAGGTGAAGTCTTGCTTCAGTGCAGAGAAACTCTTCAGAAAGTTCTGAAGGAAAGAGCTACAGGAAGAAAGTAAATAATAAAATCAAAGTTCTTCGAGCAGCTATCTTCTTCTTCTTCTTCTTCAAAGGAACTCTGAGTTGAACTTCCTGAAAGCAGGAGAACTCAGGTGAAGAAGAGATGAAGATCTTAACACTTCTCAGTTAGATGGAGATTGCTGAGAGCAGGAAGCTTGAGCTTGATGAAGGCTTGAGTGCTTGAGAATATGTGTGTAACACTAGCTTCAATCCTTCTTCAAAGGGTCCTTTAAATATTATCAGCAAGCAACGGCTCTCTTCCATTTGAATTATTTGTCTTCTTCTAAGCCTTGAGACCTGGGCTGTAAATATCAAGAAGACAGAAATATCTCTGCAGCAAAACATTCTATAAAGGGAATAAATCACTTTCTAAGAAGCTGCAGGCTTAAATCAGATAACAGAAGGACTAAATAAAGTCACATCAGAAACAATCTCTTTATAGCAAAAGAAGACTTTTCAGTCTAACGGCTATAAAGGGCTGACAATAGATAAAGTAAATTAAAATGGCAGCTAATGAGACAAACAACTTTATCTTAAAAAGATTTGAACTCAGGCAAAAAGAATAGAGCAAATAATGCCTGGAAATATTATCATACAGCTTAAAATACTGTCCCAGAAAATGTATTAATTAATTAAATATAATAAATAAATACAAAATACAAAGGCAGACAGAAAAACGTCGAACGACCTTCGAAGATCGTCGAACGACGCACGGAGATCGTCGAACTATCGGGCAGATAGTCGAACGATCCAGATAGTCGAGCTATCAAACAGATAGTCGAGCTACCGCAGCAGATAGTCGAACTATCAGGACAGATAGTCGAACTATCAGATAGTCGATCTATCTAGGACAGATAGTCGAGCTATCAAGCGCACAGAGATAGTCGACCTATCAAGCAGATAGTCGACCTACCTCAGAAAACAGATAGTCGATCTATCAAAAGATAGTCGAACTATCAAAACAAACTAGATAGTCGATCTATCAGCAGATAGTCGAACTATCAGAACAAACTAGATAGTCGATCTATCAGCAAATAGTCGAACTATCAGATAGTCGACCTATCAGAACAGATAGTCGAACTATCAAAACGAAACAGATAGTCGATCTATCAACAGATAGTCGAACTATCAGCGCAGAACAGATAGTCGAGCTATCAACAGATAGTCGAACTATCAGCGCAGAACAGATAGTCGAGCTATCAACAGATAGTCGAACTAT
The DNA here is from genome assembly GCA_039513925.1 of Platanthera zijinensis. NCBI lineage: Eukaryota > Viridiplantae > Streptophyta > Magnoliopsida > Asparagales > Orchidaceae > Platanthera > Platanthera zijinensis. The sequence goes on along the minus strand of CM077083.1, from coordinate 164,031,759 downwards.
CAGCGCAGAACAGATAGTCGAACTATCAACAGATAGTCGAACTATCAGCGCAGAACAGATAGTCGAACTATCAACAGATAGTCGAACTATCAGCGCAAAACAGATAGTCGAACTATCAACAGATAGTCGAACTATCAGCGCAGAACAGATAGTCGAACTATCAACAGATAGTCGAACTATCAGCGCAGACAAGGCGTCGACCAACTGATAGACGATCGTCGATCAGCCGATAGACGATAGTCGAACGGCGTTCGACTATAGTCGAACGAAAAACCTACTTAACTAAATTCTCAATTTGGAAAAGCGAGGACCCTACAGCTAGACTCCTAACCATTGACCATAGATATTTCTTGGGTCAAGGGCACAAAGGAGAGGACTAAACTCAAATCCATCTAGGGTACCAACAGAGCTGGAAGTCACTTGGTGGTAGAATGAGAAATTGGCCCGAGAAGATCCCGCTAGCCATACTTCCACTAGCTGACAGGGCTGGAAGTCACCCGGAGATAGTTTCAAAGGTTGACCCCGAGAAGATCCCGCTGTCCAGGCTCCCACTAGCTAGCAGGGATGGAATTCACTAGATGGTATTATGAGAAATTGGCCTGAGAAGATCCCGCTGAGCAGGATTCCACTAGCTGGCAGGGCTTGAAGTCACTCAGAGATAATTTGAAAGGTTGACCCCGAGAAGATCCCGCTGTCCAGGCTCCCACTAGCTGGCAGAGATGAAAGTCACTCAGTGGTAGAATGAGAAATTGGCCCGAGAAGATCCTGCTGACTAGCTTCCACTAGCTAGTATGGCTGGAAGTCACTCAGAGATAGTTTGAAAGGTTGACCCCGAGAAGATCCCGTTGTCCAGGCTCCCACTAGCTGACAAAGCTGGAATTCACTCCGTGGTAGAATGAGAAATTGTCCCGAGAAGATACTGCTGACCAGGATTCCACTAACTGGTAGGGCTGGAAGTCATTTGGAGATAGGTTGAAATATCGGACCAAGACGGTTTAGCTACCCAGGCTCGCACTAACCCGAATCTCGCCAACTAGTTGAGGGCAATAACTACTCAGTGTTGAAACCGGGAACTGGCTTCTGTGGAGTTCGGAACCTAAGAAGGGATGAACACACACATACTTCTCCAAATGAGCTCACTCAACCAGAAACTCAGGATTAGAGAATAAACCACTACTACAGTACGGAGGTCCCATCACACACCCGGAAGATCTTAGAGTGCTTCCCCTCCTTAGCTAATGCTGAGCTAAGGGCACCTCAGAAAGCGCTACAAGACCAAAAAATGATAAGCTGTCCTTCCGTGGTACCCATGTGGGTTTATTTATAGATTTCTGAGTCTGGCCTACAAATAACATAACTTACCTTTTTGTTTTATTATACGCAACTCAAAGAGGGTCTGCCAACAGCGAAACTCCACAGTTTGAAAAGGCTACTGACAAACCAAGTTACATTATAGAAATTCTATTAGCACCCCATATACGGGGGCGAGCGCGAACCAGCTCGCTAATCCCTTAGACGGGTGTGGTCATGCCCCCGCGGCTCGCCTGCCTCTTAGGCGAGTGTAAGCCGATTTCCTACAGCTCGCTCGCCTCCTGGAAGGGTGCGGGGAGGGCCCCACGGCTCGTCTGCCTTCTTGGCAGATGTGGGCCGACTGCCCCTGGCTCGCCCGCTTTCCAAGCTGATACGGGTTGGTTGCCTCGACTCACCCGCCTTCTTGGCGGATGCGGGCTGACTCTCCCAGCTTGCCCGCCTGCTTGGCAGATGCGGGCTGACTCCCCTAGCTCTCCTACTTTCCGAGCTGAGGCCGGCTGCCCCAACTCGCCTATGACTTGTTATTACATAGCCTATCCCAAGGACCTCACTTCGTTCTGTCTTGTTGAGTCCACTTGGCGAATACGGGGTTGTACACTCGACAACAGTGTGGGGATAAGGCGAGTACTATCATTTGGGGGTGGATCTCACTGACAGAGGATACTCGCATGCCTCCCCGATAAACCAACGCAAAGCATCATGAAATAGGAAGTCGAGCCAAACCTAGCCTACCACTCGCGCCTAGTACTCAAGGGGGTGCGAGAGCTAGTAGGCGAACACGCGTGATGTGCGAGAAGGCCCTCTACAACTACGAGTTACCCTATTATGTTTTTCCTTAGGGAAATCATGAATTTGGATAACTCGTCCGACCACACGAAGATCGTGGGTCCAGGTGTGCGAGCGATCTAACCCTGACTATCGAGGGGGAGAGATCTCCAGGTCTTCATATGGCACGTGTTCCGGCCTGACTCGGATGGGTTAGAGCAGTGTGCTCTACCTTTGAGAAATCTCGCCTCAAGGGGTTATGCGTGCATGTGAGTGCGACATAGCCAAGAAATGTCACACAAAAAAGAGGAAGAAAGGGGCACGAATTGCAGTGTAAAGTTTCATTAAAATATATCTGATTATAAAAATTGCCTCACGACGAGCATACAAATATAAGGGGGGAATCATTACAATGAAGAAAGACAACAAGTCCCCTAGTCGCCTCCTCCGGATAGATTGTCTCGCCAGCCCTCGACCTCGCTAAAAAGCGATTCAAGCTCGTCCTCCTCCTCGCCAGGGATGAGGATGGGGATGAACAACTCAGGACCAAGTCTTTGGAAGTAACCTTCTCGCAGTCCGGTGTGAGCACTTGGAGGTCTCGCATGACCTGTAGCGTGTGGTTGGAAGCCTTGATGGAGGTGACCCTCATCATCTCATTGACCTCCGCCTCATTGTACATCTGTGGCTTCTTGACTTGACTGCTCGCCTTGCCGCGATATGGGGGAAGGAGGGTGCCAACCAGGAAAGTAACCTCAGCCTGGAGTTGTTTATTCTGCCTCTCCAGTAGTTGATCTCTCGCTTCGAGGTCAGCAGTACGAGTGCGCGGGCTGTCGGCAGTCACGACATCGTACGAGGTAGAAGTCAGAAAGGGGTGATCTCGGCAAGCGAAAGAGAATGGGGAAGGGATGACCAACACTTACCACCCCACAGGATCCCTTCTTGATGAGACTTTCGGCGATTCCCAGATAGCGCTTTAGGTCCACTACCTCGTCCGCAGCAAGAGCCCAAGCTTCCTCGGCATCTGACCACTTGCAGTTCAGGGTGAAGTCACGATGAACATACATATGTGTGAGCTCCATGGAGCTCATCTGGGCTCACGTACACTCATGGGCGAGCCGTTGCATCATCATGTTATCATAATCCTCAGCGTCCTCATGACCGTAGAGTCTGAAGTCTAGGGCGAAGGCATGCCCACTGGGAGGTCGGCGCTCAGACCATGAGGGGAGGAGAGATTAAATAGAGACCCGGTTGGCCATCTCATCCCATAACACCATGGGCTCACCGACCTGATCCTTCACCTTCCCGTCAAGACCGAAATTTTGTTGGCATTCGGCAGTCCCTCCTTGCGGGTTTCAGACACCACAATGACTGTGGACCCAGGGAGGTCGCCCTCGCCTCGCTCCCTTTCTGGCGAGTCCCGCTGGATCTGCTTTCCCTTTAGATACCACCGCCTTTTTTAATCTCTTTACCGGTGGCGGAAGGTGAGGCGAGTTGGAGCTGGCAGGGACTGGACGCTTCTTATTGCTAGGAGGTCCGGTGGGCTCCTGCTCCCTTCGGTACGCCGTCATGGTTGCCCTCTCCCAGGTGAGAGGTTGAGGGTGCAGCCCAGCATCAGTAATGGGCAGGTGCTCTGGGACGAGTGGTTCCTGTTGGAGCATGCATTCTGCATCTCTTGGTTTGAGAATAACAAATATCGCGATGTATTTAATCTACTCTTTTGTGTGTTTATAGTGTGCAGGTTGTACAGGTTGAATGAGAAGAAAAGTCCTCAGCTATGGGCATGATCCAAGGGTGTGTAGACTTTAGAAAAAAAATAAAATGACGAGTTTTGTGTGCTAAACTTCAAACAGCCATAACATTCAATTCAGGAGGAGTTACAGAACGTGCCACCCTATTCCGGAATGAGATTGAAGTCATCTACACTTTGGAAATGGTTCGGGTGAAAAAAGTGAAAAGGAGTATCACCAAGAGACAACCACTATCGCCTGACAATAGCTCCATGATCGAATCATCACGCGGAAACCTCAGAATCGTGGGGCACATGGCAACCGGATAGGATATCGCTGATCGGAGACAGCCAGTGTCGCCGGGCGATATCGCTAAAATATAAAAGTGATTCATTTTTTCGTGGAGATCAAGGGTTACAGAATTTGGAGTGTTCCTTCCCATGTAACTGGTCCATAGAGCTCCAACATCCAAAAAGACTCCATCCTCCTAAGACGGTTCAAGAGCAACGAAGCGTTGACACGTACACAACATCTGAAGCAATCTTGGCAAGGATTCGTCGTCATCTTCAGTGCTACATTTAGAGGGAGTTTTTAATTCTGAATTTTATACTTTATTATTATTCTCATTATAATCATTAGGAGAGAAAATCTCCACCTTGTGCGTGGCATCTAAGTCCTTACGTGGCTTAGGAGAGAAAATCTCGCCTTGTGCGCGGCGTCTAAGTCCTTGTGTGGCTTAGGAGAAAATCTCTGCCTTGTGCGTGGCGTCTAGGTCCTTATGTGGCTTAGGGAGTTATCGCTGCCTTGTGTGCATCGACTAGATCGTGGTGAGATCTAGAGGGAGGCTAATTGCAAGATCTATGGAGAGATATGCTTTTGCATTCCGGTTCTTATAGAAGGACCGACGAAATCAAAAGTAGACTATATTTTTTATAGCCTTAATCTCTAGCTTCATAGAGATATACTATATTATGTTTTATCACTTTTGAAATATAAGATTATCATTTATGTTCTTATATGTTTATAAGTGTTTTATTTTGTCTATGAAAAATTAGTTTTGATTTCTTTCATTATTTCATCAAGTAAATTTAGATTAAAAAATAAAAATTGTCAACCCTTATTCACCCCCCTCTAAGGGTGCCGTAAGATCCAACAATTTGTATCAGAGGCAGGTTATTCCAAAACGGCTTCATAACGAGGAATAATGGCGCTTCATGATCTCGCAACCACTAGAGGGGATGAAATTTTATTAAATGAAAAATCTTTAGCACCACCATTATTTATGGGTGAAAACTATAAAGGATGAAAAATTTTAATGAAAAAATTTCTTAAATCCTTAAATATTGAAGTTTGGAATATTACAATTAAAGAGCCCCCAATTATTTTAAATAGAAATAAAATGATTTTAAATGCATAATCACTAAATATTTTATTTTGTGCACTAGCTCAAAATATTTTCAAACTTATTTATACATTTCCTACAGCTTATAAAGTTTGGAAATATCTTAAGAATTCTTATTGTCTTTTTTCCACAGATAATGAACAAGAGCAATTTCCAATGGATCCGAGAGAAGAAATCGACGAGGACTCATGTTTGGAGGAAGATCTATAAAATTCAACTAATAAAGAAGAATGTAACATCACAATATTATACTCAAATGATGACAACTACACATCAAGCGGAAGGAAAGATGAACTCTCATCAATAGAAGCAGACGATGAAGATGTCAAAGGAACTATATATTCAAATCATGTCTTGTCTGATAGTGTTGTAAGAAAATCAAATTCCCTTCTTGTTTGTAATTCTATTTCTACATTATATGTGTTAAATGCGGCTAAACGTAAAATTAAGAAATTAAAAAATATTAATTGAAAATTGCATTTAGAAAATAAAAAATTAAAAGCACAACTAAATGTAAAACCAAAGCTTGTTGTATCACATTCTCCATCCACCTCCGTAGTTGAAAATATTATACCTTATTATGATTGCAAAGAATTTAAAGAAAAATTCAAGGTTCTTGAAAAAGAGCTAAATTTTCCAAAGAGCGAAATGAAAAATTGATTAATGAAATTGTTGTTGTGTCTCGTAAACAAGAATCTTTAAAATTATTTGTGAAAAAAGTTTAAAATATTAAAAAATCTTTTATGTTTAGTTTATCTTCAAAGTTTTGTAAGGTATCTACTAGTATTTCAAACTTCATAAGACATACACAGTAGAATATTTAATCCGCATTCAACTTCTCCTAATGTTAAAGTAAATATCAACAAATTTCCTATTAATAATAATTTCAAAAATCACTATCATTATAAGCCTCAAAATAATGAGTATGAAAATTTGTCACATAAAAAGAATATTCAACCAAAGTTTGAGTGGAGTCCCATCGTTAAAAATGACGCACCTATTCCACTCGAAAGGACACATTCATCATTATCTCCTCATGGTTTACCACACTATGTTTGGGTACCCAAAGGAACCGCAACACTTGGCTCCTTTTGGATACCTAAATATCTTATCCATTAATATCCACCTATTGCGTGAAGTAGAAACTAATCAAAACAAAATTACTCGATAATGTACTTCACGATGTTCATAATGTTCTTTTTCTTTTTATTGTGTTTTTTTTTGTATTTTGTTTTTGTATATGTGTGTTTATAAGATTAAGTGCTTTAGTATGACCATGATCAATCACCCATTATTTGTGTCTCACTTTAGCGAGGACGTAGGTTGTATACATTAGAGACGCTAATTTGTAAATCATGTCTTGTCCTTAACCGGGGAAAGGTTCCAGTGGGGCCTTACGAGGCACTAGGGGGAAAGAGTGTTAGGTGTAGCGGCCTCTTTTGTATGCATATTCGATTAACACCCCAAACAACGACACACATGCAACTCCTCATGCCCATCCATCACTTAGTACGGGACTAGGGTGTAGACATATAGCTTGGGTAGTTTTATCTAGGAAATACTCATATAATTTTCATTGCATGAATATTATTTTACACTATGATTATTTATATCATGCATATTGGTTTGAACATGTGTATATTATTTTATACTAGTTATTTTAAAGATATTACAAAAAAACCAATTATAATATTACAAAATAATTTAAAATATTCATTGTCATTATCAAAGATGATTAATTATATCAATTAAAGATTAAATACAATGTTTAATTTAGTTTTCACATTTCTTAAAACGTTGTTTTGATTTTATCATGTCTTGAATATTATCTTGTTATGTGCAACAAAATTGATTGTAGAAAACATATGTAGAATTGTTTAGCATGCCTCTAAGTATGAGTAATATTTTGTATTTGATAATGACTTTACACACCCACTTATTTTGATAACCTACATGTGTTTTTAATCTTATACTTGCATGGTTGTGTAGTGTAATAACATAATAATTAAAATGCATAAATAGATTACCTACAATAAATTGAATTGTTTATTTCAATTCTTTGTTTTTCACGCACTTATTCATTAGAGAAAAGTGGTTTAAAAAATTTAAATGATATTATTTGCGAAACAAGTGAATTAGGAGTCCTTGGTCACAAGCATAGAAAGCATATATTAAATGACAAGGAAAACTCCACCAAACACTACTCATCCTCCTGATAAATCTTAATGAGCATTGTGAGGTTGAGCACCTTGGAAAGGATTGTAAAGTTTCTTGTAACAAAAAAAAGTATTCACACTTCTCTTAGTACACTGGATCATAAAAATAAAAATAAAGCTAAAAGGAATAAAAGTGATCCTCCAAGCACTACTTCGCTCCCTGATAAGTCGTAATGAGCATTGTGTATGTGAAGCACCTTGATTGTTGTACTTTTTATGTATGTGTATTGAAATTTCATGGAAGTAATTTTAGTTGTGTATTTTAATATTATATTATTTCATTATATATGTCATTTATTTTGATTAATATATTTATATACTTTATCAAATCACTTTTATACACATTAGTATCACATATAAAACTTCTACTCATGAGAATTGGATCCTAATGCATATCTAGACAATTCTCTACAAACTTAAGTAAATGCACTAGATAACAAAGCATGACCACTTCAATGTTTTTGTTTACTTGAAATGTAAATTTTATTACATTGTAGTTTTGTATCTTTTCTTGATATTTTCAAATCGTGCTTGCAATTATATCTCAATAAAATAACATCCCTTAGAACTTTAACTCAAACATCAATTTTTCTGTTTTAAAACTCATTATCCTTCATATGCTCTTATTTTATAAAAAGATGTTTGTTTTTAAGAATGCTTATTATACTTTCTGATGTAATTATTACTTGCAATTATTCATGATTTTTTTTCAACAAGTGGTATCTTGAAATAAAAATGCTTACTACTTTATGCTCTACCATGCTTATTTCTAACAAGTGATATTTAACAAGCTTTTTGTAACATCATATTTTCCTTCTCTACATAAGACAAACTAATTTTTGTTGCATACACTCACCTCTACCCTCCTTTGATACAATCAAAAGGGGGAGAATAACTTGCATGAACTTAAAATTTTAGAGGGAGTACATTGAAAATTTCATAGGAAATATGTATTTAGGTGGAGCAATCATATAAGAAGTGCATATATTATCTTATTGCTCGATCATGATTAATCTTTCAGTAAGTTATCACTATTAATCTTAAAAGGTATATCTTCATCCTTACCCACTTTTGCTAATAACAAAAGGGGGAGAATAAACTGAGAAATCGAGTGGAACTGATATTTAGGGGGAGCAAAATATATAGGGAACACTTATGTAAGGGAGCCTTCATATAAGAAGAGTATGCTTTGCTTTAAAGCTACCATGTTATAAACTTATTATTCATGCATATATTTTACCAAACTTACCTATAAACATAAATGGTCTTAAACTCACGAATTTCTCATATATGTATTTGTTATTATCAAAAGGGAGAGATTGTTGGAGTATGCATTCCACATCTCTTGGTTTGAGAATAACAAATATCACGATGTATTTGATATACTCTTTTGTGTGTTTATAGTGTGCAGGTTATGCAAGTTGAATGAGGAGAAAAGTCCTCAGTCATGGGCATGATCCAAGGGTGTGTACACTTTAGAAAAAAAACAAAATGATGAGTTTTGTGTGCATTTCGTCTGAATCGTTTCCTGAGTGTAGATGACTTCAATCTCATTTTGGAATGGGGTGGCACGTTACGTAGCTCCTCCCAGCGATATCGTCAGGCGATAACCACTTTCGCCCGACGATAGCTCCACGATCGAATCATACTGTGGAAACCTCAAAATCGTGGGACACGAGGTAACCAGATAAGATATCGTTGATCGGTGACAACCAGTATCGTCAGGTGATATCGCTAATATATAAAAGTGATTCATTTTCCGTGGAAATCAAGGATTACATAATTTGGAGTGTTCCTTCCCGTATAATTGGTCCATAGAGCTCCAGCATTTAAAAAGACTTCTTCCTCCTAAGACGGTTCAAGAGCAATAAAGCGACAACACGTACATTGCATCTAAAGCAATCTTAGTAAGGATTCGTCATCATCTTTAGCGCTACATTTAGGGGGAGTTCTTAATTCTGAAGTTTATACTTTATCATTATTCTCATTGTAATTATTAGGAGAGAAAATCGTCACCTTGTGTATGACATCTAAGTCCTTGCATGCCTTAGGAGAGAAAATTGTCGCCTTGTGCGTGACGTCTAAGTCCTTGTGTGGCTTAGGATAAAATCATCATCTTGTGTGTGGCGTCTAGGTCCTTGTGTGGATTAGGGAGTTATCACCGCCTTGTGTGCAGCGACTAGATTGTGGTGAGATCTAGAGGGAGGCTAATAGCAAGATCTAAGGAGAGATACGGTTTTGCCTGTCGGTTCTTGTAGAAGGACCGACAAAATCAAAAGTAGACTATATTTTTCATAGCCTTTATCCCTAGTTTCATAGATATATATTGTATTCTGTTTTATCACTTTTGAAATAAAAGATTATCATTTATATTCTTATATGTTTTTAAGTGTTTAATTTTGTCTATGAAAAATTAGTTTTGATTTCTTTCATTATTTCATCAAGTAAATTTAGAATAAGAAATAAAAATTGTCAACCCTTATTCACCCCCCCCCCCTCTCTAAGGGCGTCGTAAGATCCAATAACTCCCCTGTAGAGAATGAACTTAGCCCCATCATAAAAATAAAGCAGCCATGTGGCGAGTCTAAAGGAAAGCGAAGGGAAAACATACTTTCACCAGGAAGTACCGGTATCAGCGAGTCGAGGCCCCTTCGCAGGAAGGCAACCTCAAAATCCTTATGAAGGAAGAATTGGTGGAGGTTAGCATCGTTGCCTGATACAGTCGGCACATGGTACGTCTCCTCGCTCCGTTGAATAGGCGAGTAGGGAATGCTGCCGAGATCGCCCTTGATGAAGACAAACTTGGTGAACCAGTGATGGTTCTTATTGGCGGTCTCATGCACCTTGAATTGCGAGCCGCCGAAGATGGCGACTCCATCATTGGTGGTGTGATAGATGAATAACTTGTGGAAGACGGTGCAGTTGAACTTGATCCGCTCCTTTTGGAGGAAGCTCGTGAAAGCCACCAGCATGACAATCACATTGGGATTGAGTTGTGCGGGGACAACCCGAAGTATTTTAAGACCTGGTGGACCTCTGACCAGAGGGGCAGATGCATCACCACCTCGAAGTGCGAGATGGGGAAGGTGAGTTCATTAGAGAGGATGTTATTGATCGCTTATCCCCTTCTCGGCCGGCGCACGGTGAATCCTGGAAGGACATAGTACACCACAAAGGCGAGATATTCCTGCTCAGATGAATTCTCATCGAAGAATGGATACTCGGCGAACTATTTCGCGCACTTCGGCCTCCCATAGACATCGGTTCGCGTATTTCCCATCCTGACAAGTGATTTTTTGTGCGAGTGCAAAGGACGAGATGTCCAGAGTCAAGAAGGTGTAACTACAATAAATGTTATGGGAGTACGGGTAGGTGGGGGATCCTATTTATAGAAAGAGCTAGGGTGAGGTTAGCCACTATCTTGGGCCAACTTGCTAGCCCTGACGTTGACCTCCCACAATCTTATCTACCAACAGGCGAGTCGAATTCAAAGTGAAACATTTTACTCACGCGAGACCAACCGGAATCAAATATGGGATATATTACAATCAAGCATAGTTTTGCCGGTATCCTCAAGAAAAATACAAAACGAAGTAAAAATACAGTTATTATAAGATACGAGAAGACCGGTGGGGCTAGCGAGAGAGTGTCAGTAGGCTCAGCTCGAGAGCCATTTCCATCTACCCCGGCCTTGCGCCCCCACCCTCGGTGGTCGACGGAGGTTGTTGAACTCACGAACCATCTCTAGGTCATGGTGAATGAGGCGTACATTTTATTTTATTCGGTCAATAAGCGGTCCGGGGGAAGTCATCTCGTCGCTTGATCCTCTCCTTACCTTGTCTGCTAGTATCACGTAGTCCTGCTCGAGAGCGCGCAACCATTGCTCGCCGACAGCCCTCTCCTCTTGGAGCCCCCGCAGCATGAACCAATACTTTTTGAAGGGCCCAACGGTTCACTTCCTCTCCTCTATAGGGTCGATCGAGACATACAAGAAACCTTCTAGTGAGTTGGGAGAGGGGGCGGCAAATAGAGTCCAGGGTTGGAGGACTCTTCGACTTCTGAGTGTCCGGGAAGTCCCGTGACAATGGAAGTCCTAATAAGAAGCGACTTGAAGAGCGAGAAAGGGGGTGAGTGCTTCAACTAACCATGCGAGGTGGAATTCCAGTGGTGGTGAGGTTGACAGGAAGAGCTCGAGAGTCCTTAGTGGGGACGAGTGAGAGGAAAAACATGTACTTTGCTATGACCCGGATGAAAGTAGCCTAGGTCATGGATCAAATTAAAGGGAGGAACGGGGATGCACTTAACACCACACACCACGAGTGAAGGATCAGGGGTAGGATCACGCTGGGGCTCGCGAGCCGGCAACCTCAGCGATAGTGAGCCCATGTCGGTGGTCCCGAAGGTAGGAGCTGGAAAGAAGAAATTTGGATGAGAAGGGTAGTGAGAACGAACACAAGGGGAAGATGGGTTACCCGGGGTTTTCGCAGGATCATTAGTTGCGCCTCGAGGGTGCTAGTCCATTAGAGAGGGGTTAATCTGGACAAGGGGAAGAATCACATCATCTTGTTGGCGAGTACCAGGGTCAGCAAGAGCGTCATCGACTCCCTTCCCCTTAGATTGGCCGGCCTACAAGAACATCCAGAGAGGTTATTCCCAAGTAGTCAAGTTGAGGTCATTGGGTGTGGTAGGATCTTCAAATACCTTCTTCGAAGAGGAGGAGACGATTCCACGGCCTGGTACGGTGGGCGGATCGCCGAGGACAGGCTTACCGACCGTTGGGTTGGGTCTAGCCATCTTCGCGGGCTTGCGCTTCAACAACTCATTTAGGGATTGATTGGAAAGCCATGGTCGAAGTTCGGCAGTGCTGGAGGAATTTAGTTACCTGGCGCGATTGAGTCTCTCTTGGAACTCCTTGGAAAGAGGCCTGATGTAGCTAGGATCAGGAAGGAAGGGGAAGCAATGTCCTCCTGGGCAGGCAGGTATATATAACATTTTGTGGAATCCACCATAAGATTCCTTCTGATCCCATCCATACTCGTCGAGCACTTGGGGTTGGATGAATCTTTTCGAGCTTGGGACAATATCGCAAAGAGCGGGGATTGTGTATAACCCTCTGCCTGGCAAGTGGGCCCGTTAGGGGAAGGTTCAGTTAGGGGATGCGCGGTCTAAGTCTCAGGTGAGTCGGATGGGCGAGTGCAGTAGAACCTCCTCGACTCGCCCAGGCCGAGCGGTAAAGATTAAGTGGGATGAGCGATGCATTTAGACTTGTACTCGCCCCGAGCTCGTGGCAGGAGAAGAGGGAGTGGGGAAATCGAACCCGCACTCGTCTTAGGCTCCGAGCTAGCGGCGATTACCAGCCCCATCGAGCACTCGCTACCCCCGGCAAGTGGTATTTCCATGGGCCACCACCCAACAGTAACTTTTACCATTTACCCCAGTTGGCCTGCCAGTAGCCTTTCAAAACAGTATAATTACGCTGTTGGCAGACCAATTTGGAATGCGTATAGCATTTCAGAACAGTGGAGTTACGTTGTTTGCAGACCAGCCTTAGAATTCTTTAAATAAACACTGTGGGCACCTTTGGAGACAGGCAATTCTTTTTGGCTTCTTCCTCCTTGGGTTATTTTGGCTCGGCTGTGTAAGCCCTCCAAGGTGCCCAACTCTATTTTTGGCATGGGAGGGGAAGCGCTCTAGAGACCGGATGTGTGGTGGGACCCCCACGCTGCAGCTCAGGCTCAGATTTCTAATTTCGAGCATCTAGTTAGGATCTCAAGTTCGGGAGATGTAGGTGTGAGCTACCCCCTTGGGTCCGAACTCTTGTTGAGACCAAGTTTGGCTTCAACATGCGTGACAAACTTCAAGTACCCACCAACGCTTCTCTGTGTGTCAATCCACGAAGCTCGTCGGCCAAGCAACATCCGAGAATGCCCGTCTTCACCCGAAAGTGACAGAAATTGAGATTCGCGTGAAGCGGTCTGTTATCCACTAAGCGCACTTGCAATCTTTCTCATCTTAAAGATGTAACAAGGAGCGGTTTGTCGCCCTCGATTCCACCAACAACTTGTAAATCGCAGCCAATAGTGAAGTTTGATTGACACTGTTCTGATCACGTATTTTTTTATTCAGTTGAGGGGGTTTTTCACATTAAAATAACTGTGTTCTACTTTACTTATTCTGTGACTGTGTGCGCTTTACCGCTCTACAGGCTAATGTGGCCTAGGTTAACCTGCTATACCAGGTGGGTTATGTGTTTCACAATAGTATTAGCTTTTTTCATGGTTAAAATTATGAATGTCTGTTTAACTTTGTGTGTGTGGGGGGGGGGGGGGTGATTATGTGTTTATATTTATATTTATTTATAAATCTAATGATTTGGGCAGCTTGATTCCGTTACAGAGTTTTGAAATATTGTAGGAGTGCTTTGATTTATTATTTTTCTGCAAATTGAACTAAGTCGAACAATTACACCTTTATATTAAATGTTAATGAAATACATGCATATATATTTGAGTGACATTACATGGGGGCCCACGTACCCCGCGCGACAATACTCAATAAGTGACGGGCTTCGTGAAAGTATTTTATTTCAAGGGTAGCTAAACACCTAGAGGGGGGAGGGGGTGAATAGGTTTTTAGGCCTTTTTAAGATTTTCTTTGACTTTGTGTGTTTTAGGGTCTGATGTGATTAGATTAGTTTTTCTTTCAAGAAGATCACACACATCACATATAATATTTATAGTGGTTCCCCAGATTATGGGTACGTTCACTGTCCCTCACCTTTCTAACAGTTTGCTAGACAAGACTCCTTCTCCAAAACTCGGCTCCTAGGAGCTTACAACACGATCCCGCAGGACCACTCAGTCTCCTCCAAGACCTACAGCTCGGGCACAAATCCCTACAACTCAGTGATCAAAAGATCACCAACCTCGGGTCAAAAGGCCCTACCATTCAGGCTAGGAGGATAGCCTACCTCAGATCCAAAGGATCCTACCATTCAAGCACAAGTGCCCTACAACTCAGGCCAAAGCCCTACACTCAGATTCTTAACAGAATCCTACCACTCTGATCTATATAAGATCCTACACTCAGCCTTTGTAAATAGGCTTACAACTCAGATCTAGAAAGATCTTACAGAAAAGTAGACTTGTTGATGTTGAATGGACAATAGAGAAATGATCTCTTTGTCTTCCTCCTTCGGTCCTGAGAAAACTCAGTCCAGATTCCTTCTTCACAGCTCCAAAAAATTGTCTTCAGGATAAGCTCTGCTTGGGCTGTGAAGTAACAACAGTAGGGGTAGACCTTGGCTGCTTTTCTCTTAAGGAAATGACTCTGATCTTGCTATTGCCAGTGTTGATCGCAGCAACAAACTTGATGACCTTTTGGGTTCAGTCGATTTTTCTTCAGCTTCGAGCTCTGCAGCAGTGGTGAGGATGAAGAAGAAGTTTTCACCGCTTTTCGAAAAGACAAACCCTAGAAAAGATATTTTCTCCACCGCTGATATCATTCCTTTTATCATCCGCCGTCCAACGGCTCTTTTGACCAGTGGGCCCTGCTTTAATTGCAGATATATAGCCTTCCTTTTTTAGACAAACCTTACAGCTGGTCGTCGACGCCATTAGTGGTGAATTCCAGCTTTCCCGCAATAAATTTGAATTCCGTTGACTTAGGTTGACTTTTGCTGACGTCAGCATATGTGGACTTGGCCAAATTTTCAAATTCAATCCAGGTGTTGAGTGCGTTGAGTGAATGTCCTTCATTCAACGAATTTAGACTTAGTCAATTTCTCTACATTTTAGGCGTTGAGAGTATTGAGTGAATGACCTTCACTCAATGAATTTGGACTTGGCCAATTTCTCTACATCTTAGGCGCTGCGAGCGTTGAGTGAATAACCTTCACTTAATGCTTTTTGACTTGGCCATACTTTATGTGCTACCAGGCGTTGAGTGCATTGAGTGAACCTTCATCACTCAACGTCCCTGTACTTAGCCACTTCATTGACTGTCTGTATTCATGCTGAGGCATTGAGTGAACTGACTTTACTCAACGCTTCTGTACTTAGCCGCATCTTTGAAATCTGCCAGCTTGTCGAGACGTTGAGTGCGTTGAGTGAACTGGCTTCACTCAACGCCCTGTACTTAGACAGATTTTTCTGTCTAACTTCATTAAGCTTTGAGTGACCACAACTCTATCGACGCTTTCCTCTTTTGGCGTTGAGTGAGCTGACCTCACTCAACGCTTCTGAATTTAATCAAATTTTTTGTCTCCTTCTTTGACTTTGACAGAATTAGCATGACGTTGAGTGAACTGGCTTCACTCAACGCTTCTGAACTTAGCCAAATTTCTTTGATATATTCTCTGTGGCTTTGACTGAAGTAGCTTGATTCAATGTTTCTAGCTATATGACGTTGAGTGAGTTGACATCCTCAACACCGATAGACTTATCAATTTTTTTAGTCTTCCTTCTTCTTAAGCTTTGACTGCAGTCTTTCCTCATCGCTTTTTGTTGTATGGCGTTGAGTGAAATAGCTTCACTCAACGTCTGTGGACTTGGTCATTTTTCTTCGCTATCAAGGCAAAGGCTTTGACTGACTGGTCTTTACTCGACGATTCTGCTCCTCTGGCGTTGAGTGAACTGACTTCACTCAACGCCTCTGAACTTAGTCGATTTTTTTGTTTGCCAATGCTGAGACTTTGACAGACATAGGTTTACACAGCGTATGCTGTTGTATGGCGTTGAGTGAACTGCCTTCACTAAACGCATGTGGACTTAGCTGCAGAATTACTTTGCAGACTGTTGGGCTTTGACTGTCCACACCTTACTCAGCACTTTTTTGTATTTGGCGTTGAGTGAACTGACTTCACTCAACGCCTGTGGACTTGAGGCGATTTTCAGCCTTTCCAGCATCCTTCTTTAACATCTGGCATTGAGTGAACTGACTTCACTCAACGTCTGTGGACTTAGACAGATTTCTGTCTCTCCACTCCTCTACCTTGTGACCACTTATCACCACCATTTGGAATACCTGTCCAACCTGCATGCATGAACTTAAACATATATCAAATACAACTATGTGTATTCATTGACTTATTTGGCTTCTACAAATCTGGGACATTGTGAGCAATGGACAAAACACTTCGCCCGCCCCAGAAGGGCTTCGGTTGCCACCGACGAGCTTTGCCTGCCACCAATGAGCCTTGCTGGAGCATATTTAAATTATTGGGTTTTTTATTTATTAAATTTTTTGTAATTGTTTTTATTTTATTTTTAATTATTTTTCCTTTTTTAAATTTTTTAGGAAAATAAAATTACAAATTATTTATTTAAAAAAATTATTTTATAATTATTTTATTTTTTTGAAAATATATTTATTTATTTTTAAAATTATATAGTTTTTTTAAAGGGAAAATTGGAAAAATTTTAAAAAATGAAACCTTGCTGACGGCTAGGCTGCGCTGCCACTGGCCAGTCTAACGCACACACCGACAAGTTCGTTCGACCCCGACAAATACGTCGGGGGTTGACCGGCGGCAAGCGATCAGGGTCACCGCTGATGGTGTCCCTGCCCGTGAGACCTACACGAATAACGGCCACCATCGACAGTGGCCCTGCCCGAATCCTCGGCGTGTTTGTCGGGGTCCGGCAAACCTATCGGTGGGCACCGGACAGACCAGCAGCCGCAGGGACCCAAGACCGTGAGCCATCGGGAGAAAATCAGAGGTCCGGGTTAAGGAATTTCTAAAAAATCTTTGTTATCCAACAACCAAATTTGCCTGAATGGTCTTATCAGGTTATACACCGTATGCCCAAAAGATTTATTGGTAGATAGTATAGATAATTCCGCGCTTATTTTACACTATTATTAATATTAATATTTTTTTTTTGGATTTGATGGGCCTAGTCAAAGCCAGGCGATCAGTGGGCCCAGTCTGAGATAATCATGATTAAGAAGTAGTGGTTTTAACTATCAACATTGCTATCACCCAATAAACGATGTTCTCTTTAAATAATAGCTCAGCACAAATTGCATTATAAAATTATTATTTCTTATTAAAGTAATCATCGCATTCATAAACTTGCAACTTACAACACTTCAATCATACCCAATTTAATGAATTTATTTATTTATTAATTTATTAATACGGAAGCGCAAATTATTCCACTGGGACGCTTTCTCCAATCTATACAAAACTAAAAATCAAGGTTTTGAGAACCGGATCAGAGATCGAACCAGTGAGTTCAAAAGTTCAAGTTCCGACCGGTTGGACCGATCTGATCGGGGTCAAACCGGCCTGCAAAATTATAAAATAAATATATAATCATTAGAGCAAAAATTATGACATATTGTCATATTATATTGCAAATCAATATATCATGAACCACAACATTAGATGCTAACGTTTTGTGATATTTTCTCACACAAATATAAAATAATAATAATAATTGTCCCAAAATTATAACGAACAACTAAATTACTAATATTTAATTCAAATCATAGTCTAATGAGTTAAATCCTCCGCCAAATTCATTGACAACACAATCAAAATCTGGAATACGCTCATCTCCAAAATTCTCAAAATCTGCGTGCTCAACAAATTGTTCAATAATATCAATTTGTTCTTTACCTGCATGATCAATATATATAATTAAATTATGAAACAACATTTATTTAAACTTTATAACTATACATAAATATTGTCATACACATACACTTACTTTGAGTTTGTGGTGTAATATTAAAATTTTGTTCTGCAGCTATTGGGATAACGTCTTCATTATAAATTTCATATTCTAGATCCTCATATGTAAGCTCCGGCATGGGTTCCTCCTCTACCACAAAAAAGTCCATTAAATCAACACATGTGTAATCTAAAAGATCGTAACTCTTTTTCTTAGAGGTAAACTTAAAGCCAACATAATTGAATGAAATTTAAAATGTTAATAAGAAGATACAAAATTTAAAACTAATAAAAATTTAAAACCTTAATGAAATATCAAATATGAAATGAAGTCATACCGATTTCTCATATTTAGATTATATCGAACATATACAAGATCATTTAATCTTTGGTGCTCCAAACGATTTCTTCTTTTGATGTGAATTTTTTCAAAGACACTCAAATTTCTTTCACAACCTGATGAAGATGATGTTTGGCTGAGAATATGAATTGCTAATTTTTGTAATTAAGAAACACTAGATCCAAACATTCTCCATCATTTATCTTGATAAAAAATAATAGAAAGATAATTTTTAGATTATGATAATTGAAAATTCAAACAATAGATTAAAACATTAAAATACAAAATCAATTTATGTTCTCACCGAGCTGCATTTCCATCGCTAATTTGATAGCAAGGGGCTTTCCAAAACTTTCTAGCTCATCACCGAAAAGTCTAACCTCCATCATTGCATCTTTTGGTTTGCTACATACATCTTTGTTTCCAACTAACTCAATCAACCCTTGCATCATTTCAGGCTTGTGGCTGTAGTTATCTTTATCATACTGAAACATTGGATTCAGAAAATATGTGGTGGAGTGTATCCCTTGACGAAACTGACTATCTCATCTACTCTTGATAATACTTATGTATGGCTTGTATAATCTTTTGTTATTTTTGAACAAATTTTTGATTGCTTTTCTTACCCTATATAATTCATCATAAACATATCAAAGTGATGGTTTCTAATCCGCATCAACAATACGTAATAGTCTTGTGATAGTATCTGATATCTTTGTCATTATCAAGCAAGAAGTCCAAAACTTGTTGTCCAAAATAATTGAAGTTGCCTCTTTCCCTTTAAATGTTTTAGATAGCTTGGAATCGGAGAAATATTTGCTTGTTATCAAAGCTTATAAACATGCTTATGATCATGCACACTCTTTAAGGTAATGAAAGTAGATGCAAATCGAGTTGCCCTAGGACTCACGATCTCCTTTCATCCTTCTCTTTTTCTTAGCCAACTAAGTGTTGTTTCATCCTATTAATCCTCCCCCACTATAAACAATTCCACAATGCAAATATCTGAATTTATTTTTTCCATTTGCATCTTTTGTTAAACTGAAATGATCCCATTCTGGATCATTTTTTCATGAATGGCTTGTGTAGACCTATTTGAAGAATTAACACCTTCCATTTTAGTGAATCTAATAAAAATTTTGCATGAAGAACAACAATATATCAATAAAAAGTTGCTAAACTTGAATGGACACACTTGCAAACTATTATTTTTTCGAGCTCTGTTAAAGGATCGAGTTCTGTTATCTGACCGAGCTCAAAAAATTAATAAAAAGGATCATTAAAATATAAATTGGAACATAGCAAACTATTGCATCAAATTTGAATGTGCACACTAGCAAACTATTGTTATTAAAATATAAACATATAACAGAGCTCTGTTATTAAATTTGAATGTACACACTAGCAAACTATTGCATCAATAGCAAGATGCATCGGGCATGTGGAGAGTCTGAAGACGGTAAAAATATTAACATTACAACATTCAAATTATAAGAACGCGACAATTTACACTGTGGAGAATCTGGAGATGGTACAATGACACAAGACAAGTTTTCGTATAAGTGAATTACTAAATTACAATAAAGTATTAGTGTATTACAATTTACAACATTAACAATAGCCATAAACACAACCACGAATAGAGGAATCTAACTACCATGACTATCACAACCCGTATTTTCTTAACTTAAAACATTATATCAGAGTAAGAGAAAACACGTACTGTGATGTCACGCCGTGTAGGGGATAACTACAGACGCTCAGGCGAGAACCTACTCATAATATTTGCTATGAAATTCTCAAGTTTATCTTGAAGAAAACACATTTTCTTAGTTAAGTTTGACGGTCGTAACCCTCAACTCAGTGGATCAACTAGTCCACAAATAAAAATATATTTACTTACGCTGCGAAAAATACTTTACCTAATTCAATTATTATCCTACATGAATAGAAGCATTCCAGAAAGGTCAACTCATGATATGCATACTACTAGATTTATTATAAGTATAAAAATAGCTTTTACATTCGTTAAAATATAATATTATTTGATTTAAAAGATGCCATGAGTATGATATTGGTATAATTATACGTTTTATAACTTGAAAATAACTACATGCAATCCTAACATAAAACCTTTCCAAAGAGCAAGTAAAAACCAACAAATCATCTAAAAAAGTGATTTAGCAGCAAGCAAGTAACATAACATTCAACAAATCTCCGGTAGATGTCAACAATCTGACACGAACCCAGTAAATGACATATATGCCTGAACTAAATAAAAACACAATAACAGAACTACCTCACAACGACGAGGAAAAGACAACTGCAACAGTTGCAGAACACCAGCAACTATCAACCCTAGCTGCTCTATCGACTACTGCTATGAGCCCGAGGCATTCAAAAGAAAGAATACCTCAATAAGAATATACATGTGACAAACAAAGATTATTATAAGCAATAATCAAAAGAGACAAAGGGGTACCAACCCAAATATAAGAAAAATTGTCCAAAAACAGCAAATAAGTCATAATATGATAAGTAAGAAAGATTCTCAAGAGTATAAGTATGAGAAGTTGCACCAAGTGCGAAATGAAGCCATGCTTCGATAAGATCTGCAAGTGTGAGCATCATAACATATGTTTATATAATAAGAAGGAAGAGACTAAACAACTCCAAACATGTGAATCATTAATACTTGGCAAAAACAGTAATGAGTCGGTGGCACATTGTCCAACACAAACCATAAGACCAAACATCTCAAAAAAGGCACTGGGGTGGTGGCCACATTGTCTAATACAATCCAACAGTCCAAACATCTCAAAGAGGTACTGTGGTGGTGGCCGCAGTCCAACACAACCCAATAGTTCAAACACCTTAAAAGGCACTGTGGTCGTGGCCACAATGTCCAACACAACCCAACAGTCCATAAGAAAACAAACAATCTACCAAGTGTAATGATTCACGAATCGACATCAAGTTGGTGGTCCTTTATCCATTGCCAACCTAGCCACAACCAAACATCTAGAACACCAATAAACCCGAGCCTATCATCAAAATCTCTCAATAACAAGGAGGAAAGAAAATCCAAAAAAAACCCATCTAAGTCTATACTCGATGAATTAACCTCATCCGACGAGAAAAAAATCCTAAGTCCACACCCATTCGTCGAGTATACCCGACGAATCGGCTTGCCCTTACCTCGATACTCGATGAATCGACACAAATATTCTAAGTCCAAGAGGAATTCGTCGATAATACTCGACGAATCTCCTTTACCTCAAGACGAAACTCGACCAAAAACACTTCACTCAACGCCAAAGCTTAACTCAACGAATTTCACTTCACTCAATGCCTAGCTGAGTTCACTCAACGCACTCGATGCCTAGTTGAGCTCACTCAAAGCACACGATGCCAGAAACAACTTTACTCAAACACTCGATGCCAAGACTGTTATACTCAAAGCACTCGACGCCACAGGCTTATCACTCAACGAATTTGACTTAGCCCATTAATACTCGACGAAAATGACTTAACTTCTCGTAAATACTCGACGCACTCGATGCCAAAGGCTCATCACTCGATGCTCTCGAAGCCAAAGGTTAATCACTCGACGAATTTGACTTAGCACATAGATACTCGACGAAAATGACTTAACTTCTCATAAATACTCGACGTACTCGATGCCAAAGGCTCATCACACGATGCTCTCGACGCCAAAGGTTAATCACTCGATGAATTTGACTTAGCCCATAGATACTCGACGAAAATGACTTAACTTCTCATAAATACTCGACGCACTCAACGCCAAAGGCTCATCACTCGACGATCTTGACGCCAAAGGTTAATCACTCGACGAATTAGACTTAACCCATAGATACTCGACGAAAATGACTTACCTTCTCTAGAACACTCCATGAATTCGACGCCAAAGGCTCATCACTCGATGAGTTTTAGCCAGACTCAGAAAATTGACATATTGGTCGGAAAAGTGGACCTGATAAATATTCGACGAATTCTCACGGGTGACTTACCCATACTCGATGAATTTCACACAGTCAACCTCCTTCACTACCCTGCGGATTTCAACCTAGCCGGACCCTACACTACTCCTATCTTCTAAGGAGGGAAAGTCAAGAGGAAGGAAAGGAAATACAAACAAGAGACTAGCAAGGGGAAAGAAATCACCACTTGCCTCAAGATCTTCCAAAATCCGGCCTCACGAGCGCTCCACTCCAAGGATCAGCCGCAATAACTCCTAGACAACGATTCCTAAAAGTTTTCGAGACAAATGAGAGTCAAGATCAAAAACCCTAACACCAGAAATCCACAAAATGGGGAAAACTTACCGCACACGGGTAGATCTCAGCAAGTTTCGCTCTCAACGTCTCAGTTTCACCAAAGAACCTTACCATGGGTATTGTCTTCTTTCGTAACACCTGATCCTGAGTATCTAGAATACGAACAGGAACTTCAATATAAGAAAGATTAGACTGTATCTGGGGCACCGAGTCAAGGACATGTTGGTCACTAAGGACACATTTGCTCAATGTCTTGGTTTTGCCAAAGAACCTTGACCATGGGTATTATCTTCTTTCGCAACACCCGATCATGAGTATCTAGAATACGAACATGCACTTCAACATAAGAAAGATTAGGCTCCAACATGGGCACCGAGTCAAGGACATGCCGGTCACTAAGACACATTTCCACAACTGGCTCACATGAAACACATTGTGCACACCAGGGAAATTAGCGGGCAAATCCAGCCTATAAGCTGACACTCTGATGCGTTCAACAACCTGGAAAGGTACCAAATACCTGGGATCCAACTTCTGGTTCCTTCCAAACCTCTTAACGCCCACCATTGGAGAAACTTTGAGAAACACCATGTCCCTAACTGCGAACTCTAGATCAACCCTTTATCTGTTAAAATTCTTCTCAAAATGCTCCTGAGTTATACGAAGCTTCTCTCGAATATGCAATACAGAGGTACTCATCTCTTCCAAAGATTTTGGACCCAATAATGGTCTTTAACCAAGTTCAATCCAAAACAAGGGGGTTCGATAACACCTCCCATACAAAGCCTCAAAGGGGGTCATCTGCAAACTCTCCTGATAACTATTATTATAAGCAAATTCCATCAATCTAAGCCGCTCGTCCCACGATCCTCCGTAGTCCAAGATGTAACACCTGATCATATCTTCCAAAATCTGATTAACTCTCTCCGTTTGACCATTGTTCTACGGATGATAAGCAGTGGAATACCTGAGATCGATACCCAACCCTTCCTAAAAACTCTTCCAAACACGAGACGTAAACCTGGAATCTCGATCTAATACGATACTTACAGGTACTCAGTACAATCTAATTACCTCTTCCAAATACAACTCTGATATCTTCTTCATGGAGTAATCAATCTTGAACGGCATGAAGTGAGCACACTTCGTCAATCTATAACCTATGACCCACACAGAATTATGTCCTCGGGGAGATCTCGGCAAACTAATAATAAATTCTATAGAAATACTCTCCCACTTCCAACTTAGAATATCCAAAGGCATTAGCTTTCCACCAGGCCTTCTATGATCTGCCTTAACTAACTTGTAAGTAAAATACTCAAACACAAACTTGGCTATATCATTCTTCATTCTATACCACCAAACGATCTGTTTCAAATCTCTATACATCTTTGTAGAACTAGGGTGGTAGGCAACACTAGATCCATGTGCTTCACTGCATATCCTTGCTCGTATATCTTAAATAGCGGGATTATAATACCGACCGCGATACTTCAAAGTACCTGCACCATCAATTGAAAAGTCTGGTAATTCCCCTTTTTCAGTTCTACTACGAATATGCTGCAAATCAGGGTGATCCTTTTGATGAAGCCTTGTAAGTGTAATCCATGAAGGCTCTGCCACTTTCAGGCTGCTTTGCGAATCGCTACTTCCAATAGAGATGCCCATTAATAAAAACTCTTCAGCCAAATATTCTACGTAAAGATTAAAGATCTGTGTGGTCTTCCTACTCAAGACATCAACCACCACATTAGCCTTACCTGGATGATATATGATATCAACATCATAATCCGCGACATACTCCAACCATCTATTCTGGCGCAAATTCAGCTCCTTCTGAGTGAAGACGTACTTCAAGGTCTTATGGTCCATATAAATCTTGCACAATGCGTCATACAACAAATGTCTCCAATACTTCAAGGCATAAATCACTGTCGCACACTCCAAATCGTGAGTAGGGTAATTCCTTTCGTGAACCTTCAATTGCCTTAACTCATACGCAATCACTTTTCCCTCTTGCATCAATACACATCCAAGCCCAATGTGCGATGCATCCACATAAACTGCATACTATACTCCCTCGGTAAGCAAGGTCAAAACTAGACCAGTGTGAAAGTCTTTGATTACAAGGTTAAATAATCCCCTAGAGGGGGGGGGGGGGTGAATGGGTTATTGCAGTCTTTTAAGGTTCTTTAAAATCTTCTATGACTTATGTCCTACTGTGTATACTTAATTCAGCTTTCAAGAACACAATACTCAGCATAAAAAAACACAAGACACAACACACCAGATTTTTATAGTGGTTCCCTTGTGTATGCGTACATCCACTATCCCTCTCCGCCTTTCTAACATTATGTTAGACAAGGATCTTCTCCAAAAACTATGGATCTTCAGAGATTACAGCACGATCCCATCAGATAAGTCAGTCTCCACTGAGACTTACAACACTGGCTCACAACCCTCCACACAGTAATATCTTGACAACCAAACACAGGCAGAAATGCCCTTTACACTGGCTGGGAGAAATAGTTCCACACCGATACACACAGGGATCCAATCACAGGACCATAGCCCTAACACAGATCTCACAGATCCTTCTCACATCCTTTATAATTTAGGCTTTACAAAAAGATCTCACAGATCTCTCATACAGCCTAATCAATCTAGGCCTCAACATATATCTACCACAGATCTACTGATTTTGAAAGAGTTGTTGATTTGACTCAAGAGAAATTATTCTCTGAGTCAATTTCTTCATGAGCTAAGTAAATCTCAGCCCTATCTGCTTCCCAGCAACAAGAATGACAATCTTCGACTATCTGCGGCTTGTGCTGGAAGTTCCTCAGGACCTCGATCCTATTCTTGCTGATGAAGGGGGAAGATTAAGAATGAATGTCTTCAATCAGCTAACCTTTATTGGCATGAAATGAATTGCTCCGCCTCTCCTTCTATCCAGAGAAAACTCTGTACATATATCTTCTTCTTCTTCAATGATCCAGATAAAGATCTTCAAATTTGGCTCGACTTGGATCGTGAATCAACTTCAGCTAAAGCTTGCCTAGACTGATTCGTCTTCCTCAGAGAGATTCACTATACTTACTGTAGCAGATATTGATTGCACCAGTGAACTCAAAAACCCTTCAGATTTATCAATTTGAAGCTCTTGGTTCTGTAACAATGGCGGATGAAGACGACGAACTCTCGCTTCTCGTTTTCAGAATGTTAATTAGAAAATTAATTTGATCTCGATCTCAGCTGCTATTTATAATCTCGTCGATTTATGGGATGATTGACACGTGTCCCAATTTTAACGGTGGTTAAAACCTCAACTTAATCAAATTGAGATTCATTGTACACTGACGGCAACGTTAATGTCATTTTGCAGCATTTAAATAATGAATCTGAAATTCATTGACTTGTTGACTTTGCTGATGTTAGCATCATTCTGGACTTAGAAAAATCAAGCATCATTTCAGAAATCCTCAGTTCGACGAACTTAAAACTCAATTCTATGAACCCAGAGCCCAGCTCGACGAAATCAAGCATCATTTCAGAAATCCTCAGTTCGACGAACTCAAAACTTAGTTTGAAAAACCCAGAGCTCAGATCGATGAAATCAAGCATCATTTTAGAAATCCTCAGGTCAATGAACAAGTGAAAGCTAAGTTCGACGAACTCTGAACTCAGTTCGACGAACTCAAAGCTCAGCTCGATGAATAGTGGATAAGCAATACTCAACGATTCTGGACTTAGAATTTTCTTCAGCATTGCTAGGCATTGAGTGGCATTGAGTGAATAGGCTATACTCAACGAATCTGGACTTGGAAATATTTCAGCTCTGCTAGGCATTGAGAGCGTTGAGTGTATATGCCTCACTCAACGCTTTTTGCCTTGACCATATTCTTCTTCCCTTTCTGCTTAAAAGCATTGAGAGTGTTGAGTATATATGCCTCACTCAACGCTTTTTGCCTTAGCCATATTCTTCAGCTTTCTGCTTGATGGCGTTGAGAGCATTGAGTGTATAAGCTTGACTCAATGCTTTTATACTTAGCCTGAATTTCTACAATCTTGCCTTCTTGCTGAAGTTTTGCGTTGACAGACTCAGCATGGCATTGAGTGATGATGCTTCACTCAACGCTTCTTGACTTAGTCAATTTTATGGCTTCCACTACTTAGGCTTTGACATGATATCCTTGACTCAATGATTCTGGCCATATGGCGTTGAGTGAGTTGAGCTCATTCAACGCCTGTGGACTTAGCCATATTTTTGCCTTTTCAATACTGTAAGCTTTGACTACAAACCTTCTCTCAGTGTTATTAGTTGTATGGCGTTGAGTGAGCTTGCCTCACTCAACGCTTCTAGACTTAGGCATTTTCCTGAATTTCCAGCCTATCACTTTGAGTCCACCTGTCATTGTCTCTTGAACTATATGTCCAATTATTGTGACAAAGACGAACCTATATGCATGAACTTAAACATACATCAAATATAACAATGTGTATACCATTGAACTGTTTGACTTCTTATAAATCTAGGACATTGGGATCAATGGACCCAACAATCTCCCAAATTTGAAGAAGTCAAAACACAACTTGAGAATTCTTTGTCAATGATATACACTAACATAAGCAGCAAAAATCTTAATATTGTATTAATCTAAGAGCAGCAAGAGTGACCATATTGAGTTACCACATTTTCCCTTGTTACCACATTTTCCCTTGTGCTCCCCTTGCTTTGCTGCATCCTGTTGCTACAAGATGCTTCACCTGTAAAGCCTTTCCTATAGCTGCTAATTTGTTGTTGCTACTTCCACTTTCTTCTTTGTTCTTGTACTACTTCTTCCCCTTTTTGACTTCTGTGAAATAGCTAAGGAGCAGCATGTTATCTACTCCCCCTATTTGAGAGCAGAGAAACACCTAGAGCTGAACTTGCTCCCCCTCAATAAGAACAACTGAAGCTATACAAAATTCAACATACCCAATTCAAATTTGAAGGTGTTGAACTTTGCTTCATCTAGTGGCTTGGTGAAAATATCAGCCACTTGCTTGTCTGTTTGGACAAACTCAAGACTAATATCCTCACATTCCACATGCACTCTTATAAAATGATATCTAATCTCTATGTGCTTAGTCCTGCTATGTAATACAAGATTCTTAGCTATAGAGATTGCACTTATAGAATCATAAAACAAAGGGCTTTTACTTATCTGGAGGTTATAATCCTGGAGTTGATGCTGAATCCACAACAATTGTACACAGCAGCTTCCTACAGCTATGTATTCTAATTCTATAGTAGAAATAGATACACTAGTCCGCTTCTTGCTGCTCCATTACACTAGCCTTCTACCTAAAAACTGACAGGGACCTGATGTACTTTTCCTGTCCTCTTTGCAGCCTGCAAAGTCTGCATCTGAATATCCAATTAGCTCAAAATCCCTATTCCTAGGGTACCATAGGCCAAGATCTGGTGTGCCCTTTAGATATCTCAAAATTCTCTTAGTAGTCGAGAAATGAGTCTCTTTAGGGCCTGCCTAATATCTAGTACATACACATGTAGCATACATGATGTCTAGACTACTAACATTGAGGTATAAAAGAGAACCAATTATCCCTTTATATAAAGTTTGATCAACATGTTTCCCTTCCTCATCTTTGTCTAAAGACATATTTGATCCTATGGGATTTTTCATGGTGGAAGCATTCTCCATCCCACATTTCTTAATTATTCCCCGGTAAACTTAGACTGTGATACGGATATTCCATTGTCAGTATGTCTTACTTGGATACCCAAGAAGAATTTAAGTTCACCCATGCTACTCATCTCAAACTTTCCTTACATAAGTTTGGCAAACTTCCTCCAAAGGTTATCATCAGTAGATCTAAAGATAATGTCATCAACATATATCTGGACTAGGATGATCTTGCCCTTAGATTCCCTAATGAATAGAGTCTTATCTATCTTTTCCCTTGAGAATTTATTTTCAATAAGGAAGCTAGACAATGTTTCATACCAAGCTCTAGGGGCTTGCTTTAGCCCATATAGAGCTTTCTTTAGTATATAAAAAAATCAGTATGGTAAGGAACAATAAAACCTAGAGGTTGTTCTACATAAACTTCTTCTTTCAAATCTCCATTCAAAAATGCTGATTTTACATCCATCTGATAGACTCTGAACCCTTGGAATGCAGCATATAAAAGGAATAACCTTATAGCTTCTAGTCTTTCTACATGGGCAAAGGTTTGATCAAAGTCAATACCTTCCTCTTATCTATACCCCTGAGCCATCAGTCTAGCTTTATTCTTAACTATAATGTCATTTTCATCAACTTTATTCCTATAAATCCACTTAGTTCCATTGACATTATGTCCTTGAGGTCTGGGAACCAGCTTTTAGACCTTACATCTTTTAAATTGGTTCAATTCCTCTTGCATAGCTCCAATCCAAAACTGGTCTTGGTTAGCCTCTTCAATTTTCTTAGGTTCTACCTGTGACAGGAAGCTAGAGTACATTGTTGTGTTGAGACATCTGCTCCTTGTCACTACTCCTTGTCTTACATTACCAATAATCTGATGGTATGGATGATCCCTCAGATGTCTTACTGCTGGAGGCAGTATTGCTTCAACATCATGTTCTTCATGATGTTAATCTTCATCTACTTCTTGTGATCCTTGTGCTTCATCTGGAATGCACACACCCTCTACTTGGTCTTGCATTATTGGAGCATATTCTCCATTTCTCTTGAGAGTGAGCTTTTTCAACACTAGTTCAGTACCTGTAAAACTAGAGGAAGAGCTTGACAACTCATTGTTAATCATATTAGTATCATCAAACACTACATTAACTGACTCCTCTACAACTTGACATGTAAAGTTGTAGATTCTATAAGCCTTACTATGATTGTTGTACCCAACAAATATCCCCTCATAGGCTTTGATAACAAACTTAGTTTTATAGGATTTCCCATTGTTGAGCACAAAGCACTTGCTCCCAAAAATTATGAGATATGCAAGGTTTTGTTTCCTACCCTTCATAATCTCATAGGGAGTCTTATTGTGGCTCTTGGTGATAGAAGCCCTATTAAGAAAATGAAAAGCTGTATTTACAGCCTCAGTCCAGAAATATTTTGGGAGAGAAGTGTCATATAGTAGTGTTCTACCAGCCTCTATGAGAGTTCTATTCTTCCTCTCAGGTATCCCATTTTTGCTGGGGTGTTCTTGGAGAGAAAAACTCTTGCTGAATCCCATGATGTTCAAAGATTCTTGTCATGCATTCAGACTAAAACTCAGTACCATGGTCACTTTAAATTTTGACTACAGTACTATTCAGCTCATTTTGTATTTGCATGACAAATGTCTTGAAGACATTTGAGGTTTCATACTTTTTCTTCAAAAAGAATACCCAAACAAATCTGGAAAAGTCATCAACCACCACAAAGGTGTACACCTTCCTATCTAGACTATGAACTGGCATTGTACATAACAAGTCAATATTCAAGAGGTATAAACACCTCACAAAATCTTTAGTTTCATTGCTTTTGAAGGAAGCTTTTGTCTGCTTACTATTTTGGCATGCAGAGAAAATACCTTCCTTAGAGCATTTCATGTTAGGATCATTCATAACTAACTCTTTACTATAGAGCTTTCCTATAGTCTTATAATTTAAATGAGTTAGCCTCTTGTGCCATTTGACACAATATAAGACTTTTTCTTTGCAACTAGACAAATGAGAGAGTCTGATGATAAACAAAGAAAATTAAGACAATAGACATTCCCACTCCTAGTACCAGTCAAAGTGACCTCTTGGTCACTTGATCTTCTTATATGGCACTTATCCTTGTGGAAAGAAATGACATAGCCAAGATCACATAATTGACTTATGGTTATAAGGTTGTGTTGCAACCCTTCCATATAAGCCACTTTTGTGAAAGTGATTAAACCATTAGTGATCTTACCATAAATTTTGGTGATCCCTTTATCTGATCCACAAAATATCACCTTAGGTCCATCCTTTACTGGAATAAAATCCTTCAGGTTGCACTTTGTTCTAGTCATGTGCCTAGAATAACCACTATACAAGTACCATATAGGGGTATGACAACTTGGACTCATCTGCAAGAAATAAATCATTAAACCTTAGAACCCCAATTCTTATTGGGTCCTAGGTGCATGTTAGGCTAAAAATGAATATGCCTGCCTGCAGCTCTTCTGACAGGTAAGTCCGCATTGGCTCTCTTTACACTATTATTGTGCCATCAATGGCATAATGGTTCACTTTGCCACAACACCAACACTCATAGATGTTGTACCTTATTTTAAGGGTTGGTTTAACATCATTGTTGTCTGTAGCTCTCAGTCCAGCAGTTACAACAACAACCTTTTTCTTGAGTGTTGGGGCTGGTACACCAAACAAAAATGTTCCAGGATGGGCCATTTGGACCTCCTCATAGGATGCCTTATAGGAACTAGCACCCTTGCCATTCCTACCACCATACTTCCTGTGACCAAAGATGCTCTTTTTGTCATACCTGATAGATGGTAGCAGCACTTTCCTGAAAGGAATAGGAGGCTTGGAGGCTAGTGGCTGCACTGGAGATTTGCCCTTCCTTTTGGAATTACCAGCTCTAGTGTTCCTTTTGAAGCCTATCCCTTTCTTATCCTTTTGGGAGGAGAAGGATTCTATAAAGGGCAAAACAGTACATGACTTTGAAAACTTAGTCACTAGCTCCTTCTCCTTTTAGAGTTTACCTTCTATATTCCTGATATGATCATTCTTAAAAGTTATGGTGCCCATCTGAATAACAGTAATGTTCTTCAGCTGGCTAACTTCCCAAATTTTCTGTTCTAGCAAAGTTATTGTTTCAGAATACTGGGAAGCAGCAAGCTTCAGAGATGCAATCTCCTGAGCCCGTTGTTTGGTCAGCAACTTACTCCTTTTGAATGCTTCTAGAAGTTCACCATATCTTTCAATCATTTGATTTATGTCTTTCTCTAATTCAGAGCCATCTTCATCTCTTGATGAAGAAGCACTTGAATCTGGACCGGTCACATACTTAGACTTGGATGAAGAGTGTACCTTAAATGGTCCAGGCTGATCCTGGCAGGATTCCTCATGTGATCTTGTCATCAGCCCAATGTAGGCTTGATCATCCTCTTCTGATTCTGATGAGGAAGACTCAGTCCAACTTTTCTCCCTCTTAGTAATGAAGGTTTTCTCCTTCTTGCTTCTCTTATGGTGATGATTCTTTTCACCAGCTTCTTTCCTCTCAGGACAATCAGCCACAACATTACCTGACTTGCTGCAACAGAAATAAATAACCTTTTTAGAAAAATGTTTACCAGGTTTTGGATCACACCTACCCTCTTTGGAGGTTTTCTTATTATTTCTGTAGTAGTCCACTTTGTGCTAGAAGGAATAGGTAGGTTTGCTCCTCCACCCCTTCTTTTTCATCATCTTCATAAACTGCTTTGAGAAAGTAGCAAACTAGTTATCAGACATATTACAGCCTGATTCCTCTTGATCTGAATCTTCTGACTTATCTAGCCTTCTTAGGGGAGAAGGATTCTTCTCCTTGCTCCTCTTGGAGCTATCTGCCTTGAAGGCGACAGTAGTTTCTTTGGCCTAGCCTCTGCTAGTCTTCTCTTCCTCCTTCCTTGCTATCAGCTACATATCATATGAAAGAATCTTACCAAACGTATGGATGGTGGAGTATCTGCTAGCTTTGCCACTTCTCTAATGACACATATCTTAGTGTCCCAGTCTTTAGTAAGAGACCTAAGAAACTTATCATTTAGCTCATAATTATTAAAGGCCCTGCCATAGGTCTTTAACTCATTGACTGTCCTGAATAACCTTTCATAAGAGCTAGTTATGGTCTCCTCCCTGGTCTGTCTGAAAGCTTCGTACTCTTGATTCAACATTGACTTTCTATCATCTTTCACTTCCTCAATTCCTTCCATATACACTATCAAGGTGTCCCACATTTCCTTTGAGGTCTTGCAGTGCACCAGGTTTTGAAAGGTGGAGTCATCTATGACACTAACTATGATGTTTTGTGCCCTCTTATCCATTGTTGCTAAGATGACTTCATCCTTAGTCATTTAAGTGTACTTCTTTGGAGTTTGAAGATTTGCATCAAGGATAGATATCTTCATTGGGATGAAGGGTCCTTCTTGAACTGTGATATAGATCCTAGGATCAGATTCTTCCATGAAACATCTGACCCTTTCCTTCCATATACAAAAATTCTCCTTCCTGTAGAGAGGAAGTTTCATGGATACAAGCTCTTTGTGATTCTCTCCTGAACCTATCTTAACCTTTTGATAGCTACCCTAGAGATCTCATCAGACCGTTAAGTCTTTTCTTGAGTAACCTCCCTCTAATACCACTTGAAAGTCTTTGATTACAAGAGTAGCTAATCACCTAGAGGGGGGGGGGGGGGGGGGGGTAAATGAGTTATTGCAGTCTTTTAAGGTTCTTTAAAATTTTCTATGACTTATGTCCCACTGTGTATACTTAATTCAGCTTTCAAGAACACAATACTCAGCATAGTAAAACACAAGACACATCACACCAGATTTTTATAGTGGTTCCCCAGTGTATACATCTACTGTCCCTCTCCGCCTTTCTAACATTATGTTAGACAAGGCTCTTCTCCAAACACTATGGCTCCTCAGAGATTACAACACGATCCCACCGGATCAGTCAGTCTCCAATGAGACTTACAACACTGGCTCACATCCCTCCACACAGTTATCTCTTGATAACCAAACACAGGAACAAATGCCCTTTACACAGGCTGGGAGAAACAACCCCACACCAATCAACACAGGGATCCAATCACAGGCCCACAACCCTAACACAGATCTCACAAATCCTTCTCACAACCTTTATAATTTAGGCTTTACAATAAGATCTCACAGATCTCTCACACAGCCTAATCAATCTAGGCCTCAACACAGATCTATCACAGATCCACTGATTTTGAAAGAGTTGTTGATTTGACTCAAGATAAATTATTCTCTGAGTCAATTTCTTCCCGAGCTAAGTAAATCTCAGCCCTATCTGCTTCCCAGCAATAAGAATGATAATCTTTGACTATCTATGGCTTGTGCTGGAAGTTCCTCAGGACCTTGATCCTATTCTTGCTGATGAAGGGGGAAGATTAAGAATGAGTGTCTTCAATCAGCTAACCTTTATTGGCAGGAAATGAATTGCTCTGCCTCTCCTTCTGTCTAGAGAAAACTCTATACAGATATCTTCTTCTTCTTCAATGATCCAGAGAAAGATCTTCAGATTTAGCTCGGCTTGGATCGTGAATCACCTTCAGCTAGGACTTGCCTAGACTGATTCGTCTTCCTCAGAGAGATCCCCTGTACTTATTGTTGCAGATGATGATTGCACCAGTGAACTCAGAAACCCTTAAGATTTATCAATTTGAATTTCTTTGTTCTGTAACAATGACAGATGAAGACGACGAACTCCTGCTTCTCGTTTTTAGATTATTAATTAGAAAATTAATTTGATCTCGATCTCAGCTGCTATTAATTATCCCGTCGATTTTTGGGATGATTGACACGTGCACCAGTTTTAACGGCGGTTAAAACCTCATCTTAATCAAATTGAGATTCACTGTAGACTGACGACGACGTTAATGTCAATTTGCAACATTTAAATAACAAATCTAAAATTGGTTGACTTGTTGACTCTGCTGACGTCAGCATCATTCTGGACTTAGAAAAATCAAGCAGCATTTCAGAAATCCTTAGTTCGACGAACATAAAACTCAATTAGACGAACCCAGAGCTCAGCTCGACGAAATCAAGCATCATTTCAGAAATCGTCAGTTCGACGAACTCAAAACTCAGTTCGATGAATCAAGAGCTCAACTCGATGAAATCAAGCATCATTCCAAAAATCCTCAGGTCAACGATTAAGTGAAACCTGAGTTCAACGAACTCTGAACAAAGTTCGACGAACTCAAAGCTCAGCTCAACAAAAAGTGGATAATCAATACTCAATGATTCTGGACTTAGAATTTTCTTCAGCTCTGCTAGGCGTTGAGTGGCATTGAGTGAATAAGTCATACTCAACGAATTTGTACTTGGAAATATTTCAGCTCTGCTAGGCATTGAGAGCATTGAGTGTATATGCCTCACTCAACGCTTTTTGCCTTGGCCACATTCTTCTGCCCTTTCTACTTAAAAGAGTTGAGAGCGTTGAGTGTATATGCCTCACTCAATGCTTTTTTCCTTAGCCATATTCTTCATCTTTTTGTCTGATGGAGTTGAGAGCGTTGAGTTTATAAGCTTCACTCAACGCTTTTATACTTATCCTGAATTTTTGCAATCTTTACTTCTTGCTGAAGTTTGGCGTTGACAGACTCAACATGGCGTTGAGTGATGAAGCTTCACTCAATGCTTCTGGACTTAGTCGATTTTCTGGCTTCCACTGCTTAGGCTTTGACATGATATCCTTGACTCAATGATTCTGGCCATATGGCATTAAGTGAGTTGAGCTCATTCAACGCCTATGGACATAGCCACATTTCTGTCTTTTCAATACTGTAAGCTTTGACTGTCATCCTTCTCTCAGCGCTATTAGTTGTATGGCATTGAGTGAGCCTTCCTCACTCAACGCTTCTGGACTTAGGCATTTTCCTGAGTTTCCAGCCTATCACTTTGAGTCCACCTGTCATTGTCTCTTGAACTATATGTCCAATCATTGTGACAAAGACCAACCTGCATGCATGAACTTAAACATACATCAAATATAACTATGTGTATACCATTGACCTGTTTGACTTCTTAC